>CM031864.1:19868157-19924359 GCA_018697195.1 Certhia americana | reverse complement strand
AAAACACTAGGCTGGGATCAACCGACCACAGAGGCACGGAGGGCATTGTTTGGATCGTGGACGTGGGGCACGAGCCTGCGGACGATACGCGCACCCTCCGGGGAATAGGCTTGCCCGCCCCTGCCCTGCCCGCCCCTGCCCTGCCCGCCCTGCCCTGCCCGGCCCGGCCGCTCCTGGTTGGCTGTGTCGGCACGGGCGCCGCCGGTTGGCTGTGCCGGGGGTGTGTGCGGGGCCGCTCTGCCCGGGGGAAGATGGCGGCCGTGACCGCGCTGAGGAGCGGCTGCCGAGCCGCGGGGCGCCTGGTAAGGGGAGCGGGGACCCCGCGGGCGGCGGCGCTCCCGGACAGCCGGAGGGCGGGAGGGATGAGGGGCGGCATCCCCGAGCCATGTTCCTCTGCTCCTGGTGTCCGGCGGGCACACGGCGAGCGCCGCGCCTCTGCAAACAGGGCTCGCTGGCGGTCCTGCCGCCTCGGCAGTGCCCGGGGGCGGGCAGCGCCTCAGCTCCGGCCGAGTCCCCGGCTGTGCCTGGGACCGCCTGCCCCACGCTGCACAGGGACTCCAGAACTGGCACCCTCCGCCCCGCACAGCCCCCGGAGTGCCCTGCCCTTGCCCGTGCTCCCTGTGAAAAAAACCCATGTGCCTTTCTGTGATCAGCCAGTGACATCCTCCTCTTCTGCTATTTCCAAGTCATCCCATTATTGCTTTGGCTGTGCGTTGCTCTGCCATCACCGCTTCTCTGCCCACGCATCAGCTCCCTTTGCATCTGCACGGAGACGGTGTGGCTATACGTACAAAATGGGAAACGGGTTTCCTTGAATCCCAGGAGCATTGGTACTTGCAAAGTAGTTGAGATACCTTACCATAAGAAGTGAAGAACTTGGTGGCCTTTTTTGAATACTTACAATTTCGTAAACACAGACTTAGTTCATGCTTTCTTCTGTCTTCTTGTATTATAGTCTTCTTGCTATCGTGAAGAGCATTGGTTTCCTATTTTGTCACCCCTGTTTTGTGGGATGTCAGAGGAGAAATAACTTCTGAAATTTAGAAACAAAATTAAGGATCAGTTCCAATTTCTAGTATGTTTTTTCTCTTAATAATTCATATTGTAATTTTAAAGCATAGCGATGAGGAATTTTTAAATTGTACTTTTGTAACTCAGTTTTCAGCTAGCAACTTATAGGTATTTATAAATAATTTTACTAATTGAGAGCATTGAAAATACCACTTTCTTTTAACTTGTATTTCTAACCACCTACTCTTAAATCCAGAGGGAGATTCTGATAAGATGAAAATGCTCATCTTATCTATGTGCGTGCTGAACTATAGAATTGCTGATTTATAGTGTGTGTTTCCTGCAAACACATTTTGAATCTGATCCAGGGGGGCCTTTGTGTTAAGTGTTAGGGAAATGGCAGTTACCTGGACACTGGAACGTGTGCCAAGTATTTAATGAGGGATGACATCAGATTAAAACACATTACCAGGGATGTGGCTTTATAGGTAACTATATACTTGGAAATATAGAATATATATGCAAAACACATCCAGTGTGAGGAAATGTTCATTAAATGGGAGAGAAGTCAAGAGAGTTCAGCAGGGCAGTATCCTTTAATGCAGAGTCATTGCCTGTAAGCATGAACTGTTCAATTTGACTTGGAAATTTAGTGTTACTCCATCAGATAATCAGTTCTCTGCAGGCTGCATAAAAATATTTTGGTCTGAGGCCAGCATACATTTTCAGAATCAGTGGTAATTTGGAAAGCTGGCGTTGGATTGTTTGTAAGTTCACCAAAGCTGAACTTGAGGGGCCCTGAGGCATTTGTGAGTGCACACAGCTGGTGTGGCCTCAGTCCCAGCGAGGCACCGGAGTGGGCCCTCAGTTCCTTCTTGCCAGAGTCACTCTGCACATCCGAGACTTGCACAGGAAAGGTGTTACCTTGCTGTGGCATTATTGCCTTGAAGTTGCTGTTTAGTGTAATAGTAGCCACATTGATACATAGATACACATTGATATGATCAATACTGAGAGGTTTTTCCAGACATCAAAATATGTAGATAGGTATGCTATGGATATTAGAGCTAATTTTGTCTTCTATGTGCCATTTTTATTTCCTTGTTTGGCATTACACCAGTATTATGGTGATTAAATGCTGCAATTGTAAGCACAGTCTGTTTGTTCAATAGATTTTAATTTTTTTTCCTTGTTAGTAAGGAACACTGCTCAGTGAAGAGATTGTGTCCTGTATTATTACTTTAACATACTAGCATACCAACTTTTTGGTAGAGAATGTGCAAAACTGAAACCCAGAAAGATTCCATTTTTCAAGTGCAGTAGTTTTGAATTATTCCTACAGATATAATATGAAACAGCATGGTAACTCTTCAATAACAACACCAGTCTCTTTTTTTGGCAGTGACATTACTAATTCACTACCTGAATTGGTAACCAAAGGTTAAAAACACATGGAAATCATTGTGAAACTTCACATTTAGAAATAGTTCAGAGATTTGATGTGCTCCTTGTGATCATCTTCACAGGTAAATACTGAATGTTTTTCATTTAGGATCCTATAAAGACAAGAGGGGTTTTGCAAGTTTGTGACAAAAAGGTCTAGCTCTACAATTCTTTCAGTAACATTTTGATGTAAACACGTAAGCTTCAACGGGGAAGAAACTGAGAATTAAAAATAGGAGAAAATAGGATTGTGAAGATGTGCTATATATACCAGTTTTGTAATTTAATGCAAACTTTAAGTGTATTCCTAAAGTATGATTTTTCATAGCTTAAAATTACCTGATTGTTATATCTGGAAAGTTGTTTGGAGGACTAATGAAAAGATTTTCTATTTGCTTGTTATAGGAATTAGAAAAATACTCATTCTAGATCAGTAGGTACCACCTTAGTGGCATGCAACTGAAAGGTAACTCAAATGATATAACTTTGTTATGTCCATGATCATAGACTGTGTTGTATAAATGTTTGTTCCTTAAAGAAAGGGGATATTAAATATAACTTGCAGTGCTGAGTTAAACAATACAGAAAATGAGTACATTGTCAGCTCAAAATTGTAGGGCCTGCTGAATAGCATACTTTTTAAAAAGTGAAATGTGATAGCAAATAGTTGAGCAGTTTGGGGTGTGGGGAGGGAAACAAGAATTTTCTCTGTAATATGCTCTGTAATTACTGAAAGGATTTTTTAAACAAGAAGTTAAAATGAACTTTCCCATGCAGGTGTGCTGTTTTCTGGCTCCTCTAAGAAGATAATTTCTAAATTTTACAGTTTTGAGCTACTTGAGGTACATTGTAGCACCTGAATTTTTTTCATATCTCTAAGTTAGTTAGAGATAGTATCAACAGAGAAATTGTTATTTTTATAAATTTTACAGCACTCTTAAGACAACATAACACCAGAATTACATTAAAGTTAATAAATTTTACTGGATGAGAACATGTCTGAACTTACTTGTATTGAGATTAATAAAATACCTGTTTATGTCAATGCAAGCACTACCAGCTTTGCTTTTGATCACAATCATGACTGATTACAAGAGGCTTTAAAGCATAAAATTTTGTCTGAAGAATCTTTCAGAAAATTCTATAGACCCTTTAAAGTTGATTTCTGGATAAATATAATTGTAACCATAAAAAGAAAGCCATCTCATGGCCAGTTCTTATGAAAGATCATTGGAGTTGATTTGAGATGATGTTTACTTGAAGATGGTTGCCTCCTATATAGGAATGAAAATGAAAGGGCAACTCTCTGGGCCCTCTGTTGTGAATTTCCTTTCTGATTTGTACTTCTGATCAACCTCTGACAGGAATAAGAACTTATGAAGACAAATATGCTGGTTTTCCCTGCAGACTAGGGAAATCTTCCAGCATTCATCCTGGATAGGAATATTTCAGATGACTTAGCTGATAGTATGTGTGCTTTTTGTGTGCCTGTCGTGATTAAGCTAATTCCTGAGGGAAACAATAGCAATGAATCACTCACCAAATCCTGTCATGATTTTTGTTAATTGGTTATGTCACTGTGGCTTTGATCTCCCCATATGTTTTGTTAGTGAAAGAAGTTAAAGAACTGGCAAAGCTTTTGCTAATGTAAAAGTTATTGTATATTCAAGAATGTATTTGGTGCAATTGTGTTTCCATAAGAACTTCTTTTTTATAGACTAGAATGAAACTATTTTAGTATGACTGTTACATCAGGAATATTAAAAGAGCTCTGCATCCTCAGTCCATTGTATTAACCCTTGAGACTTTTCTCCCCAGGTTTGCATTCATCGCGTTAGATCGTGCAGCAGCATTCGCTTTATAAAATCAAAATATGTGTGCGTGTTTGACAAATCTGCCCTCAAGTTTAGTCATCAACAGCGATTATTCAGAACATCTGCTGGTAATCTTTTTCATAATAAAATAATTTCTTTTATTGTGCTATTTTATGAGTGTTATGTTAGAGGTTTGCATATGACTGGTGTGTAGACTGTTTCTGATGCAATCAGATTTTTCTGTCTGGTAGCTTGTATTAATATTAAACATGCTGTATTTACTTGTTTTCTGTTTCAAGTTTCATGTGGCCAAATTGTCCAGTTTAAGCTTTCTGACATTGGAGAAGGAATTACAGAGGTGACTGTAAAAGAATGGTAAGCTCTGCTTTCCTGGAGATGCACTAAGAAATCAGCAGGTAGTGTAGCAGCTTTAGCTGTATGATCAGTGAGTTATCTGAGAATATTTTCTGGGTTACTAGTCAAGTTTTTCAGGTTTCATTTTGCACATTTTAAAACCTGGTACATACTGAGCTTTGCATTTTGCTTGTTTGCAATCTGATATATTTGTGAGTGGAAAAAGTGGAATGAATGGGATGCACCTGTTTTTCCTTCAGTGCTTAATGTTTTTTGAGTTCAGGGGGCCTGTCTTTTGTTACATTTATGTAGACTGAACTTTAGAAACAAATGACTAGTCTAGAGAATCCACATAATTTTATCCTATACCCCTTCTCTATTGCTTTTAGTAAAAGAGTTGAACTTCTAAATTGTTTGTAAAAGGCCAGTGATGAATGGATTAAACAAAATCAAAGTGTACAGTGAAGGAAGGCAGTATTGAAAGGCTTTGTTCTTTGTACAAATACCTCTCTCTGCATGGAGGACAGTGTTCCCTACTATCCATTTCTTTTCTGAAACTGATCCTATATTGACAAGTTGAAACTAAGAACTTCCTTGTATTCAGATTAAGCTGGGCTCATTCTTATTTTTTGATGCCTTCTAATATGGCAGGAAAACTCTGCTTTACTAAAGCAAATGTAATATGTGCATAATTATATTCAAAATAATTTTGTCATTTCTCCCAACAAAGAATTCTGCAGCAGTCAGACAAAATGCATGTAGCAAACATATCCAGTACATAGAATTTGTCTTTTCATCTGGAATGCACTTTCATGTCATGGGATGTGTATTACTGTAGTTACCAAAGGAATACACAGGACAGGTTTTCACACTGGCTGTGTTGCCCACTAGCCTGTGTCTTTCCTCCAGGTACATCAAGGAAGGTGACAGTGTGTCTCAGTTTGACAGCATATGTGAAGTACAGAGTGATAAAGCCTCTGTTACTATCACCAGTCGCTATGATGGTGTCATCAGAAAACTCCATTACAGCATAGATGATATTGCTTTTGTTGGAAAACCACTAGTGGACATCGAAATTGATGCTTCAAAAGGTATTGTAAGCCGTTTTTTCTCATGCATATTTTATGTTTGTTGTCATAATGCAGTGAGTGACAGAGAAGCTTACTTTCTCATTCGGAAAAATCTTCAAAGATTTTTTTCCTTTTCTAAAGTCCAGAAATTTGACTACAGAAAGTTGTGATATTTATTAGAGTTTAAAATCTCCTAGACATTTCCTGTTGAATATGTAGCTTAAGCAGCAGCCTTTAGTAAGCTGTGTTCCCATCCACAGTAACTCAAAAGTAAATTGTAAAAACTTCAGCTGTCACAGAATGGTTAAGGTTGGAATTTAACAAATGCTCATAATGCAGTGAAGTTAATTTTTTTCTTTTTGTTTGCAGGTGTTGCCCCAGAAGAAGATGTTGTTGAAACACCTCCTATGTCTCATGAAGAGCACACTCACCAAGAGATAAAAGGTCACAAAACATTAGCAACCCCTGCAGTTCGTCGCCTGGCCATGGAGAACAATGTAGGTTTGCTGAATAAGGGCCTGCTGCATTTTGCCAGCTTTTATATGGCATTTTGGCTGACTAGAAGAACACTGATCTAGAGGAAACACTTGTTTTCAAATACATTTTAAATGTGTGAAAACTGTTGTAAAAATGAAGAGGATTGTGCTTTTTGATGGTTATGGTGAATAGAAAAAGAATTACTGGGCTTAAAAAAAATCTAGGAGGCTTTAGGCTGAAGAATAAAGATAAGACACTGTCAGAGGAGATTCCTGAGAATCTCTACAGAGAAGGTAGGGAAAAATAAAAAAAGACTACCTTGTTTGGCTTTTCAGATTTGTATTAGAGCAGAGGATATAGTAGGTGATATTTTACATGCCTTTCTAATGCCTTTTTTTTTCCCTAATGAATATTCCATTGGTTTTAACAGCTCATGATGCATTTTTAGGAGAGAATTAAGTGACAAATAGCTTTTCTCAAAATAATATTTCTATATTGATCCTGCGAGGTAATTAGGAAGTTATTAGTATTCATAGTTTCTCTTTGAGGTATACAGTCAAATTCCTAGTGTGACTGGCGTCACTTTTGGATAATTTGAACTATATTGAATACCTAATAAATTATATAAAGGAAAAGAAAACTGCAAATATATTGGACCAGAAATGGGAATAATTTTTAACTATAGCTCCCTATATTACATATTTTTATGTTGTTGTAAAACTAAAGTGTCACAGCTTGTTATGTACTTTTCAGATTAAATTGAGTGAAGTTGTTGGGACAGGGAAGGATAACAGAATCCTTAAAGAAGACATACTCAACTACCTGGCCAAACAAACAGGAGCTATTTTGCCTCCATCACCCAAGGCTGAAATTGTCCCACCTCTGAGGAAAACAGAGGCTGTGCCAGCTGCTCCAAAGGATAAAGCACGCAAAATCCCTGTACCTGTTTCCAGACCCATTGCATTTTCAGGAAAAGATAAAACTGAACCTGTAACAGGTAAGTCATGAAATACAAAGTTTTGAGACCATGGTCACAGTAGACTACCAGTAACTGTTGTTCTGTGAGTAGCTGATTTCTTTTGAAGGGAATGTGTTTCATGTTATTGTTGTGCAAGTGAGCGTTTAGGAAAACATTCTCTGTGAGAAGCATCTCTGCTAAAATTATTTTATTAAATATTTTTTCATGTTTTGGTTGGATGGAGTTGGGCTGCAAATTGCACTTGCTCATTCTTCAAGTGCATGTTGAAACAGGTAGGAATTCTAAACATGGATTTGTCGTGGTGGGAATCATTATGCAGTTAGTGGCAAAGTGCAGTGATTTTAAGGGTTTATCAGTGCTTAATAATAACATTCTGCACTATTATGTGAGTAACATTCACACTTGTTCTGGAGAACAGTACCATAAAAGACACAAAAGTAACAAAAAATCACATTAAAAGGGGAAGAGTAAAGTTTTTTGCTTGCCTTTCAAGCAGTGTTTATTTGGAGAGGCTTGAAAATGTAATGCAGATTATCATATTATGATTTCAAATTCATACATACATAGGAGAGAGATGCAGTAATATAATCTGAATAGATTCATCATCTGAACAGTCATCAAAATTGAGTTCTCTAAATGGAATAACTCAGTAAGTGCTCTTTACCCTGTTCTTTTTTGGTTATGGTTTGGTTTTTGTAAGTTGTTTAATTTGGTTAATCTGGAAACAGATGAAATTACACCATAACTTTACAGAAGCTCATTTTGTTAGTTTAACAAGACAATGAATATTTTTCAGGTTTTCAGAAGGCCATGGTAAAGACTATGAGTGCAGCCCTGAAGATCCCCCACTTTGGTTATTGTGATGAGATTGATTTGACTCAACTTGTTCAGCTGCGAGAAGAGCTGAAACCTCTAGCAGAAATCCGTGGAGTAAAACTTTCCTTTATGCCTTTCTTCATAAAGGTGAGGCATGCAGCAGAGCCCTGTATTGAGTACTTACACAGGTTTTGCCAGAATCTGTTCAATGATTGTTGTGAGTTTGGAGCACCACTCTATCATCTGAGTTATGGCAGATCACAGGAAAACTTTGAACTGTTTTTTTTGTGTTTATTGAGCCACCTATCAATTTACAGTTGGAATTGCAGCTAGAGTTATGTAATACCATTGAATTTTTTTAAGAACATTAATGGGAAAGGATAGAGTGCCTTCAACATAATTTAATATGGAGGTAAACATCACCAGGTGTTTGAATCTTACAAAACAAATTTTTGAAATTGTCGGTATTTTTTGAACTCCTTTAAAAAACCTCCTATGAAATGCATCATTGTTGTTGTTGATGTTATTATTATAATCTTTGTATTGCTAATGAATCCCCTTGGTCACTGACTGTTGTCTCTTCTATTGTTCAGAGGAGCAGGCAGTTGCACTCATGTGCAGTGATTGTACAGCTGAGTCTGAAACTTCTGGTAATGCTATTGCACTGAGACTGCTACCTAAACACTCATTCTATATTGTTATTAATCTAAATTTTCTCCCACCATTAATTCTTTTCCATGGAGCTCTCTGCTTGTAAAATACAAATATCTATTTTGTTTTCTTTTGTTATATTTAACAGGCAGCCTCTCTGGGATTGCTGCAGTATCCCATTCTTAATGCTTCTTTGGATGAGAACTGTCAAAATGTCACATATAAGGTTTGTAAACCATGGATAAATGCTGTGAGCAGAAAGTGTAAAGTAATGTCTAACAGGGGCTTTTCAGAATGTCTGAACTAATTACAACAACCAAAATTATAGAGTTGTGAAGGAGAATAATTTTTATGTTCAGATTTTGAGATCTAGGTTTGATTTATTGTTGGTCTTATTTCAGTAGTTTGTTAGAGAAGAGTCACTTTGTTATTCAGAATTGCATCAAATATGCATATTTGCATATTAATTTCCTATTTTTCACCTGAATATGGGCCAAGCTTTTAAAATGGCCCATTGTATCAGATTTCAAGTCTGATACAATAAATTTTAAGTAATGGCATGGTGGTTCAACTGTTCCAGCACTCAGCCCTTATATATTAAAGTACAGCCTTGATAAAATTTATATAGTTTGTATATAAGCTGCTGGATTGATATTTCTGGGCAGCAAGTATATTTTCTTAAGTGATGTGTTCTTGCTCCTTGCAGTACAAACTTTTTTTTTTTTTGGTGGTGTTTTATAAATATCTCTCAGAATCCTTATAATTCTTCCAAAAAATGAAAAGCAAGTGAACTCAGTGATGTGAGTGTTAGCTAAGGCCATCTGTAATGGAAATAGAACATGGAATCTCCCTTTGTTGCAGAGAAACCGCATAGCTCATAATTGAAAAGTTTTCATGATTGAAAAGTTTTGGTGGTCTTAGATGACCAAACTTCTTTTTTTTTTTTTCTTTTTTTAAAATTTTAGTGTTCTCTTTAAAATCTGCTATTTATGTTTTGTTACACATATTATCATCCTAAAGTGTAATGTTTTCAGTGTGAAGTTGATTCCAGGACTTTGTGTTCTCTGAAGGTGAAATTGTCAACATCAATTTACAGTTTCAAGATGTGAGGCTAATTTAAACAAAAAAATTACATCTTTTTGTCCCCTCAAAGTTGCAGGCAGGAGTTGCTTACTAAATACAGCACTTTCCAGGTTAAAAAGGTAAATAAGGAAAATGTGACTGAAGTGGCTTTTTATGTAAAATACTTTTTATGTTGACAGCTTATATTAATGTCTGGTTAATGACACTTGCTGCAGGCTTCACACAACATTGGAGTTGCAATGGACACAGAGCAAGGTTTAATTGTCCCAAATGTGAAAAATGTTCAAGTCTGCAGTGTGTTTGACATTGCTGTGGAATTAAATCGCCTTCAGTCCTTGGGCTCTGCAGGCCAGCTGGGAACAAGTGATCTCACGGGGGGGACATTCACCCTTTCAAATATTGGCACAGTAAGTACAGGGAAAATGAGAGCTGCTTCTGAAATCTGATTCTGAAATGCAAGCTTTACTGAAGTTCAATATGTGAGGAACAAAATCGTGAAAATTAATTCAAGAGGCAATCTGCTTTAAAAAAGTTGTTAAATAATATCCCCACCTTTTTCTTTTCTAGATTGGTGGCACTTATGCCAAACCAGTGATACTACCTCCTGAAGTAGCTATTGGAGCACTTGGAAAGATACAGGTATATTAATTTTATCTCAGTGATGAGAGTGTTAGCTAAGGTCATCTGTAATGAGGATGGAACATGTTGCAGAGAAACTGCATAGCTCATGACTGAAAAGTTTGTGGTGTTTTTGGATGACTATGCACACCCCAAATGTTTAATTAGAAGTCTCTCACACCAAAGGTTCATGTTTATTTTCCAGAATCCTGTTATATTTCACTCACATCTATGTTTAGCCTTCTGGTTACTAAGAAACCATGTAAGTACAGTTTTACAAGTTTTGCAGCATGGCAATAGCAGTTTTGCCATCAGCAGCGAGAAAGCTTGAGAAATGTTCTGAAAATGAAGATTTACTTCATAAGCCAGGTAGCTGAATTCATACAGAATTTTTTGAATGTGAAGGCAGTTTTATATTTTCTGAATCTCAGGCTTTAATTCTTTAATACAGACTTTTGAGCTCAATGCCAGAAATGAAATTAGTATTATCTGAAATTACTTCTATGTTCTTACTCTGAGCATTTTTTTAGAGGTGCTTTAAGGAAACTGCCTCTTTGAGAACTAACAGTGCAATAAACTATTCAGGAAGAAACCTTTGAGTCAGGAAAGGGTTTTACTACTTCAGTATTTCCATGATGGTGGAAACAGGCTATGACTGTTTATTATGCAGGCTTGCAATGTATTCTAATGCACAGCACAAACAGTAATGGAGAGGTCTTGGTTTTTAGCATTGTACTACTGCTGTCTGTCTAATTCAGCAAAATGTTTTAATTTATATTAACAAATCAGAAAGAACAAAAAAAAACAGATTTGCTAATGAAAGTATTTAATTTAATAATTCTGGGTTTGTCCTTCCTCTGATTTTTAGGTTCTTCCTCGGTTTAATGGCAGAGGTGAAGTATTTAAAGCACAAATAATGAATGTGAGTTGGTCAGCTGATCATCGCATCATTGATGGAGCTACAATGGCCCGATTTTCTAACTTGTGGAAATCTTACTTGGAGAACCCTGCTTCGATGCTGCTGGACCTTAAATAAAGGAAACCATGGCTAGAATATGCCTTTAAACTCTGTGGATTAGACTGAATAGTTACAAAAGCTGTCTCTGCTAACATGTGCCCTTTGCTACGTGCATTATAATAATGTTATGTGGTTGAAAGTTCCCAAGAGCTGCTATCAGTCTCAATTAGTTGTTACTTCTTTCATTTAATATTGCTGTAATTTCTTCTACAGCAGGCTGTCAAACTGAATAGGTCACAGCTTCTGAATATGGTGGTGGAATGTCTTTATTTTGCCTTTTATAATAACAATGATTGTCAGGCTGGTGTGACTGAGTGCCACTGCTGTACACCTGCAGTATTTATAACCTGAAGGGAAATTTTGGAGGGGAATACTCATAGTTCTTCCATTTTGGACATGTAAATTTATTTTAACAAATAATATCTGAATTCCTAAAAGGGATTATGCAAAATCATATACAAATAAAATGCCTTTAATGCTTCTGCTGTAAGATGTCCAGAGAACTTTTTGTTGTTTACCTGAGTAAACCTCTTAAGTTTTTTGCTAGTCCACTTTTTCTGGCAGTTACTTGCACAGGTACTCTTTATCAGACTATAAATGAAGAGGCCATATTTATTCAAATGCTTACTGATAACACTGATTGATAAATATCGAGGCCTTAATACTCCCTGGAATATCCTGTATTTTTACAGGCTGAAAAAATTTCAGCCCTTAATGCTTTCCAGTTATTTTTGATTCTTATAGTAAATATCGGTCAAAACCAAACGAGAAACAAAGAAAGAGAAAAAAAAAAAAAGAAGGATCTTTTATTATTCTGTCATTAGGTAAGCCTGATAGTAACCTGATCATGATCTAAAAGCTTGCCTTCTGTTATTGATATTCAGACACTAGAATCTGATAGATTAATCAGGTTCAATAAAGAATGGATATTAAAAAATATTGTGAGATAAGGACGACTTAAACTCAGATATAAGGCACATAATGAATAGGTTCAAGTTAATGCCTTTAGAACAGAAAACTTACGTAGCTTTAAGGTAAACAGATCATGAGGATTGCACTGCTGCTTTAATGGGAGATATGAAGAAAACTGTTGGATATAAATACCTTCTAAACACATGGATTTCACACAGACACGACAAAAGTCAGTTACATAGCCTTAAAAATGAATTTGTAACACACAAAATGGATGTTTTCTCATTTTTTTAGCTATATCAAAAGCAGGAGCAGTCTTCGAAATTGTAGACCAAAGTTGTCTATTGCATTTAGCTGTGAAGATGTGAGACAGGCTACCAGAGGTAGAATCCCTGCTATGTTGAGACTAAATAAGAGAACAGCTGGTAATGTATGAAGGGGAGTGTGGCACATCCAAGTAAGGTGCTATTAATATTTCTATTGTGGTATAAGGGTCTTTTATATAAAGGTCATTTCTTGCAAAGTTTGACTAATATATCATGCTTTTCACCTATTTCATTTATATCAGATTTATTTATTCCTAATAAAAAAATGTAAAGCCACAAAGTATTGTTTTTATTTGTGAATTTTATGCAGGCAATCCTGTACAGGTGACTCAAACTCTTTCTTCTTACCTTAAAGAACATACTGTACTCAAGGCTACCAAAAGAACACAGCCTAATGTTTACTTTCCTACAAGTATATTGTCATGGTCAGGGCTTAGTCTAAAGGCTTAGAATGTTTTTTAACCTAATGACCATTGAGAAAATAAATTGGGGAAATGGAATTGTATGAAAGAAAGAAATAAAATTACTTTGAAGTACTTAAGACAGAATAATTTTACCTACACAAGGAGGAGATTGAAAGCTAAAGTACTTAGTGTCTTTTTAAGTAAGTATTGGTATTCCTGTATTTAGTTGTTTGTGGACAGAAGAGAGTTGGTTTTTTTTTGTCATAAAGTTCTGTGTGGTAGCGTTATAACCAAATTAATGATACTTTTAAAATTCCATCTTCACATTTTATATTCCAGTGCAATTGGTTAGAACTATCCAGTGTTATGGCTTCTGCCTCAGATAGTGACCTGTGATTATTGTTGTCTCTCTCTTCCCATTTGATTGAAAAAAAGATTCTGACAGACTTGTTCTCCTTTTCTCTTCTCCAAGGGCTATTTGACGAAATAGAATGTTAAATACAATTCATGACTGGAACCAGGAAAAGGGGTGAGTAATAACCCTGTTGCACATCCTGGTAAAGGTCACTTTTCTGTCTGGACTTCGATAATTTGCAGTAAAATTCTTCAGCATGGGCAAAAGTAATGAGTAAAATACTTAGTGATGTAATACCTTTTCTAGTCTGTTTAGTCAATGTTGCTGTTTAATAGCACTTTGAAGCTCAGTTACCTTGCAGAGAAACATTACTAAAGAAAGCAGTCATTTTTAATTCAGTACTGGCCTTTTTTATTTCTAATTGTCATTTTTAGTTCAAAACAACCTTACTGTGTAGCATAACAAGTATTCCTTTGTTCTTCTTGCTCACAATTTCTCTTAATGGGAGTCCAGTTTAGGGGAGCCCAGTCACACTTGTCAAACTAGGAAGACTTTAACAGTGGTAAATGCTTGGGGGGGTTGCAAAAGTGCCTCATGTGATGCCTTCTATTCTCAGCATAGGTTAAAATTAGAACTAGACTGACATTGCATTGGAGTCTGAGTGAGAGTTTTAAATGGCTTTGGTAATGCAGACAGGATTGATAATTTATCTCTGCTCTTGTCCAGAAAGCAATGAGTCACAGAAAATCCTTGAAAACACCAAATAATTGAGGTAAGTTGTTAAACTCTGATGCTTGGAGGTGAAGTTGTTGGGAGATCTGATTACTTGGGAATGAATTTGCAGTTGTTTTACAGCCACACTTGGGAGTTCACTTCTGAATTGTTAGCTGTGATGGCAAGATTATTATGGTTTTTGTTTTCTTGACGAATGGTAAGATCTAAGAACGAGACCTTTTTGATGGAATCCTTTTATATAATGAAATGTCCTGAAAATTGTCATGTCCCTAGGTCCTGTGATATTTTATGGTTCTAAGGCAGTACTTGTTGAATAATATGCAAAAGAGAGTTGCCCAGAATAAGCTTTACTAGAAATAACTATTGGTTTGACTGTATAGTATGATACTGAGTTTGGTAGTACAACTATTAACAAATGTATCTTTTCTGCACAATTTATATAAAAAGATTTCTAGTTTTCTGCCTTAAAGGGCTTGTAGTTCAAAAAATGTCTCTAAACAACAGGAAATGATAGATTATTTAATCACTTAATCATAGATCTCAATAGAAATTTAATCTTGAAAAAATCAGGCAATTTGAATTGTAACCACTGACAGGAGAAAAGAACCTCATGCATACATAGCATTACTGTTCATATTGGGATGGAGATTGGGAAGGGTAGTTTACTCTGATGACCACTGAAAGAGAAGCTAATCCTTCAAACTCGTAAGTGTGATCACATTTATGTGAGGGAGGGAAAATAAACAGTCCTCTCTTTACAGGAAATAATCCAATCCCTCTGTAGGAATACAAAGACCAGACTGCACTGCCACACTGGGGTTGCCGTTTGTGTCACTTGTCAAATCCTGCCATTTTTCCTTAACAGAGAACACATAAGAATCATAAATGTTAATGTATTAGACCTGATTCTTCTTTATTCAAGCTTTATGATTCGATTTTGTGCTGTCTCTACAACAGGGGGCAATCCTGACATTTTACATTTTATTTGGCTACACATTTTAACTTGATTTTGGTATAAGCAGAAATAAGTATGTTAGCAAATGTACAAATAAGTATGCTAACAAAAGACATAGTAAACTTAGAATGATTGACAGTTTGAACACAAAAATGGTCACTAAGCAATTATGGCTTATTCAGGCCACACAAAATTATAACAGAAAAAATATGAAAGAAAAGATTGGTTTTAAAAGACAGACCTGCAGCAATTATTGTAGGGAAATACATGTATGAAAAGACATGAAATTCCTCTTTTGTTATTACCTGCCTGTATGTTTGGAAGAAAGTTATCCTTATTTTTTTTTTTTAGTTTTAAGCATATATAGGGTATTTTTCTTACTTGCCACTACAAGTATCAGTAAAAGTTAGAAGGGGAGTATTCAGATTATCAGTGTTCAGAGTACACTCCTGCTGACATGAAGTTTAGTCCTGCAAACTTACCTGAATATCAGTATCTTGGCTCCAGTAATGGCAATAAGAATGACTTCTAGAGGGATGCAGTGATTAGGATGAGTGAGTATCCTAATTTGCTGCTTTTCAGGACAATATGTATTCATTATCTCACTCAAGGATAGATAACTTCAAAATTTTAGACTGAATTTAATTTTTAATGTGAATTCTGACACTCAGTAGAGATACACAAACATTCAAAGAGAAATCAGAAGGATTTAAATGCATTTTCCCAAAGGTAATGCATTGCTAACTATAAAATTCTAATGAGTTAAGCTATGAAGAAAATGAATGCTCATAAAATGTACTAATTAATCTCCAGGAACACTGCAGTTTTTGTGAAGTGCAAAACTCCTTTAGTGATAAGTATTTATGTTAGATAGGTGCCAGAATGCAGCTATCAGAAGTGAACTGCCTTAGATTCCAGGTAACAGCTTAATTTCTTCCTGGGATGGGAATGAATGCTCAAATCTGCATTTAATAGTTATGGCCAATACTTAACCTACCATTGGAAGGCACTGAGAGCAGGAGTTGTTCACTGAATAAGAATTCAGAGAATGCAAATAATATCATTTCTTATTAAAATAAAATTTAACTAGGTGAAATGATCTATTTTTATAAAGAGAAAGCAGTCGATAAAATCCTGTCAGTTCTTTACATTAACTAATTTGATAATGAAGTGGGTATTGCAGTATTTTAGTTTTTGTGTCACTGTCCCCATATGGTACCCCATACCTGAAGTGGTGCATTGAGCCTGAAATTCAGTCAGATTCCTGCAAGCAAATCTGAACATGTAAAGAATCATGGCTGAAACTGCTGTATGCCTGGGAACATTCACTGCTGTGAAAACACTCTGGGAAGTGAGAATACACAAGATAAATGAAGAATTACAGAAAGAGAAGGAATTCAGGCAGAGGTCTGCAGGAAGGTAGGTAAATTGTAGCTCTTTAAGCATGTGAGAAGCTAGACCATGTTACATTTAAGAAGACTCTAATTGATTTCTTCAAACTCATGCACACTCGAATTCTTTAGTTGTTACACCAGCAGGATTCCCAGTTATTAAAATTTATCTAGTGTCTGTGATAAAAGTATTAGTATATAGATTAAATTCCCTGAACTCAGATGCTAAAATCCTCTGCTCTGTAAATATTCTGGCCAGTGAAGATTTGTTGTGCTTTCTTCTCCATTGAGGTATTAACAGTGTTGCTTGGTCATCTGTCTGGCCAGCAATTTTATGAAATTCTAGGAAATTTAGGATTCTCTTTTTGGTACTCCTGATTTATCAGATTTATCCTGTTTGAAATGGAACAACAAATTCAAAAGTTACTCATGGAGAATACAAGCAGAAAGAGAATTAGTTACCTTGTCATAATTCTTGTTTGGGTCTCCTTTGGCAATTAAGCTAAAAGAAGCTGATTGACCTGTTTTCTTGCACTTACATATGGTGGAATGGAAAGCTTTCATTTTAGGAGACTGCTTCAAAATGTGCTTTGGAATTTATTTCCACACGACGTTATATTCTGTGGCCCTGCTTTAATATGTTGAAAGTGAATTATGTCCTCCTTCTGAATGTAAATTTGAAGAATTGTAAAATAGAATTCCTATAAATTACCTCAGCTGAACATTAAGGGCTTGTCTTCTCTCCAACTGATAGTATATTAACATCCAGATAAAATTAATGATATTTGACAGTAAGGCAATTGTCTGCTTTTCCAGAAAACAGACAGGATTATTGCCTGTATTCATTGTGGCACCACTGGCAGATCTTTCCCTTGTAGGCTACTGCTTGTCTGGGAGGAGAGAGCTGCTTTAGCAAAGCTCAAAGAAAAAGTCATTAATGAAGGTGGAAGAGCAATTTTAAGGATAGAGGAAGAAGAATGGAAGGTAATGTTGATAGGAATGAATGCTGCTTGTTTGAATGACTGATGCATTAGAAAACTACTATTTACAACTTTACACTTACAGTGGTACTATTTTTATTCTATTAACTACTCACTGTGCTTTGCTAACAGGGAGTTGGGACACCCTGTTGTGAGTGCAAAAGCAAGCTGGGTGTTTTTTAGTCCTGAAGATTAAACATTACTCTGCAAAACCAAAGCCCAAAAGGCTTTTCTGCATTAGAAATTATTTACCCTGCAAAGTGTGATTTTCATTATGTAAATTCTCATTTAATGTTCACACACTGGAACTACTGAAATGTTTCAAGGTGAAAGCCTTCTGTGTTTGGGTGCATGAAGGTATTATGGTTTGTTGTCTCTTTCTAAGAGTGAAAATGAGCCAGTAGATTCCCAGAACACCATTATTGTTGTTTCTCATGCAGGCCAGCAGTGCCCTGAGCCATGCAGAAATGCACAGATCAATCCTAAAAAGTGATGAGTATTAGTTTGTGTTGAAGCCAGTGAGAACATGGCACCCAGACCCAGCCAGACCCTGGTGGCCTGCAGGCCAGTGGTCCTTGTTTAGAGCTCTTTGCATATGGACATTGTAGTTTTATAATCCCTCAGCTCTTCTGCTCTCAGCTGCTCATTGTTTTTATTGACAGAATAGGAAATAGAATTTAGATCTCCCTTTATGTGCAAAAGTCTACTTAGAGCAGTTTCATATTCAGTTATATTGATTTTTTTTAAAAAAAAAGAAACAAAAACAAGCCTGAAACTTGTCAATGACAGTAGTGCAGGTGTCTAAATCCTGGGAGCCAAAAGGGGGCAGGTTAAATCTGTGGTCAGAGTGACAACCCACACTGGTGTTCACTTCAGGATCATGGAATATGAGTTCATGGAATATTCAACATTGAGTTGAACTCCTGGCTTTGCACAGCACCATCTCCAAGAGTCACACCATGTGCTTGGGAGCATTGCCCAAACACTTCTTGAGTTCTGCTTCGTGCTGTGGCCACTGCCCTGGGGAGCCTGTTCCTGTGCCCAAACACTCTCAGGGAGAAGAACCATTTCTTAGTACATTGATGTAAACCTTTATAAAATGTAAGCCTTTTCCTAATGTATATGATATTAAAATCATATCAAGCTATGCTTGCTATTTCTAGCATATTTAGAAAACACTTATCAGGATTCATTTTGTAATCTACATGTTACGGTATAGCTTAGGAAAAAGGACATACTCTTAATGTTTCCAATAAAACTTCTGCCCCAGCCTTTATTCTAAGCTGAATTTCTTCTGGTTTGTATTTCTTGTTGTAGACATTACCTTCATGCTTATTGAAACTAATCCATCTCCAGGAATGGCAGCTTCACAGGACTAGTTTGCAGAAGATTCCTCAGTTTATTGGAAGATTTCACAGCCTCGTTGTTCTGGATCTATCCCGGAACTCAATTGAAAGTGTACCTAAAGAAATTGGTGAGCTGTGCTTTCTTTTATTTTCAGCTGCTTTTTTAAGAAAGTTGGTCTTGCAGAAATATACCATTTTTGTGCCCTTTGCCTGTCTAAGAATCCTTTTGGGACTTAAATCTGGCAGCAAAATAGAGATCTCCAAACCATAGATTCCCTATAAATTAGAAATGGGGCTGGATGGAAGAGACATATCTCTATGAAAGATCCCCATAACAGAAAAAGGACCTGTTTGCACAGCAGGGTCTAGACATCAGCTAGACAAGTGATACTGAAAAACAGACTTCATATTCTGAGTCCATGGCAGGAGTTGCCTAGTCACAATTTTTTGGTTTGAGTTTTTCTTTGAAGCACTTAACTCTAGATTGCAGTCCTGTATTAAGAGTCCTGAAGTGCTACTATTTGCAGTTTGGTAATTTGTTTGTTTGCTTTGTTTTGTGAGAATACAGAGCGTGTTTATAACAGTAAAAGGATAAGGCAAAACAAATACTGTTGTGCTTCAAATAGAACAAACATGAACATTTCTCATTTGTGCTCTCTGCAGGCCAGCTGACCAGCCTCCAAGAGCTGCTTCTCAGTTACAACAGAATAAAATCTGTTCCTAAGGAAATAAGTAACTGCATCAATCTGGAAAGACTGGAACTGGCTGTCAACAGAAGTATCTGTGATCTTCCTCCTCAGGTTTTGACAGACTGTTCAGTTCTGTTTGATGCATATTTTAAATTTATCCAAATCCAATCATCATTATGCTTTGCATTTCTGTTTTCAGATTTGCTGTGATGCTGTGATTTCACAGTACTCCACAGAAAGACTGATGTGAACAACCTTTCTATGACTGGTCAAACTGAAGCCACATGAGAAGCACATACATACACCTGAGTAGCTGAAGGAGCCAATCTTTATTTCAGACAGATAAATGACTTGGCAGTGCATAGAGGGCAGTGACACACTCCATATCAATTTGTTTAGGCTGGATATCATCACTGATTTACCCCACTAAGAATCTGATGCCTTAGCACAGAGAAGTTCCCTTTTTTGGTTGAAAGTATAAATTCATACCATTTGCCAGGACACAGCTGTAAGCATCTGTACCAGAACAGCTAGATCTGAAAAGGGGTTGTGTGACTTACACAACTGCCTGTGCAGAGGTGTACAATTGTTGTTCTCAAATGTTGAAAGCAATTATGAGAGAATGAAAACAACTACTCACCTACTATTGAACTTTAATTTGAAATGTGAGAGACCTGCATCTGTAACTGTTAGTCTCTTAGACAGAGATGACAAGTATGTAACCATATTTACTTGTTTTACTTTATTTTAAAAAGCCAGCATTGGCAATAGTTGACAGCAATCAGTGCCTTGCAAAATTGAGTGAGTCCAAACAGCAATAGCCAACATAGAATCTTCTAAGAGAAATATACACTATTAACCAAAATCCAGAATTTACAAAATCTATGTGGATACAGGGTTCAGGGTGTAATGTAGAAAATCCACAGGTGTGTCCTATGGAGGATAATGTGAACACCAGGAAGCTTTGGTTGTGAACACTTGAGTGTCATTCAGCGTTCAGACAATTGCACCAAATCTGCTATAAAACATCTTTGTATCAGTTGAACATTGCAAATGCACCTGAAGGCATGAGACCCCAAAGGACTTGGGTGCTGTGATACTATGTTGCATATTTAGAATGTCTTGCCAGGGTAGTAGACTTCACAGCATGGAAAGTGTCATGGTTCACTCTAAAATACAATCCATGTAACTTGATACATGACAACCTAAATATTTGGCTAACGAAAAATGGCATATTGCATGGAATATGAAATAACAGTAAAGCCAGTGCTGTCTTTAACATTCATTTTCTTGAAGCTTGGGGCATATCTTCATTGTAGTCAGCAGTTAAGGCACTTGCTGCGGGGTGGGAGGCAAAATTCTGCTCCTTATCAGTTCCCAGCCTGCCTCCCTCCCAGGCAAAAGTGTTATTGTCAGGTAATATCACCTACTGGAACTCCAAACCCTTCTGTGTTTACTGGCTCCCAAATGTGTTTCTCAGCATTATTAGAGCGCTGCTGTACTCCTGCAGCAGCTACACAAAGTTGCATTAAATCTCCCCTTCTTTTCAGCTCAGTGACTTAAAGAAGCTGTCACACATAGACTTGTGCATGAATCAGTTTGCTGCCATTCCTTCAGCTCTTCTCAACATGCCTCATCTAGAATGGTTAGATATGGGGGGAAACAAACTCCAGGAGCTTCCTGAGACAATTGACAGGTAAATACAGCTCAAAGCTCACCTTAGTGTCAATTCCATTGCATTGAAATTCTAATCAATAAATAATACTTCAAAAGATAATTTTTATGTTAACTTCACTCCAAAGTCAAGACGTTATCAGCCCTCATATGATGTTCTTGGATAAGCTGGAATAATCTATTCAATTGACAATAAATACAGTATCAACTATAAGGTTAAATATTTATTGTCAATCACATTTTTTAACAGAGATTAGGTGATTATCTTGGATATGGGGTTTCCTTTGAGACTTGTTGCATTATGAGTCCTTTATGTGGCTGAAAAATTAATTTTGTAGTAATGACTGAGAAGATTAACTTATGAATCTTGATTTATTGCATAAATGCCTATTTTTCAGAATGGAAAACCTCCACACTTTATGGCTCCAAAGGAATGAAATAAACTCTTTGCCAGAAACCATTGGTAATATGAAAAATCTTAGTACTCTTGTTCTTAGCAACAACAAACTTAAGGATATTCCAGCTTGTATGAAGGACATGACAAATCTGAGGTAAGAAAAACCACCAAAAATAGAAATGAAAATACTAGAAAATACTTTTTAAAGCCCCCCTTGAGTTGTAGATCATAGAGTGATAGTAAGGAGAGTGAAAGGCAAGGTATTACTACAGTTGTACAGATGGATACAATAAATCAGTATAATTACACAGATTCACAACAATTAAGGATCTGTAAACTTTGTGTAGTGAAACTAAGTTAAAGAAGTAAGTTATGATAGCTGCAGTCTCACATGAAAAGCAGGCCATAATACATTCTTTCATTTCATTGCTCTCCCCCTATAACTGCCCTTTGATATCACTCTCTAAAAGCAAGAGCTTGCAGAAAAATGTGGCAGGCATTAAAATGACAAAAAGTAGAACTTTGCCATTGAGAATTCAAGCATCCAGAATTAAAAAAAAAAAAATTAGGTTTAAGGATATGGATGAAACTGTCACATACTTAATATGAAAGTTAAAAATAATGTAAATTCTTAATTGGTAGAATTTTATATAATTTAGTATACTGTGACAGAAACTTTCCTGTTAACATTTTCGTTTGGATTACTGGATGCTGGCCGTTTTAGAGAAAGAATGCTAGTCTGCATAAACCATGCCTAACCCAGGGAGACAACTCCTATTCTCAGCTCTTTTGGAAGAACCCCCTTAACTAAATATAGGCATAGGCCCAAGGATGGCCCAAGAATAGAGACAGGACTGGCTCTTGCCTGGCAAAGCTGGGAGGAGTCGTTTGCACTGTTCTCATCCACTCACCTGTTTGTGAAAGCTCAGTACATCTGACAGTGAGGTCAGAGACTGAAGACAAAACAATGAGGACCACAGTGATTTTTCCCACCACAATCAGTTACTGTTATAAAATGTCTTAGGATTACTTAATACTACTGATAGAGTGGTGAGTTTAGCATAGCAAGGACTTAATTCCCTTTTGCTCAAGATAGCGTTTGAGAAATCTTAGCTCAGTTTCAAAAAGAATTATTTTCTCTGCTTTTTATATTACTGCAAGAGTAACCTTTTCTGGTGAATTCCTAGATTTGTCAACTTCAGAGACAACCCATTGGAGCTAGAAGTAACACTCCCTCCGTCTGAGAACACAGAGGAGGAGGAGCAACAGGAAATGTTTGGCATTGACTTCATGCACATGTATATTCAGGAGTCACTCAAGAAAACAGGCATGGCTTTTTTATTAATTCTGATTTCTCCACAGTACAGTAAGGGAGGGATAAACTGGATAAATAAAATCTAGGATATGTATAGAAATGAAACATTAATAACCTTCTTAATAAATGAGTAAAGTTCTCCAAAATATCTGTAAACAGGCTTTTACTGAGGGCAGGAGCACTTTTAACAAGAGTTGGCACAGTAGGTCTCCAACGAACAGCAGATTGTGGTAGGAAGAATGTTGTGGAACCATGGAGCACTTTAATAAATGTGCCTGAGTTACCCACACCACGGATAAAGAGAAACTGATGACTGTCTTTTGTATTTGCAATTTAATCAGTTTAATTCATGAAGCTCAACTTTTCCTATTTTTGGGTGTTGTCCAGATGGGACTTCCAGAGGAAGATTAAAGGGAGAAACATTTATGTTCCCAACATACGTCTTTTTCAGCAATGAACTATCAACACCTGATAAACAGATGTTTTTTACGATTTGCTTTCCCTGATACAAAATACAGACACATAAACAAAACACCCCCAGTTTCATTCCATTTCTAAAACATGACAAAAATTTGCTGTTCATTGTCTCTGGGGTAACAGCTTTAATGTTGCAGTAAGAGACTGAAATAAGCCCTTTTGAACAGATGTTCAGTTGGCAGCTGTTACTTGCAGAGAGCACTTCACTGTAGATATAAAATATTCTCTCTGATCTTCATTCTCTGTTTTGTGAAGGCTTAAAAGAATGACTGTAATGCTCTTGATTTAGAACACTAAGCCAGCTTTTTTCTTATCAATATTCATGAATGAATAATCAAATTAGGAAGAATTTACCAAGATGACACATTAGACATGTTTTCTTTTTGAATAGATTCTCTAGCAGCACAGGCTGATGAAAATACTTAGGCTACTTAAATATTTTAAGAGGAAATACAAAGCTATTTTGAACTTCAAAGTGAAAAGAAAGTATGTCAATTTCTCTTATTTTAACCTATTGTCTTTCAGGAAATGTGGAAAGTTGTACTGGTTCTCCTCCTGTCATGAATCCTAATAAATAAAGAATGTAACTGTGAATGGAAGAAAATATCAAGCACACTTCTTCACAGCAAAGAGGCTACAACAGGTTTCAAATATTTTTAGGGATTTTATTTTTCCACTGATGAGAACTGGTTTGCATATTTGTAATTCCCAGTGAAACTGGAAAATGTAAGAGCTTTTCTTGGGTACAGGAAAGATGATAAAAGGTTTGGTTTTTGGGATTTTTTTTTGTAAGATATTAATTAGTTTTAAAAAAACAAACCCAGATGAGTTTTATAGGGTTTGGGTTTTTTCCCCTACAAATTCCAAATCTATCTCCTGTCATATAGTTGGCTCTGGTATCAAAGAAGCATTTGGGACAGCTGTCAACAGGACATTCTCCAAGGACACAGCAGACTCTGTATAATACTGCAGTGCAGCCTTGTATCCTTGTTGTTGTAAATACTCAATCCGTCCGTGATCAATCAGCCGTTTGCAGAGGCAGCCAATCTCCTTTCGTTCCTCTACACTCAGTATCCTAGTTCCAGAGAAAGGAAGGAAGGAATGAACAGCTGTCAGAAAATAGTTTTGGTAATTAACTTCGTAGTTAAGCTTAGAAAAACTACTAAAATCATTTTAAGTTCATTTCAGTCAGGCAAGAATGACACTGTTGAAATATGTTGAAATGTACGTCCATGAAAATTGTATTTTTAAAGTAAAATGCTTCTATAAGTTTAGCAATTAAATGTTTCTGCAAAATGAGTCCTTTTGGGGACCCAAAACAATCTAAACCAGTCCATTTGCTAGGAAAAAAACCATACATACATACCCTTGTAAAGTATCAGAACCACTCTCTGTCCTGCTGAGTGTTTGCTCATGTTCTTCTGTGTCATTAGTTTGATCTTCACTGTCTTCACTTGGAGAAGCTTTGCTTGTGGTTTCTCGCATGCCACAAGTGGCCCAACTACTCATTCTCTGAAAATAATGGAATTCTACTGGTCCCAGTCCTACTGCTTTGAAGAACTCTCTGCCTACATAATGTGTCCAGTCACATTTGTGATGGCAACACAGAGCAATGACAATTCCAGCGACAGGCTTATGGTCTTCTGTGGTGCTTTCATTACCTGCTGATTTGTGAGGAGCCACCTCTGTCTGAGCAGCCCTGCAGCGTTTCGGTGCAGGCTCTTCATCTTCTCCATCACAGCAAGTGATGGTGTAACTTTCAACCAAGCATCTCAAAGCAAGATCTGGGAATGAACAAATACATCCCCCCCAACAAAATATATCCGTAAACACCATGCCATTATTTTTACAGGCTGTATCATGGTTGAACTGAATGAAAAATAAAATTACGCATCACAAAGTAAGCCAAAAAGCAAGTTCAATGCTATGTAAAAATTACAAACATGCTTTGAAAAGATGAAAACACTAAATGTGGTTTCTCTGGAGCTTCTAAGAGTTTATCCTCTGAAATATTTGTTCTGCAAAAGTGAATTTAAAATAGTTTGTTAACAAATTGGCACATTTTGGGAGAATCTCCTCCCTGTAAAACACACAAGTATTTGCTCTAAATGTTTGATATCTGGACACAATCTATTTAATATGCACATGTACTTCTAAAATGCTTAACTGTGTCATCTTTGTCACACTACCTATAAAGGTGTCATATTTGAGATGTCTTTCTCTACAAAGCAGCCATATAATATTAGAAAAACTATTAGTTTACAGTTATCAGGACAGAAACACAATATTATTTGTGTTTGGGATATTCAGGCAGCCAATAAAAATTTAGAAAGAAAAATATTTCAAAGAGGCAACTGGGCTAAAGAAAGTACTCTCAAATACATGACCCATGCCACCACACATAATTCTCCATTCTAACCTATTAAAGCCAAGAAAGGCTTCACTTCTGCCTAAAGTATCTTTACTTCTATTATCCTCTTACTATTCCACTGGAATCAATAGATATTTAAAATATAATTACAAAGAGTTAGAGGGCAGAACAGCATAAAAGGACAGTTTGGAAGATCAGTCCATTCTGAGTGTAAGGTTTAGTATCCTGACTTTCTGCAGGTCACACATCTGTAATTCATACCTGTTGCAGCACCACACAAATGCTTCCCAATTCCTACCACTGGTAGTCTTTTCTTCTCCAAAATAGGTACCTTATCTGGAGGGAGAAAAAAAAACAACCAACAAACTCCCATTCAATCCACAACTACCCCAGCACCCCTGTTTTTTCAGAATAATGTAATTTCAGCACACTTAGAAATAAATGTTTGGCACTACTAAAAATACAGTGATTGGCACATTCAGTTACAAGCTATTCAAAGGAAGGAATCTTTTTTTAAGACAAGTTAAAAGAACAGGATGCTGTTGGGAAGCATATTTAACCATTTCAGCCTTTCTATACTGCCTGTGAAAGGCAAATATGGCATTAATGCATCTCCTGCTGACAGGTGCTCCCACAAATTCTGTAGCACTGATGGTGCATCACTTGCTTAATTTCACACATAAAACAAACAATGCAAACATGCTTAATTCTGCAAATGCTAAAAAACCTTCAAAACGTATTTGTTTTGGTATTTCTCACCTGTAATGATGTCCTATGAGTGGGTAAAAAGTAGAAAATTTTAGAACTCCATTTAAAATATATGTATATGTGTATCTATGTATATTCACACATGCCTGTGTGTATATATGTGTATACACAGCATCAACATGTCCAAGCAACCATTGAAAGTAATTTTCAGAACAAGTACATTTAAGCACATTACACACAAACTGACTGGAACCCCAATTCAAAATTCAAAAATAAGCCTCTATTTCAGAATGACACAGGCCAAGAAGGAACTTACTTAGACATAAGTGCTGAATGTCTACTTGAAGCCTCTCAAATACAGAATCTCTCCTTTTGTGTTTTCCATCCACCTTTTTAAACAGAACAAGAGGTTACATAGGGCTGGCCACTAATAATTAAAATTTTGCTCCAGGTATTATTGTCAGACGTTTTTCTTGTCGACATCTGTGAATTTCCAACATTAAACATCAGGATTTTTTTCAAATACATTTGCTATTGGTGAAGTAAGGAATATATAACTTTTAAAATTTAAATTTATTGAGGATTAAAAATAAATAGTAACAGCTTCAATGGCAATGGTAAAAAATTATACTTTACTAAAGTAACAATATCCTCTTACCTTGAATCTTGTGGTTGCCCTTTCCACAAGCAGAAACTGAACACTTTCCACATTCTCTAAGGCAACATCAACCCAATGAGACAGCTTTCCTCGCCCAGCTCCAAACTCCACAAAACACCTTCCTGGACCAAGTAAATGCAATTTTTCCATGTTACCTAAAATAGAAGCCTGCAAATATCAAAAGATTATTTGTGAACCAAGAAAATGTATACCCTGTGTTTTGTAATGCCTTATGGAAAAATTATTCCTTCACCTAACTGCAGAAGACTTTTTTAAGCCTTCCTTTCAGTGAGGGTTTAGGGAAAAGATGATGTGTGTACAGAGGAAAGGGATTATATCTTCTGTTTCACCATATCAGATTTCCTCTGCAGGAAGCAACTGGCATTATGCACCCAGTCACTCAAATTTACAGCAGCACAATTCCATGTCTAAACCCCTCTATAGTTATTAGTAAATCAGACCAAACCTGTTGTTTCAGGTGTTTGAAAGCAGATTCCCCATTTTTTGGGTCATTTAAGGCTTCTTGTAAAGCCTGGTGGGACAGTATTTGTTCCTTAAGATGAAGTTCCAGGCCTGGAGGCAAATGTAAAACTTTTAGGTACAGCTTTCAAGTTTCCAAGGGTTCCTAGTTTGTAACAGACATTATTACAATTGTGACATGAGCTCAATTTGTAGCACTAACAGAACAGTGTGCTGGAAGCATAAATCTATCATCCTGTGATTATAACAGAGCTGTGTTGCTATCTGAGTGAGGAAAAAAAAAAGGAAAACAAAAGGAAGGGAACACAGGATTGGAGTTTTATCATTCTTTCAATCTAGTTAACTTTTTGGAGTAAAATTGAGGTATTGATAATTATTTCAGATGTGTTTTATGGCACCTATTTCATATTTTTACAGGTGTCTAACAACAAAAATAATAATGAAATATTTAATCAATTCAATTTAAAGTATCTTATTTTTAGTATTTAGTATTAAGCTCACCATTACTTGCTTTTTTCAACTTGATAATTAAGTTCTGCAGCTCTTCAATAGATAGAGAAGATAGAGGAACCTTTTTAAGGAAAAAGAAAGTGACACCAATAAATATGAGACCTTTAAAATTTTCTGTATCTTTGTAGTCATAAATTGCAACATGTAATGTAAGGACTGAACCTAAAACCAAATCATGTACTCACTTGTTTTGCTGGTATTTCTGCTACATCTTTTAAACCAGCATTAATATCTTGAACAAAGTAGACCTTAAAAAAAAAAAAATAAAAGGAAAATAAATTTGATTCAGTTAATTATCAGGAAGCAAATAGCTAAATTCTTCAGTGTTCTTACGGTAAGGTATATAGCAATAGGAATCCAGTGCAAAGTAAGATTTTCCAAGTAATTTTTCTTCCTATAGTCTGATCCTGAATCCCAGCCAGAAATGACTCTCCTGACACAGTTTTACAAGATTAAACGTGCTCTTAAGAGTTAAGCAGTCAGTGCTTACTAGACTGGTTCCAGAGACCATTTTCAGGTTTCCCAGGGAATACTAAAGGTGCAATTCTAATAAGGCAGAAAGGCAGGCAATAAAGAAGCCATCCTCTGCTTTCTTGGCAGAGCTGTTTAAGCATGTCCTGTTGCTTCCCTGAGCAGCTGTCAGCCAAGCTTTCCGTGGCTCTCTGCCAGCCTGACTGGAGTGGGCAGTTGGCTGGAATACCCAGAGTATTCTATATCCAGTATATATATCCAGTATAATCTCTGCAGGTTTGCTTTCCCAGGACATCCTCTCAGCCAGCCTCTGCAATGAATGGCATTGTCAGAGCCTGTTCCCTGGGGGCGTTTCTGACAAAAATGAATTCAACGCTTTTATTTGTAACCAAGAACTGAAAAATTGTCCCAAAAGAGAAGGGGGTGCAGAGGATATGAGGGGACTGGGATGTGAGTTGCGTTTCAGCAGGTACAGATAGAGCTTCCCTCCTGCCTCACAGCACTGCTTTGCTATTCCTGCTGCCCTGCAGCTCACAGCTGCTGGCAGCACAGAAAATTCTCTGCAGGACTGTAATGTCTGAGATCTTAAATACCAGAGGAAGGGCTGAAATTACACTGCACTTACGGGCTTTGGCTTCTCTCTTGAGTTACATTTCTTTAAATGCTTTTGTAGTTGGTCTTCATATACAGTGCTAAAAGCCAAATGGAGAGAAAAGTAAGTATCATGTGAATACTGACAAAGAACGGGAAAAAGCATTTACATATACTCACTGTTTTGGATCAAGAGGGCACGGAATTCTTTTTCTGTCATTTTGTTCCTAGTCAGAAAAGTTTTAGAAAACACTTCAGCATGCATTCAGTGTTGTGTTTTAAAGAAGCTGTTGAAGGGCATCAGCTTCATAAAACATCTATTCAGAATAGGTGAGTTAGCCGGAACGGAGAAACTGAGACGACAATTTAATACTTGACCGCGTGCTAAAGAATAAACCCCTAATGCAAGGGCAGCGCTGCTGCTGGGCTGAAGCGAGTGCCCGGCATGTAGAGGCTCAAGGGAAGGCACTGCCTGTCCCACCCGTGCCGCCGGAGCGGGGCCACCCCGAGCCCGCCCGCCCGCTCCCCCCGGCCGGAGAAGGGTCCCTGCACCTCCTCGTGGCCGTGCTCCCCGCAGAAGCGCCTGCCCGGCGCCGGGATCATCCTGCAGAAACGCCGCTTCCTCAGCACGAAGTGAGCGCAGCGCCCCGGCCCCGGCGCCGCCATCGCCGCTCCCGGCGGCCCCTGCGCCGCCATGTTGCGGCCCCTCCCCGCGGGCGGGAGCAAGATGGCGGCGGAGCGGATCTTCGACCGGGCCGTGTGGGTGCGAGCGCGGGGCTGCGGCTGCGAGGAGCGGTGAGTGCGGGCCGGCTGCGCGGGGGCTGCTCTGCGCTCCTCAGAGGGGCTGCGAGCCGCAGGCGCTTTCCTCCTGCCTGCCCTGTGCTCCGAGGGCTGCTGCGGGCACCCTCCCGGTGAGGGAGAGACCGGCTGTGGCGAGGCCCGGGGCAGCCTGCGAGGGCCGCCGTGGGTGCCTGGCCAAGGGAACAGAGGAGCGAAGTGGCGGTGGCTGTGCGGGAGCGCGGCTGTGCCCGGGGCTGTGGTGCCCGGTGTTTGGTGTCTCCCGGCCGCAGCGTTGCCCGCCGTCCCTCCCGCCTCCGGCCAGCCCCGGCCCCCTCAGGCACGGCTCCTCCTCCATAGCCCGGGCACCCGCGGGATTGAACAGCCTGTGCCGCAGTGCCACAGTGCCAGGGGAGCACACACACCGTGGGGGAAGCGCCTCCTCAAAACACAATGAGTTTCGGCACTGTGGGTCCTGTCTGGGTTAGACACTGTGTGCACGACTCGCCTGTGTGAGGAGGCGTGGGAAGGCTGATGTCTGTGCTGTGCCTTGTAAAAGAAGTGACTTAGTGCTCGGTAAGAAATTACTGAAGACGCGGTAGCACTGTGTAAATGATTATCAGGAGTCTGAGCAGTCGTTTATAAATTTCAACAGGCTTTTACAAAAGTTCTAGTTTCAAAACTTCTGCCTTGCTATTTAAAGTCTAGCGGATAACAAGCAAGCAGCAAAACAGCTGTGACTGAGGAGTTGCAATGACTGAAACTCTTTTATTTTAGGTGTATTCAGCGGTGGGAACTTTCTTCATGTTTCTGCCTAATTTTTATTTTTGAGATGTCATTGATTCCTGCAATTTTTATTTTTGAGTTGTCATATTACTTGGAGAATGTTTTCTTGACTTATTACTGAGTTTCATATTTTTGTACACAGGAGATTAAATGTTCGAGTGAATATTGAACTACTGTCGATTTCTAATCCTGTTCATAAAAAGGTTTGTAAATTAATCATATTTCTGTCATTCATTAGGTATTATCTGAATTTCATTTTATGAAATGAAATTCAGATAATTCTACCAAGTAGAAAAAGGAGAAGCAAAGAGGGATTTTAGTGTTTGCTGTTTGACCTTTTTTTTTAATATAATTTGTTTTAGTAACTTAGTTGGTTTGGTATTGTGTTTTTCCACCCCTGCCCCCCCCTGCCTTTTTTAGCCCTTTATTTTAGTTTGGGTGTTGATGGGTCTTAGCAAGCTTGCATATTAAAAGTATTTGGAGATGCTCAGGGGAACATGAGTTAGAGCTTAAGACTACCTTTAGTTCAAGGTTCTAAATTGGGAGTAAAAAAAAATAATCTTTCTCAGGGAAAATCACAATGAGACCACCGCTGGAGACTTTGTAATCTCTTCTATTGAATGTCTGATTTGTCCCCATCATCCCCCCAGCATGATGTTGAGATTGGTCCGGGGTTGGTTGTGTTGTTGTTGGGTAAAGGTTTGTTTGTGGAGGAATCCAGCAGGTTTTGGTTAGATTCTGCTGCTGGTGGCACTGATAATGGTAGTTCCCTCTGAACAGAAGCAGTTCTGTGTGTGCTGAGCTGCAGCCTGTGTCAGGAGAAGCCTGGAAACTGGAAATGCAGTTGAGTCCAGCAGGGAATGATCAGTCTAAAGAGAGAGCTTCCAGTGCTTAAACAGCTAATGGGACATCAGACCAAGCAGGCATTTTAATCCCACCCATCAATCCACCCCAGCTGGCTTGGAGTAGCATTCATTTTAACTTTAACTGTCTGTGTGTGTAAAACCCTGAGTTTGTTTGTGCATCTCCAGCTGAGAGTTTTGTTGGTGTTGCTGACACCTGAATTACTGCAGGAAGTTTCAGTTGTGTGTATGTACAGTGCTGTGTTACACTTCATTATGCTGGAGCAGCTGGCACAATTCTGCTTTATTTTTGTACCTCTGCTAGGGAATATCCTTGCTCCAGGGAGCAGCTGCCTGAGCCTTGTGTACTGCATAACCCCATCCTTAAAATTCAAGGCTAAATGCTTATGGAGAAGGCAGGTTTTCCAAAACCAATGAACAAATGAGTGACTGTTTTAAAGCTAAGCAGCATAATCCTGCAGTTTGCCATATGGGATTCCTGGATTCAGCTGTATCCAACCTGCAGAGCCCTATTCAAATATATAAAATCAGCTGGTGCTTTCATAAACTCCAGGAGCAGTGTGCTCTGAAAGACTTCTAGTTATGGGAGTGATGAGTTAGTAAACCATGACAGTGGACTGCTGGTGCTGCGCTTATTTCATGAGGGGGGAAAAAGAGCAAATAGCTTTTCCTCTGAAAAATTATGGATGTACACTGAATTTTGAAACTTTTGCTGCTCGGAGTTTAAGGTTTTGACTTGGTTTGGTTTTGTGAAAGAATTTCCCTTGTTTTCCCACTGTAACATTTGAAATTGTGTTAAATGGTGATGTTTTACACATTCTGAATCAGCTGCCACAATTCTGTTGTATTTTTGACCAAATAATGAAAGCATTCAATACTGTTTGCAGTGCTGGTTTAAAATATTTAAAGACTCCTGGTTAGTTTATAACATTTTAATCTTATTTAAATGTACATCTTTTCAGGACTTAGCTGTTCGATTGACTGATGATACTGATCCTTTTTTCCTTTATAACCTTGTCATATCAGAGGAAGATTTTCAAAGGTAAGTGAAATTACAGTATTTTCTCTGTGAAACATTTCTAAATGGCAAAAAAAGAATAGGGTAATGTTTTTAGCTTAGAGTGGTCTCTGTTAGAGTTCAGGTTTTGGCAGTTTTCAGTTGTGGGGTTTTGGCAGTGTTTTGTCAGTATTGTTCTCTGAGCAATCAGTGAAGCAGCCAGATTCAGGAGGGCGACCTGCTCAGGTTCCACAAGGGAATGTTGGCATCCCCTGTTAAATTCCCTGCAAGGACACAGTACCACAGTTCATATTACTGCTGGTATCTTCTGTTTATCCTAACTGCTTCTTACAGACGTGTGTGTGTGTGTGTGTGTGTGTGTGTGTGTGTGTGTGTGAACTAGTTCAGGAAATAATGACAAGAAGAAAGTCTGTTTGCAATGGACATGGGTTTACAGACCTGAGCCTGTGTCTTCAGGGTTTCTTGCATAATTCTACTGTTGGGTCTTGTTTACTTGCTCAGAATTTGAGCAAATCATCAAATTTGGATTCCAGGCATGAACAGATGAACAGTTCAATTTTCTGCTTTCTTTGGGTATTTATTTATTTAATTTTTTGCTTTGTTTTGGTGTGTTTTTTGGCGTGGGTTTGTTTGTTTGGGGGTTTGGGGGGGGGTGGCTTTGGTGTTGTTTTTAAAAAGGGAGGTGTGATCAGAGTGTGGATCAAAAGGCAGAAGCAAAGTAGTGTTTGCAGGAGAGATGTGCAGAAGTGTTTGGTTGTTGAAGGGTGCAGCTTTGCGTGTGCACTGTGGGATGTTTGTCTGAGTTTGCTGTGTCTGTGGAGAAGGGGGGCAGAGGAAGGGGTGAGTATGGGATGGAGGAAATGGCTGAGGCTCCCCTCCTTGTCCTGTGCTTGTTCCCTGTGCCTGTCCCATCACTGCTCCACACTGTGCTGTGAGGGTGATGCCTGCTCAAAGGAACACATTCCTTACACCACAGCAACTTCTGGGTTTTAATTAGTGCCTATTTGCAAGAACTCCTGTGATCAGAGTTATCCTCTGGGGATTATTATCCAAGATGTGCTCAAGCAGGCAGGTTGGACCAGCTGACCCACTGTGGTCCCTTCCAGCCTGACCACTTCTGTGATTTTGTGATATGTGGGCACACTTCTGATTGAAAATGACATGCTAGTAAACTTTAATGACCTGATCAGAACTGGTTCTTTCTGCTAGTGTAAACAAAATATTTTATAGGAAATAATTTTATAGGAAAGAAATTACAGTTCTCTATATTGTTAACTTTTTTTTTTTTCTTGTCTGTTTATATAGTTTGAAATCCCAGCAAGGTCTCTTGGTAGACTTTTCTGCTTTCCCACAAAAATTTATAGATCTCCTTCAGCAATGCATTCAGGAGCAGAACAAAGATGTCCCAAGGTAGGTCACAACTGTGTGCCACATTATTCTGTGTGTACCTGTTGTCAGTCACTCAGACTGAAAACAGTCAGTAGGAAAGGATAATCTGACCTGCCCTGACCTGAAAATGTTGGTGGATGTAACTGGCAAAACCTGAGTCTTGGGAGGAGAACTCTTTCTTGAGCAGAAACTGGACAGTCTTTTACTGCACATATAAAAATATATTTTATATATATTAGGATCTACAGGTAGTTTCAGAAAAAAAAATATGCTAAACATTTGATTATCTTGGTTTTTCCCTAGGTTTTTGCTGCAGTTAGTTTCTTCAGCACCTGCTCTAGATCACACACCTGTCTCCTTAAATGTAGTGGAGACCAACCCTTTCAAACACCTTACCCATCTCTCTCTAAAATTCCTGCCAGGGACTGATGCAGAAATAAAGAAGTTTTTAGCCAACTGTTTGAAATGCCTTAAGGTAAAATTAAAGTTTATCTTAACTGCAACTAAGCCTCAATGCTGTATGTACTTATTTATTCATTCTGAATAATTCGAAGTATGTACCAAGTTGTATGGTCTGGTTTATTTTTCCTTTTAGCCCAAGCATGCAGCTCCTTGGGTGCAGGTTGTAAAATCAGAGTTGTTGGCAGTGAAAATGCTTTCTGTGTATTCAGGGGGCAGTGCCCTTTGAAGTGGCAGGAGCAGAGGAGTTTCACACACAGTGCTGAGTGCTGTGCCTGCTGCACTGCCCTGCTCACAGCCTGTGCTCTGGCCAGAGCAGCTGCAGAGCTGGAACCTCTCAGTCTCTGTTGTGCACTTGGCTGTAGGAAAGCACAGGCTGCTGGCCATTGTGAGGCTTGCTGGGCTCCAAAGGACTAACAACTATAAAGAGCCAGTTACAATTGGAATGTTGATGCAGCTTGGTAGCATGTTAGGTTTGATTTCATGAGAAATTAAAGGTCTCATAGTTTAACTGTTGTCTGTTTCAGTTTCATAGCCTGGGATTTGTCTCCTACTGTGCTGTCATGTTTCTAGGCACCTAATAAGCCATTTTAATAACATAGATTTACAGTGTTTCAGTTGATCTCTTGTTTAGGTAATTCCTTTGTAAACAAATCTTGTAAATAAGATACTATTTCCTTGTAGAAATTTGGTAAGAATTGAATTTGGAGTTTTTACATTGTGGGCTAATGCCTTTTCTTTTGAATTTATGAATTCTGTCTTATTCAGTATGACACTTATGTAACAAGGTGATCTTTTCACAAATACAGTGAGTATATGGCTGCTTAGGCAGGCTGTGCTGAGTAAATGGGAACTAAATGCTGCTTGTATTTTGGGAGCTATGGATTTGACTTGATGTCAATTTGTACACAGGAGGATAAAATGATGTTGGAAGAAAAGCTTAAAAAAACTGAAGGGGATCTTACCAGGCAACTGAGCTACACTCAACAGGTAACAAATTTTTAACTTTTGTGTGTTGTGCTTTTTCTGATTTATGGAGAATGTCCCTTCCTTTTTAGTAGACTGGTTGGTTAGTCACTGCCTAGCCAAGATTATTGACTTGAAACTGAGTGGAGAGAATAGTCTACTGTAGCTTTTCTAGAGAGTGACTGAAACCTGCAGCTGAAGAGTGAAATTGAGTTCTTGCAGTGTTCAGGCAGAATTTTACTTTATTTTGTGCTGAGGTCTGTGTATGCACACACAAATTGAATACTAAATATATGATCATGTGAAGATAAATGATAAATGTACTTCATATATTCCACAAATCATTGGAAATCCTTTTATTTGGAAAAATTGTGAAACTGTGGTAAGTAAATTGGAAGTCTTGGACTGTAACTACTCCTTTTTGGTTTTTGCAGTCAGCATAGTAATCACTTCTTTTCTGTATTTCAAGAGAATAATTTGGGTCAGATTCTGCAGTTATCAAGGTGACTTTTTTGACCATAATGAAAGAGAATAATTCCATTAAAACTGTTAAGAATTATTTTTGGAATAGAATATTTGTTCGCCTCACGTCTGCAGCTTCACTTGAGTTACTGGAATATGTTTGCTGAATCACAAATCAAAAAGAGGAAAAGAGGCTGCTGAAGAGCTTTCTTTTTGTCCCCTAATAGAGTGCCCTGTGTTACAAGAGTAGGGAGCATCAGCAGGCTGTTTCTGCAGTCTTAAATAGTGGTTGGGAAAAAAAATACAATTGGAAATTAAGCTTGTTTTATCTACAGCATTAAAGCAGTGCTCTTCAGCTTCTCAGTGCCTCATTCTTCCTGGTTACAAAATCAGCATATTTCAGCACCTGATGCTGAAATTTAGACTTTTTTAATAATTCCATGTCCTTTTAGTGAGTAACAGTAAAGAATCACTCAGTATTGGCTGAAATACTTACATTTTTAAACTCCATGTACTTTGTCAAACTTAAACAGAGCTTATCAGAGAAGAGCCGGGAACTTGACAAACTGAAAAGCGAATGGACATCCTACACTACAGCTCTGAGCAACAAACACTCCCAGGAGCTGACAAGTGAGAAGGAAAGAGCTCTCCAGGTACAATGTTGGAAAGAATGAACAGGATCTTGGATGGGAATAGTCAGATTCATCGAATAACTGCTTCATTTCTTTGCTTCTCACAGGCACAAACTCAGTGCCAACAACAACATGAACAGCAGAAAAAGGAATTGGAAAATTTGCATCAGAAAAGTATTCAGCAGTTGCAGAACAGGCTCTCAGAACTCGAGCTCATCAATAAAGACCTAACAGAGAGGAGATATAAAGGAGACTCCACAGTCAGAGAACTGAAAACAAAGCTTTCTGGATTAGAAGATGTATGGCTTCCCAATACCCCAAATCAAGCTTGCTGCTGTTAGAGCTTTAACAGTGCCTGCCTGGGCACATCATAGGAAATGCAGCATATTAAGTTGATTTATTTCCTCTTCATTCCGTATTATGCTTACTATTTAAATATGTCTGCTTAAATTACTGGTACGGGTTTTCTTGAAGAATCAAATCCAATTCCTTCCCAACATTTAGGAATATCAAAGAGCAAAGCAGGAGGTGCTGTCCCTGCGCCGGGAGAACACAACTCTGGATGCTGAATGTCATGAAAAAGAGAAACTGATCAATCAGCTGCAGACACGAGTTGCTGTCTTGGAACAAGAGATCAAAGACAAAGATCAGCTCGTCACCAGAACAAAAGAAGTCTTGGATGCAACACAGGAGAAAAAGGTTTCTTGAATTTTTTTAAACCTTCCTAATTGTGGTTTCCATAGAGTAGTTGCTGACCAGTTTTTATGAATACAGCCAGTCAGCGTTCAAATCTAGTTAAGATTCTAAATTATGGCATCAAAAGCATACTGGGTTCAGATTTCATGTTGTGGTACTGGAGTAATAGTTTATGATATTTTGTTAGGGAAAAAAAAAAGGATTAATCCAGATCCTATAAAATTTGACTGAAAAGCACCAGCTGGTTCCTTTTAAGGATAGCTCTCTAAGAATTATGAACATTCTGCTTGAAATCATAAACAATGTGTATCACAGCCTTATTACATTTTGTAACATTCTGTTCAAGGTGATACTGGAAGAGAGTACAGAGGAAAAACAAAGGCACATTGAGAAACTAGAGACAACAATTAAGTCACTGTCAGCTGAACTCCTTAAGGTTTGTTTGAACATGGCACTTCCTTGTGCAACATCTCCCTTATTCTTAGGTGTTTATTTTTATAATGGATGGTTTGGGTTTTTTTAATAGGCTAATGAGATCATCAAGAAGTTACAAGGAGATTTGAAAACTCTAATGAGTAAATTAAAATTGAAAAATACAGTAACAATTCAGCAAGAAAAACTATTGGCAGAAAAAGAAGAGAAACTTCAAAAAGAGCAGAGGGAATCACAGGAGATGGGACAATCCCTTCGAATGAAAGAGCAGGAGGTATTGTTGGGTTAACCTTGTGTGCTGGAAATGCTGTTAAATGGACTTTGTTGGGTTTTGTGGGGTTTAACTTAGTTACAGCAATAAGGTCTTAAATCTTTCATGCCATAGAATACACTCTTTTGTTTATTTAATGTGTTTATTTAAATGTGTCATCAACTTTCAGATTTTTTTCATGTTAACCTGATTTGTAAAAGCCATCCATTTATATGGAAGGCAACCAGAATTGTTTTAAGAGAACAAAGCAATGCAATGGATGAATCAGCACCCTTTAAAAGGCACATTGATGTGTAAGTTGGTGAAGGGAACAAGAACAGAGTGAACCTTTTTCCTCCATTAAGGACATTCACCTGTTTGAAGTCCTTGCACTGTTTAAGCATAGAAAAACAAAGGTTAGAAATTCTGGCTGTCACCTTGTCAAAATCCGAGCTGAAAGTAGGGTTTCCTTTAAAACAATTACCATGTTGCTTTTGTGACAAACTGAGTTCAAACTTCCTTAATTTTAGAATGACTTCATAAATCTTTTTTTTGTTGTTTGTGGTTAGTAGCATAACACTCCTGATAGTGTTACAATTATTATGGGAATTACAGGTTTGCAAGCTACAAGAGCAGCTAGAAAGTACAATACAAAAACTTGAAGAAAGTAAGCAGCTCCTGAAAACCAATGAAAATGGTAGGTTTATAGAGTTTGATTTCTGCCTCTGTAAAAATGTCCCAGTGTTCTCACTACTACTGAAATTGATAGAAGCAGCTTTTGGGGTTTTTGTGAAGAGCTGCCATTACTGTCACATATGGAAAATGAGCCTCTGGCTCTTGTGGGCATGCAACAGCCACGAGCTTCTGTAGGGGAGGCCTTCCCTTGGGGCTGTGGGGTTGGGCTCAGAGGCTTGGAGGGGAGGGAAATGGCTTTGCATGGTACTGGGGAGGAAAACCACTTCTTGTGAGGAAGGGCTACTGGCCATTTCAAACAGCTTGTTAGAGGGAGCAAATGGACTTGAGCTTTTTCTTCCTCTCTGCAGTTATCACGTGGCTGAACAGACAGCTGAGTGAAGTTCAGATTGCAAAGAAGCTGGACAGTCCTGCCAGTGCCCACACTGGTGGGAAAGCTGCTGTTTCACCTCTTGGCATGGTAAGGTAGAGCTGTAAATAACAGGCTGCTGAGGTGGGCATCAGTTGCTAAAATACAGGGCCTTGAAAGAGGAAAAAAAAAATGTGCTTTTTAACTGGCCTTACAGTTTTGGGTGGGTGTGGTTTGGCATTGTTTGTTTTTCAACACTATGAAACCCTCTTGGGTGCTTCTTGATATCCTGGGCCTTGTAGGTGAGAATCTTCTGAGCTCTTGTTTACATAAAATATACAAGGCAATAGCAGAATTAACAGAAAAGATGAAGTGCAGAGTGAAGGCAAAAAAAGAAGGTATTTTTATGTTGAGAGGTTAACTTGCTAGTTTTCTTAGTAAAGGTGAAAACCCAAAGTGTACTATTTCACTACTCTAGTGATTTTTGGAAACAGGAGAGTCAGGGGCTAAGGAATGCTACCTGCAGTCATTGTTGAATACAGGACCTTGCTACTTCTCCCCCTGTGTTGTACAGATCTCTGCTGTCACAGCAATTGATGAGCTGCTTGTTCAAGTGGAAGGGCTGCTCATACAGAGAGCTCTGGATTTGTAGCTGGATGCATTAATTACTTTAATCAGTGATAGGATGTGTAGCTTATTACTAGCTAAGAGTGCTCACCTCTTCTAACTTTTTAAAAGTTATGTTTTCCTTAAGTGTGTGAACTTTGGGAACAGTGATATTTTCTTCCCATCAGGAAGACTCACATAAGTGTTGGCTTTGTAATGGCAGTTGTTAATTTTGGAATTTTTAATCTCTACAGTTTCTTGTTAAATTGTAATTTATGTATGTGTTTCTGTTTCTTTTACAGCCTGACCGACCACCCTTTCATAGCTCAGGAATCAGTCATCCCATTTCTCCCCTCTATGCCTTCCAGAACTTTCTGGAACCAACACACAGCAAAAACGGAAATTCCCAATATCCTATATCAAAGGCAGGCACTTTGACTTTTTTTGTTGGGCACTTTTTTGAGAATGTGACAGTATAAAATTTCAAAGCACTACGGTTTGACTATTTTTCAAAGTGCATAAATATTTACTGTGTTTACTGTTAGGCTCCCTGCCTTGAGCATTGACTGTAACAGTGAATGCATATCTTTAGGCTGTTTCTCACAAAACTTTGCTGCACAGGAGGGCAGTGAGGTGTAGAAACAGGAATCCCTGGGGACTTGGCTCTGTGAATGTCCTTGGGACAGGGGACTCACATCTGGAGTAACTCTTAACCTGCAGCTCTTTGTCTCTGCAGGTTCAGTTGAACTCACAGCTTTCAAAACTGAGTCGATGTTCAGATGCTCACCCAGTGCCTGCAGCTGGCCACACAGCAAACAAGGAGAAGTGAGTGTCAGCTACTGCAATTTAGTAATTATTTCATTTATACAGCCCTTTGTCATCTTGCTGTGTTTGGAACTGACTAACAGCTCTAGTATTAGCCTGGTTCTGTGATCTGCCTCTTTTCATTACTGTGTTAATGAATTTTGTGTTGGTTTGTTGAAACGAAAGGAAGAGTTATGCTTGCAGGAGGGGGTCCCAAGGAACAGCAGTTCAGTGTTGCTGTTGCTGACAGATCTATGCCATCAGTTGCTGGGTCACTGAAAAAATTAGTTCTGGGCTGTTCTTAAGCTACTCAGTGATGGTTTAACTTTACATGGTAAAGGTCATGAAACGCAGTAGTTGCACTTCTAGTGAAGGTTTTCCTGAGCAAGTCTGTAGCTGCCCTTGTTAATAATGTACTGATGGTAAACTGCATTTGCTTGAAATTTTAATTTGCCTTTCTATTTCTAGTGGTGATCAGCTGGGGCTGGAATCAAAATATTTCAAGAAAAAAGATGACAGCATTCCTTTACGAGGGCTTAGTCAAAACACACTTAACTCGGGTAAGTACAAAACAGAACAAGGTCTTATTTGCAATGTACTGGAAGGGCAGGGAGCCGTGGTTCAATGCAGTGTCTGTGCTGTTCTGCAGAGTACCTGAGGCCATACTTGCCAGCCAAAGCCCAGCCATCACCAAAAGCTGCTGGAACACCAGCCTCGGCCTATTTTCCTGGATCATAGACAAGGTTTACTGTGAGAGCTCTTTGAACCATTGGGGCGATTTTGGAATGTCCTGTGTTAGTAAAAATCAGTGTGAACTGACATGATTTTCATAATTTTATGAGCCAGTTTTCTTTGAGGAAGGGATCTTGACTGACTTGGATGATGTTTCAGGGTGCTTGAGCCTAAGGTGAAGAAGATAAAGCCTTAAGAAGCCTTAGTGGGAACAACACTGACATTACCAGGGCTGTGCAGAATTTTCTTAGTATATTGTTGACCCCGTAAATCCTAAAAACTCACCAAAGTGCTCTGACTTTTTATAACAGGTGAAATGTACATTTCCTGGTGGGTGAGAACAATTACCTAAGTGAGAACAATTACCTGAATTTGTATTTCTTGACTCCTTTCAGAGGAAGGATGAGGCAAAGGGAAAGCAGAGAACTGCACTGTGCTGTCCATTTTAGTAATGGTCATGTTCATGCAGGGGGCTTAAACTCCCTTACAGTTTAGTTTTAAAAACTTGCTTAATTTGGGAACCAGCTTATTTGAATTGCATATAGACTTACAAATAATCTCATACCAAAAATACTAGATTATTTCACTGAAGGTATAAAATTAAAACTTAAAATTCTCAGTCTTGCTTCTCCTAACTTTTCTGTTAATCTCTCAGTATTACATTCCACAGGCCACCAAGCATAAAACAAGAAAAGGTGAAGTAGCTGAACAGTTAAATGTTGACAAGGTACTAACACCTAAAAGTTACTTTATTTTTATAAATCATACTTTACAACTGTAAGCCTATACAGAAATTTTAGATACTCTTCCATCTATGCAGCTTCTTCTGCTGTTTGGGTTCACATGCTAGAATCACCTAACAGCCCCTTCTGTGCCATCTTTACTTGGTGTCCCCTGCAGAACGAGCATGCATGGACTCCTGCCAGCCCAGGCACCCTTACAATGCCCATTCCTTACTTTTGGTAAAGCTGTTTCATTTCTTTTACCTTAGTAACTCAAGTGCACCCAGAGGATTGTACATTCCGGTGGTTTGTTTTGCTGTGTGAAATGTGTACATTTGTTTATAAATTAGTACCATTTTAATGTATAGTGTCTGGTTTTGTCATGTGTATGTTTTAATGGAAATATTAAATGGTTTTTATCAAAAGCTCTGATTAGTTAATGTTTCAGGAGTACTAACCAACATCTCCACTGAAATTCCCAGCTGAGGTAAGCAGCAGAACAGCTCTATTTTATTTACCTTTTCCTGCAGTTTCCCGCGAGGCTCCCAGTTCCCCAGGCCCAGCCCTGTGCACAGCTCCTCTCTCTGGCCTTAGGTGTCAGTGCCTGAGGCTGTGTTCATCTCGCAGGAGTGCAGTGTGGCAGCAGCTCCAGGTCACTTAAACCCAAAGTGTCCCACACTGTGTGCTGTGGGCCAGGCTGGCTGTGTGCAGCTTCCTCCTTCCTTGGAGCCTGGAGCTGTGGCACTCCTGTTCCACTGGGCCCTCAGGTAACACGGAGCAGCTGCAGGCAGCTGGGGACCCTTCCACTGTGCTCAGGGCTGCTGTACCAAATTCAGAGAGCTCCATGCTGGATCACTGCTCCAGATGACCTACTGAAGTATAACACATGCAACTGCCAACCTTGACTTAAGGTTTGATGAGACATCCACAATTTTTTAAAAAATTCATTAAAATATTCAACTTTATTAACAGTATATTTACATTTTTTCCTGCTCTTGGTCAACCATGGTGAATGTTCAAAGGTAAAAAAGCATTAAGCAATAACCACAAGATGAAAACATTTTAAACCTATACAATACTTTATACACAAATTTATACAAAGGAACACTTAAATAATACAACTGGACACAAAAATATACACTTTTAGAGAAATTCACATCAGTAATTGTATAAAGCTCTCTTCTGTACTAAGGGTCCTGAAAATTTAGGACTAAAACTTTAGCTCTGTAATGCAAAAGGGTTCTTGTGACAGTCCTCAAAGGCCACTATATAGCACATGGACAGAGTCAAGGCTATCAGCTTTTAGAGTTCAGTCTGTGTATTCAAGTTTTGAGGTCCTTTATGATTACGCAAGCATCAGAAATAGAGTGGTTTAATAAAGGGTACAGAGGAAAGCAGAGGTTTAGAGCCAGTATTAGAATTTGTAGGCCCAAAACACCCACTTTGTATTCCAACAAGTGTTTGATACGACCGTTTCTTCAAAAATAGAAAGAGTAAATGCACTTACATAAAAATAACTTTTACTGTTCAGCAAGCGTGCTCAGGTGATTTTTATATTAGTACAAACTTAAAAAAAAAACCTGCCATGTGACTTCTAAAAGAAATGATACCAATTCACCTCCCTACTTAAGTACATTTACATTAAGGCTTTGAATCAGCTGACCCAAGATTTTACAACATTAAAACGAATGGGTCCACATGGATGCCAGTCTGTCTCATTGAGACGTAGCATGACTAGAATTAAAGCTCACCACCGTAAGGAAACAGAAGGACACATGCTCATGCCTTGACTCTATTGTTTTCTCTGAACTAGAATGTAAAGTTTAGCAGTAACAGTATTTCATGGCAAGAGACAAGTATGTAACAGTTTGTTTATAAAAGCAAGTTTTTAGTTCAATGGCAACATCTTTGGAGAAAGTTCCTGTTTCATTTCCAACAGATTTCATGCAGAAAGATGCTTCTTAAGATTACCTTAAGAAAGTACATTTTGATGGAGTTGGAATGTGTATCCCAAACTGCTGATGAAAGAAGAGTCCAAAGGGTCTTCCTGGATTTTTGTCATACATTTGTATCTTGCAGTAATGGTTCTTTAGCTTCACCAGGAGCTTGTGGGCTGTGGGGATGGCCGTGGCTGCCACAGTGTTTCTTCCAGTTGCTGGATCTTACATTTAGGTTTGTGTGTTCAGGAATAAACAAGGCAACAAGTAGTGCCAACAGTACAGAGCACGCTCCAAATAAGAATGGGGGTCCAGGAATTATGGAATTCTGAAAACAACAACAAAGTGTTAACAAGCCTTTTGACACACATTACCAGCCTACAATTGCTAACTACCCACTTTCAAGACCAGGAGGAGCTGTTGCCTGACACATTACAGAATACAGTGCAGGCTTTGAGAAGGAACATGAAAGAACATTACAGCCTAAGATTTAGGACAAAGACATCATGATTCTTATTAATGCTTGCCAACTTCCTTTTCTACTACAAGTTCTCCCTGCTGAATTTACTCAAAAACTTAATTTAAAAAAAAAAAAAAAAGGACAACAAAACAAAAACATTCAACATTGCTATTTATCCATCCTTCCCTCAAGGTATTCTCCTCACAAGGGTCACAGTTGTCTATGACAGCTGTAGCTATTTGAAAATTAAACTAAACTAGTGCATGTACTTAAAGAGATCAGTTGAACAACCCTCCCCTAGAGGGACTTAGAAACCTCTTTCTACATCCTCCATTTCCAGTCAGTGTAACAAAATGTACCACAGCATCCAACTGGAGACTATTGAGCACAGGAGCCCTTCCTGTAACTTCTTTTGGAAGGAGTAAGTACAAATAAAAACGTACCTGTTGTAAATGGTATTGTGCAACCACAGTACCTCCTGAAGCTGATTCGGGCATGGGCAGTTCATTCAGTTCAACGTGAAATATATAGAATATAAAACCATAAAGCGCTGGTCCCAAACCGTTACACAGTCCTCGAATTCCTGTAATCATCCCTTGAACAACACCTGGGAAAAGGAAAATACACGTTCTTACCTAGCTATAGTTATACATCTGTAATCAACTAATGCCCTTGTTGACTTCAAACTGATGCAAGTGGGAAAGCTCTAAATGGTGTTGCACTACAGGTAACAGTAAACAAGGGGCACAAAGAGCCTGTAATTATCATATATTCGAGTGTTTTTTCCATCTGGCTCTAGCAGAGGGCAGTGCCTGCCATGCTGAGCTAGTTCAGAGGCCAGGACATGGACACTATCCCTGCTGTCACTGTCCCACACAGGAGACAGCTCTGTGTGCAGCAGTGAGGAACACGAATTGGGTTTGCTGAATGCTTTGCTGCTGTAGGGCCTCGCTGAGTTTTCCCTCTGCAGCAGAAGTGCATGGTACACACACAGTGCAACTTCCAAGCAAACTGGATTTAATGGGGTGCCCTAAGCTCAAGTATCTGGGCTGCTCTGCCAAGACTCAGCCCAGACCCCAGTACGTCTGCGTGCACAGTATTCCTCAACTAGAATTCCAAGAACCAGGAGCAAACCTACCCTGCTGGTCGGCATCAGCAGTCCGTGAGACCAGGGCGCTGACGGCTGGGAACGTGATGCTGGACATGGCAGCCACAGCGCCGGCTGCCCACATCATCCTGCAAAACACAGCCTGCAGTGACTGCTCTGGGGCTGCAGCACTGCCCAGGGGTGCAGGGGAGCTGCACTGGGCATCCTGCACACCCCCCCTTTGGGGAAGGGGTAAAATGCAGACCCTGCAGCAGTCAGAGCAAAGTGAAATGTGCATACCATGGCTCCGAGCCAAAGCCGTACCAGGCCAGCTGCAGTATTTGGAACCCCAGGCCCAGCAGGATGGTGTTCTTATTTCCAATGGACCGCATCAGTAAACTCAACACTATTGTCTAGCAGAGAGAGCAAAAGTAAAATGTCAGAAAAATAACATCTTATTCTAAATGTTAAACACAGGTAAGCTGATGAGGTAATGAATTTAAAAAACAACAAAAAAACTGAAAACATTTTATTCTAAATGTCAAATACATGCAGAAATATTATTGTAAAGTAGCGTTCTTCAAAAGCAGCATTTGCATCGACCAATTAAAATAAAAAAAAGTCATTTAGCAAGTAATATGAACAAACCATCACTCCTTCTTTGATGCACAAAGGACTTATTTTCCTTTAATGAAACAAACACCTGTCAAGCTGTTTCTCATCTAACTTAAGAGTCTTAACCAACTTTTAGAAAAAAACAGACACAGAAAAACTGAGATTTATGGAACCACAGTGTTCTCCATTTCCCACAGTGCTTTCTTTTTTTCAGCTTGCCAAATCAATGACACACACAGCAGTAACTCACCTGTGCAATAATGGAAAGAATCCCAAGGACTGCTATAAATGCTGCAACACTTTCAGATGAAAATCCCATTATCTGTATTTAAAAAAAGGCAATTTGATTATTAACCATAAACCATGTGTCATGATATCACAAACCCCAGTGAGGGAACACACAATGCACAAGACCAGTATTATTCAGCTCCTCGTCTTTTTTCCGTTACTTCAAGCAAGTAAATGAAAATAGAGGGGCATAAATAAAAACTAAATGGTTCCCTCTAAAAATAACCAGTTTAACATATTGAATGATGTAGTCCAAGAATAACACAAGTAATTACAAAATACAAGAAATTGCTTTATAACTCGTTCATCACTCCCCTCTCTTTTTGCTTGTCTGAAACAGAAAAACAGAACATGGGGACTTAAATCAGTTGCTGGGAGCTTCTAAATTACAAGAGTTATCTGTATTTTCCATATTAGTCCAGTAATACTGAAAACTTTCTTAAATCCTGTAAATTTACTTTTGTTCAAATGATACCAAAATGTTACATTACCTGTCTGAGGTATAGGAAGAAGCTGGAATATTGGCCTGCCTCTGGGAGGTAGGAAAGAAAGACTGTTATGCAGATTAGCAGCACAATGGAGTCCTGGCCGACTTTCTTCAGGGACTATGGCAAGAAAACAGAATTACAAAACATTCCACCTTCATTTCCAAAAAGCATTCCTAGCTGGGCTCTGAAAAGCCTGACAATTAATGAAGTTGTTACATGGCACCACCAAAGCATTCTCTGTGTGTTTAGGGAGATTGTTGGCAAAAGTATCACCAGTGAAGCAAGGTCAAGCTTGAAGAAATTGAAGGCTTTGTTTTTCAAGCCTGGACTATTGTAAATTCAGTCTCTTCCCTATGTCCAAAGCTCAGTATCCACAAATAACAAAACATTCCCTATTAAATAGCTTACTGCAAAGGGGTCAGCCTGTTCCCAGGAAATGGGTGCTCCCCAGGACGCTGGCCTCATCTTCTCTGGCAGTGATTCAGGCACAGCAACAAGGATAAAGCAAATGTCCAACAAGGCTATTGCTGTAGCCAGCACCACCACCAGGCTGTCGCCGTACTCTCGGCCAAGGTAGGCACCGATAGCAGGGCTGATGACTAAACTTGCTGCAAAAGTGGCTGAAACCTGGAAAAAATAACAGCTGGTTATATTTTCAGTAAGACAAGTCAGCAGTATTATTACCCACATTTCCTCCTTTTCAGAAGCCTTTATAATCACACAGTGATTAAAAGTAACCTTTTTCCTATGCCTATGCAGTAGCAGCTGTGTATTTTAGACAATCACAATTTTTCAAGAAAAGTTTTCTGATAACTGGACAGCAATGAGAGGCTCATAGCACTCTTGCATGTACTGACATAATTAGGTTTAACTAACTGTAGATTCTGCTGATACCTCTGGGAAGCAGTGAGCTGTATTTAATCTTCATATTAGTGAAATAGGCAATGTCTGTTAAAAAAGAAAGCACGTGTATAAAGGGTATATTAAATGTAATATGCTGGTTAATCAAACTCAGTACTTTTCAGTTAATCAGCTAGCCTTGTCAAAGATACTAACTGAAAGAACTCTCAACATATCTCAGTCCCTGATGTGTACAGATACAAAGAAACTACTTAGTTCTATATCCATTGCTTTCAGCTCTTCCTGCTGAATTCTAATGGATTCTGTAACTTAACAGAACAAATATTTCTGCTAATCCATAACAACATGAGGCTGCCAAGGCTCCTGGGACCCAGCAGGATACCAGGAGATAACAGAGAAAGAGTGGTGAGTTGTAAGAACTTCAAACAGACAAGTAACTCAGCTACATCTGTTCTGAACTGCACCTCAGCAGAATGACTGGAGACACAGGCAGGGGCAGTCAAATATCACAAAGTGGCAGTTCCAGAACAAAAGGTGACATTTCTGAAAAGATGACAGGGTAGTACCAGTGTGGGCAACAATGCAGGAATAACTAAAGCTCCTCAAATTAAACCATTAAGACTGATAACAGCTCTTAAGACAGGCATGACAGCTTTTAACGGGGTCATGGTTCTGTTTCATTTAGAAGCAGAATATTCAAGAGATACAACACTGGATGACAGAAACAATTAAAAAAGAAAAACCTGAGTCTAAAATAAAATCAACTTGCCACAGAAGAAACAAAACAACAGCTTTGAAAAGCATTAAAACTGTTCTCAGAACTGAATACCACAGGAAAAGAGCCCAAACAATACATACCAAACCATAGGCCATGCTTCTCTCATGTTCTTGGGTTATGTCTGCTACATATGCAAAAACTACAGAAAATGTCACTGCAAAAACTCCAGACACAGAGATTACAGCGAAGTACCACCTAAGAACACAATAAAAAAAAAATTAGAGCAGCTAAATAGAAACAAAAAGTCTATTCAATCCAAGTGCAGTTAAACAGTAAATCACCTTGTCCAACTTATCCTGACAACTTATTAAGATAATCTTGGATAAAGCCAATGTGACTTGTCTTGATAGAATTGTGTGACTCCTAAGTGCACCAAGCACAAACAGCATGATTTTGTAACCTCTTCAAAAAGCTGTGTGATTAAGTACTAGTCAGAAACAAGGTGCTCAGCTAATAAACTTAACTGCTCTATGACCAAAAGCAAATTTGGAACCCCAGTATTTTGAGAACATGGTCATTGAAAGGCCTCCACATTAGCCATATCCTTATGCTATAGACACTAGCACTTGGCATTTGAAACCTTAATGTACACTTAGAAAACAAGCTCCTTCTGAAGAGGGATGAGCAGCCTGTGTGAGCAGAGAGGAAATGGAAAAGGCTGACAGAGCTAGCTGAGCAGCTGGCACTGGCCTGTGTCAGTGCAGGCTGTGCCACTGCTGCTCCACCCTCAGGAACAGCACGAGTCAGGAGCAAGCCCAGGGCTCTGACTCCTGCCCTACCTGGGCAATGTTCCAGACAGTTAACAGGTCAGTAAGGTGCACTCAGCACGAAAGCAGATGGATTTTAGAATTTGAGAAATGAAAGTGTAAAATGCTGCAACATTGTAGGTTACAAATGGTTACCTCATGCACCCGTGTTAGGTAAGGTTTTGATTTCAGCATTGCTGGCTGGTGTCTGAGTGAGAACTGTGGCCACAATCCAGACCTGCACCGTTCACTGGACAGCATTCTCCAGCTTTGGCAGAACTGCTGGATGTGCTCACAGCACCCAGAACAAAATCAGCAGCTACTGAAAGGCCTCTGACCTCATGGCAGCTGCTTCAGGTTGACTGTTTCCCCAGCTTTGCACAGAAATAATACAAAAGCCTCAACCTTTCATGAAGCATTTTATCAACAATGCTACACACATAAGTATTAGATAGCAACCTTGAAAAACAACATCCAATCTGACATGAAACACTTTACTAACCATGGGCTGATCTTCATTAGTGGTATTGGTGCACAGGTGAAAAACACTGTTAGCAGCAGGAAGGACTTTCGTCCCCACACATCAGACAGGGCACCTATGAGTGGGGCACTGAGGAATGACAATAAGCCCTAAGTGAAACAAAACATGGAGTTAGAACTAAGAGGTCAGACTCGTGACAGCTGACCACAGCACAGTCTGAGAGCTGCACGAGCTCTGCTTTCATTCAAGCCAACAGCTACAGTGCAATGCACCAAAGGCAATGGGGCCAAGCATCACTGATATTCTAACCCATGTCTGGTTACATAAAACTTGAAATCTGTTACCTCAGAGCTACACAAAGTTTAAATGAACCAGTCAGTTTCATGAACTGTGTTTTATACTCTACTGGACCAACAAACTCCAAATGAAAAATTATCCACCTTTAGCACCATATGCATCATTTGGGATTAAGCAACTACCTTTTTATTTGCTGAACCCCAACAGTAGATACAGACCAAGCAACACCTTACTAAAAGTGAAAAGATGCACATTTGCACTTTCAGCAGTAATTTATTCCCATTTTATTCGTACTGTGAAAGCCATATTGAAAAACCTCTTGACTGTTTCTCTCAGTTGGCAATTATTTCTATATTCCTCCCACCACTAATTTTAAACTGTACTTGTGATTAATTTCTGTCAACTTACCTTTACTCCTTGAATTAGACCATTCATTAGAAATGTATGTTTTGGGAAGGTTTCATGCAAAACCTGGAGAGGAAACATGAATACAGTCATTTACACAATATGAACTGCAAATATTGCTCATGATACATCCAACTTTATGATGCACAGCAGGTTTGTTGGGTTTTTTTTTTTTTTATTTTCACAGAGGTAAAAATAGAAGAAAAAAGGGCAAACCACAAATAATGTGACTAATCTTTAATTTGCATGGAAGGCATTTTGAGATTTCAGTGCCTGAAATATAAATAAATCACAGAGAACCTAGAAAATTATCTCTGACCAGATTCTCCAAATGCTACTGTGTCATCTGTTGGGGACTGGGGAGAGAGAGGAGAGACATCACCACCCTGAAGTGGATCTCAGTTTGGTAAGCAGAATCCAGAAATGCAGCTGTCTCTGTCTGATTTGTGTTTAGAGGAGAGGGATTCCATTCAGTGATGATGTGCAGTTCATACCCAAGAGACTGTTGATGGGTAACAGCAGTTTCCAGAGCAGCACCAAAATTGCTTTTAAAATGGAGTTGTCTTGGGAGATTTTTAAGCCTTCATTCCTTTTAATTTGTCATCATGTATCACTCACAAATTAAATCCAAATTAAAAGCCAAATGAGAAAGTACCTTTGTACAGACACATTGGTATGACTGTTTCACTCATCACAGGGATGCTTTGACTGGTGTAACAGGGTCTGTGCTCTGAAGCTTCTGCTTAAAGCACAGCCAGATCAGCAAAGACATCCCTGCCTACACACATGCTTGCATAATGTTGCCACATTTCAAGTGTATTTTTTCCTTACATTTGTAATATGCCAATGTTTTATGGCATCTTGAAAGGAAAGATAATTTCATTACCACCTTACTGGTTTCAATCAGAAACTATTTACATGTATCAGCAGATTTGCATGTAAACAGCTGTGCTACACCATTACACTGCTATAATGAAATAAATGAAATTTCTGATACCATCTAAAAATATAGAACTTCACTTGCACAACAGAGCAGCTCAGTGATATGCAATTTTCATTTCAAGTAATTCAGAGGATGCTCAGTGTCTTTGCAGTAATTGTCCCACCTCCCCTACAGCAAGAAAAAGCTCCCAAGGATCACCTACCACTAGAGTGGGAGCTGTCAGGAGTCCCCAAGCAAAAAACTCCAAGAAGATCACAATAACAGCATGGTAGACACTGGGTGAACCAATTCCTTGAGGCTGAAACAGGAGAAAAGACAGGTGATTAAACATCTGATCATCTTTCAGTCATGAGAAATGCACCTGAACACTATAAACAGAACAATTAATAAAGAAACAGGACTCAAAACTGGGGAATAGTTACCCAGCTAACTAGTATGGAATGAAACCCCTTTTTTGAACCCTTTGATGTTCATGTCCTGAAGTGTCCTACTCTTATTCTGTGGAATTTTTCACTACCATCTCAAAAAATAAACTACTTACCTGCCAATCTGGGAAACAAGGATGTTAGAGGGAGAACAGACTCTTCAGATAACTAGTCTGTTTTCCTTGAGAAAAGTGCTTAAGTCTATATAAAGCCACAGGGAACCAAGTTTCCATAGTTTGAAAACACAGCAGTGCTGACACTCAGCTATCCCCAAGTCTCACTACCTGGTCTACCAAACAGCTCTTCTGTTACTAAAAGGCACCACTGCTCCCTACAAAACATAGCTCTAAACCAGGAAAGAAACACAGAAAATGAACACCAGAAGCAATCTCAGGAACAGCACTGATCACTTCCCAAATACCGAGTGCAGGCCTATCAGTTACAGTGTTCTTCAAATGCAGGAAGAGATAGAGGTAAAAGATTTGACAAAAGGAACTTGAAAATTTTCAGTGATTTGGTAGAATGAGAAGTAGCTGCAGAAAAGAACAAAAGGAGCATGGGTGGGAAAACCTGCTCATCTCGACTCTGTAAATGCTGTCAAACAACATGCCACAGTACAACATTTGCAAATTAAGGATAGGGTTCACTAATTATTCTCATATGAAAGCAGTATGAATAACTCCTCAGAAATCTCATATGTGTTCTTTGAACTTAGAAGCACTGCCTTAACATCTACTTTGCCAGTTTTGTGCAAAGGTGAGTTACTCACAGACTGGCCCTGATGTGATCAGACCTGGCATTTACACTGAGCTAAGGACCTCAGCTGCTTCCCAGTAAGGCTCACTGGGATTTTACCAGTGTGTGTAAGTAGCTGATGGAAGAATAAATACAAGAGTCAGACTCTTCTCAGAGGCATCAGTGACAGGACTGGAGGCACATACAGAAATATAGGAAATGATACTTGAAGCTCAAAAAAGCAACCCTTCCTGAAAAAGGCTGCTCAGTGAAGTGTGGAATTGGCATCCTCCAAACCCCACCAGACACAGCCCTGAGCAAACTGCTCCAAATAATCCTGTCTGGGATAGGAGACTGGGGTAGTTGAATTAGTGATGTTGCAGGTGCTTTCCAGCCTCGAATACTACACAATTTTAAGTTGCAGTTAGGTAATACTGGAGTCTTTCTTTTATTAGGAGATCTATGCAAGCCATACCTAACTTTTCTCTCCAGATTCCAGTACTTCCAATACAGAAAAAAAAAGCGTAGCGAACAAATGTAGGAAATAAATACAGAAAATCTCTGCCTACACACTGCTATTGCTAGAAAAGATCATAACTTTCAAAAGTAACCATATGGATTTGTAAAAGGTGAATTACAAAAGTACCTCCGTGTAAAAGCACTGTGATATTTTTATTTTCTAAGCCTTCTTCAGTAAATACAGACACACTATACTGATAATTCTGCTATTTTTTCAGCCTACTCTCCCCAGGATGTAAATTAACAGTCTTCGTAGGTATAGAGTGGCTATAATTATCCTCTTTTCCCATAATTCCTTTCCCTTTCCACCCACAATACTTATTTTAGCTTTGGGTTAAAAATTCATCCAGCTCTGCACAAACTGCAAGTATCAATGTTAGCGGTTTAACTCAAGTCTCATCAAATCAGGTTCATTCTGCTAGCCCCCAGGTTGCTGTCCCATTGCTGGCTCGTGACCCCTGACAGACAGTGAGGGAGGTGTCACAAGCCATCCCACCCCTCCCAGCACGGGGGACAAGAGCACCTCCACTCACAGTGAACACGAGTGAGCTCAAAGGCCATCTGTGCCCCGGGCAGCTCCGAGACCACCCGCACAAAGTGAAAGAGCAGAGGGAAAGCAGCTGCTGTAGGGGCCTCGGGTGGGTCACTGCTGCCCTCTGCCATGTCAGCCAGCTGTAAGCAGCACCAACACAGCTTTCCAACACACTGACAAACAGAACTGACATTTAGATCACTACAGTGCAGCTTCCCTCCTTTCTTGTTGCTAGTGCTCACTTACCACAGCTACTGGTTTTTGTTCTTATGTTCTTATAACAATGAAAAGTAATTTAGTCACATTTACTCCTCACCTCTATAGCTATTTTTAAAGGTGGTGGCAACTATCAAGTAGCAAGGATGCTTCTGAGGTGAAAGAGCAAGGGAAGGATAAGCAGTTACACTGCAGTGTACTAAGACACTCACAAGCATTCAGTGCACAAGGGTTCAGCACCAGCCTGACACACTGTCCGAGCACACAGGGGCAGTGCAGGTGCTGGCTGTCCAGCCCTGCCATGCTCTACAGACCTGCCCCTGTGCTCTCCTGAGGGGCTAACACAGTGTAATGCAATGGCCACAGTGCAACTCAGTCAGAAAGCCCTAGACATGGAGGGAAAAGACACAGAGCCCTTGTGTGAACAAGCTGGAACTGAGATGTTCCAATCAGAATGACAGCAACCCTCCTCTGTTACCAGTAGCCACAGCAGGCTGTATTTGTGGCTGGTTAAACCTGCAGCACAAACAGAGCTCTAAGAATGGCTTTTCCCCTGGTTATAGAGAAGATGCCTTTAATCAAACACTTTGTACTGTCAGTCGTGCCAGTGATAAAAAGTGTACATGCCAGGCAAGCATAAGAACACACATCTGACAATAACAGAACAACCACCAAAGCAACGAAGGCATCCTGTGTAAGACCACAGCTGCTGCTCCTCTGCTGGAAAGGAACAAGCACCAAATGAAGTCCTAATCTCTAATTCATTTCATGACTGTTTCAAAAATGCAGCACCGTACATAAGATGAATACATAGAGGAAGGAAAAATTAAAATTGTGGGGAAAAAAAAGTGTTGAAACAGAAGTTGTGACTGCCTAACCCCTGGAAGTGCTCAACAGCAGGCTAAATGGGATTTTGAGCAGCCTGGCCTATGGAAGGTGTCCCTGCCCATGGCAGGGGGATTGGAAATAGATGATCTTTAATGTCCCTTCCAACCCAGACCATTTGTGATTCTATGAAACCACGTCACTGGTGTTACTGCCTCTCCTTTGGTAAAATCTGACAACACACACTTGAGTAAAACACACCATTTTTTTCTGTGATACAGCTATTAAAGCTGCAAATAGAAAAACACAAAAATACCATCATGCACCAACCCAAGCTCCTGCACCACCCACTGCCTTGTCAAGGAGACCCAGCAGAAACTGCAGTGGGAGGACAGGCTTCACAGAAACAATGGGTGGGTTCTCCTTTTTTGCTTGTTTGGGGTTTTTTTTTGGTTTCCAATCTGAAACTCTTTCTGCCTGTGCCACTGCCTCATTAACCACCTGTACATTCTTTCTGGCTCACACAATTTTCTCTGATGTCAAAGAGTTCCAAAATAAACCAATCAGGCTGGAAAGTGTGCACAAAGACGCTTGATTAATTATGGGTTTGCCAGTGGGAGACACTGAAGACATGGGGGCCATTTTCAGGTGCCTGCTTCCCCCACCATGTCACACACAACGCTGGGTAACGACCAAAGCAGCTGAGGACACTGAGCAGGGCCAACTTAACATTCCAGCAAATATTAAAGAAAAATTCCATGCATGAAGTTTCTGCAGTTGTCAAAAAGAACACTCTTATATCAGACTTCATGACTTAAAAATATCTATTTAAAACAAAGAAATTTCCAAACATTTATTTGAAGGCAGGAAGTATCACAAGCAGAAGTTTTTGTTGCCTAACAACAATCTATGTACCTTCATCTAATGTTTATAGCTCATTTTTCCGTGTTTTCCAAAAATTAAATTAATGCCGAACTCACAGGAGTTTGCACTCAGGTTTTGAAACCTGTGGGAGGCAGTGAATGATGATACCGCAAGTAACACTGACCGCAGTTAATAAAGTAACATTCTCCTCTCTTGCAAAAGGAAGTTAAAAGTTGAGAGGTTAGGGACTGTTGGAAACACACTGTATCTTAATCAATGATACTCAGAGAAAAATTATGAAACACCGTGTGCCCTGAGTAACATTTACTCTGCTTACTCTGCTCAATCTAAAATACTTGCATTTGACATTTGTACAAGGTATTCTCATACGTTTCTATCTCTACTAACACCAGAAACACACCCTGGAAAACACCAACAACCATTACCAGAATTCATTTTGCTTCCTAACACTTCAGTAGTCCAGTCAGTTGGCCACTTCGATGAACAAGTAAAGTGACTCTGACACCTGTCTCTGTTCCGTTATTGTTCCAAAAAGACAAACTGAAGGGCCATCAGCAGTGTAGTTCGTCAAGATGTCTCTTTATTTGAAATAACGGCACTGTATTTAGAACAGGGCACATCAAGCGACACAGCGTTACACAGTGGAAAAAATCCAGGGGCAATGATACATTGGAAGTAATGGCACTCATCAATATAAAAAAAAAGAAAACGAAAAAGCCCCCAAAACCCCACCCAAACCAACTCCAAGCTCCAGCAGCCAAAGCACTTAAACACTTCTTTTCTTTTTCAAATTTACCAGAAAGCAAAACAGTGGGAAGAACTGCATGCAAAGCCTTTCTCGCAGGCGCCCTTTGCGGAACTGCTCAGGCGCTGTAGCCCGTTGCCCTCCCTCGTCGCAGGCCGGTTCCGTGACGGCGGGCACGGCGGGGACAGGGGACAGCGCTGCCGGCACGGCGGGGACAGG
>CM031864.1:19816896-19867294 GCA_018697195.1 Certhia americana | reverse complement strand
GGGCTGTGCGGGGAGAGCGGGGCTGTGCGGGGAGAGCGGGGCTGTGCCGGGAGAGCGGGGCTGTGCCGGGATAGCGGGGCTGTGCCGGGATAGCGGCGCCTTTGGGAGCGCACCGGGCGGGCAGTGCGGGGCTGTGCCGGGAGAGCGGCGCCTTTGGGAAGGCGGGCGGGCCCGCACAGCATCCGCCGCTCAGCACCCCCAGCCTGACAACGCCCCGAGCGCGGCCCCGCGGGAGCCGCAGGTTCTCATCCGCCCCCCCAGCATCACCCGTCCGTCCCACCCGAATCGAAACACCCCGCCCTGCTTCCTCCCTCCCGGAGCTGCTGAGGCAGACCGGGAGAAAGGAGCAAAGGCAGTTCGTACGGGATAGACCTGACATTCCTAGAGCCAGAGTACACAAACACAGATATAATCCACCCTGAAGATCCAGCTTGGAGACAGATATTCTTTTTACTATCAAGTCTAAAACTTAATTTATGAAAGCTCCAACACCTTCAAACGGGCAGGTCATCCCAGGTTCTGATTTACCACAGCGCCTGCAGGTAACAAGATAACAAGGATCAGCTTCCCCATGGTAGCATGCCAATTAGCAGAGAAAATCTTTTAGAAACATGTTGCTGGCATTATTAGGTTTTCTGTGGCTTATAAATTCATTCACTGTTTATATCTGGCATCACTAAGGAGCAACAAATGTCCATGCTGTACCCTTACATTCACAATACAGACACAAGTCTCCAAGACTGTACCCATTTATCAGTCTGTTCTCTATGTTCTTAGTCCTCCATCTTTCAGCCCTCGGGCTCCGTATCTCCATCCCCCCAGCTCCCGTGACATCCCCGTTCCCCCCCAAACCTCAGCCACACACGAACACCTTTTTGTCCCTACCAATAGTAGAACTTATTCCTGAGGTACAGACCAGCACTGCAGCTCCCACCGTAACACTTAAGATCGTGTGGGCTTAAGTTAAACCCTTAGCCTTAAGATCAAGCACCTTTTATCTCATCATAATGAACCTTTTAAGGTATTTAGAGCTTGCCCAGCCCTACTCAGACCAATGGATCTAGAGAAAGGCAAGCAGACTCCAGCTCATGAAACAGAGCGCTTCTAGCGGGTCTGGCATGTTTGCAGTCATCAGTCATTTGTTACAACTATTAGGGTGTCACATGAAGTATTTGACTATTCTGTCCCACTTCTACTTGAAAAGGAGAGGGGTCCTAAAATGTTGGCATAATTTCAAGTCTATTCCTCAGAGTGCTGTTAGATTTTGCTGGGAAAGTCACACACAGACATGTATGTGACATGCAAGGGATTCATGTAAAAAGTCAACACAACTTGTCATTTGTGAAGTCAACAAGTCAACAACGAAGTCATTTGGTAACTAGGCTGACAAGATGGTTTTCTATCCACACCTTCATATTAGACCAAGACCTGTCACTGATGTCTTATCTCAAAATAAATGCATTTAAGTATCAAGTTTGCTCATGTAGACAGAGCAGATGATTCAAATAATGAGAACGCAGAATAAACTCAAATAATGAGAATGTAGAATAAACTTGCTGTTGCTGTCATGAATTTCAGCCAGCTACATGTTTTCAAATATTAAACTCCACTCACATACACAAGTCCTGACATAATCTTCAATAACATTATTTAAACTCACATATTAACATAACATTAACCTTAATGTTTACCATTATTTAACACAAACTCCTGAGGAAGAGAAACAGGAATTGTCTGTTACATCTAAACACCCGCAGTGTTCAACCCTCTATACTAAGTAAATGCATACTACAACCTGCTAGCCATAGAAGACATTATCATCATTATCATCATTATCATCATTTTGGAAGAGGGATGAAAAAGGATAGAGTACTTATTCCCTAGGGGGATTCCAAGGCACAGGCAGATGATGGTTTCACTACTTTCAGGTAAGATTCCACAGTGAGTGCTTTTACACCAATCTTGAAGAACACTGTCCCTAGATGATGAGTAATTAATTTGTTACCTAATGGCATAAAATTTTCAGTTTAAATCATGTTGCATGTTAACATTAAGAGCAGGGCAAAATTGACAAAAGAAACTGATAGAAATGAAGTGTCCTGTAAACTGATGGTGAAATGACCCAGTTTGATTATATGAATCCGCAGAAAGGGCAGAGAAACATGTTATCCATCATCTATAGCAACTGGTTGTGAACTCTGTTCAGGTCTTTGATATATTGTAAATTACAGCTATTCATAGCTCCTTACAGTGTTACAATGGTTTACAACCACACCCACACTACAACTTGGTACCATACCCAGGTGCTCCCTACCACCCCTGGTTCAGGGCACATCTGGGATTTCAGACCAGAAGAGCACAGAGTGCCACAAGAACACTGCTCTTGAATGTGATTCACAAGAAGTCACGACACAGTGGTCAAAAAGAAGCATGTCTCAGTCACAATCAAATTGCTGGCAACATTCAGTGAGATGTATGCTAAAAGATACCATTAACAAACATCTTACGATAGTCTTCTAGGATTTATAGAAAATTATGCTAAAATTGTATTGTGAAGTAATAAATGTTAGCTAAAACATTGTTTTATTTCTGCAAAAGTACCCATAAGGCAAGCCTCTCCTTTTAACAAAGCTCTCAAACAGTTTTTTAATCATATTCTTAATAAAGACAGTGCTTAATTTCAACCAGTTTATTACTACAGTGGCATTATCTACACATATAGAAGAAAAAAATTATAGTATTTTACCTCAATATGGATTAAAGATGGACTGTATTAGGTCATGTAAGATGCGTTCTAGTGTTCAGCAGTGCTGTGCCAAAAAAAAAAAAAAAAACCCAAACCAAACCTTTTCCAAACTGCCTGGAAACACCATACCTTAGAACTGTTTTCAGTCACACAAATATCAACATATAAAAACTAAGACTACCTTTAAAAGTTTGCTACAATCTTTGAATAAATGATTTATATTTGGGCTCAAATATTGACAACAAGGACAAAGTTTTAAAAAATCTAAAAAAATTATACTCCTGGCAGCAAATACAAACATATGCTTAGCATATAAGCAATTCTTACTGAGCTATAAATCACTAAGGAACTGAATATGGCTAATTACAGTCAGAATGATGACGGGAGGTTGAGGACAGTTAATGTGCCATGTCTACTCTTGGATGCAAATGTGCAGCAGACATTCAAGAACAAGAACAAGCACTGAATGGCAAGTCAGGACAGGTTCTTTTTTCTTCTAGAAGGAGTTATAAATTCAGCTGAGAAACACTTAGAAAAAGTTAAGAATTCAGCTGAACAGAACTTTGGACAGTAACTGAAGCAGTAAGACATGATCTAATAAATTCCACGTATTTTGTTGCATTTTGCCCCAAATTTTTCTTTGGTGAAATGTCTTAATTTTAGATATCTAAAACCACAATGAGCTTACCTGGGAAAAGCAGGACTCTCTTCCTGTGGAAAATAATCAGCATTAAAATGAAAAGAACAATTGAAACAAAGGCAAGGAAACACGACTTGGACTTTCTCACAGTAATGCACCACCTTAGGTAATGACACATTACACATATATGGTATAATACCATGTTATAGATAAATGTTACCTTTCTAATACACACACACAAAAAAACCCCCCTACTGTTTTTTAATAACTCATTCTCACAAAACATAGATTTCAGATATGAAAGGAATGAATAATCCTCAACACAATATCCAGCAAGAAACATTGTCACCAGGAGGAAAACGAGCAACAAATTCAAATTTGGAAAGTAACGATCGCTTAAATGCAACAGAACATGCAGAGCTGATAAGGAAATACATTCAAATATGAAAGTTACTGACGACAAAAACCAGAAGAAATGCAGTGTTTCAATTATCAGTTTTTTAAAAAATGAACAAAATCTATTACAGTATTTTGAATTACAGCCATAAAAATAAGTTAGAAACACAAAAGAATGACGTACTACTAAGAGTCTGTGAGAGACCTGTATGTGAATGAAACACAAGCAAAAGGAGACTGCTCTGTCTTTTTGAGGAAAAAACTAAAACAATAGTTACTAAAACATTGCAGTAAAAAAAACAAAGGTGTTATACTGCAGAAGTTGAATCTAGAACATTAATCTACTCTTTACTGAAACAAATAAAAATGGAGGTTTTCTTAAAGTTTGTCTAAAACAATGAAGTTGAATAGAACTATAGAATTATCTAAACTCTTTGAGAAAATACATTTTTGGGCACTTGTGGATTGCTTAGAAATACAATGTTGAAAGGAAAGTTTATATTACTTTATTAGACTCAAGTTTTTTCACCACTGAACTGATCTATTTTGCTTTGAAGATAGTCCTAAATTTATCATTATTTGACCATTTATCACGTATCCCAGGGGGTTTCAAATAAAACTACCAGATATACAAGTATTCAATAAATACTAGTACACTCAATATGTAAGTCTAGAAAGAAAAAAAATCACATAGTTCAGGTCATTGCAAATAAATACCTAGCTATAACTTCTGTAACTTTATAAATATTTAAACAAAATTCTGGTAAGTATAGGTTAGCCTCCTAAATATACAACTAAACTAACAAATCCATTGTCTAAAAGTCAGAAGAGTAGTTCAGAAAGACAAGTTTATTTTTGGGAAGTTAGATTCCTACAGCATTTGCTTTTAGGGCAAACTCAAATCATACTACCCACTACTTCCCAAAGCTCTGTGCTAGCTATTTCTCTTTGGTTAGTTAATGAGTTATAGACTTAAAGCTATTTAAAAAAAAAATAAAATACAAATACAAAAGTATATCTGTGAGAAAATGTGCATATGCTCTCCCATGCAAAGGTTACAGAAATCAGTAAGCCCTCCTCACATCCTTTCTGTTCTCACAAAACATGTGCTCCTCCCCTTGTCCAGAGTCACAATTCAGACAAGAGCCTTTTCTCTAAACACAGCTAAAAATGCAAATTCATTTTAATTAATTTTTCTTTTTCAGAAACAAGTCTATGAGGAGATCTATCCTTCTGCTGGAAAACAGAATTGGACTGTCAAGTGAAAGCATGGAAGTCATTGATTTACAGACAGGAGTTACTGCTTTTTCGTACAGCAGTTTTCCAAAGCTGCATGGCATCCTATTCCAGAGCAACAAGAGCACATATTCCCGGTCTTTCCTTTAAACATCCTTACTGGCAAATATTGACAGGTGCACCTGAAATATTAAAATCAGGCTACATGTCTCAGAGCTCCAGCCATGTGGTAATTATTTGGCTTTTTTGGTCCCTCCCTGTACACCCAGCTTTAAAGTGTTCTCAACCTGCTTCATATGTTTTTTGGAGACTTTTCTTAGGAAAGTAACCAATTACATCACTTGAACACTCCCACTACTGTGATTCATGAAATCAAAAGTATTACTGTGTAGGGCCAAACTCCAGTTGTGAGATTACTACCAATGCTTCCCACCTCATTTTACCACTGTGAGCTGCTGCACACGCCTTACCTCAGGCTGCACTGCAGGGGGAAATGGCTAAACATGACCTTTCAAAGATTGTGCCACATTGAATGTTACACGTAAAAGATTTAATATTAACATAGAATGCCCATTTAGATAGTTTTGACCACCAAGCAGCAAAGCTCCTGCAATTACAACACGCTGGGACAGATTCACAGTTCACAAAGCTTAGCAAGCCCCAGGCAGAGCTCTGATATTTCTTTAATGCCTTGCTCTGATAAGAAAAATGAACAAAACGTTGATAAAACATGTAATTGCCAACAGAAGAAAAACACTATTTTTACTTGATTGACATAAGTGGAATTCCTACTTTCCCGTTTACAACACTTCACTAAGAAATCTCAGAGTGCTCCTAGAGAATCTCCTTGTCAATCAGATGAGGTACTTTGGTAAATGTTTTAAAACACCTTTCTCCTACATGTTTTCTTTAGTACAAGACAGATGTGAGAAAGACCATGAAGGGGGCAGGGAACAAGGGAATAAAGACCTTTTTACCACTTCACATTCTACTAGTAAGGAACTCCTGATATGTTTTTATACCAATCCACCATCACAGGTGTCACACGAATCACCTGACATTAACATCCATTGTGAATGGTCTCCTCAAAACCAATCATTTTTCAGACAGCTTTTTTATTAGTTCCAGAATCTTTTAATATTTCTGACTATATGTAAATACTTCAAGTGAAGTGTTCATAACAGTCTAACTGATCTAATTGCAGCAAGGTTTCTTTGTGAAGATTTTTTTTGTTTGAAACAGAATAACAGCATGCTTTTATATTTACCTATTGCACAATTAATTGCTTTTTAATCATATTTCCTATTAAAGTAATTCCACTGCAAGAACAAATAGGTTCAAAAACAAATACAAAGAACCCATTTTGGTATGTTGGCTCAAGGACTCCCAGAACAAAATAATAATAATAATAATGAAAAAAACCTCCACCAAAACTCTAATTAAGCCATTACATAGAAATATGCAGAAAAAGCCTGGAAGAGTTCATGAGTAAACAACACTTGTTTAAAAAACACCTCTGTAATGAAGTACAGTACAGTATACAGATGCCATACCATAGTATCTCCAGATGGAGCTGTTACAATGACAATGCCTTTAAAATGCTTATTATGGGCTCTCTGTTTTTTTAAATCATTGTCTAAAAAAATCTTCAGAGGCTATTTAATGCACAAAAACTACTTTTAAGGTCCTACCAAAAGGTTGATTTATAATCAGTAAAATAACAAGAATGAACATTACATCTGAGCAAGCACCCATCATAACCCAACTCCTGCTCCCAGTTTAGTGTGGTTACCTCCAGCCAGTGTTCCCAGAGTTATTCCATCTGCTCCAACACTACAGGCTGATGAAGGCTGGAGTATTCCTCCCTTTGTACTTCGGTGAGAATGTTAACATTCTTATAATAGTTTTATAGAAGCAACAGAATTATAATATTATCATTTAATAACAGATTTCTGGTTTTAAATCAGCCTTCTAAAAATATAAAAATATTTGATATTGTGAAAATGTCTTTCAATCATACTTCAATTTTCACAGTTTTAATAAGGAGTACCTAATTAGAGCCATCACTTTAGAACTATGACGTTCAGCTCATTTCACGTAAATAGACAAACAGTTAAAAACATATTTACTCAGATTAAATAGAATCTAATCGCAAAAACATACAATCTGACAATGTTGTTGTGTGCTCTTTCAGAGAGTGCATAGGACATATTTCTGCAGCAGTCAATACAGTAATTCTTTTGATGCAATCTCAGTCAAAGCTGTAAACATTCCTAATTGTAGTTTCTTGGAAACTTTTGGTTCAAGTTTTTATTAGCAAGTTGCACTGGGCATTCCCCTGACATTTTCCCCTCCATCAGTTACAGACAGCATCACCCTCCACCTGTAACCTCTCTGGCTGTTTGGAACTAGTCATCAGCATTTCTTCAGTACATTCAGGGCAGTCATCCTTCCTTGCAGTGCACAGTGACACTTTCCACACGCCAGTGCTAGCAAGGCCCCCAGTGCATGATCTCGAGAAGCAGGTTGATGAGGAAGTCTGCTATGCCTTAATGGGATTTCCTGCAGGTTTGGGATCATAACCATATAGAAAAGTAGCTGCTATTACAAGGATGGCTCCGAGGAAAAAGACACTGAATAGAATAGGGATGAAAAAAAAAAAAAAGTTTGGTTTAGTTGATGCAAATTTATTTATGCAATACAATCAAAAGAAAAGACATTTTTCCATGATGAAAACAAAAGATAAATTATATTTTTTCAATTTACAAAGAGCAAAATAATTTGTAGTTATTTATTTTAGAAGGATGTTGAGGTAAGTTGTTGAGGTAAGAAACTTGTAACTACAAACTAATGTAGTATCATATTAACATATTCTGAAAATTAAAATTACACTTTCATGGAACAATTGCCAAAAGCAATCAGATCAGTCCTTTTTTTCCTAAACTTTTACCTAAAGTTGTGTGCAAAACAGAAGCAGGAGCTGAAGAAAAGCAGCTACCATGGGTACCCACCCATTCTTAACATACTACATACAATCATGTTGTTGGAGCTGTGTTTGCTTTGAAGTCCAAAGCTTACGTCAAAACAAATAACTGCTGCCCAAGAACCAGTCTGCAAGTCAGTATAATCTAATTTTTGGCAAATACAGAAAGGTTTGTCTCATGAAAACATAATAAAGGCATCTTTTCTATTGTGACAGTTTGGCCTTTCAAGTTGTTTTGATAGTTAAAGTCTGATAGAAAATAACTGAAGCCAGCAGACAATCAGTACACCTTTTAGAAAAGAATCATCTCACAGACATGCCATCAACAATTTCATCTTCTGAACCAAATGCTAAAAAAACTGTGGCATATAACATGCTAATCCTTCAGAGAATACATCTAGTATATTTTGGGACATGGACCCCTGCAACACATTCAAGCATTGAAGTACTTTACATCTATTACCCCAATCAAAACTGTTGATGTGACAGAAATAATTACACAGTTTCTGCTCAAATGCTTTGTTAGTATAAGCAAGGTACTAGAAGATTGTTCGATTAACTGGAGTTGATCAAGTTATATTAAATGGGATGGCTTCAAGTACTACATACTGCTACTGGGCTCTATTTAATTTTCAACATGTTTACAGAAGCTGTTAAGTTTTACTTATTGATTATCCATTTGAGTGCACAGAAATTCTTAAAACATGTTCTACCTTTGTTTTAATGGGACAAATATAATCTACTCATAATTTAAGTTCAATGTTTTCCACTTCTTAAGCCTAAACAGCTATTCCATTTCCTTTTTTGAATGTTTAAGTAAAGCCCTGATAATACCCAATCACAGAATTGGCAGGGATAGAAGGGACCACAGTATTGCAGACATGTATTTTTAGACAAAAAGATGCTTCTTTGTACCAGATACAAAAATCATAAATACTATTCAAAATATTTTTATGTTATAAGTACATGCAGCATATGCAAGGAGTGTTGGTCAGTCATAAGCAAAATCCTATTCCTGTATCTGGAAGTGGGATTAATAATTCAACACTCCATATAGGAACATGCACTGCCAAGACTCAGTGTTCTCAGCCTACCAATGTACTAAACCTGTGGCACACAGAGCCATCACAGTCTGATCCCCAAAGCATCAGGACACTCTACAGGGCCTAAAAGAATGGAGCAAGCACTTCTCTTTCTTTCTTGGCTGTTCTCACCACTAAATGTGGCATTGTCTTTAGAAACAGCTCTGCCTTTGGGCTTCTGGGTGTCCCTGGGCAACTCAGTGCTGCAGTGTCACTTCCATGGGTGTGTGACTGCAGTGACCTGTGTTAGAGCCTGCGGTGAGGGCGATGAAAGGCAGCACAGAGGGGATGTCCCTGTGCCAAACCCCGCACAGTGTGGGACACGGCACAGCTGCAGCCCCTCGTGTCAAACCCTGCACAGTGTGGGACACGGCACAGCCGCAGCCCTTGGTGTCAAACCCCGCACAGTGTGGGACACGGCACATCCCAGTCAGCCCTTCAGTGATACAAAACCACCCCATGCACAGTTTGGGCCGGCACCAGCCGCAGCCCTTGTGTCACCGAACCCCTCGCACAGTCGCTGGGACATACGGCACAAGCCGCGCGGCCCTTGGGTGTCAAACACCGGCACAGTCGTAGTGACACCTGCTACACGCCGCAGCCCTTTAGTTGTAACAAAACCCGCAGTGTGGGAGCATGGGACACACAGCCACAGCCCCCTGGTGTCAAACACCCTGCCAACCAATTCGAACAAACGATACCGTTTTGGTAACACTGCCACCGCCGCAGCCCTCGTGTCAAACCCTGCACAAGTTGTTGGGACAAACGGCAACCAGCCGCAGTGCCCTTGGTGTCCAACCCCACAGTGTGAGGACATCGGCACAGCGCGCAAGCCCTTTTCTAGTCAACACCCCAGACAGTTGATGGACAACAGGCACAGCCGCAAGCTCCTTGTTGTCACAAAACCCCGCAGTCGTGTGAAACGGTCACAGCCCGCACCCTTGGTGTCAAACCCCGCGGCCAGTGTGGGACAGGACCGCATCCCGCGCAGCCCTTGGTGTCCAAACCTGCACAGTGTGGGACCACATGACACGCGCAGACCCTTAGGATTTCAACCCTGCACACGTAGTGGGACCCGGCACAGCCGGCACGCCCTTGGTGGTCAAACCCCGCAGCCCTCCAATGGTGGCACCAGATAGGCCGAGCTGCGCGAGGCCGCAGTGGCACTCCCGGAGCGGAAGCGCGCGTCCCCCGGGCAGCCGAAGCAGTCCCGCTGGACCGCCCGAGCCAGCGCTCCTCACCCGCTGACCACCACTCACTGGTAACTACCCGGGATGAAGCTAACTTTGATGTGCAAGCTGGACCTAACGTTCTGAAAGATTTGGCCTTAGACGGATTTGGTTTTTTTATTTATTTTCGCAGTTATTCGTCTTTACTGTTAAGTTTTTCGAATGGATATCTTTTTAGTATACATGGAAAATAATTCTACCTTGTAGGGCACAAAATCTTGCAGCCAGACTAGAGATCCAATGTTGACAGTAATAATGCTGAGAGAGAATTGCAAATCCCCTTTAGTAATGTTGTCTGCAATATTTTATAACAGCGCTATCCCCAACCCTTCCCGAACTGCCTGAAAATAGCAAGTTTGCATTCACAACTGTATTCCTGACTGAGAGCATCTATCTCTAAACCATGCACCTACTTTAGCTAAAAGCTTTGGGGGGGGGGGGAAAACACGTTGAGGAGCAATATTAGAGGAGTTGTACTGTCAAAAATAAATATTGGAGGAGTACGTTTCTGTAGCCCCATCTACCAAAGAACTATGTTGACTTACATTACCACCACCTAAATGAGATGGAAGTGTAAGTACTGTACATTTTTACCACATGAAGACAGGGCATCCATAAATACATTTAAACATCACCAAAATAATAATGCTTATCATAACATTTTAATCGCACAATACTTCGTCACAGATATTGCTATATAAATTCTTCCAGATTTTCATTTATAAGTTTATAGTTACTTATCACCCAGAATCACCCCTGACTTCTTGGCTGATAGATTCTCAGTAGCCTCAATGACCCCCCTTAGTTTCCACCAGTCTATTTACAGAAAAGTAAAATCTTCCCAAAGGGGTGGCGCTTCACACTACCGAAACATGCCACCAAGCGTCCTCCCCTGCAGACACAACCACCACCCAATACAGCTTATTGTATCCTCTCGAAAAACTCCTTCTTTGACAGTTGTTCTCCCATCATAAATGAAACACCCATCAGGTCCCAACATAATGCTACCAAAACATCCTGACACGTACAACAACGATTGGTTTAAATACCTTCAAAGGTGAAAAACATGCAAATGGGTTCCTCATATCTAAAGGCTGCATCATGTTTTCTGATTTTAAACTGGACTGTCCTTGCAATATCATAACCTCCAATGCAATCGTCTTGCCTGTTCTCTTAAAAGCGTTCCTCCCAAACACGAACAAACTTGTGATTGTTTTCCATTAAGATCATACCTCTATTATACCCGTCCCTTGGCTTTCTACTGGGCTGGATCAGATTTTTGTTGTGTTGGCAATATAGCAAAACTCCTTTCTACAACGCATTTCCAGTCATTCCTGGACTAGCTCCTGCATGTGATGGCCTGAAGTCACCCTAATAACACTTGAGGAGAAAACTGAAAACACTGATTGGAACAAGGCCTCTCCACATAGCTAGGAGTACAGCAATTAGCAGTTTGCCAACTCAGACAAGGACTTTGAAATGGGACCTCTCCCTAGAGCCCAGCGTAAATGCCATTGTTTACTAGTATAGACTTAATGTCAAAGCTGAATCTGAGGCAGAGACTAGTGAGTTTACAATTCTTGTAAGTCCACGCCTTCTTCTAATCAAATGGGAAGCTTTTCCTAACTCCCTCAAGCATGCATAATGTCAGTACTACTCTGTTGATGTCTGTCTCTAGTCCTGAGCAGGAAAGGGTCAATCACCTTTTCTATTACTTCTCTGTGAGAGTGTAACTGGAACACTCGAGTGATTTTCATCACATTTCTCAGCATCTTAAGAAGCTCCCACGCAAATTGTTTTGAACAAAGAACACTTTCGTTTGACAAAATATTCTTTTTGTAGATGCAGAATTAAAAATGTAGTTTCAATTCAGATTAAACCATTTACTTGTATTTTCCAATTGGTCCTGCTAAAATAAAAGAAATACATCACTATTCATGCATCCTTAATATGACACTGGTTTGCATTAAATCATTTTAAAATTGTTATTTAACCAATTAATTTTAATTTATTTTCCCAATATTCTTCTATAGTTTTTAATAATTCTCTATGGATATGGAAATGAAACCTAGTCATGATAAGGGGTTTTTTTTGTTTTTTTTTAAGAAAAGCCTCTATTTCAGAGCTCTTGATTATGACATGACCTTGCTCACTGAATCATACAATTCCTGAAGTGGCACCTAACCACTTCAAGGGGGCACTTGAAAGAAAAGAAGACATCAACATATTTTTGAAATGGCATTTCAATTTTTACAAATTTTGTGCAAGCTGTTTGTAAAAGTCTGTATATTATTTTTTATATGTAGTTTAATATGTATTATTTTAACTTTATTTAATGTATGGAAAATTTATGAACTATGCCAACATTATTTTTGAACTGAGAAAACCTCAATAATAAACACATCCTACTGACCTTTCTATTGAGGCAGCTTAGCTCACTCAAAAGTAAAATACAAAACTCAGGTGACTGACTGTCCATTATAAGCAGACTCTATGTCTTCATATATCACTGTCCTAGGTCCATGCAAACCTTGAAGATGAGTCTTTAGACACGTCTGTTCTGATCTCTTAGTGATGATACTGGACAACAGAGATGACCTTGAGTTATTTTACCAGATATGCCCGCCACAGATATATTGCCTATTAATACACACTGTCTCTCTGAAACCCAATGGAAAAATAATACTGTGGCCTAGTATAAACATGGCAATCCATTCAGAGAATCACATTTCGTATAGTTTGGGATCTATGAGGACCCCTGCAAACACATTCATTTTAGACATCCTTGAAGTAATTTAAATTCTAATACCCCACATCAAAATAATCGTTGATCGTGAAAGAAACGTAATGACACAGTTTCTGCTCAAAATCTTGTTAGTAAGACGGTACTAGAAGATTGTCGATTAACTGGAGTTGATAAGTATATTAAAATGGGGCTTCAAGTTACTACATAATGCTACTGGGCTCTATTTAATTTTCAACATGTTTTAAAAAAACCAGAAGCTTGTTAAGTTTACTTATTGATTATCCATTTGAGTGCACCGAAATTCTTAAAACATGTTCTACCTTGTTTTAATGGGCCAAATATAAATCGACTCATGAATTAAGGTTCAAATGTTTGCACTCTTAAGCCTAACAAGCTATTTTCCATTCCTTTTTTGAATTTAAGTAAAGCCCTGGATACTACCCAACCACAGAATGACGGGATAGAAGGGTAAACACAGTATTGCAGAATGGTATTTTTAGACAAACAAGAGGCTTATTTGTCAGCTACAAAAATCATGAAATACTATTCAAAATATTGTATGTTATAAGTACCTGCCCCACACGCTATGAAGGAGTGATGCGTCAGTCATAAGCAAAATCCTATTCCTGCTAGCTGGAGTGGGGATTAATTAATTCACACTCCATTATAGGAACAGGCACTGCCAAGAATCATGTTCGTCAGCCTACCAATGTACTAAACCTGTGGGCCAACAGAGCCATCACCCGGTCTGATCTCCCAAAGAATCAGACCATCTACAGGGCCTAAAAAGAATGGAGCAACCCCAGCACTCCTCTTTCTTCTGGGATGTTATCACCACTTAAATGTGGCATTGTTCTTTAGAAAACAGCGCTGCCTTTGGGCTCTGGGTGTCTTGGGCAACGTCAAGTGATGCAGTGTACTCCAGGGGTGTGTGGGACTGCAGTGACCGGTGTTAGAGCCTGCGTGAGGGGTGATGAAGCAGCCACAGAGGGAGTGTCCTGTGTCACACCCGCACAGTGTGGGACACGGCACCGCGGCAGCCGTGTCAAACACTGCACAGTGTGGGACACGGCAAGCCGCAGCCTTGGTGCAACACCATGACAGTGTGGGACACGGCACAGCCGCAGCCCTTGTTGTCAAACCTGCTCAGTGTGGGAACGGCAACGCCGCAGCCCTTGGTGCAAAACATGCACAGTGTGACACGGCACAGCCGCCAGCCCTTGGTGTCAAACCCCGCAAGTGTGGGAACGGCAACAGCGCAGCACTTGGGGTCATCCCCTGCACAGTGTGGGAACACCCGGATACGCCGCGCCTCTCATGTCAAACCCCGTAGCACAGGTGGGACACTGCCACAGCCGCAGCACTTGGGGTGTCAAACCCTGCACGAGTGTGGGGACACGGACAGGCCGCAGCCCTTGGTGTCAAAAACATGCTCAGTGTGGACACGGCACAGCCGCAGCCCTTGGTGTCAAACCCTGCACAGTGTGGGACACGGCACAGCCGCAGCCCTTGGTGTCAAACCCCGCAGCTCCAAGGTGCAGTGCCGGCGCGGGGCCGCAGGTGGCACGCCCGGGCGGAAGGGCGGCCCCGGGCAGCCGCAGCAGCCGCTGGACCCCCCGAGCCAGCGGCTCCTCACCCGCCTGAAACACTCACTGGTAGCTACGGGATGAAGCTAAACTTTGATGTGCAGGCTGGACCTAAACGTTCTGAAAGTGTGGCTTAGACGGGATTTGGTTTTTTATTTATTTTCGCAGTTATGTCTGGTAAGCTGTTAAGTTTTTGACTGTATTTTTTTAGTATACATGGAAAATAATTCTTACCTTGTAGGGACAAAATCTTGCAGCCAGAAATAGGAGATCAATGTTGACAGTATAATGGAGAGAGAAGTTGCAAATCCCTTTAAAATGTTGTCTGCATATTTTATAACAGCAGCAATCACCAACCCTCCAAGTGCCTGGAAAATAGCAAGGTTTGCATTCACAAACTGATAATTTGACTGAGAGCATCTATTCTAACACCATGCACCTACTTTAGGAAAAGCTTTTGAAAACGTTGAGGAGCAATATTAGAGATTTGTACTGTCAAAAACAAATATTGGAGGAGTAGTTCTTTCCCCATTAAAGAAATTGTTGATCACATTACCACCATTAAATGAGTGGAAGTGTTAGTACTGTATATTTTTAGCCACATGAAGAAGGGCATATAGATAACTTTAAACATCACAAAATAAATAATGCTTACATACTTTTAATCTGCACAATACTTCATCACAGATTTGCTATATATTTTCCAGATTTTCATTTAGATGTTTATGTTAATTATCACAGATCAGACTTTTGACTATAGAATTCTCAGTAGCTTCAATGACACCCATTAGTTTCCCCAGTTATTTACAGAAAAGTAAATCTCCAAGTGCCTTCATAGAAACATGCAACACAAGGTCTCACCTGTAGAACAACCACCACCCAAGTAAGCTTATTGTATCCTTGAAAAAATCCATTCTTTGACAGTTGTTCTCCATCATAAATGTAAACACCCATCAGTCCAAATATGCTACCAAAAAATCCTGAAAATACAAGATTGGTTTAAAACCTTCAGGTGAAAAACATGCAAATGGGTTCCTCATTCTTAAAGGCTGATCATGTATTTCTGATTTTAAAACTGGACTGTCACTTGCAATATCATAACATCCAAATGCAATCAGTTTGCTGTTCTCTTTTAAAAGCTGTTCTCCACACACAAAACAAGTTTTGATTGTTTCCATTAAGATATCCTTATATACGTCCATTGCTTTCTACTGGGCTGGAGTGATTTTTGTTTATGGCATATAGCAAAACTCATTTAAATGCAATTTCAGTTTTCCTGGAACTAGTCCTGACTGAAGGCTGAAGTCACCCTATAACCTGGAGAGAAAAACATGGAAACACTGAGTGGAGAAGGTCTCCAGCATAGCTGGAGCAGCAATTAGCAGTTTGCCAACTCAGACAAGGACCTTTGAAATGGGACTCTCCTGAGCCAGTACAAAATGCATGTTTACTAGTAGAGACTTAATGTCAAAAGCTGAATCTGAGGTGAGACTGTGGAGTTTAATTTTGTAAGTCCAGCCTTCTTCTATCAAATGGGCAGCTTTTCCTAATCCCTCAAGCATGGCATAATGCAAGTAGCTACTCTGTTTGATGTCTGCTCTAGTCCTGAGCAGGAAAGGGGCAATACTTTTCTATTACTTCTCTGTGAGAAGGTGATTTTCATCACATTTCTCAGCATCTGAAGAAGGCAGAATTGTTTTGAACAAAATAACACTTTCTGTTTGACAAAAAATAATTCTTTTTGTAGGCAGAATTAAAAATGTAGGTTTCATTCAGATTAAACCATTTACTTGTATTTTCCAATTGATCTGCTAAAATAAAGAAATACAATCACCTATTCACGCATCCTTACTATGACATTGGTATGCATTAAACATTTTTAAATTGTTTTTAAAACAATTAATTTTAATTTATTTTCCCAATATTTTCTATAGCTTTAATAATTCTCTATGGATATGAAAATGAAAACCTAGTCAGATATAGGGGTTTTTTGGGGTTTTTTTTAAGAAAAGCTCTATTTCAGAGCTCTTGATTATGAATGCCTTGCTCCTGAATAATACAATGTCTGAAGTGGGCAACTACCTTCAAGTGGGCACTTGAAGAAAGAAGACATCAACATATTTTTGAAAATGTGATTTCACATTTTACAAATTTTGTGAAAGCTGTATTGTAAAAGCTGTATTTATTTTTATATGTATTTAATATGTATTATTTAACTGTATTTATGTATGGAAAACTTTATGAAATATGCCAACATTATTTTTGAACTGAGAATAATCTCAATAATAAACACATCCTACTGAACTTTCTATTGAGGCAGCTTAAGCTCACTACAAAAGTAAATACAAAACTCAGGTGAACTGACTGGCATTATAATCAGACATCTATGTCTTCATATATCACTGTCCTAGTCATTCAAAACCTTGAAGAGTGAGTATTTAGACACAGTCTGTTCTGATCTCCTTGTTTCCCAAAGCAATTACTGGAACATTCAATGTGTGAGCAGGCCAACTATCAAACGCAGTGTACATACTTCTGTGCGCTGTAGAAAATCTGAACAAAGTTTTTAGAAGAGATTATTGATTTTTCAACAATTATGGATTCTTACTGGAAATTATTTCAGCTATCTGTTGCCCATGGAAGCACTTTTAGCATGGAAACTGAGAGTAATAAAAATAATAATCAGCTTTCCTTGGTGATGGATTTTATATTGCAGCTTCACCCAGACCACCAAATTTTACCTTAAATCCTGGACCAATCCCTACCTAGCAACCCTCCTCTCACCCCAAAATTCCCTAACATGTTTCCTGATGTAATCTCTACACCCTGCTCAGGAAACTTTGTTTGAATACACATTGTTTCCATAAATAGAAGCAGTACAGAAATAGAAACAGTAAGGAGAGGTTTTGATTCCTTCCATTATACTCAGTTTTTAAAACTACGGTCGTGTAAAAATGTTATAATGTATTAAAAATTAACTTCTGCCTTTTTAGCTGAAACCACTTAAAATTAAAACACAGTAGTAGGAAAATAAACTAACCAACTTGACCAACTAACTAATTACAAAAGATGCCACACAACCTGCTGTTCTTACAGTACAGTACTGCATTCTATCAGACTCAGTGCACAGTTCTGAGCCACTAAATCATCTCATGACGTTACACTGTGGATTTGATCCCTAGTCCATTCTAAGGTGCTGGGAAGGTCAAATTCTGCTCAATGCATTCATTCAAATATGTCATAAATAGTTACTGCCTACAGGTGAAGACTAGAGGGATTCCATTAGAGAAACAATGGCAACAGTAAGTTTTGTCCCTGTTACAGGAACAAAAAGATATTGTTGATGTGTTTCCAACCCTTTAAACTGGACAAGATTGCTTTAAAGGGAGGGAAAACTATAAACACAGATCAGCTTGGTTGCCTTTAATATCTAGGGTCTGGAAGATGCAAGACTGCTTTGGGAATAAAAGGTAGTTTCTCACTGATAGGTGCACAGTAGGTATAGCTATTTAAATAGTTAAGATGAACTGGTCTTTAGCATATGCCTCTCCCCAGTGATGATGAACACAACTAAAAGGAACTGACCTGTATTGAAATAACAGTAATTAATTGCCTCAACTTTATTCACAAACAAAGCAGATTTTATAGCTTGCACTTTTAATACAAAAAGCTGCCTACCCAGGCACAAAGAGAAAAAATACATTAATTTTAAAACATCTCAAAACAGTGACTTGGAAACCTATTTTGTTTTAATATTCCCATATTCTCTAAAATATAGTAAAAAGATTCAATTGACAGTTTCTGCACAAATGTACAGGTACTCTATAAAAAAAAGTAAATCAAGAACTAGGCTGAAATCAGAAAGTAACTGCTATAATTCCATCTGGCAGAATTTGACTTTTGGTTTTAAAATGACATATATACAGCATACTAAAATGTTGGTGGTATTTTTTATTTATACATTGATTTTGCATAATTATCTTAATACTTCAGAATGCAGTATCTCTAAGAGATGATTAAACTTACCAAGCTGAATGTTTCTGATCCACACAGACTGCTTAGTTTCCTTTAAAATTTTCTCAAAATAAACCCCAGCAAATCCACTAGAAAAGCACGCTATGAGAACTGCAATCAGGCCTACGAACTGTGATCCTGCTGAGTGCTCCTTAGCAGGTGTTGCTTGAGAGTCTGAAGGCCACTGGATGTAAAAACAGTTACACAAAATTCACTGATGAAATCAAGTCATGAGCATCTACAAAATGCAAATTTGTTTTCCACCAACAGTTACTAAATACAGACAATCACATACTTGTAAAATTTTGTATTTTGCATCATAAATACTTTTAAAGGACTGTAAGCTACAATTTTTTTCTACATATTTTTAAGGAGTAAAACCATGCCTGAACAGGGAGAATACTCATCAATTTAAACAGCTGCAGGATTTATGTTTTACAAGCAAGAACTGTTTTGGAATCCCAGTGTGACTTATCATGGTCTTTCTCTGCCACCCAACTTGTGCCACCCAACAGTTGGTCACCGTACAAATCACAAGCATAGTTAGAAAACTACTTACACCAGCTGTCTTTAAGGTGGGATGAATTGTCTTTTTCATGTGCCCTTCGTTGGTGATTGTACAGACCAATTAAATCTTAAAATGTGTCTAAGGCTAACTGAATAAAATGCAATGTCATGGACAAAGACTTTCTTTTAAATACTGTCAGAGTGTTTTGTTCTCATTTTTCGTTATTGAATTTAATCAGCATATCTTTTCCCAATCATTAAGTTTTAAAATAAAAATTTCTAGGATATACTAAAATCTGCTAAAAATTCTTAGAATATTCTCTTATCCATGATCCTGCCCTCTGAAAACTACAAACTCTGGTACCTGCAACTATTTAGAACTGAGGGCAATTCTGCTTTTTGAAATAGTCCAAAGTAAGTTTGCCATGCTGAATCCATATGACAAAGTGAACACAGCCTGTATTGGCAGAGAAGATCTGTGAATTCTTAATGCCTGAAGAAATGTGCTAATAAAAACTGCCATCATTATTACTTGCAGGTTGCTCCAGAGGCCCTGTCACATTCTACAGTAGAGCACTGGGTTGCAAAAGAGGTGTTATCTTCTGCCTTTGAACCATTTCTGGTATCCTCCAGACCTGGCCAGCTGTGATTCGTAGCTCCTGACTATACTCTGGTGCTCATGTGCAGCTGGTAGAATCAGAAAGCTGGATAATCAGTATAGAAATCCATGTTTCTTAAATAAACACATTAAATCCCCACAAACCACCTGCTACTATTTACCTGCACGAATGCCACTCCTGTCATCAATATTACTAGTGACAGCCACTGGTACACACCCAGTTTCTTGCTCAACATGGACACAGAAAACAATGCTGTGGTGAGAATTTTCAGTTGATACGTAACCTAGAAGAACAAGGAACAGTTACTACTACTATGCCACAATTCATGCTTTTTTAGAAACTTACAGAGAATTCCAAATATGCAATACCTGGTATGTAGCTGCATCTAGGTTTGACAATGCTACATATAGCAAGTTGTTCTGAAGAGTGTAAATTCCTGAAGGAATAGCAAGTTTAAGAGTTTCCATGGGTTTGTTAAGGATTTCATCATGTAGCACTCTGTTCAGAGTCCGTAAATTGCATTCTACCCAAAGAAACAGTAAAAGAAATAGACATTTACTAAAAGGAAAGGAGTGGAAAAAAGAGAAACAGCAATGCTCTGTTCTTAAACTGTTGCCCCTTTTTATAGCTATCACTACACCAAGACCTGAAAATACCATCTGTGTTTGTTTGACTTTCACAGGCCTTGTATAAGTAAAAAAATACAGCTGTGTCTTCCTGCAGCCTGGAATATCAGAATGAAAATAATTATTCAAAATACTTTGAATTAAACTTATTGGAACTGTATCAGTAATTTAAGATAATATACCAAAGAGTACCAACTAAAAAGTGCATATTTAGAATCCTACAGAGTCATCAATATTTATGCATAGACAATGACATTTCTAAGCTGTTGAAAATCAAACAGAAACCAGATAAATTCACTTTTCAATATACAAAAACAAGAACTGGAGTAAATGTGAATATAGTTTTCTTTTTCTTAGCTTAAAACCATGATTCTTCCTGTACCAATGAAATTACTTCTTCCCTTCTGCGTCTGCTGTTTATCACAGGTTTCTAAATTATCATTCATGCTTTGGACACACTTAAAGCTTTTCATTTTTTTCTACTTCTATATACAGATTTCTTAAAATGCCTGAGCAAACAGAAGCTTTGAGATGTCAGCGTAAAATTAATTCCTGCACTCCTCAGTATCCACATTCTCTTAAGCAAATATACAATATGATTATTGTCTTTCCAAGACTATTTCTTACACAAGGAGAAGGGAAATGCTTTGTTGTATGCCTGTACTCACATGGCTGCTTTGCAGTTGCCACTACAATACAGCATATTGATTAGGAAAACTACTTGGTGCAAAATTTGACACATACTGCTGTCTTTGTAGACTAATAGAACACAGGCCAAAATCTTCAGAAGTTCAGCAATAACTACTGCAGTAGAGGATAAGTAACGAGGTCCTTCTTCTTTCAATGTCCGAGAATAGCGCATGGTCAACACTAAACTTGTGGTCTGAAAAACCAGGATGCCCAAGGAAAGGTACTTTAAATTGGCAGACATTTCTTTACTTTCTCCTTTCTGAAACAGAAAAAAAGAAACAAACCCAAAGGTAATACTGCAGATATTAGGAATCACAGATTTCTTTATGTAGGTGAAGGCTCAGAAGGTATTTTCAAGGTGAAGGTGTTCTCTGCTGTGGTACAGCAGAATGCCCAGTACTCCTGCTGCAACGAGCTGTTCCCAGACTGAAGAGATCTTCCCACTCTTCCACCTCTCCCAAGTCTGCCAGGCTGCAGTCTCTGCCTAGCCAGGTGGCACCATGTCAGCAAAAGAAGGGTGAGGGTTGGGCTGCTTTGAATGAGAGGTATGCCTGGCAATGAGGGAGAGTTGTGGGAAGGCAGAGTTGGAGAGAAGACATGGAGAAACTTTACGGGAGGCAGCACTAAACCGGTTCTGCTGATTATCCTGCTCAGAAAAAAACTCCCTGAATAATGATGACTAGGTGACTGCAACTGCCTTCTCAGGCTGCCCTAAAACTGTTTACTACCACAAACTTCATGTTAATAAAGCTGTACCAGCCCCATCTCTACCAGGAACTTCCATCAAGTTGATCCAGTTCTTTGCAATTTGTCACCAATTTAAAGGATTAACTTATTGAAGAAGACTAATAGGGACAGTAATTTTCATTTTGCAAGCGCAATATATGAAAAGGAAATTTCAAAAAAGCTTGCTGCTACTCAGAATATCACATATTTTTTGCTATGCTTCATATAAAGAACTTCCATATACAGAAGCCGATGCTTTCTATAAAAGATTAAATTCTACTCCCTTCCTGCCCACTTATTCAAAAACAGAGCCATTTTTTATAATGGCAAAGTGAAATCGAATCAATAACTAGAAGTTTACAGCTATGTTTACATGCAAAAGAAGAGTAACAAGCCAAGACAATGTATGTGGTTCTCAATTTCAGAAGTCTAGACACAGCATATTTACTGGGTGCATATGGCAGAGCTGTCCTCGTGTTTTACACCCATTAACTATGCAGCTTTGTCCACACTGCTCAAGGATGTGCTGGTACCTCTAAATATTTGTGGCTAGAACTGAAGCAGTTTCTTGCTGACTGCATTTCTCTAGCTCAAGATGCATTTCATTGCTGCTTTTGTAGACATTTGGAATATTGCGCTCTTCAAATATTTCTGACTTGCCCTTACCTTGTCTCTAAGCATTTATAGATTCTCTCCAGTCAAGTATTCGAACTCAAATTATTACCGATACGATGCTGACATTTAAAAGATATTGCAGTAACCTGCAAACAGGAGTGAATTATCAACAGCCACAGAGAAAAATAAAATACACACTTGTATCCTACACAATAAAATTGTTTATCTCAAAAATCATGCCATTGTAGAAATACTTGTAAAAGCATACTGGCAAACAAGGAAGTAGAAGATGCCAGGATGCAGAAACTGAGGAAGAAACGCACAAGGTTCCATTAAGGAATCTTAATAGGAGATACTTTTGTATGAACTATAATCTCATTTAACTTCTGAAGAAACAAATACTAAAGATGCAACTGCACAGAGCAATATGAATCAGATAGAAATATAAACTATGAAGGAGAAGAATGCTGCAGACAATTCTCAAGATTTGCTGTTTTCCACCAGTTCTGGTGGAATAATCCATTACACAAGGATATTAACTGTGGAATTATCACAGAATCACAAGGTTGGAAGGGACCTCCAAGATCATCAAGTCCAACCCATGCCCCAACACCTCAACTAGACCCTGGCACCAAGTGCCACATCCAGTCTTCTTTTGAACACATCCAGTGATGGTGACTCTACCATCTCCCCAGGCAAACAATTCCAGTACTTTATTAAGTCTTTCAGTGAAAAACTTCATCCTAATACCCAGCCTATATTTCCCTTGGCTCAGCTTGAGACTGTGCCCTCTGGTTCTGTCAGCTGCTGCCTGGAAAAGGAGACCAGCCCCCACCTGACTGCAGCCACCTTTCAGGGAGTTGTAGAGAGTGCTAAGGTCATCCCTGAGTCTCCTTTTCTCCAGGCTAAACACCCCCAGCTCCCTCAGCTGTTCCTCACAGGGTTTGTGTTCCCAGCCCCTCTCCAGCCTCTCCAGCATCTCAACATCCTTCCCAAACTGAGGGCCCAGAACTGGACACAGCACTTGAGGTGTGGCCTCAGCAGTGCCCAGTACAGGGGCAGAATGCCCTCCCTGCTCCTGCTGGCCACACCATTCCTGATCCAGGCCAGGATGCCATTGGCCTCCTTGCCCACCAGGGCACTCTGCTGGCTCATGTTCAGTCAGCTGTTCACCAGCACCCCCAGGTCCCTTTCTGCCTGGGCACTGTCCAGCCACACCGACCCCAGGCTATAACACTGCAGGGGTTGTTGTGGCCAAACTCCAGGACTCGGCAACTGGACTGATTAAACTTCATCTTGCTGGACTCTGCCCATCCATCCAAACATTCCAGGTGTCTCTGCAGAGCCCTCCTACCTTCCAATAGATCAACACAAGCTCCCAGCTTAGTGTCACTGCAAAATTACTAATGAAAGACCCAATACCCTCACCCATGCCATCAACAAAAATATTAAGCAGGACTGGCCCCAGCACAGACCCCTGGTGGACACCACTGGTAACTGGCCTCCAGCTGGATGCAGCATCCTAAGCAACAAACCTGAGATAAACTGTTAGCTGAAGAACAACAACTTTGAAGAATAAATTTGCTACAGCTGAGAACAAGGAGGAGAAAAAGAATATTTCCTGCAAAGGGATCAAGAAGGCACATGCACGTTCAGAGACTATGCTTCTGGAGAAGCATCAGCAACATAAAGAAGAAAGGGAGAGAAAAAGGTAAAGGAAAAAAACAAACTACTGAGAGAATACACAGAACTGAATTTCACTAAAAGGCTTGCTGATGATACTAGAGAAAACTGACATTTATGTGAGCCAACTTGAACAATTATTTTCACTGTTTCCATCTACCTCATTTTTTAGCATTCAGACCTGAAAAATGGGAAATAAAGAGCAACATATTGCTAAAACTCTGAATTTCATGAAAGCACCCCTACAGATAAATAAGGCTTTAGAACTTTAAGTCTTAAGTTTTTAAGATTTTTTGGATTTCAGTTTTCAAAATGCTTGTGAACAAAGTATAGTTAATGGGAACACATATATCCCTCCTGCCTCGATTTCTGCATTCTGTCAGCCTGAGAAATGACAAAAGGTTTTACAAATGTTCAAAACCATCAGATATCAATTCTGTAACCTTCAAAATATGTCATATTTTAAAAATAATGGTCACATTATTTTTTTTGGTAAAATACAACCATCTATTTGTGAAGTAGCTCAAAATGTAATTTTAGAAGTAAATCTCTATTATGCTGTTAATGAGCAAGTATCAAAGCAATCAGCATGAAAATAAACCAACACACACAACACTTTGATAAGCCCATCAGCAAAGCCTTAAAGAATGCTTACCACAGCATTAACTTCTGTCTTGTCTTCCTCAGTAGTCATGACAAAAAAAGGAAACTTTCCTCAGACAACGTATCTCAAAATGGCACCAGTACCAGGAAGTATTTCCTTATTAAATCACTAACGCATTTCAAAGTTTCAGAAGTTCACATAGAATGGGACTCAAGTGTCCAGCATGATAGCTGAAATAAGGGTATTTGTTAAAAGTTGTCCTGACAGTGGTTAACAAGACAGGCTTGTAGACAGCAAGTGTGTGAAGTTTCCTGCTGTACTTACAAGCTGGTTTACAGAGCAGGAACTAGAGTTCTGAAATGTACATACACCAATAACATAACCACTCTCTCCTAAGCACAAAGAACACCTTATCAGCTTTCCTGGTCCCTTCTCTTTGAAAAGACCTACTTATCAGCTCACGGACCTCTGTGCAAACTGGGAACAATCCACAAAAGGAGCAAAATATTGAACTTTGATATGGAACTTTAAACCTGGGCTGTCTTCAACTGCAATCTCACAGCACCTTTAGATTTACAGATGACTATCAGAGATGTAAGTGCTCACTTGTAGCCATGAGCTCCTGCTACCCTCACAGCAACAGCCTGTGCAGTCACAGAAAAATGAACTATTGCCTTCAATAACAGCCCACACCTGGATTGTCTTAAATCAACAATGACAGTGAAGTTCTCACCGAATTTCCTGTACAGATTTACAACTTAGGTTTCTTACCAGGGTTTGGATGCACTACTTGATACTCTGCAGGATGCATCTGTTTGAAAACTCACATTTAGGTTTGCTAATTCAAAGACTGGAAGTTGAGTGGTGACATGAACTCTGTCATTTGAAATGTATCTTACAGCATGGTGTGCTGCAGTTCCCTGACTATAATACTAAATAAACTCACCTCAGAGACTGGGCTCATTACTCTTCTCTTCTGTCAGTCTATGCTAAAAAAATAAATCAGCCCCTTCTGCGTCATTTCTTCAGTGTGCCATGGACACACCCTGCAGCCACATGGAAGGCAGCCCTATAAAGGAGCCAAGGTGGATTTGCAGCCACATAACATTTGGATTCAGTACACACAGGTGAATAAAACAGATGGATTCTATGTGAAGAGCTGCTCTCCGTGAAAGCAAAAAGGAGAAGGACCCTGGATAGGTTTTCAGAACACAAACCAAAGCAAAGCAATCTACACAGAAAGTAATACTTCCAGCTCAAAGCACAGTACTGTGTGAAGTCTGAAGAATATCTCTTCAAAGGAAGCAGATTTTTAAAAGTGGAAAATCACATATTCCAGCTCCTAAGATTAATTCAAAAATGAATACATTTCTGACTTGCAGATTTTCATCTCCCTTTGTAATACCTCTAACCCAGGCTAAAATTCAATATTTTACATTTTGTTTTTATTTCATCTCTATACCTTCCCTCCTAAAATACTGGTAAATTCTAATATTTGCAGATGAAATTAGTCCATAATCAATCTGACTAAAGGGACAGCACACCAAAAGTCCTTGATGTAAATCTGAGTTTACTACAGAGCAATAAGATTACAGTACTTTTCTTAACCTTAAGATTTCGTCTTTTAAAGATCTGGTGGTATAAACTTCTGAGATTTTCAACTGCTAAGTATCTACCGTTGAAAATTCCTGTGCAAAATTAAGGATTAGTTTATCAACAGATTGTATTCTTAACTTTGTAGAAGGACTCAAAACCAGAATTACAGGGCGCATTTTATATGAAAAAATTCAAGCACCCAATATTATCTGAAAAAGTAGATGACAGACAAAAAAAAATTAACAGTAAATTCCAGGAAGTCACATAACAAAAAACTAGCTTAAATTCACCAAAAGATTTGACAAAAATAACCTCAACTGGCAACTATTTCCTTACTCCTCCACACTCTGTCACAAGTAAAGTTTAATTTAAAAAAAGAAAAATAAACTAACTAGTATCACATTCCAAATCTTCACAGTGATGTCATTACATGAATTTAATTCCTTCCAGCCTAGCTGTGAAATGTTTTCACTGACAGTCTTTCAGAGTATAAAAGCCAAGTTACAGGAGTTATTTTTCTTAGCACTTGTTCCATTTTATGACTAATCAGTTTAACATTGCTCAACCAAATAAAAGGCATTTGTGTATCAGTTACAATGCAAAGCCCAACATAGAAGTAGACAACCAGCTTCTCAAAACTGTCAAAGGCAAAGGTTTAAATTTTCTGTGCTACTACACCAAATTCTCCATCTGGGATCTGCTGGAAAAACACTGATTGTGCCTGGCTCTGTGTCATTCCAGTGGTATATGTGTGGACACACTTCCTGGGCATTTGCTTTGAAATCAGGATAACAGTTTAAAGAAAGAGGATGATGGTCTCATATTTCTCCAATGAAATATGAACCTAGTGCTGACAATACACCTATACAAATACAATAAGCTGTCAACACAGGAAAAGCACAATTGGAAGGTGGAGTAAGAGCTAACCCACAGAACCTGAAGAACCTATTTTTATAAGACTTCTTTCTATGCTTTTGTTACTTTCTGTAAGTATTGCCTTCTTCCCTGTGCTGGATAACACACAAGAAATGTCATTTTGTGTTTCAATTCAACTACATTCCTCAGAGGAAAGTTCTATTCTGTAATTTATTTTTTTTTTTTTTTGAGTGAATATAGCTTTGTATTTATCAGAAGAAGTATATAAGACAACAAATACTTCAAATATAGAAATAAATGGAAGGAAGGACCCTCATGAAGTTCAACAAGGCCAAGTGCAAGGGCCTGGATGTGGGCTGGGCTAATTCAGGAACAGGCTGCCCAGAGAACTGGAGAAATTCCATCACTGTAAGTGTTCAAGGCCAACCTGGTCTGTGGAAGGGGTTCCTGCCCATGGCAGGGAGCTGGAAACAGATGATCCTAAAGGTCCCCTCCAACCCAAACCATTCTATGATTTTATGACAAATATCCCACACGGTACAAAGGGTACACAGATCTCTCCAAATCCAAAGTTCTGCTGAACTGCATTCTGAAGTAGATTTTACATACTCAAAAATCATTTAACTGCCATATTTGGACTGCTAGAATTTGACAACACATTTCTTTCTCCCCTCACCACCACAAGATGAAATCTGTCATATCACTGTAACTGTAGTAATGCACGCCCCAAATATTTATAATAATCTTAAACCTTGTATTTTTCACTTTAAAATGTCACTACTGTTTTCCATTTTCCTCATATTGTGAACAGGTTTCTTATTTGTTCCCTCCCATAAGCTATCTATAATTGTCAGCTGTTCCTCCCCAAATATCTAGCACTTTGCAACCAAACCACTGCAAATCACTTCATAAGTTTAAAACTTACCTTGTCCTTTCTTTTGTTTTCCAGTTTGTTACTCCTTTTCCTTGCTGGAGACATTATAAAGTCCACCAAGTACACTATGAAAAAAAACCAAAACTGTGCTTCTCTTGGAGCTTGTACACTTCTTCAGAAGTGTGGTTAAAAGCAAATCCTCTAGCAAAATCTTTTCCTTACTCTTTGAGCAGAAACTGAGGAACAAAGATTTTTTTCACACGAAAGTCTCCTTCAGGCAATATTTCCAATTTCTCAATTTACATAAAAAAAAAATCTTAACTGGTGAAAAGAATTGAAAACATAACTGCATCTAAATGATATTTTTAAGACCAAGGCAACCAAGCAAAAGACAGTAGATCACAGGTGGACCTTGCTCCTGCAACGTCATCTTGCTCCCTAGGCACAACTGTATCTCGTGTTCTGGTTTTGGCTGGGGCAGAGTTCATTTTCTTCACAGTAGCTGGCAGGGAGATGTGTTTGGGATTTGTGCTGCAAAGTGTTCATAACACAGAGACATTTTCACTGTTGTTGAGCAGGGATTACACTTTTGTGCCTCCCACCCCACCAGTGAGGAGGCTGGGAATGCACAAGAAGTTGAGAGGAGCACAGCCAGGAGAGCTGACCTCAAGAGACCACAGGGATATATCCCAGACAACACGGAGTCATGCTCTGTACATAAAGCTGGGAGAAGAAGAAGGAAGAAGGGGAGGTTCAGAGTGATGGTGTTTGCCTTCCCATGTCACTGTTCCACATGATGGAGCCCTGCTTTCCTGGAGATGGCTGAACACCTGCCTGCCCATGGAACGTGGTAAAAGAATTCTTTGGTTTGCTTTGCTTGCATGTGAAACTTCTGCTTTATCAACTAAACTGTCTGTCTCAACCTACAGGTTTTCTCACTTTGACCCTTCTGATTGTCTCCCCATCCCACTAGTGGGAGTGAGCAAGTGGCTGTGTGGTGCTTAGTTGCTAGCTGGGGTTAAATTACAACTTTTGGCCATTTTAAAACCATGCTGATGGTTTTCAAAACTGGCAAGTGCACCTACATACACAGCAGTTACACATTAAATGGTTAAAGATCAACCAATGATTTCTTCTCAACTTTGCTCCAAAAACATGGCTTCTGCCAAAGACAGTGGAGGCTGTATCAGTGATTCACTGCCATATATGCCACTCAACCAGGAAATTCCATCACTGCCAAGTTTAACAAAGGGAATGCAATCACATATTAACTATTAACTAAAGTCTCATTTCAGAGAATGCTATAAATTGCTTGGGACTCAAGCAAGGTTTTGTTACATGTTGTCAGAAAACTGACCAGAAAGGGAACCTGGGTTAGTTGTTTTATGAGCTTCCAAAGGTTTTCTGTTTGTTTCTTTCTTTTGTGGAGGAAAAAAAATAGCATTCTGATCTATGTATGAAGTAGGAAAAGTAAAGCATTGTGAATCTTAAAATGTGGGATCTGTGGCTAAATACTCTTTTAGCCCACCACCTTTATCCTTTACACCAAACCTAAGAATCTAGAAATCATATCTTTTTGACTGACAAAAATTTGGTTTGATGAATACGATACAAATCACATATTGAGTATAAATATTCAGCATCCTGGAAATTCAGGCCCTCATTGAGCTAAATGTTAACACCAGCATTTCTTGTAAGATGAAGACTTCAACTCTGCCCAGTAGTGCAATAGTTTTATATTGACATAAGAGTCATTAAGCCAAACTCTGCCTGCTAGCACAGAAATTTGATACAAGCTGCCTGAACTGCATCTTGTTTTCACACAGTACACACAGTGTGTTCATTGTATAGATCACAGTATAGATAGATCCCAGCAGCCACATCCAGACTCTGGGAGCAAGGAGCCATTCAGTTCTCAGTTTCAGTTCAAATGCCCACCCCTTCCTCAAGCACACAGGAGTGCAATGCCATGAACCAAAGGACTGCTGGAATGCAGTTCCTGCAGACGTGTCAAGCCAATGAAGGAGCTTGATTTAAGGTGCTGAAAGACTGAACATTGAATCCAGCTGGGGTTCAGCTGCAGCTTACACTCGTGCTACTGATGAATTACAGTCAAGTCTGGGTGCTCAAGGCAACACAGTGTGTCAAACACCTCAAAGAGTACTCGGGATAGAGTAACACAAACTGGATCCTACAGGGAAAATCAATCTATAGGCACTGCAGTGTGCTAGTAACTACAAATAAAATGAGACAGCTGGACAGCACTGAAGGGATATCAATGTAAGGCAAGGTTCAGAAATCCAGTGGCAAAATCCTGAACTCCTTGACATTATTATGCCAGATCCAGAAAAGAACAGACGTTAAGAATCTCTCCTTCCCTCTGGAGACATCCTCCATTGATGTGATCCAGTTGTGCAGCCTCCTGCACAAAGGCACACAGCCTGCACAAGCAGCTTGAATATGGCAGGAACTGAAGTAACCGGTGAAGAATAAGCCCAAGGAGCAAGCAATTCAAGAACAATATGGAAGGAATAACTGTGTCTAGCAAGCCTGTCCCAAAGATAAGTATGTGTTGTGCTCCCTTAACACTGCCAAATCCCGAACTGTTTGAAGGGGACATGTGACTTGAATTCCACAGGTACTTGGCTCAAATGATCCCTGCCTTTTTCTTGTTGTTGCAAACAATAGCATCACGAGAATAAGGAATTAGGCTGTGTAAGCAGCCAGTGTAGGATTGCTGGAAGCAGAGTTACTCCTAACAATACACTGCTCTAAAGAAAACAAATTTATATTTACTAGAACCAGTCTTTCCCCAAACCAGTATTTTTGCTACACATACTACTTCTACCAACCAGAGCATCATGCATCCCAAACCAATGGATCCTTATCTCCCAGAATTTTCAATCACAAGTTCTTCTCACAACGCCTATCAATGTACAAGGGAACCATGAACTAGAGTTTCCAAAGGCAGAGCTTATTGTAAATCACAAACTCACCCTGCAGCCTGTAGCTCAACTCAGTGAACACTAAGTTGGTAAGCCAAGTGCAGTGCCTATGGAGAGAGGCCACCTCACAGATTTCACGAAAAGCAGTCCATCACCTAATGTTAATTCTAAGACACACTTTATCGTTCTGCACACACGGTCTTTGAAAAGCAAAGGTTGTCTTAGATCCCAATCCTCCTGTGTAGAGAGACCACCATGAAAAATAAAACTTCTTGCTGTGGTGCTCACTCAGTTTTAGAAAGGTTTGTTGCATACATTCTTTATGTTCCAAATAACACATCTCTCTTTTGCTCAAAGCTGTGTCAGTCTTCTCCACCCAATCACTACTTTAAAATATTTTACCTGGAATCCAAGACTTCCTCCCTCCGGTTGAAAACATAGTTTATAGGATTTCATAAAATGAAACAACTTTGGGTGCCTTCTGACATTTATCTTTTACCTTTCAGTTCATTCCATAATATGCATTATTACATTTGTCATCTCTATCCTCTGAGCTTCTGCTTAATCTTTAAGTGCTGTACCGCTAGAGCGTTTCTCATTTCAAAAATTCGGTATAAAATTATAATAACCACGCAAATACTTGTAAAATGTGGTTTTCTGTGAACTTTACATCGCCCATAGTGAGCATCTTCTCAAGAGAGCAGCAGCAAGGGTGTCACAACCTCAGCAGCACTGACACAGCTCTGGGCAGACCCGTGCCCCTTCCCAACTTCACGCACGGCCGCTTCCCCACAGCAGCTCCAACTTCACCCCCGTCTCCCTCCTGCCCAAACCGCCCTATTTCCAGACATTTCTCCCGGTGTCTCTTCAATCCCACCCTTCCCCTCCCCACTCTGCTCCCACAGCCTTGCTTCCCGCCCCATCCACTAACCCCAAACGTCTCCCCCCCCTCACAGCCCTCCCTCAGGCTCCCCCCTCACGCACAGCCCCGGCCGGGCTCCGCTCCCCGCTCCCCGCTCCCCGCCGGCTCCGCTCCCCGCTCCCCGCTCCCCGCCGGCTCCGCTCCCCGCTCCCCGCTCCCCGCTCACCGCCGGCCCCGCTCCCCGCTCACCGCCGGCTCCGCTCCCCGCTCCCCGCTCCCCGCTCCCCGCTCCCCGCCGGCCCCGCTCCCCGCTCCCCGCTCCCCGCCGGCCCCGCTCCCCGCTCCCCGCTCCCCGCTCACCGCCGGCTCCGTTCCCCGTTCCCCGCTCCCCGCTCCCCGCTCACCGCCGGCCCAGCTCGGCTCGCTCCGGCTCCCGGTGCTTCCGGGAGCCGCGGTCCCGTCCCGCAAAGGCTCCGGCTGCAGCCGAGCCCCGCCCGCTCCGTTCCCAGGGCCGCGGCTGCAGCGAGAGCCGGGAGCGGCCGGGCGGGCTCGGCGCCGGGGCTGGCGGGGCCGCCGCATCAGGAGCAGCCGGAGCCTGCAGTCCCTGCGGCACGGGCCGTGTTCCGCCCAAACCATGAGCCGGGAACCTCGGCAGTCACTGACTGGCACGAGTGTTATGTATGAAACCCCTCACAAATTTATTAGAGAGTGGCAGGGCTGGTTCGAATTAAGGTACAGACCTCTCAAACAGAACACTGCTGTGTTGTCTGAAGAAACAAATTGTCCACCAAATTTTGAAGATCGTATTAGGCATAACTTGGTGCTTCAGGTACAGGTTGATTTAGCGATGGTTGGCAAAGGGGGCACATCAAAACCGGGTGAAATCCTGGCCCCGCGGAAGCTGGTAGGACTTGAATGGAAACCTCTCACGCCAATTACAATTGCAAACCGTGACAGAAAAGCACGCTGCTAATTACTATGGTATTTTTAGTAGCAGGCACACGTTCAATAACACATTCATTAGAAGTATGCTTTAGGTGAATACACTTTGTTAGCAGCAAACAAGGTGGCTCTGAGGGCTCCAGAAGGGTTTGCTGCAAGGTGTGGAACTGCTCTTGAACTCAAAAATGGGCCGTGGTATTTCAGCGAGCACACCGGTGTGTCTGCTTGTAGATGTATGCATCACACAAGAAATTAACCTTTCAGATATACCAGGGATCACAGGGCAGACTAAACACTTGAAAAAAAGGAGCCAAGATGGTATTAGTTTTATGAATTTAATTAATTTTCCATTCCTTCCAAGGAAAAAGGCTTTCTTTTTCAGCAGATTTTAGTTTATCAGCCTAATCTGGGGTACATTTGCCTCATATGCTTCTCTGCTGAATTCTAGGTATTTGCAGCTGGTTTGAATGGAGTTCATAATGTCTTTGCTCTGAGCTGTTTCATTTTTCTAATAAATAAACTTTATTTAACAAATTAAAAACCAAAATAATTCAGTCCTGTGGAGGGTTTTTTGTTTTGTTTTTGTTTTGTTTTGCAATCTCCATATCGAATTTGCATTTGATTACAAAAGACTAAACCCAATACTCTGATACTACTTCAGCATCTTTTCTTCTGTCCCATGGAGAACTGCTTATCAGAAGTTTACATTAGCCTTATCTTATGCGATGATTACCAGGCAAAGTGTTCAGTTTGCATTTACAACAATTTATTTCACCTTGTCTGCTTTAGTTAATAACCAAATATTTCCTAAGTATTAATTTGTCACGCCAATCATTTCAGGTAGGTGTTCATCACATTCCCTATTGGAAATAAAAATAAATCAGATAGATAGGGTACAATATTCTCTCTTAAAATGATGCCTAAAACCCTGACACAACTAATAATAATTACTAATTACTAAAACCAGAGGTAAACTAATAAGGGGCATGACATACCAGCTAGACATGCATCATAACAGCCAAGTAGCATCTGCCAATTTAACTTCATGGTATTTTTTTCTTACATTAAGTAATCTAATAATACAGAATATAATCCGTGTTTAGGATGTCAAGTAACACTTCAGAAGTTCATATAGACCATTTTGATACAGCAGCAGAGAGAGCAAAAGCACTCAAAACACTGAATAACATCAGGAGTTGGGGAGGGGAGTGTTTCCCAGCAGAGCTCTATAAAAAACAAAGAAAAGAGAGAAATTTAATAAACCCATTACTAAATAGTTTTCTTTATTGCTATTATAAAAGCATAGAAAATTTCAGAGAAATCTTTTTCTATTAGTCCTGTCTATTATGTAGACACTTGTGATGTCAAAAGGTCATGTCCCATATTTATGTCAACACATGTTTTTCAGTGATAGTCAGGGTCAAAAGTCTAAAGCACCTATGTGGTCCCATTTCTCTTCATTTTTGTTAAGAATATTTCATTTATTATGTACACGTGTCCTCAAACATTTATTCAGATGTAGGAAGTTTGACAGTTTTCAGTTTTCTGTGACATTTATAGGAAGAAACCAGTAGAAACTACAAAGAGGAAAAATTCTTACCACTTGACTGCCACCTGAATAAGGCAATTGCTGAAAACAAACAAACAAACAAATCAATTTATAGAGGCGTTCCCAGCCAATGGTTTTGAACACAGTTTTTTTCCTGTGTTCAACAACATTTTAATAGCTTAACCCACAGCATGGTTTTAAGTTGTTCGAGAGGAGAGTTGAACTAATGTTCAATACAGAATGTTCTCTTCAGACCAAGTCATCCCAAAATTTCTCTACCCACCACCCACATTTGTTTACTAAGAAAAGAAGATTAAAGTGCTATGATGAAATTATTCTTACCGGTTTCCCAGAGTAAGTGCTTCCTGAGCCAGAGCCACTCTGTGAAATAATTATGAACCATTTAATTTTGTCATACAATGCTGTAGTGAAGAGCATCCAAAGAACACACAGCAATGTTGAAAATGCCCTGGATATTAGTGGGTCTGATAGTGATTTTGATTTTACCATTTTCACTGCACTGTTCCCCCCTATTTTAAAGGAATTGTCTCAAATAAGCACAGCTATGTCCTTTTTATTGCATGAAGAGTTTCAGAGGAATGGGTCAAAGCAATGTGTCTCATCTGAACTGCAGAGTTGGAAACTGAAACAATTACTGTGATATTTAAATACATCATTCTTGTTAGAATGACCTGAGCATGTTCCTCTGAGTAAGTGAGTATATCAAAGCTTTGCTATGGGAGCAATAAATGCTGCCTCATCCTAAGATTCAGGTTTGAACAAAATACTCCAATTTTTATTGGTAATTTTTCATTACTGTTGTAACATAATTTAAAATTTCACTCTCATTATTGTTACCTATCTTAAAACCCAATATCCCCATTTCTAATTTGATTGTGGAATTCTGAAAGAAGAATATCCTTACTGGCTTTCCTTGTTGACTGCCTCCTGAGGAAGAGGAACCCTGAAAAAAGATACCTATTTTTGACTCTAAGTCTATTTGTGCTTAAATATTCTTGCTATCTGGAATTAAAGACCACAGAAGAATGAACAATTTTTTTGTATCCAGTCATCGAAAAATCCCAGACAAAACCTTATCTGAAATACAAATATTTAACATCTTTCTGTTATGAGTATTTCAAAAGTTGTATTGGACAATTTAATATAAAGTTCTTAAGAAAAAAAGAATTGTTTTGTAGTTGTGTTTAATATATGGAATGGAAAAAATAATAAGGTACAATTAATCAATAATTCCTGGTATCAGTGTATGGTTAGATTTGGGGGAAAAAAAGACACCACCAACAAAAAAAGGGAAATGATAAGAGGTCTTTACAGCCCCTACTTAAAGAAAACTCTTATTAGAAAGGTAGTCGAATATAAAAGTGGGTACAGAAAAATTAGATGTTCTGAAAGCATCTGATTCAGTTTTCTGGTGAAGTGGCTCTGCTTATTTGAATGACATTGCCAACAGGGAATGTTACAAGCATTAAGTCTTTAAGAAATGCCATCAAATAGCTACAGAAAATGTCTCACCCTTAGGATCCATGTATAAGAAAATGTAACATTTATGGCCACGTTTTAATAACAAGTACATCTTTTCTACAAGAGATAAGCTAAAACATTTGTATCAACTGCCATTGAATGGCAAGAGTGAGGTCCAAATTACTTAGTAAAAAGAGTAGTCTGAAATGGTACAAGTTGAATAATAGTTAAACTATTTCCTTTGAAAAGAAAAAGTGTTTTCTTCAGAGCAAGACAGAAATACTTAAGACAAATGCATACAAAATCAATGAAAAACTAAGTTTCTGAGCACAAAGTGTATGATTATTATGAATTTAAACAGAAATAGCTGTTCAGAAGTTCCTTACACATACACACAAATCCAATGGCCTTATTCTGTGATTACTTGAAGTTCAGCTACATAGTAAAGTGCTGTCTCAAAACCATGTGAAAATAAATATTGGGTTTGCATTTGTTGAGGGTATTCCAGATAAGGGAATCATGTGACACTTCACACATTAATGTAATTCTCAGAAAACTGTCTAGTTCATAACTAACTAGATATAGATAGGTTTTTTAACAGGTGTATAAGAGAGAGAAAGGTAAATTTGAATGCTTTGTACTTACTGGTTTACCATGTTGTCTGCCTCCAGAAGGATATGAGCCCTGTAAGAAGTCAATCAAACTTGTATTAATTGAATGAAAAATCTTCTATCACTGTCGAGACAATTTCTGCAGTACTTAGGACAAGCATATTTGGGTATTCTTTGAACATAAAAAGGTACATGGGATATCTAAAATAATTTACACAGAGCAGTAACTAATTGTAACCAAATCTTTTATTCACTTTACTGAAATGACTTCTATCCATATTGCCTCCATTGTTTAAGCTTAATAAAATGGCCAAATTAATGCATCTGTCAGCATCAAATAACTGACCTGGCCTAGAAAGTATGTTAGGAAGGAGTTATAAGTGATGGGATGGAAAGAGAATACTCACCTGCCCACCATATTGGCTGTTTCTTGAGGGATAATATCCCTATTAAAAAAAAAAAATCACAGAAAATTAACATCGGTTACATTTATTTTTCTGTGCAGAATGAAACATCACAGGACTTTTGACAGATCTCAGTCATAATCTGGAAAGTATATTAAGAAAAAAAGATGTAGTGAAAATCTTCTGACTTAATGCCTCTAAGTTCTTCAAAAGCTGAAAGTAATAAATTGGGCAAACAGTCACAAAACAGCTGCTGAGATGTTCTGTTAAATAAATGGATCACAAGTGTCTTACACATGGCACTATTAAAGAGAAGAACACCAATCGACTTTATTTCCTATTATGTCAGACATGTTCAGAAAGTATCTTGTGTATTATTTTAAGAACATTGTTAAGATTACCAAATAGGTACTTTGGGAAAAAAAAATTGATTTGCAGCTGTTTTGAACCCTCTCCATTCTACATGAGATTATATTTTTGATAGAGTGATACTGAACTTCAATGCTTGCCAGTGGAGTAAAAGAATTTAATTTTGTTAGTATGGTAGAGTGAGATTGCAAACACAGTAATACTAATGAAAAATAAGCTCCATCTTATGATTTAGTCATCCATTTCATCTGTCAGCTATTTGCACTAGTAACATTGCTGAATCAGTGGCAAACAGTCTGCATATGGTCGATGCTTAACAGGAAGAGTCTTGAGTTGAAGCTGAAGAGGAAAGTGGTGTTATTGTGTGCAACACACCAGAATTTATATTTTAAAAGTAGTATCTATTGGTTTATTCTGTACCAAATTTTCCAAGTATTAAATGTCAGTATGAAAAGGGTTCATTAAAATAATCGTTTGAGATGAGAGGCTTTCTGAGCTAAAACAACTAGAATTATGATCTAAGGAATTTCTTCACATGGAAATTTGTTTGTGCTTCTCTATTTCGAGTAGACTTCAGCTACTGACAGTCCATGTTTTTAAATAATTATTAGGAGTAAAATGACCCTAAAAAACTGTCAGTATATGTACTTCATGATATTTTTCATTTAATAAAGTCCAAGTAGAAAGAAGATCTTGAAAACAAAGAAAATTTGCTTGCCTGTCCACCGTACTGATTGCTTCCAGGATATGAACCCTGTAAAAAGAATGCAAAATTTTTATAAATAATTTTTTTAATAGAATAAAAAATTTTAAATGGCAAAAAAAAATTCCTGGACCTAATATAAACAATACTCATGATACTGATTAACTGGAAGAACTTTACAGAGTTACTAATGCAGTGACGAATGACTAATTATTCACACATCATATTGGTGGTTTGTGCAGTGAGATGCAGTCTGTGCAGTGAGATGAACCCTGTGAATGATTCTTCAGTAATTCTTTAATGTAAGAAAGCTTCTATAACTACAAAGTAAACTCTTGGCTCTTGTGCATAGAAGGATATAACTGAAATATCAAGAGGGATTGAATAAAAGCCCCATGCAACTCTCTGGAATTATTGTACCTATCTCTGTGACTAAACTGAACTCAATATATTTAATGGCTTCTGGCAAATCTGACACCTGAGCCGTGTTTATTCCTGAAGAACTAATCTGTGTAAATGTTAGAGACAAACTTCCTACCTGTCCACCATGGTAGTTGGTTCCTGAGAAAGAGCCCTGTATTCAACAGAAACAGCAATGTTTACTCTGTATTAACTTCAGGGTCACAGAGAGGAAGACCAAGGGAATACACTGACCTATTGCAATGATCGAGTTATTTACACTGCTCACTATTATTCTGATTCATCTTGATTTATATGTCAAGTAATATTTATGTATATATATATAATGTGTATATAAGTATTATTATTATATAATTTCTATTTATATACATTCTAATTTATATGTTGTTTTCAACACTTTTGATTCTCAGAATTGCCATGTATGCCATGGGTTATATACTGGGGCATGTCGTTTTGCTTGATTACTCAGACCAATAAAGAGAAGTAGTGATCCAAGCAATTTTGACTGTACTGAAAAAGAACAGGTAACTGAACCTTCCTTCAGAAGTACATTAACTTGATCTCAGCAAAACAGTGAAAGGGGATTTTGTATGTTTGAGGGGTCTGGGTTTTTTTTCAGGAATTTACAAAGAAATGGGAAATACACTAATTATATGGAAAAATGGAAATAGCTTTAACTTTTCTAAATGTGTTTCTCTGCTCCATTCTGAAAGCATTTGGAGCCAAGATTTTAATTTACAATCATACTGCTAATAATTATCATAAGAGTAAAGTCCAAAACCCAACAGGTATACCATGAGATATTTGGCAAACAGATTCTTAGAAAAGTCCCTGGCTTCTCTTACAAATTGAGTAGCTAGTTTTCAATGCAATACTATGGTTGCAAGTCTCTTAATATTTCTGCCTTTAGCAGGTTCAAAATTGCTCATTTTATCATAAGGTGGAAAAAGCTTTCATCATAGATAGAATTTCAAAGACAGAATTATTTCAAGAAAGGTAGTTCCTTGGGAATTTTCCAGTATGTGTACATACTATGAAAGATGTATAAAGACAAAAAATACTTACTGAACCTCCACCGGGGCACACACACCCACCCTGCACAAAACACAACCAAACTTACTTTCCTGGGTCTATGATTGAATAGGCCTCTGAATTAGAAAATCAAACTCACATTCTGCTACTCTAAGAAAATGGACTATAAAACACTGTTCATCAACTTATCAAGCTCCATTTAAAGGGATAGTTTCTTTATCTCTCCCCTGCCCTTTTAGGCTAGCTGTGCACTTACTGATCAAATGTTTAAATAGAATCTTCTAACTTCTCATTTAAAATTTACAGTAAAAACCTGCTCATAAAAGGATAAGCAAAAAATTTTGAATAGCAATACAGATTTTAATTTTTTTCCCTTGAGGAGACCAGAGCACCAAGCCTGACAGAATTCAAGAAGTATTTGGACAATGCTCTCAGGGGCATGGTGTCATTCTTGGGGTCTCCTGCACAGGGCCAGGAGTTGGACTCAGTGATACTGATGGATCCTTCCAACTCAGTGTACTCTATGATCCTATGGATACATGCAGTTCTCTTTAGATGACTTCCAGTGGAGGCCTATTAAAAATTTCTACTCTGATAAAACTTAGTAAGAGGTGGCCAGGGACTAATAGAGACACTATTCAGTGTCTCACTTTCCACATTCAATCTGGATGAAATGTGTGAAGGGAAACAGATCTTGTGAAGAAAAGTTACACGAAGCAATTTGCGAGTATATGACACTAGCAGAATTGAACAGTATAGAGAAAGAAAAGCCTAACTGTCCACCAGACTGTCTGACTCCTGAAGAAAAGCTCTGGAAGAAATGAGTAACTTAATTACTTTTGTAATTTTCTTGTAATAAAAAATTTTGTAATAAAAAAATTTTGTAATAAAAAAACTTTACTGAGTAACATTCTCCCTTGTTCTCTGCGATTCTCAGTATTTCAAATTGGTTCCATTTAAACCTAACACAAAAAATTGGTCTCTTAAACCATGATACGTTGAAAAAACATTTCCATGCAGTGTCACAGGCCCCTGTATCAGTTGCTCTTAACATGGTCTGATATATCAGACTCATACTTAGCAATCCTCCTTCAGTCTGGCTTAAAGCTATTCTATCTTAGAGTGTTCCTTTTTTGGCAAAAAATACTGGTCTGTTTTCCTGATGAACTGTGTACTCAAACTGCAAATACCATGAAAATAGAAGTTTTACCTGTCCACTATACTGGCTGCTTCCCGAAGAAGCTAAACCCTAAAGAAATGAAAAAGCATTTATATTTGTTGCACATTCTTTAACTTATGACCTGACACAGAAACCCACACTTTTATTTGCCTTCCTTGGATTTAAGTGCCTCAGGGACATGAACATTTACTTTATAACCATACTGAAATCCACTGAAAGCCTTTACAGTGGCTGCTGTTAAAACAGATCAATGAAGTTTGAATCAAAGTCAGCTTCAGGCATGGGTGAGTAGTGCTGCTGCCCTGGACTGTGTGCTCACAGCAGCCTTCTATGCTTTGCTTATGTGAGTGGGCTGACATAGCAGAGAGTCAGATATTTGTCTCTTCTGTTTCATGTAAGACATCCTTTAAAAATATTCTGATTTTCTTAAATTAAAAAAAACCAAAAAAACCAAAACAAACAAAAAAAAAAAAAAAAAAAACTGTGAACAATGGAAAAAATAACCCATAAACAGAAAAACATTTCTCACCTGTCCTCCATAATGGCTGCCACCTGGGAAATATGGACCCTGTAGCAAAGTTGCCAATTATATCTCAAATCAAAAAGCTTCTTTAAGAGCTTTTTAAATAAACAGTACTTTTTTCCTCTGTTGCACAATGAAAATCACAGGAATATAAACACTCAGCCTATTGCTTTATGTGTCACTCCATATTAGAGGCTCCAGGTAGCATTAGGAACTCTGTCATCTTTCATTTCACAGGGGCATGAGAAATCTTAGCAACTCCTCACCTTCTCCCCTCTGCCTATTTTAAACCATACTGTTTTTCAGATATCAACTCTGATACTGCATTTTGCTGAAGAAAATGAAGTAGAGGAGGTATGAATCTGCTTCCAGCCACTCATTATTGTTAGAGCTAAGAAACCTTGACAGCAACAGGGCAGGTTGAAGGGTATAACAAGGCTAGAACTGCATATAACACAACACAAGCAGTAGATCTCCATAGTTTTTGTATTGCTTCAGATCATATATATTTAGATACCTATCTGTTATCAGATAAGCAGATTCTCACAAAATATTTTTTCAGTCAATATAAAAATACCAAGTTTTGATGTAGAACAGGAAGAGATTCTCACCTGTCCTCCATACTGGCTGCCTCCTGAAGAAGGTGACCCCTGAACAAAAAAGAATTAAATGATCTCTATATCCATGTTAGTACTCCTTTAAACCATGCTCCATATGAAGTAGTATCCAGTTTCCTTCACTCAGAACTGAGTGGTCTGAACCAGACTCTGCCAAAATGGATGAGGCTCATCTGCATTTACTATGATGCATCAGAAATTCCATCTTAAAAACTCTTTTGTGTTATGGTATCACATAAATTTATAACCATTATATACTTAGCAACAAATTAGGTAAAAAATGGACAGAAACCCTAAAGCAAACTACAATCTCCTTAAAATGTTCCTTTACCCAGAGAACTACCAAATCTCTTTGTTAAAGTAGTAAACACTGCAAGGAAAGAATATTCACCTGTCCACCATATTGGCTGCCTCCCGAGGAAGGTGAACCCTAAAAATAAACAAAAAATGGAAGCTGAAACCTTTTTTCACCTGCTTCACAGACTCATAGAATCCTTTCATGAAGGATCCTTTCATCCTTTAAATATTCTGGTTAGCTTCATAAAGTACTGATTTATTTCAGAGAGACATGAGATCTAGTCCTGCAAATTTCAGGAGTCAATTGAGTCAATCATTTCATGTTCTATTTTTAATTAGTCTTAGATAATTATCTTCATCTGAACTTCTTTTGTTTAATTACAGTAGCATCCAAACACTACTGAGAAAGATTTACTGAAAATGTTTTAGATTAAAGCTAAGATAGAGTTGTCAGGTGGACAGTAAACAAACTATAAAAATGGGGACTATTAATGCTTACTTGTCCACCATACTGGCTGCCTCCATAAGAAGATGACTCCTGGAAAAAAATTGATAATCAGTTATTTCTGAGTATCTAATTCATGAAAAGAAGTGTCAAAGACACCTATATTTTGTTATTTGAGTGTTTGTTTGTAATTATCCCAGAATAAACTCTGTTTTTTTGTCTTCCTTGAATTCACAATATTACTACAGAGTATAGACCACTGTCAATTTTCTTGATATATTAAATTGAGATCTTTAATATGAGTCAAATACTTATTAAAAAAAAAATATAAAATACTAGAAGAAAGTGCTTACATGTCCTCCATACTGGTTAGCTCCAGAGGAATATGAATCCTGTAAAGAATACCAGATGAGTGAATCACCTGCAGTAGGATTTCCTTAAATGAAAACATGACTGCCAGGACAACAGGAGCAAGAGAGCAAGGTAAGAGTGAAGACAGGTGAGCAGGACTTTTAAACTGCTTTAATAACTAGAATTTAAGTTGAGCAAGGTAATTAGGGAAAATACCTGAGATCCTTAACAAGGGTGGGAGGCAAAGACATAGTGCTTTGTTTGTGTGACACGTTGGGAAGGTTAAAGTGACATTCTTTCCTGTTCTTTCTCTGCTCACTTCTGGAGAATGACTTTTTTTTTAATTTGGAAAGCTGAATTCTGGGCCAGAGGTAGCAGTAAAATATTGGCTACTTAACAGGACTCTGAAAACCAAACTAAGAAAATTTACTGAAATCTTTCTCTTTAAAGAAGGGAGATGGGATTTTTTTTTCTTCATAATGGAATTAGGTCAGATAGGAATAAAAAATGATGCATTTTGATTCATTCTTTCCCCACATTTTTTTTTTTTTTGTGAGATTCATTTTGCAAATTTCACAAAGCAAGAGCACTCTTTGCTAAAAAGATCTATTGTTATAATTTTTAGGATATATCTAACTCAATGATGAATTTCATTTGCTGGGCTTTTGTTCTTTTCACCCAGCTCCCATATAAAAACTGAATTTAACCGAATGAATTAATCATTTTAGGAAGTGGCAAACTGCCTGTCCTTTTGGAATGAATGCTTACCTGGCTGTTGTACTGGCTGCCTCCAAAAGAAGATGAGTCCTGGAGAAAAGTGCAAACACCAAAACCACCAATTATTTTGCTCTAAAAGAAGTCTTTTGAAGCAAAACTTCTTGAAAAGTAGTAATACATAAATGCTAATACTAAACTTTCTTCAGTAAATGATCTAAGAGGAATACAATCATATAAATACATGTCCTTGGAGATATTTTACATAATTCCAAAGAAGCCAGTGGAATTTACTCCCAAAGTAGATATTTATACTGTTATCTACCTGTGTTTGTGACAACACTTTTCATGTAAGACTTCTATTTGAATGAAAACTATTTCAAATGGAAAGAGAAACTGGGAGTGCTGAATGAATGTCCTGAGTGCACTTCTTAGTTGCAATTAAAAAGAATGTCCTTTGTGTATTCTTAATTCTAACCAAAGCAGGTTATTCTCACAAGTGTATGACTTCCATTAGACACTAACTCTTTTTCTCCTCTCTAGCCATTATATTGATAAAGCTTTTAAGTGTGTTCTCTTATATTGATATGAGGACACACTTAAAAGCTGATGAACATTGCTTACATTTGCAGAGGAATCACTTCTGACTAAAGTAGGGGATCCTCCCTATAAAGGAAAAAAAAAAAAGAAAGATTAGCCTTTGTCTTTGGTCATAAACTATAAATGAAAGAAAACCTTAGAATGCCTGTTGCATGGCATTTCAAAGATAGAATAGCACAGCCTGAAATTAGTTACACTAATTACACTTCACTTACTTTCATCAATTTGACAAGAGAGAAAAAAGCCCCTTTTTGGCCCAGAAGTCCATAAATCATGAAGTATTATATTGTATCTACCTATAAGTCATTGCCTAGGAAATAAGAGTATTTCCAAGGTGCAAGGATGTCTTTTACATGCTACGTGTTGATTGACCACATATGATTTGCTGTGCAAAACTGGGATTGCCCTATTTCATAGTCTTTAAATAGTTTCATATAGACTTAAAGGCACAAGTGAGAAGTCGCTCAGTTTTCGGTTTTATTTATGTTTCAAATTTTGTAAACATTGATTTATAATACAAATTTTTATGGTTGGCAGTTTTGTTGACTGGATATTATTATTTTAGCTTTCTTTCATGATAGATCTTTTATCAATTAATTCTGCTATTTAATGCAATCTTTTTTTTTTGCTTTTTGAGAAGAGATACACATCTCTTTACTGCATGGCAAGTGACATCACTGCTCAGAAACACAACTCACTGCCAACTTTGGAGTTTCCTGGCCTTTCTCAGAAATAATGTGGCCAGCAAACAGCACTAGGGAAGTGATTATCCCCCTACACTGCCGGGGCACTGATGAGGCTGCCACCTTGAGTCCTTGTTCACTTTTGGGCCCCTTCCCAAAAGAAGGACCTTGAGGTGTGGGATTATGTCCAAAAATGACAAAGGGGCAGGTGAAAGGTCTGAAGCACAAGCTTTGTGAGGAGCAGCTGAAAGTGCTTGGAAGGGGTTGTTTAGCCTGGACAAAAGGAGGCTCGGGGGACCTTATTTCTCTTTACAACTCCCTGAAAGAAGGTTGTAGCCAGGTGGGGTTGGTCCCTTCATTTAAGTAACAAGCAATAGAACAAGAGGAAATTATCTCAAGCTGCTCCAGGGAGGCTTAGATTGGATTAGGAAACAATTTCTTCACTGAAAGGATTATCAAGCACTTGAGAGATTGCTGGGGAAGGGGCTTAGTCACCACCTCCAGAAGTACTTAAAAGATGTGTACATGGGGCCCTTAGAGACATGGTTTAGTGGTGATTTGGCAGTGCTGAGTTAATGGTTGGACCCTCCAACCATTGGAGAAGGCATTCTCCAACCTAGATGATTCAATGATTCTGTATCACTGAATCTTGCATAAGAAATAATTCCTACCATATCAGAACCATCTAAGTTACCAAAGGAACAATGAATGTAAAATTAAGAGTACATTCAAAAGAAGTAAGTTGGAAATAATTATCTCACATAATTTTCCAGTTAAATAGTGTAGTAAAAGAAAATGGATAATGAACAAGGAGCACTTACAGAACTTCCCCCAGAACAATCACATCCACCCTGTAAAGAATGCAGAAAATATTTAAGATGTGAAGAGCACAGGATTGAAATGGGTTCTAGTTACAACTCAAATTACTTCTATCATCCCGGGCATGCAAACCATAAAGCTATATTTTTACTGCCTAACTTCTAGAATTGAGTCTATTTCATCCTGTGCAACTATTTCTGGACTTATTTCTCTGATGAGGCAATAAAATGCTGATTTTTTTATCATCAAATTTTCTCACCTAAAATTTGTACCTTAAAAATAATACTCAGAAAAAGGATGACTAAAAAATTCTGAGTAGTACCACAGAAAGTAATTTTTTTTATCTAAACAGACCAGAGCACCTGGAGTACATGGAGTACTGTTTCATGTTACAGAGAATACAGAAATCAGGTGATTTCTGCCCTGATAAAACTAACTGAGAGGTAGCCAGGAGTTCACCATTCAGTGTCTCACTTTCCATTTTCAGTATGCGTGAAATTTTTTCAGCACCAAAGCAGGCACAGAAGCTGAGATACACATGCCAAACAGGTATTACTGGCTACTCTGGCTTGCAGGATATCCAAATGAAATGGCGAAAGAAAACAATGTGTTGCTGAGGCTTTGGACAAAAAGGACAGTGCTGAAGGAAAACAGTTCTTGTGAAGAAAAGATAAGAGAAATAAATCATAATGCCTGACACTAGCCCAGCTGAAGACTGTGGAGAAAGAAATTCATACCTGTCCACCAGACTGGCTGCCTCCTGAGGAAGATGAACCCTGTAAACATTACATTCTTGTTTAAAAATTTTTCTGTGACACTTGCATTTAAATACAAAGCATTGTCTTTTACTCTTTTAACTACATTTGAAAAGATCTATTTGGTTTGTGAACACAATTTTATCTATAGAAAGATAAAAAATGAGGATGAAATAAACCGAAGAGTAGTCTGGAAACTTAAGGTATTACCAATCTGTTAATATTTTCTTGAAATATGTACACTGAGGGAAAAACCCCTCCCAATAACAACGAAGAAGAAAAATTTCCCACCTGCCCACCATACTGGCTGCTTCCAGATGAAGATGAGCCCTGAAAAATATAAAAATCACTTACTTTATATTTAAAATATATAAATTAATGCCAAATATTTATTACTTTCATTTTTCCTGGTGTGAAAACATCAGTTAATATATTAATTGTATTTTGACTACTCTGCTTGCATTTGGAATTTTTCATAGAGCTATGTAAGGAAGAATGAATCAATCTTTTTCATTCACATATTAAAAATTGCTGTAATAAAATATGAGGCCTCCAACTTTTGTATTATTGATACTTCAGGTCAAAAATACAAAGACTTACTATTTACCTGTCCACTGGAGTAGCTACCACTTTGAGAAGATAACCCCTGCAAAAAGAAGACACAATTTATTTTCATTTGAAATGGCTTCTGGAGAACAAGACTGTTGTACACACCCAATTTTTAAATTTTTTACTCAAACAATTGCAATTTGATTTCACAAGTCATGATGCCAGATGTCATGAGAAATTCTAGGAAATAAATGGTTTGGTGTCATTTACTCATTGGGGTAATTTTTAAACAATATGGCCATTTTGGAAGGAAACTGCAAATAATAAATAAAATAGATGCTTACATGTCCACCTGACTGGCTGCCTCCTGGGGAATAAAAATCCTGGAAAAATGTATTGAAATTACATGAAAAAACCAAACCCCAAAAACTTGAAAGATCAGAGCGGAAGAAAAACACTCCTCCTTGCTTCTCCACAGTCCTTAATTTTCTATCATGTATTGTGCAAGAAAAACAAAAAAATTCTGCTGTCTTTCTGTATAAAATAACATATGTCCCCTCATGACTATTGATAATTGCTCTTTTGCTGAAAGATATTCTCTAGGATACAACAGTTGAAAGAATTATACCTCCAACAAAATAATTTCTCAGTCTGTGTCATTAGAATAAATTCAATATGTGCCATGTAAAAATGATAGGAAAATGGAAACCTTCATAAGTAAGTCATAAAGCACAACAAAGCAAAGGGTTGCACTTAGGGTAAGCACTGGACAAATCACGGTATTGAAGCTCTTTGCAGTCAATCAGTGATTTAAAAAGCACAAGGACCTGAACAAGTAAATTGTGCTAAATTTTTGATGTGAGTTTGAGATTCAAGAGCACACCTCAGCATCAGCTGAGATTCCTAGCAGTACTTAAATTCTTTAGCCATATCCTCATTCCCACTGTGCTTGGGGACTTTCTGTCCCACACTGGAACTGCCTCAGGGTTTCCACAGAAGATGTAATTTAGGTGCTGCAGTTGCCAAGCACTGGGGCTGGCACCTGGAAATATAGAAAGGAAGGATTGCTCACCCGTTCATTCTGGCGGCTACCAGACGGTGAGGAGGAATCCTAAAAAAATATCAGAATCTAGTTATTGCCATGGCAAATATTACTATTTCTTTCTAAGCAAGGGTGGGAAGCAAAGGAAGGTACTGCTTGTGGGACTGTTGAAGATGTAGGCTGTAGGATAAGCAGTCTACAAATTCCTTCTCTGCTCATTTCTGGAGAATGGAATTTCTTTATTTTGAAAGCTGAATCCTGATATGGTGAAGTAAAGGAATGAGGTCACATGTCAATTTATTTTATTTCCTCTAGAATGTTTCGGGGGAAAACATCAGCATTTGCAAAGCTGTCTTGATTTTTAAGGACCAAAATGTGGTACACATCTGTTGTTACACCTTGGTTTCTTTCAGAGGGCTTTTTGGGCCCTCTGTAGTGTCATATTTTAGTTTTCTTGAATATCCATAAGAGATTTGGTACAGAAACTGCATTGAAGCTATTGACACAATATAGTTATTACTAAAGTGTACAGCTGAATTTATAATTATTTGCAGAGAGCAATTTACGACTAACCAGGACCCTGGAAAACACTTTAAAATTGTGAAGTTTTATAAGTGGCTCCAGCAGAGTTAATAGGATATATACTTTAGTAGTGAGAAAAGACATCTTCTTAAGCAAAGCAAGCAGTTTCCATCACATTGCATGAAAACAGACTGTTCCTATGCAATATATAGGTGAAGGAACTTGAATCTTGTGTGTCTGGCATTGGAAAAGCAAAGGAAGTGCAGTGCAAGAGAGAAGCAGTCATATACAAATATTGAGTTTTGATGGAAATTGTGAAATAAAAAGAGCTTTCTTTGCAATTGTTACTTCTAACAACAAATTTTTAAAAATGTTTGGTTGTTAGAAGTTGGAACTGTTGTAAATGCAATTTTAATTTGCAATTTTAATTTCCTTATCATGTATAGCACAATCACGTGACATCAGATAAGGTAAAGGTCCATGTAAGTACCTAGATACTTGAAAGGGTAGTGAATTATGATATTAATATTTTTGAGAAGAAGTACTTACACTTTCTTCAGTTTCACTGCCCATGGAAGGTGAATCCTGTGAAATAATAGAAAAACATTTATTTTCATGCAAAAAAGACTCTTACATGTTCTTAATTGTGGGGAGTATAAAAGAAAAATAAAACTTAAGTGCTTAGAATCTCCAATTTTATCTAAACTAGGAAATGTGCAAGAAAAGAAAAAGTATGTAACTTTATCTGTTGCTTAGGCACAAGAGGCTGGGAAAAAACCCTCCGTGCAAACATGCATCTTTATAGGGAAAAGCTTTCCAATTAAGTTAATTTTCAAAATTATCATTCTTTATATTCAAAAATACAATTATTTAAACTTTCAACAGCTACTGCAAAGTAAGGCGTGCAAAGTAAATGCACAAAACATTGTCCTTTTGAATGAGCTAATGCATGAACAATAAAGTAGTTAAAAACAGCATACATAGTGCCCCATGTTCTCTACATTATGGAAACATTTTGAGTTGTTGCAAAGGTAAAGAGAAACAAAAGTTAAAATGGCATTTTCATGGTCATGGCCACTTAAAAAATAACTGAAACATACACACATAAGAACCAACACTGCAAGCTTAAACTTTTGATGGAGACAAATAACATTTACCTGGCCATAAGTCTCAGAACCACTATAGGCAGAAGATCCACCCTGTTGAGAAAACATAAATAATTTTCAGATTGCAAAGAGGCTTTGGCTTTTTTTTTTTTTTTTTTTTTTTTTTTTTTATGCTTACTGATCTTCTTCTGGCAAAGGCAAAAAATATGATTATTTACTTAGTTATCAGAACTTAGTAAAGCAACTCAGAGTTATATCCCTGTAAAATACTAATGTTACATATTTTTTATCTCAAATTCTAATTCCACTTTTGAAGAGACCTTCATCTTACAGATAATTCAAAGAATTCATTGTTGAGAAGAATAAGCCTTAAAAGTTGGAGGCACCCATACCTTACCTTTTACTATAAACTTTACTATAAAATTTCAGGCTAATTAGATAAAAGTATATACAAATTTACTCATTCCTCAAAAAAAGAGATAACTTTCATTAGAATACAGTGAGAGCAGAAATACAGATATAGCTATATATTTTCTTCATTGTCAAGGTATTGGCCCTCAGGAACATTTAGGCTAAGACAAAAAAAAAAGAGTATTTACCTGACCATAGGATTCACTGCTGCCATCATAAGTAGAAGACCCTCCCTGTACAGAAAATAAGAAAAGCTAATTGATTTGATTCTACCAAGAAAATGTTTTCCGTCTTTCAAGGATAGAATAGGTGTGAAAATAAAAGAAGTCTGTTATCTCTACAAACAAGAAAGAGCGCCTACCTGTCCGTAAGATCCACCAGGATAAAAGG
>CM031864.1:19806129-19816886 GCA_018697195.1 Certhia americana | reverse complement strand
GGGCTCCCTGAAATGAAAACACAGACTAGCTATTTTCTTGCAAACAGACATTTATGTAAGTGACTCTACCGTGAATTTCTATTCTTTCAAATAAACATTACAACAACCATTAAAAGAGAATGCTGGTATGCACATTTTTTTAGAAATAAGGAAACCTGTTGCAGGTTCTGTTATTTCCTGTTCAGGTTAAAAGATCTGAAAGTAGTACTAACATTTAGTTTTACTCTTTCTAATCTCAAAATCCTATATATTACCTTGTAAACTCTGTATTTTTATAGATGATCATGACCCTGATGATCTTTTTGAAGACTGCCAGAATACTGGACTCCCAAAGTATAAAGAGTATTTAGGAGAGCATATTTTGCAGTTCACCACACTTCTTGGATGCTGTCAGACTTGGTGCTGTGACCATTTCTCTAGGAAGCCAATGACTCTCTCTTTTATGTAAGATTTATGAATAGTAGTTTATTTGTACCTATATATCTATCTATACCTTGCTTTTTTATTATTATTAGAATGTAATCTATCATGGCCAATCTGTTTACATGCTACTGCAAGCACTGTAGCTGTCACGTGTAGAGGGCCCTGCGTAGAAAATGAAGGTAGGACCATGAAAGCAAAGATCAAGTCTACTTCTACATAATTTATAATACATTAATTTGATCAGCTGGTAGGATTGCAAATTGGAAAAGAGGTCCCACAAAAGTTGAGAATCTGCATTGAGAATTGGTTTTCTGATCTGTTCAATTTTGACATCTTGTTTCCTTAATGCTGAAAATTTTTCTTGATAGCAATACATTGTCTTCAACCAAGCTGTGCTAGATTTCTGTTAAAAACTTTTTTTGCAACAATTAAAGCATGCAAAGAAAAATGTTTTTTAGAATAAAAAACTTGCATAAAGATCTCCACCTTTTTCCTTATAAATGGATTTTTTATACAATCACACAACAAATAAGATTTTCCTCAATGAAGCTGAGGGGAAAAAGAAGTTATTTCTTCAATAAATATTATTTATTTTAATAGACCAGTTTATATTTTAAAGCATTTAGGCAATGATTACTGGTTAACCTCAATTAGATGAAAGAGGTGGTATTGTACCTGACCAAATTTGCTGTTGCTGTATTTTAATTCATTAACGTAATTAAGTTCAGAAAGCAGTAATTTCTTATACAGTTAGTTTGTTTAAATAGCAGGGGGGTTTTCACAGAAAGAATAATTCACAAAATGCTTCTTGTTGAAATCAAAACCCAAAAAAGTACTATACCATTCAAACGGGTTTATGTAAAAACAACTTCAATAAAAGATTCAGAAATACGTATCCTGGTAGAAGACAAGTTACTTTAAAATCCAAGGTGACTTTAAAAGCCAGAAGCCTGGTAAAGCTAGTCTATAATGCCCACATAACCACATTCCTTGGTCTTTTTCCTGGCCCAGAGACATTTCCTAAGAAAAAAGTTTACCCAGTGTAACTGACGTTGAAATTTCAATGATTCTCCTTAGGGGAAAGAACAGTTTAAATGTTGATTTAAGAGGTTAAATTTTAGTCGCAGTATTTTAGTGCACCGGTGAGAAAGACAAGGAAACTAATCTGGATGCAACTAACTACTGTGGTTACTACAAGATATATTGACTGGCTTTTGAAAACAAATAATTGGCACATAATAGTCAAGTGACAGAGTATGTGGATCACCAAGCACAGTTCAGAAAATCAGTGCTCAAACGTTAATTATAAAGTTTAGTGGAACTCATTCTTTCATTTAATTGTATATAGTTCTACCCATACCAAGGAAATCACCATTGATGTTTAGTGTTAACCAAATGTCCATTTAATGATTAATTCAAAATACTCCTATGAAGAAGGAAGTATAAACTCAGAAAAATAATTACCTGTCTGTGGCCACTGCTTCCATCAGGACAAATGCAACCACCCTACAAATTTTTTTTTAAAGAAAGGAAATAATTATTGCTTTGTGGAAATTTAAAATAAAATCTTATTTCAGATGCAAAACTGTTTAGGGGAAGAAAGTCTGTGGGACTACAGAGGAGGCGTGACCTTTGCTGTACCTAGAACAAATGAGGGGACAGCACAGTGTACAGTTAATGTTTGCTCTGGAAGACAGACTGAGGGTGTATCTTTCAGTGTGATGTCTCAATTGGAGATGCCTCAGCAAGAGAGAAGTATCAGGGTAATCAGGAGTATCCCAATGTGCTACCACCAGTAAAACACATGGTATATGGGAACAGCTCTAAAAAGTGATTGCAGAGAGCCATTTCTGATAAATTTAATATGAATAGGTAATTTCATTTACAAATTAATGGAAAATATTACCAATCTTCCATGTAAAACTACTTAAACTCTGATTTCTGAATTTAATTTGTCTAATTACTACAAAGCTATCTGAACAGGACTAATTAAAAATAAAGAAAATTCTGACCTGATTACTTGATCCACTGGTTGCAATAAATGATCCACCCTGTGAAGAAAACAATTATATTTTATTAAAGCATTTCATTAGAATCTGAAGTGTAAGTCTATATAGTGAGAAATGGTATTACACACTCTATTACTTCTCTGCACCAATGAACATAACCTGTTGAATTATTGTGAAAACATAAATTAGTATGAAACCTAATTAAGTGACTTGATAAAATTCACAGAGAATGGGCATTAGAGAAACTAATTAAGAAAACTGTTACCTTCCAGAGCTCAGAGATCTGTCTGCAATATTGAATTACACTTCAAACCCTCTGAGACAGAGGACTCAGAGGACAGAGGACTATGCTACTGTTAAATTTACATAATGCTGGGTGTAGCAGGATTTCAGACCCCTGGGAAGCTGATGGGTAATACTAATCCAAGGTATTAAGAAAAACAGAACAAGGTGCCACTCTGGATCAGTTAGATTTCACATACTTCTCTAATATAAACACTGCTGTATATTCCTACATAATCCTACAGAATATGAAACTTGGACCTACTTTTGTAACAGAAGTATGCAATCACTAAGATGTACCTTCTTACCAAGTGCAAAATGAAACAATTATATATGTGGCCATTACAATCAAAAATGCTTCTAAAATAAGAATCTGAAACTATATAGTTTTACAATTCATTTTACAAAATGTTATGTAAAGAAACACCTGCAATTCTTACCTGATTAGTGGGGTGAAGGAACAGAAGAAATTGTATATTCTAGGCCTAATATCACTATTTACAACTGCTCAAAATTAGAACATTATAGGGAAAATGCTGTCAAATGAAAATAGCATCCTGCAGCACAGAAAAATTACTGGAACCCAACTTTTGAAATGAAATATAATTTATCAGGAAGTTCCTTAATATCATGCAGTTGACACTACATTATTACCTGCATGTCAGAGTGGCTGCTATTTGAAGGAGAAGATGCATTCTGTGAACAAAAAAAAAAAAGACACATATCTGTAAGGGTAATAAAATAAAATACATAGTTCTATTAAGAAAGAACTACCTAATCCTAAAGAGAATTAGTTCTTTTTTGTAGACACTAGATCCTCCTTTTTCATAGGTAATACGCAAGGAGCTATGAGCTTAAAACTACCAGCAGTAGCTCAGGAAAAGGGACAGGAATGGTTTACCTGTGCATCATAGGCTCTTCTGCTTAATACATGGGATGTGTCCTGGAAAAAAAAAAAAAAAATTTACAATTAGGAGATGAAAATTCAATGATCAATGATAGGTCTTTTTTTTTTTCTTTCCATATTATTTGTTTATAAGGGTTCCAGACCTGTTATTGTGTATGTTGAGTAGGAATGCATTATTATAAAATAAAAGGTTATTTGCACATAATTTTATAGGCTACTACTGAGTTTGACTTGCAACTATAAAATACAGATATCTATATCTTCCACACAGCCACTGAGCATAATAAATTAGGAAACATTATTATTCCTTACTTATTATTCTATCTATCTTTCTTCAGCTAAAATGTGAAATGATACTCATTTAATTTTAACTTTAGCTTGGACTGTATGTGCTTAATAAAGAGCAGGAATTTGAGCTGCCCACACTTCAAAGTATGATTTTCATGTCTTTTTTTATTTTTTTTTTTTTATGTCTATACCTTTTTCAAAGAGATTCATCCAAAGAGCAAATACCCAAGTAACTTTATTTTATTTTTCCCTTAGGTAGGAGGATATTAATTACTATAAACATGATTAGAGAAAAATTAGTTTAACACAGATTAAGTACAGTTAGGACTAAAAATCCTACAAGCAGGCAAAAAGTAAAAGAAAAATAGTCTTACTTACTCGGGCAACAACAACTTTCTTCTTTGCACAACCAGAACGCTGCAAAGGAGCCACAAGCCTGTTAGTACTTTACAGCTGTAGTTGTCCACAAGAAATACTTCAGCAAAAGTCTACTACTTGTCAAGGTGATATTTGGAAAAGGAAAATGTCCAGATATTTCATTTTATTAGCAGTAAGAGTCTTAAAAACCATATTCTTTGTCTGTTTTCAGTTTATCTCTTTCAACAGAAGTTCCTGCTTAGGACAGTCTCCCTCAGCTGAACCACTGTAGTTTAGTATACAATCTGTGTAAGGATCCTTTATCTCTCTCTGTGTTTTTTTGTTTGTTTGTTTTGGGGTTCTTTTGTTTTATTTTAGCATTCCCCATCCTTCTTTGGGAGAAAGTTTAGGAGCAAACTCTTTTACAATGCAGTCCAGCCATACAGACTGGATAGAGATAACCAAGGGAATACTAACATCTTTTGTGAGCAAAGGAGGAAGTGAGGAGGCTCCTAAGCAGGGCTTGCTGAGGAAGGATTTGGTTTTTTTTCAGAACATTTTGAATTGAACCTAGTGCAAAGAATTTAAAGTAAACACAAGCCAAAACAAAAGATGCTTTCAGAATGTTTCTGTACTTCTTAGAATATGTTTGGTGCAGTACTTAGGTACTACAAAGGAAAACTAGGGAAAACAAAGAAGGAGAATAGTGAATGGCTGAGAACTAAAAAGACAAGTAGCTGATGACAGAAGGTTACTCTAGATGGCAGTAAAACAAAAGGAGGCTGTGACAGATGGAAAAAGCTTTTCTATGCATAGAAACAAGTAGAGAAAATGTAATTTATTGACACTACAGTGTATTTGCTTGGTCACAATCTATACATGTTAATCACTGTTTCTGCGTGGAGGACAGAAGGAAAGTCCTGACAGACAGAGTAATACTGGGGAATACTGGGCACAAATGTCACTTTACAACAGCAGCACGTAAGTGACGTTAAATCTAAATGAGTGAGAAAAGTTTGAGATGGCTGCATGCCTTGTACACAGGTGATTAATTCTCAAATTATCCAGTCAAAGTGGATATATTATGAAGAAGATGTATGAGTATATATATATTCTTAGAAGTATTATATTGTTTGAAGTAATTGCACAGCAGCCTTGAGTACAGAGAAATAATTAACTTTTTGAAGGGTATTATTAAGCAATCATATACTAAAGGTCCACAGGTCTAATATAGAAGTGTTCAGTTACTCACACTGTCATTAATCATTAGAATTTGAACACTGTAGAACAAACAAAGTACTTACCTGGCTATTGGCACTGTAGGTAGTGTCATTCTAGAAAAGAATATATTATTTTCTTTTTTTTAAGAATTATTTAAATAAAATTGACTTAAAGAAAACTAATTGTATCTGATATTGCATACAGACATAAAGATCACTTATTTCTGCCATCTTCCACAACTTTGTCTAAATTAGTTTGAAATTGTACCATTCCAGTCAAAAAAACATTGTAATAACAGCCTTAGATAGGTACAAATGTAACATGGAAAGCAGTGGAATATCTGTCACTTTTTGCATTCATTGTATGTACTTATATATTTCTTGCAGACTTTTTAAAAAATTAATTAATGTAAAATGTACCCTTACATTTTGAAGGAAAATATCTGTTTCTGCAAAGCCATTGAAGTATTTTTACTCTTATTTCATTTTATCAAGTTAAATGCATTTAAAAGCACTAACTGTATGTAAACATATGTATGACAATTTTCAGCAAGAGAAGAGGCAGTTTCTGAAACGGCTGTTAGTGTGGAAACTCAGCATTCTTTCTGGATCATTCCGCTCCAAAGACTGCATCTAGCAGAGCAATATTTTCTCATCTACATGAAAAATGTGATGAAAATATGTTAGAGAAAGTATACTCACTTCATCACAAGCGTTGGGATTATTATCATATGAGGAATCTTGTGACTCCTAGAAGGACATCAGATATCAGTTATTTCCTCACAAAAATGGACTGCTAAAATTACACATTCATGCTTACTCTACAAGACAGAAGAGATGCTTATGCAAAGAAGAAGCTGAGTTAATTTAAATTAGGATCTTTATAAGACAAAAAAGGAGCCAAAGCCATAGCTGCAATAGTGACTGACAGGGAATGTTCCAATCTTCAGTAAAGAAAAAAAAAACCAATCAACAAAACAAATCCAAACCACAAAGAGCCCAAACCAATTATGTTTCATTAGATCTTTGAGAAATTTGATGCAGGGACTACAAATAATATGTAACTAGGAGAAAGAATGAACTACTTACCTGATTATCATAATAGGTGTCTGAGGATGATCCACCCTTTGAAACAAACAAAAAACCCAATCAAAATTGGAGAAAGTTAGGATATAGAAAACCTGATTTGAACAGAAGTTTAAAAAACTCTGAAGTTTATATGAAGTGATGTATAAGTAGTGAAAGAGTATAAGAGTATTACTTACTTGGCCACCACCATAGCTTTGTGAGTAGGACCCATCCTATAAAACAAACAAATATAAACTTGACTTCAGAAGAACTGTGATTTGGTACAGAGGCTGTAAAGCTGGAGTAAACAGTTGCCTAGGATTCCTTTGAACAAATACAATTTTCAAGATATCTGGATAAATTATAAAACATTATAAAAATTCTTACCAGGAGAAAATCAAGGTCTACCTACCTGGTTGTCACCATAATTTTGGGAGGATGATGATCCGCCCTGCTAAGAAACAACAAAATAATTAGAATTTGCATTATCATATTGCAGATCAGATATAGATCAATCATCATGGAAGTTAAAACCATCATAAAACCTCAGTGAGAGGCAATACTTACTTGGCTGCCACCATAGTTTTGTGAGTATGAACCACCCTGTGAAAACAAAACAGCAACAGTCATAATGCTGGAGAGCTGAATTTTATCTGAGTCCATACAGCTATCCTAGGTTGTTGAGTTCTATGGAAATTCTATGTAACTTCCACTTTTATGTGAGGGGAATTTCAGGGCTGATAAGAAGCATGTGTGCAGAGAATAAGTTACAGACTGGACATGGAGAGACTCTGCTAGAGTCCATATCCCCATGAGTAAGAAAACTGCACTGTGGATTAGAATTGCTTTAAAAGTTTTTACCAATGGATAATAACGATCTACCTACCTGACCACTCTGTGATCCACCCTGTAAATCAGAAAAAAAAATGCTTTAGACACTCACTGTTTGGCCATGGAATATTTTTGATGAAAGCTATGATACTTGCTTAGGAAGAGTAAGAAACAGAGGAAGATATGCAACAGGCATATAATTTTGTAATGTGATGAGCACTAATTGCCAGTAATGCAATGGTAAATACTAGATGAGACATAAATTAAGGAACCTCTAACATTTAATGTCTAGCACAGATGAGTTCCATCTGAACACTTTCTAGAGGACGTATCTTCTTTTCTCCTGTAGAAAACCTAACTTATGCAAATGGAATGAATTTTTACATATTCTCCTGATAGCATTATTATACAGGAAGCTGTGACCTGTGAGATACAGTAGCCTCGAGGAAAAGGTTTTAAATTAAAAAATCAGTATGTTTCAGTGTGCCCTCTTTAGAAGAGGAATGTAACTCCTTCCAGTGGAATCAAAAGGGACATTTGTAGAAGTATTAGTGTCAAAAGTGCATAATAGGAATAGTGAAATGCTGAACTATTGAAGTGAGTGGAATATTTGCCATTTGCTAAAATGGCACTGAGGCTTTGTTCAGAACAAAGAAAAATTAAATGAAAAGTATTATTTTTCAGTGTTCTAGAAGATTTTTAGAACAAAATTTGAACATTTTCTTTAGTCCTAAAAAGAAATAGGTCCTCTTAAAAAAATCTTGTATAAAATATATTCCTATTAAATATATAATTATATATATATACAATGCATTGTATATACTGTACCACATTATAATATATTGTAGCAAATCTATGTTGTTTGCATGTTTATAAATATATATCTTTATATTGCTAAAACACAGTATTTGTTGAAGCAATCTATCCAATTTTTCTGTTTCTTATGAAAACTCAGAAAGAGTCAAATAAAGTATCATGAGTAAAAAGGAAAACATCTCTTGTCATTTTCTGCCTAATTTTAGCATCACAGAGATGACTTCTTTAAACATAGCTGACATGTTTTAGGATAGTGATTTGTAGTGCTCCAACACTTGAACTTGTAACAAATCCCCATGTACCTATCTACGGTGCACTGCACAAACATTTTTTTCAGGACTTCAAGAGGAGTCCTAAAATATTTTCTGGCTTTTGACAGAAACAGGGAGGCTGGTGAGCTCCAGCCCTGATTTAAGTCATGCTGGTTAAGCAACCCTGCAGCAGACTTCTTTCCAGAATCTGGCCTTAATATCCTATAGAATTAGACATTTCAAAACATAATGCTGGGAAAAAGGGGCAAAAAAGGCCCCAAAGCCCCTGTGATACTCTTGTAGGTAGATAGTGATAGATAGACATGTACTTCCTATAGGAAGATAGTGAGTTCTAATCTCAAAATTTGTAAGATGACATGGATTTGTGCAATATGAATCTGAATTTGGGATTAATTGGGTTAGTAGCAAAACTAATTTTGGATGCATCTTAAAATCAGAGAAGAAAGGGCATTTACCTGGTGGCAGGGATTGCTATCATAGGAGACACCCTGTCAAAACCCAAACAAACAAAAAGGTAAATGCCATTGTTCTTGCAAAGTAATTAGTTCCCTTAAAATTTCCTATGTGAGAATTAGTGTAACAAAATTCAACTTATATATAACTTAAATACAACTTTACAGAGGGTGAGTTGAACTTTACTTAACACTTTAAGTGTGTGGCTTTACCCTTGCACTTTCATACCCCATACAAGCAACAAGACACACAGATATCAAAGGAATACTTGTGAGCCACATGGAAAGAGGAAGGTTGGTAATTGATATCTCTCTGTATCATCTCTCTTCCTTGTGATTGGTAAAGATGAACTGTTGGTGTCGTTTTTAGGAAGTAACTGTTGCTGTTGAGTGACCATCTATCTAAACATGGCCATCAATCTCTTGCTGAATTCACCACCATGGATTTTAGGCAAGGCTTCTGCTCAGAGCCATTCATTTGACTGTTTTGGGTGCATTTTGTGATAACAGGATGAGGAACAGTATGCAGAAAGAGTTCCACCCTGGTTGTCACCTTCCCATTATTACAGCACAGAACTTCTTTAGATAAGTAAACTTCTAACACAGCTTAACGGAAATAAAACGTTCTTCAGTGTTTATCACTTTCATTGCTGGTACCTGTGTCCTTGTTGTACTGCTCCTTATGATGCTTTAAGAGGCATTTCCATTCATGCCTAATTTAGATTAATCCTAATATTTCTGGTGAATACTGCTAAAAATGTCTGTATCTATGATTAACTGTCATTCTGGTTGCTTTGCTCATTATGTTTATTTAAACATTTACTATTGGCCTCATCCATGACTCTTTCCCCTGGGATCTCATCACTGAAGACATTGTTTTTACACCACTGTAGACATACACAAATTGAAATGGAACCAGGATGAAACTACCAATTTGATTCTTGCTCCATTTAAGCACTCTCTCTTCCTGCTATTTCCTGTAGAAAATAAATGGAGCACCATCCAAAAACTCCCAAGCAAAGACTTTATATACTTAATGAGTAAACAGACTAATCATTTGTTTATCTTCCATGTGTAACTCTGAATGGGAACAGCCATTTCATATTGGTTACAATGGCAAACAATATCAGCCTTTCTTGGCCTCTGTGATATATAAGTTTATGCAACAATGAAAAAGATAGATTTCAAACTTAAAAACATTTTAAGAATTATTAAAAACATGTTAGTATTGCAAAGAAAGCTGGGTCTAAGTTTCAAATAGTTTGGAGAAAAAGTCTTACTTGTCCACAACCACTGCTGCCACCATATGAAGCAGATCCACCCTGCTGGGGATAAGAAAAAGAGTAGCTCATGATCCAAATATTCCCATTCTCCATTTCAAACACAGATGTAAATTTTCAATGCCATTATATGCCCTCAAAGGCTGCTTCAAAGGTAGAAGACCAACTATATCTTACTGTGAATTATCTGGTAAAATACTGAATACGTTGAATAATAAAGTGCATCAGAAAGCTGACGGCTGCATGCACTCCTTTCTGCAGGGGAAAGTGCTGCCTCAGAGAGCCTATTGCTACCAGAGCCATATAGAAAAAAGTTCAGGAGACTTAATTCTAAATAACTACTTACTATACTATTTCAAGTAAAAAAACCCACAAAATTCTCATTACAGATTTGGGAACATCACATACATGTTGTATAATGACCAATGACTGACTGATGCTTACCTGTCCATAGGAGCTGCCACCTTGAGGCTGGGAGCCCTGTAAGAAAGGCATGGGGTCATTTGTAAATAGAGCTGCATCAGTGTAGCCCCAGCACAGCAGCAACAGAAT
>CM031864.1:19570568-19806119 GCA_018697195.1 Certhia americana | reverse complement strand
AAAGCTCAATACATTTCAGCAACAAAGTCTCACCTGGCCATAGGACTGGCTGCCTTGGGATCCCTTTAAATAAAAAGAAGATAATTACCACCTAGACAAGGAGGTTTCTTTAAAGAGCATGATATTTACAGAAATACAGCTGCTTGGGGATTTCTCAAAAAGCACAAAGAAGACAGAGCAGTATGCTAACAGCCCTGCGATAGATTATCCTATTCTCATTAGAAGCCATGTCTGCCAACCTTGTGCATATTGAATATTTGTGATGTTGAGTAGTGGCCTTTGTGTGGCCATAATCCCAAAAAGTCATACCTACCCTTTTGAAACATACCTACCCTTTTTCTGGTTGCATGTAGTGCTATAGAGAATATTGACAGATATTTGCATCCTTCCCACCTCTCACCCCTAGCCCCCAAAAGGAGAAAGACTTAAAGAGCCTTCATACTTAAGTTGACACTATGAATAGTCTCAAGTTTTAGTTTGCAATAATTTGTGATGCCACTGAGTGTTTTCTAAAATTCCCTCACTTGTTTTTTTCACACAAGTAGCTTTATCTTTAGCAATGCTGGAAGACATTACCCATAGTTCCACGATTCTGATTTTTCATCATCCTGGATATGGTTCAGTAGCTAGCTTTACAGCTTTAGGAATTTGAGGTCTAATACGCATGGGCTCTGAATCTCTCAGTATGGGGCTGATGGTGTGGTAATGAGCCTAGAATCACTTCCTCTCAGGGCCATGACCTTTATGCTCTGAGTGGAATACACTCATTTCATGTCAACCCATCACATATGGAAACGCATTTGTGAGCATCATGAACATAATCATTTGAACACCAATATCAGGTGGTATTTTTATGAACAAAGCCAGGGAAATGGAAATACTTGCATCTGTGAAATCTATTTTCAAATGCAGAAAATGGTTTATTCCTAAGTTGTGCTGGCCCTTTTTTAGTGAAATCTAAAGCAATATTTATAACATTTTTTAAGTTTACTTACCTGAATATAAGTATTGCTGCTGGTTTGCTGTTTTTGTCCACTCTATACAGGAACAAAAAAAAGAGGTTATTTATTTTTAAGAGGAATCGCTTACACACTAAGCCATTTCAAGAAGCAACTCTGTCAGTTTGAAAGCCACAAAGAGGTCATTACACCTTTTCTTACTTTATGCACGTGCTATAAAATATATATAAAAATCCTACACAAATAAAGTGTTAAAAGTATTTATATATCTTGATATGATTTTCTTAATGAAAATTAATTACATAATACAGCTTTGTGGCACATTGTGGTATTTGAAGTGAGTTAAAAAATTCTGCCTTTCAAATGTGTCTCACAAATTGCCTTAACATCATATCTATTTGTATTCACATTATGACTGATTTGTTTATTAATAAGCACAACAAACTTTTGACAGAGGCTTTGCCAAAACAAAAATTTAAAAATCCAGTTACAATGTAATGCAAGGAAAAGTCACTGCAAAAAGTATTTTGATTCCCACAAAATATGTGGATTATGAGAGGAATAAAATATTTTTTATTTATACATTGAAACCAGTTAACCTGCATAATCAAACACTGTACATTTAAAGTCAGAAATAAAATAACAAATTTTATTCCTTTCATTACCAGCATTCATCACTAGTCATGGAAGAAAATAATGCTATACATTTCGAAAGCAATGGTTTCAGAAAAACAAATTTCAGCTACTGATTTTCAATGAAAGGGAGAGTTTGTTGTCATAGTCTGATGAACTGGCATCTAATGGACTGACTAGCCACTGAGACTGGGATGGATGCTAAAAAGGCAAAGAACCCAGAAAAATATGCCTGAACTATATTCATAATACTTTATAAGCATGCTCTGAATGAGATTAGATTGCAATCAACTTTCCAAGAGCCTGCTTATCAAGGAGCAACATTATAAATACAACAGTTCGCTAAGGCATTAATGGCAGGATTTAAAAAATGTAATCCTGAACTGGGTATTTCCCTAAAAAATTAACTGCTTAAGTGAAAATAGAACTGTGCACATTGCAATTTATATTTTATTTGATACTGAGTAACATTCAAGCTTTAGTTGTAGAATTCTAATCCTCCTTCCCGAGCAGAATGGGACAGTCAAATTTTGTTTGTTGGGAACAAACACTTATTTGTTCCCTATGAGAGGAATTATCACTTAGTTTACTAAGACAAATCTTCATTTTAACTCAAGTATATAATATGGAAAAAAATGTCTACCTGTACTATGATCCTTGTAGCAGAGCTTCCCAAACTCTGAAAAAAAAAAATCCAGAAACAAAGAAACATAATTTAGCACATTTAATTGACTTGTTTAATGCAATGCACTTAAACAGAAAATACTAAGTTGAACTGTTTAGTTTGTGAGAATAAAGGGTAAGGTCCTATGTGTGATGTACTGTGTATCAGTTCTTAACACCCAGCATTAAACTAGTTTATTTTCAGTTCTGATGGTCTGGGGTGGCAGACTGACCCTACTAAGTAATCTACTTTTGCATCTTCTGTGGAGAGCAGCAGAGCACAGGTAATGTGCACCACCTTTCTGTCCTACCAGTCAGCTTGGCTCTTCCAAACGTGGGGAGGGAAGCTGAGACATCATCACCCCTCCAACCTGTCTCACTGTCACCTGCACTACACATACAACAACACAGACAAATCCACTCCCTCATCCAGGCATTTCCTTGGTGAATTTTGGGGCATGAGGGACAAATGTAAAAGAGTAGCACATAACATCCTGAGACAACTGGTTTGATCCCATAAAAACTATAATGATACTATAAGGATCACGAGTATGCTTACCTGAGGGAAGGTGTGACGCTGCAAAGAAACAGAAAAATATTTCATTATTTTGCACAAGGGCTTGCCCAAACAGAATATTGCAGCAGAGAAAGGAAAAAAGGGCCCTTATATTTCAGATACAATACATAGTGGAATGTGAAAGAATTATATAAAAAGGATGGCGTATAATAAATGAATCTTAACCTTTATTCAGGTTAGAACAACATGTTCTATTAGAAATTAAACATATATAAAATATTACATTATCAAAGCTCACTTCAAGCACCCAAAGGCTAAATTTAGTTTCAGTTCCAAGTAAGCAGCACTGAAATGTTGTAATTTAAAAAAGAGAATGGAAGTGAACTTACAGAAGAAAATTGCAATAGAAACAGAAAATCAAAACTATTCTGGAACGCCAAAATTGCATACATGGTGTCTGCAGCTAATCCATTGTCTCTGCAAGTATTAACAGCAATCACAGAAACACAAGGGTTGTGGTTCTGTCTTATAACATGCCTTCCTGAAGACCACTACACACATGGGGTAAATACTGTCTGCCAAAAAATTGTCTCCAGGAATATTTCTGAAAAATTAAAAACATAGCTATTTGAATGCTTTTTGGGTCATAATTATTTGTAGAGAAAAACATCTTACCACAGGTGGAAAAGGGTTGCTGTTGGCCACGACCACTACCTATGGAGAAACCAGAGGGAGCTGTTTACTCACCACAGGGACTATTTAAATTGTTAAATATGTCAGAAGAATGAAGAATACTAAAAGTCGTAAATTTACAAATGTTGATAATAATGCTATGGAAGATCCCTTTTATTAAATAGCATTAAAAAAATTGCTGCACATTACCAAGCAAAGATTGATATATATTTATACATAGTTTACACAAGAGTATAAACATAAAAGATTTGCCCCAAGCCACATAATGCCTCAGCTGTAGAGGCAGAAGCAGGATTTCATTTCTTGTACCATATCTACTGGCCTGTACTGTGTGCCCTTTTTTATCCTCAGCTTTCCACCCCAAACTAGAACATTAATTTATTTTGTCTTTATTTGGTATAATGAAAAAAAAACAACCCAAACTTGACAATGAGTTCATTCAAAAAAACTCTGGAATAAGCCAAATGCAATAATTGTATGTTCTGCTGTGTTAATGTTTTGTCACTAGAAGCTCTCCCCACCTCTAAGAACCAAACCAAATCAAATTATATAAATCAGTCTGGGTTAAAACCTTGGAAAGTCTTGACTGAAATAACAGGAGTCTTGCCAAGTTATAACTGTAAGAATTTTTTCCCTTTGAACAGGAGTGCTTACCTTCTTACTGGAATCTGAGCTGCTTGAAGGGACAGACTGTAAAGAATACAGAATTCATTTGTTGCTTAGGTAAATGTATGACAAATTAACTACAGAACTATTCTCCAGCAGGATATGATACTAACATGATACCCCTGAAGTACCAAAGTAAGAGTCTGAAGAAAATGAATGTATTGGCAGTTAATAAATGAACAACTGCAATAAATCAACTGGTTTAATTTTTTTCTAAAAGCCAAATTATTTTGCTAGTTTGCTATGCACACAGAGTGCAGTATAAAAGCTGCAAATGTTTCATCTAACATCAGATTGGAAGTTTGTTTGTAGTAAAAATAATCTATCAGTAGGGAAAAAAAATAAGCTCTTCTACCTTCATAAAAAAAAACCAACCCAAAATCCAGAACCATCTCCTCAAAACTAGAAAAGCTACCATTGCAATAGAATCTGGAAAAATTGGGATATGTCATAACAAGATAAATTATTTAAATAAAGCGTAAAATAATGTGGATATTTTGCATTTCATCAACCAATAAGTAAAATTGCATAAGCAAAAGCCACGAAAAATAATTTTAATTCTTAGTAACCATCAAAGAAAGCACTGACTTTTGGAAAAGCATAATAAAGGTAATGGGTGTCCATCTGTAGAAAAAATAGAATTGATTTTTGGTGCAAAATAGAAGCAGGGATATAATAACAAACACCAAATATGTAATTCATCTGATGCAGTTATTTCCAGATATGATCACTACTAAATTGTTTGAAGAAAGTGCCTTTATCCCCTTCCACAAATTTAATTATTATGTGGTAAATTTGGGCATAACTGCTTAGCTTTTGAATACTTTAGGAAGCTAAAAACATATTGGAAAACACAGTTACCTGTCCATAAGTAAGACCACTGCTGGATAAGGATGCACTCTGAAATAAAAGTACAAATCAGCTATCTATTTATACAATAATTTGTTAATTATTTTACCTGTTTTCAAGTGAAAATGAAATAAAGAAGATGGACAATATAAATTTCCCTACTAATTAAAGAATCAATATGCAAAGATTTTAAAACCCCCTAATAATATTCCACAATATGCAATATCCAAAGACAGTGATCAGAAAAATGCTGGTAAAAAGAATTCTGACATTTCAGTAGGATATCAAATTAAGAGTTTCTAATATGGGATATTATGTATCCCCTATGTGCACATATACACATTAAAAGAAAATGATTAGGCTTTGAGGAACTGGCAATGTAATACCTTTTAATTCTGGGGTTTGATCTCAGCATAATATGTCAAGCTAACACTATTTCCCTGAATATATTTAGGAAGACTTCAATAACTCTACAGAAGAGAATCAAATGCAGTTTGCAATAAGGAGATGAGTTAAGAAGCAGAGTAGGAGACAATCAGTAAAAACATCTATAACCAGCTTACATCTCTGCAGGCATGTTGGCCATATGCACCAGAAGCACCTCCCTAGGACAAAAAAGAAACCAGTTCTTTCTCAGTATTTTCCAGTTGGAACAGAGGCTCCCACATGAACATTCATTAAATAATGTCATTGAAAGCTAGGAGTTACTATAAATATAGTTACGCTGGTGATAAAAAAGAAAATGTAAAAATAGTGCTTACAGGGCCACATCCACTCTTGCTTATTGTGTAGACCACTCCACCCTGAAATAAAAAGAGAAGTAAATTATTTCCATATAAAAATCCAAATGGGGCAGACAGAAAAAAAATAATGCCTTGCTGTTTATGGCATGAAAAGCTTTGCAGCTGACAATGTTATGTGCAAGCAAGTGATAAGCGAGTAAAGAGGTTGCCAGTTCACTGGCACTGCCTGTAATAATTCTAATTAAATATGGGACACTAGTCATCATCTGTATTTCATGCAAATTTCAACTCTGTCACTGGTCATGAAACATTTCAAAATTTTACTGAATGGCTCATATTTTATAAAAAAGTTAAGAACTTCAAGTAGTTATATGACGAGATGAGAAACTCAAATTAGAGAAGAATATGTAATATATGAAAAAAGTACAAGGAAGAAAAACAGTTTTTAGCATATCTACCAAAATAATTTGTGTTTCTCTTTATCTGATGATTCCATTACAAGCAGTAAAGATTGAGGAAATGGAATATTACCAGATGATTCACTAACAGATATAGCATGTAACAAGATATAACAAGTAACTGGTAACAGATATAGTTAGTTACTAGTAAGTAGTAAGAAATATATTCTTGAGAAGCTCAGCTCAAGAAACTGGAGACATACCAGAAAGTATGTAAGAGTTAAAGAGAAAATAGGTGTATTAATGGTAGTGGAGATAATCAACTAAAAACCAAGTATACATTGCTGTGATTAATAATGTGAAAGTGTGACAATGCAGACATACATACCCCAGAAGTCTCAAAAAACTAGCTAGACAGTGATATCCTCAAATTTTCAACTGCAAATATAGTCTGGTGTTAAAAGCAATACAGAAATTAAACTAGAGGAAGCTATTGAGTTATATAGAGTGGAGGTAGTTGAACGTAGCCCAGGTAAAAACATATTGTTTGCTGGGAGAATACCCCTGCTGTTCTGGGTTAACTAGCAGAGAAGATACTTCAGTACAGCATTAAATCACCTCACTAATCTGTAGTTACGGGATTTTAGTCATTCAAGGTTACTGAAGGAAAACATACAGAGGCTGGAATTTAGGACTCATACCTGATTGCTTGAATAGCTGTTCTGAGAGGAACTGGAAGGTCCAACCTGTAAAAAAACCAAGCTGGTATTTCTCATCTTGCTGAAAAATTATTTTATACAAGTAATTTTCAGGAAAGAAAGTTCTACTTGGTGGGAAAAGGAAGAACCCACAAAGCAGTTTTCTATGACCTCATTCCACCAACTGATACTATTGAAATTATTTTGGAGATCTTTCAAGACAAATAAAACTGTGCCAATCCAGCTGTTATAAATAACATAATTATGCTGCTCACATCCTTCTTTATCTGACCTCATACACTTGATGTCCATCATTGAGGAGCTCTACCCCATCACAATCATTAAAAAGAAGATTAAAGAAAACTTCTATTATAGGGCTACTTCAGATTCTCTAGAAAGAATCTACAGACAGAAATGGTAGCAAGACTGACAACCCTTTAGACCATTTTGGACTTTTTAATCAAAGATAAACTGACAATAAGAAAATTGAATTGAATGGCAAGGGGGGATAAAGACATGACTAGAAGCAACTTGTGACTAGGCCTTGAGATCTTAAGCAGTTAGAAGCATGTCAGTGTCTTTGGAGAAAGAATATTTACCATGATGCATCGGCCTGTTGAGTAAGTCCCTCCACGCTGTAAGAGAATACAGGTTCCAGTTACTGTTTATTGACTGGTGTAAAATATCACATGACTTTAAACAGGAAATCAACTGAATTCACATAGATAGCCTGAGCAAAGAAATCAAGTGTTTCATTGCTGACAATATATTACACATTTTAAAAATCTCATCTGAGAACTGATGTTAACTAATCAAAATTAAAATACCTTCAAAACTGAATACAAAAATGAAAGCATAAATGACATCTTGCTAGGGAAGTAATTCGAATGGTACAATAGAATCTTCATGCTACAGCCATGAAACAAGTGCACCAGTAGGAGAAGAATTATAAAACTGAGGTAACTGAAAATTGGGAAATTGAAGAAAAATTGCTCTTACCTTGTTACATTCTAATTCTAATATAAGCTGTGGGGAAAAGAAAAAAAAAAAAAAAGAAGAAGAGAAAACATTACCAAGTTATTTACTGCAAAAAAGGGGGCAGCTTATTATAGAAATACTATAGGAAATACAGTTGGTAAAGTGAGAGACTTAAGACAGCTATTCAGTCTTGGTTCAAATAAATCCATGCTGCTACAGTCCAGTATAGTACATTTGAGGAGACTTTCTATACTTGAGCTGCCAATCATGTTTATATGTGTTATATAAGCAGAATTCTTGGCAAAAAAGAATTTACCAACTCCTTCCAAGAATATGCTACAGTTACAGTTCCCAGAGGCTGGGGCAGCAGTTAAGAACACCACTGTACATCAGAATTACAGTACAGTTCATTTTATAACCAATTTTCTTTCTTTCTTTTTTTTTTTTTTTTTTTTTTTTGCTTTAAGACATGGATCATTTTGATAACTAGATTATTACTTTCTTCATTTCTGTGGGAGAAATATAATGTTTACTTTATTTTCTCATAATTTTAAAAAGAGGATTAGGCAGTTAAATTAAAATTATTGAAAACATCTAATGATTTTGGCCATCTAATTAATAAGTGGCAACAGGTCTATGTCTTGAATCAAGCCAAAGATACTTTAATTACTGTATTAATTTAGAAATACACTGAAACATACCTTCCTTTTACTTTTTCCTGTTGCATTAACGGACTCAGAAGGAGTAGGTGAGAGAGTCTTGCTTTGAATTCCAACCCAAAATTTCTCTAGATTTTGAACAACAGTTGCACTAGAAAGAAAAAAAAAGAAAATCTGTCCAAGTATTTCAATATAAAATACTAATAAACTCTTGTTCCACTTTTGTGCCCAGGCAAGAAGGGTTCTGTTCTGGTTTGAAGTGTATACAGTACAAGTTTCACAGAATACTTTTCCTTATGGTGACTTGTATTATTATCCAGCATAATTTTGAAGTTAACTAAGACAGATGCTGAGAACAAACAGAAGAGGAATAGACATTGTTTGAAGAAGCACTGACTGCAGTGAGGAGCACTGGCTCAAATGTCCATAAGAATTGTCCCACATGCTCTGACAATCTGTAGCTGTGATGGTGAACTGATTCTCATGGCAATAACGAGTGGAAACAATTGTGGGTTTGTTTCTTTTGCCCATTCTTGGTATTCCTCAAGATTTAATGAAGCAAGGCAAAGATGGCCCTGTCATAAATCTGCACTTCAAACAATACAAACTATCAAATATTTAGGTATTTTACAATATACTTCAAGCATGAATTTGTTAGAGTAGGTGGTGTTTTTACAAGCTTCACATCTGCAAGAAATGTAGCATTAAAACTAGGCTAAATACTCCTGTTTTCAGTAGTTCATAGGTCAGACACGTATTTTGAAATTTGTATTAGAAGAATTTACATCAAATTACTACACTGCCACTGTTCAAAATGAAAAAAAATATAACTGAATAGAGTCTGAATTTCATTTCTTCAGGGAAGGAGTTACATTCATATTTTGTTGCTGTTGTAATTAAAGAATTCAAACTATGAAAAATGGCTACTCAAAGATCCATTAGTAACATTGTGCTTAATGGAATTGTTTACATATATTAAGATCTTTAGATCTTACATTAAATTAAATTTGACATTATACATTGAAATGGAAATCATTATTTAATGAACATTGTGTGAAGTTATGGCAAAGTATGGAAAAACTCTGATGGACAAGAATGAAACAGTAACACAGGTATCTCAACATAGAAATAAAATTTCAAGGCAAAAAATAAAAAAAAGAAAAGCAACTATTTACATAAATTGAAGCTCTCTAACATCAGGTGGAGAAATCCATGTTGTTGTAACCTTCTGTTTCACATCTGAATTGGCATGACTTACTGCTGAATTCTGCAATTAAAAAGAAATACATATAATTATATAAGATGCAAGAGTGACTTTTAGCTATATTTTTACAGAAACTGTCTCTACTACAACACTGATGTCCTCCTACGAAGAACCAGGGAATTTCTACATTAGGTTCATACAACATATAAAGGACAGATGGAGTTTTTGAGAAATCCTAACCTTTTAAACTCTACTGATGAAATAGCTTTGCTCTATAAAGAATGATCCCTGCTTCTATTATTTAGAAGAAAGCCAAGCTTCAGTAAGTATTCCCAAGACTGTGCACATACCGTCATGTTATGACATTCCAAGCCTTTAGTGTTTGGATCTGTAATTTTAAAAGTGCCAACAGGAACGTCTCCATCTATTTCTCGAGCTTGTAGATTAAATCCTTTAAACCCAGCATCTCCAAGTGCTTCTAGAGTTACTGTGAAAAGAGTCATTTTGAGAAATGTAAATTTCATATACCACCAAAACTGCCTAAACGTTTACCATGTAATTTTCTTCACTACTACAAGGCACAAGATAGCATTGTGCAGAATTCTACACAGTTCAGAAATTACTTTAAGCCCTGTACAATTCTAAAAAAACATTTAAAAACCTTTCTTAATTATAAGGAGAATGACAATAAAGGTAAAGGAGAAAATCTGGAAAGGCACTTCTCTGTAACATGAAATTTATGATTTATTGACAATTTCAAGAGGAATTCTGCACTACCAAATGAGCAGTGGCCCTGCTGAGCAAAAGGGTTTTTATTTTCTGTCTAATTAGGCCTAAAAAATCAAAATTGCTACAGAAGAAAGAGAATTGCATTTCTTTCTACCTCTGCTTTAAAATAAAAGATTATCTTTTGCATAAGGCTAAAATGCAGAAACATTTCTTTCATGTTTTATAACTGGAAAGATAGAAACTACAGTTTGACTTCCATGTTCTACACTAAATATGACAAGTTAATAACTATATGAGCTAATAATACTATTCAAATTTTGTTACTGAAGGAGCTCAGAAAAATATGGTAGAGAACAGTTTCATGCTTTGTGTGTATCAAAACTAAAATTAGATTTTAAAAGGAATAACCAAATTTGCTATGATCTATTATAACTTTTCTCTGCTAATTCCATTATTAGGAACTTTGGCAAACAAAATCAGAATAATGGTTTAAGAGCAGAGATATCTGTCACCATTAAAAACAAGGGCAGATGAACTGGGAATGACCCAAAAATCAAGGCAAAGACCAATCATACCTTGATAATTCAGTATTTCCAAACATCTGCATAATTAGTTTTCCAATTTGTCATCAGTCCTAATTCATTAATTTTGCCCAGGTCTCCCAGAAGCAATGACACAGAGCCCTTGGATGCAGGGCTAGATGGAGCAGGGATGACCTGCAGGAGTGGCACATGGCATGTCACAGTGAAACTGCAACAGGTTTAAGGGAAAGGAACCTACTGTGCCTCCCTGAGACCATGTACTGGGTGCTTACAGCTGAGAGCACAGGAAAAGTACTGCTGAAAAAAAGCCATGATTAGGGGAAAAAAGGGACAAAAAAAGGCAAGGTTAGTTGCATCTGGGATTCAATATTTTTGTCATAATAAATCTCATTTAACTTGCTGAAAAGTCTGCATATAACTAAATCCATCCACGATTTTTCTGTCAGTAATATTTTAAATAGTTAAGGAGTATTTAAAGAGCCTTCCCATCCTTGAAGGAGCTCTTCACACATTTTCCCAAGAAGGGCAGCAGTAACAGGACTCTAAGGCTTCTCCATTCTCCCTATACATCATTCTCCATGGAAGTATGTCCATGCTACTAGTTTAAAGTAAAACAAAATCCCAGCTAGAGGGTAGCTACTTGTGAATAATGCTTTTTTTCTACTGAGATCCAACAGACATGTGAAAGCTCACAACTCTGTTCTACTTCCATGCTTTTTCTAGCATGAATGGCTAGAAAAAGATTCACAAGTTACTTGAAATGTGTCAGCACCATGAGATGACACACATTGCAGTGTGGAGAAACAAGGCTGTTAAGGTGCTCCATCCGGAGAGCAATTTGGGATTAGGAAGATAAAAAGGTAGTTTAAACCACAATAGCTCCACCTCCTGCAATGTGATAAAATCTGATAAAAGCTCTTAGAAGGGTGACTCAAAATGTATCATTCTTAAGTTGTCTCATACTGCGTCCTGAATTTTTATTTTCCTGTAGCATGACAGCATGTGAAGTACTAATGAGTAAGGATCCCTTTGTATTGCAGAGGCCTGATTCAACAGCAAATAGTCATATACAAAGCTAAAGAGCAAGTAATTATTAGTCCAGTTTGGCCAGCTGTCACACTTAATTTTAATTTTGTCACAAAAACTACAGGATAAAGTTAAGATATATTTATTAGATAAAGAAAAAAGAAAAAAAGAATGCATTTTCAGTTATACAAGTATGTATATACAGATATAAAACATAAAAAATAATTATATCTCAGATATACATAAACAAGATTGAAGTTCAAGAATAAATTATCTGCACTGAGAGGGAAATGGGATTTTTATGAAGATCGGTAATTCTAGAAGACATGGACAAAGATTTTATGTCATTCAGATTGTTTACCTTGGACTTCATTTCCTGGCTCAAAGTTATCGAAAGATACAGCAATAATATATGGTGGTGCAGATGTCTGTGGCTCAGCTTCATAGTTTGGTAACAGAGAATCACAATCAATTGAGGTATTTGTCTGTGGAAAACCAAGGATTCCAGGCAAAAATATCCCACAGAACAAAAAAACAAAGCAGGAGTGTCTCTTCATCTGTGGAACAAGAAGACAATACAGTTCATAGTAATTTCTTTTAAGTAGTTGCCATGTTTGGCAAATATCTGCTTTTCTCCTGGACAGGAAACAAAGCAAGCCTAGAAACCTGCTCTTTCTTTGAATTCATGTATTTTGAAGGAAAAAAAAAATTATAATAAAATACTTATATACACTGGCAGAAAAGTGCAATAGGAGACAAAAATATTAAAATTTTAAAACAGTGAATTATTGATGGAAGTTTAAATTTTCAGGTTACATGTCAGCAATCTATTAACAGCCATGTCTGCTGCATTACACCTTTGAACTAGAAAAGTCCTTAAAACAAAGTTCCTCACTGTTGCACTGGCAGACTTAGCTCAGCTCCTTGGCTCTGCAAGAACTTAGTGGGAATCCTTGCTCTCTCAGATTGTAGATATAACCACGATTAGCATGCTCTCCTTTGACTGCTTTCCCTACTCTCACTTCCAAGGGATGGTCAAGAAATCTAGTTAAATGCCCTGGAGTACTCTTAAAGATTTTCGAAGTATTTGTTTCCTGAAGGACTTAACAAAAGATCTCTGCAAAGTCCTCTGGAGCTTCTAAACAGTTAAAAAATACTAAATTATTACTGCATGCTTCCTATTAGTAAAGAATAATCTATAACCAGTACAGAAATTCTCAAATAATAACTAAGAGACAAGACTGTAGTCCAATCTTCTAGGAAGATTGTCCAGGAAGAAAAAATGCATTTCCTTTATAGTTCACTTGCAGTATAGATGGTATGGTATTGACTATATGGCAAAGTGTTTCCAAGAAAGAAAGAAAGGAAACATTTCCCAACAGTATTCTCAGGTGTTTAATACCAGATATTCCAGCCCATGTTCAAAGTCTAAGCAATCAACAACGGCACTAGGTAATTTAAAAGGCCATTACATCTCATGAACAACTCACTCTTCCAGCTACAAAATTGCTGATACAAGTGTTAAATCTCCAGAAGTATTTAATAATGCTGTTTTATGTGCTGTCTGCTAGAGGATTGCCTTGTGTGACACAACAGACAGTAACAAAATGGAGATATTTACCTGAGATTTTTTAAAGCATGTAAAACACAATGTAAGAGATACGTTCAGTTTGTACTATCTACCTGTGTATCATAATTCACGCATGACTGTGTAAGATCATTTGGGTTTGTATGTGCTAATGAAATAAGTAACAGAAACATCTGGAAGCAGGGGAAGAATACACAACTCCGAACATTCATGTACTTAACTCAGAACTTCAACAACTTTTTAAAAAGCCACTGAGTCAACAAACAATAAAACAGGTGACTGTGAAATGTTGGAAGATTTCCAAGTGGGATGATGAAGGTTTACATGGTGTCACAACTAGTCAGAGCAGCAACCAGGAAAGTGATAGATGCAAGCTATCGTGTCTTTAAAGCAGATGAAGACTGTGCCTCTCCAAAGCCTCAACAAAGTGTCACTTTAATGGGATCCTGGTAAGCATCATGTTTTGGTATCAGCATGCTGGGTGCGGTTATCCAATCTCTTGTGACGATTTTGACGTGGCCCACCTCTAATTAAGTTTTAAATACAGCATGTGGGTGCTATTATATCAACAGATGCGGTAAACAGTGATTTATTATGAACCACTCTGTGTGTTGCTGAAATCTGTCTGACTCATGGAGAGATGGAAAAAAAAAGTCTGTTTCTAATTAGATGTTCCATTTCAAAGCGCAAAGTCCTAGTTTAGCTAGGTTTGGAAAATTGTCTGGAACTGCACTCTGCCATGAAAGAAAGCCAGTCTGAAATATTGCCTCTTTTTCTTGGTAGAAAAGTGCCAGAAATACAGGTACGAGTTGAAACATGGCTGAGATGCCTTCTCTTTGCATCAGCATTCTGATTTAACAGTTCAAGAGGTATTTTAGAGTCTCATCATGTCATCTTTTGGAACTAGCTTTTAGATGAGAAAGGGAGATATTAGCATCTTAAAAAATTCCAAGTCCAGACTTGAGGCAGAAAGCTTTCATGAGCTCCAAGTTGCAATACATACTCAACGCAATCATGTTACCTTGCATCGCATATTTTATCTTTTCTCCATGAAAAATGTAAAGAAACAAAAAAATTAAATATTTATAAAATAAAAGCATAGGGAATTCTGGCAAATAAATGTTATTTGCAAACTTCTAATTGGATATAATTATGAAAAATTAACTATATCCTCAGTTCCTTCATCTGATGGAAGAATTCTCATTATTTTTTTATCACAGATTCAAACCTTTCTCCCTATGAGAAATGGGAGAAGAAATGGCCCGCCTGAGCTGCTACCTTAAGAATCCTCTTCCATATTTAGCATAATACGACTTCAGGCCAACAATTAAATCCCTGAGTGCTTGTTAGCTACTGCGTTCAAAGTCTACTGGACTCGGGAAGAGACACTTTAGTGGTTTGCTCCTCCAAAGCCTTGGGCAAACTTCTGAATAGAGACAAAAGTGGTTTTAAAAGCTTTTAAATATAGAGCATTTATATGATAAATACCTCTCCATAATTTGAAAAACACAGTCCTTGCAAGTCCATTCTGCCAACAGTTTAAGACTGTCTACCTCTTTCTATTCCCATTCTCTCTGAGTATTTTTCTCCTTCTCCTAGATGCTGTGGATGAGCTACAGCCTTATCCTTTAACCTTTGAGAATAAGCATCACCAGTTAGCGTCCACCACATCCCCACCAACGCACCTTATGGCCCAGGCGCTGGTGCGTGGGCATCCTCGGCTGGCTCTGTGGTCAGTGTGGAGGAGCTGCAGCCGGCGGTGCCCGTGCCCCAGGAAGATGAGACAGAGCAGGTGGAAGGCTCGGCCAATCCGTGCCAAGGCGGGAGCCAGCGTGGCCAATCAGGGACAGCTGTGCATCTGCCCTGGAAATTGGGACACCACAGGTGGGACTGTCCTGCCCAGAGCTGGCGGTGACAACACACTCCTCACAGGTGAGTCACGCCCCTCTGACCTTTATCGAGCCATCTGGCACAGGCAGGGCTTCTGAAGGCTGCTAGCCTAAACCAGTATGTCAACTGAAATCAAAAGAATTATTTTTTCACTCTACCATTTTCACAAGGGCTCTATGAGACATTGGGAGAAGTCCAAAGGTGAATGAAATATAAAATAGAATAGGATAGAATATTTTCAGTTGGATGGGATCTGCAATTATTTGTCTAGTTCATGCCTGTCCAAATGCCTCTAAAACACTGACAGGCCTGGGGCTTTCACCACCTCCCTAGGAAACCTGTTACAGTGCATGACCAACCTCTCAGTGAAGAAATGCTTTCTAATGTTCACTCTGAACCTCCCCTAGAACAGCTTTGAAACGTTCCCACATGTCCTATACCAGACACCAGGGAGAAGACATCAGCACCTCCCTCTCCACTTCCCCTTCTCAGGAAGTTGGGAGGTCAATGAGGTCACCTCTCAGCCTCCTTTTCTCCAAACTAGACAAGTCCAAAATCCTTCGGTCATCCTCACAGGACATTCTTTTCAGTTCTTTCACCAGCTTTGTTGCCCTCCTCTGGACACTTTCAAGGACCTTAACAATAAATATGACAGACATTCCTATTTACCAGGAAATTCTGTGAATCTGTGAGTCCATGGTTAATGGTTAATCTATGAGTCTTTCATTAATGGAAATCCTTTAACCAAGGACTGTTCACAAGAACCTTCTTCAATTCCTTAATGTTCATCCATTCAAAATGTATTTAAATTCAAAATGTTCGCGGCATTTTAAGAACATTAGCTATTTTTAAGATTCAGTGCATTTAACTAACTGTATTCTCTTTCAGTTAATTACCTTTAATTAAAGAGTAGCATTTTATTTACATTGTTCCATTATGAAATGCATTATTTCCTATTTGCTGCTATCCATTGGGGAAAAGATTATAATCTTTCTTCTCTTACTATACCACTAAACTTACCATTAATACCAACATTATAAATAGCAATGCAAAATCAAGCTGCACACCACAAATGTAATAGCATACCAGTAACACTATCAGATAAATCACACGGTAAAGGAATGACAAGTGCTCACACCAGAAACACATAACCAAAGAGATGGAATCTTGCAAATGTATAATGCAAGACCTCCCTCATAAGCAGCTAGGAGATACAGAGAGGTAACCAGAGGGGTCAGAACTATTTCTCCAGGCTACTTTGAGCAGCAGTAAGCACTCCATGAATATTTGATTTGACAGCCAGATAGATAAATGTCAGGCAATGAATTGCTGTAATCTTGGTAATATGGTTATAAAGGAGCATAGATAGCACAAGCAATGTGCTTTTGTTGGCTGTAGCACTAATAAAATACTACTGTGAATAAGCTGGTAAAGACTCAGACCATTAGTTCACAATGTAAGAGCTGTAAACCTGCGTCCCTCTTACACAACAGTCTGCTTGCGGTTTGTTTCAAAGGAACAGTATTCTCACTGAATTGAACACAGGAGACTGATTCAGTATTAATTTACCTGTACTCCAAAATGCCAGTCTAAAAAAAAAAAGTCCTTTTCAGGTCTAGACACTTGAAAGGACAATTTTGAGATCATAACTTAAATACCAATTGAACAAGTGGCAAACTCCTGACTAGTGAAACCGTGATTACGAAGTTTGCTATGTACTGAAACTCCTGTGCAGAACAACACTACACTGTGTGCACATGGAATTCCCTGGTGCTTGGAATGCCTTCAATGCAAATTCCCGTGGGAATATTAGCCTCTTTTTTTAGATCTCTGATTATATGTAGCCCAAATGGAGTTAGCTGGTCTTTCTTTAAAATAATGATGTTAGATTAGTGCCACTGGTAGTGGGCCAATTCATTTTAGGAAGAGAAGTCAGAGTTCAGAACACTGGAAGGAAGGGGATACCTACTGGGCAGTGGGTGAAAATTTTAAAGGACACATGATGGATACAGGGCAAGCCAGCTACTCACATAAGCAAAAGACTGTCATCTTGAATAAAGGACTGCAAACCCTGGCAGAATTTCCAGTACTACTTTGTTTCTACTAAGAGCTGTTCAAAACAAATCAGAGCCCACTTCCTTCTTCCTCACTGACATCAGGACCTCCAACTGCTTGCATTACCCTCAACTGCTTTCTGCTTGCTGTCTGCAACAACTGAACCAAAGATTATTTTTAATGTGGCAGTTTACGTTGCAACTGGAAATGTTAGGAAGCCTTAAAAACCTTCAGCTGAAGCCAACATACACATATAAACAACATGGTAAAACAGGTGATATTATTTTCATCAGGGTCTGGTATCCTTATAAAACTGCTTTGACGTTTCCCATAAGCAATTGATATACCCCTGAGCCTTGGCCTGGGCAGGAGATTTGGCAAACTCTTTGCTCAGACACCTCACATGTGCTGGACACAATGAATGCTATAACAGTAGCCGCTCCAAAATGTTTTCAGAGAAAATGTATGTAACAAGTGCTCTTACAGATATGAAGAGCTGAGTTTATAACAATCTATGTCTTTTGTTAAGTAGTCCAAAGTGACTCTATGGAACTGTAAAAGTGAGTGGGAAGGGAGGGAAAGAAACTTCATTCCTTTCAAGCACTATTTTTCATAGTTCTGAAAAAAATCACAACTATTCTGAACATCCTTGATTTCTTGTAAGTCCTAGGTGGCTTCCCAACGTCTCTCAGTCCTTTTCTGTTTCTTCCTTGCTTAAAAAGGAAAGGTTAAGAATAATCCCTACAAATGACAAAAATAAAATTTGTTCTCCTGACATCTATTTTGACTGAGAAATGTCTGTAATATTCTACATTTCATCTCCAAACAAAAGCAGCTTTCTCAGTGTACAGTATTAGTATGATAAGAGGATGTTATCATTGCATACTTTTTGGGTATAACTCCAGAGTACTCAACTGAAGTTATTTTCAAAAACATTGTAGTCTAAATTTAGTGGTAATGATCTTTTACAGCTATGTGAATTGTATAACAACGACTAAATGAAAAGACAAGTTTATCTATTGTTCCTTCAGCATGGCTCCTGCCTTATACTAGCATGTCAATATTTACGTCTTGTTTCCAAGGACTTAAAGTATTGCCACATTTTTTATTTATAGAGGAAGATTCTTCTTCCTATGCTCAGTAAATAGATTCCCTTCTTGAAAATACACCAACATATGATACAGTAATATTACATACAGCTCATAGTAACTCCAGATATAAATATGGTGTTATTCTTCAGAAAAAAATTATATTAAGAAAATTGTAAACCCAACAATAATTTACATAGTATATTTTGCACTTCCAAGGAAATATGTTGAATGTCTTCTTGATAAACATTCAACTCTCTGATAATTCAGCAAACCACATTTTTCTAGGGAAAAAATTATCCTTTCCTACATATGAAAAATTTTCAACTCCTTGTTGTCTTTAATTTCTTGTCTTTGTTCATGTTTGCACTTTTCCCTTCTGATTTAAGTCCTGCCAACATTTGTGTAAAAAATAAGTAACTCTATAAGTAACAAAATGGTTCACACCCTGAAAGTCCTAGATAGATGATGTCACTGGGAGCCTTACATGAGAATCAGTGAGCAAAAAAAAAGGTTTGCCTTGACTTGACATAAGAGTGGAAAGGGAGTGATTAAATGGATTATTTCTACCGAACCTTTTGCGTACGAGATGAGGGTGAGCAAGACTGTGCAGAGCTGATGGGTGCCATGAGTTTGTGTGCTGCTCAGGAGAAACACCTGACATGAACAGCACATACAAGAACAATGATATATGAACATTGCATCACCTTATCTCATGCATTGTGCAAGCTAACAAGTGGTATTGTCCCTATGTGCTTTTAAGGTGAGTGCCTGGGTGTGGCTGCAAACATATGCAATACTTCATATAAGCCACAGTGACTACCATTTGCTGGTGATTTACCAGACACTATATTCGGATTTAGTAAAACTAAACATGTTAATGGAATGGAAGAAATTATAGTAGAGGGATCCTGTTACCAAGATATGCAGGCCACAAGAAAAATGGAGACTTAATATTAACAATGAAAATTCACTGTTTTCCCAGTCATTGAGAAGAGAGATGGTCTCTCTTACATGCATCACCTACTGGTATTACTGAAAAATTCTCTTTGACTGTAATTTGCATTTATAGATCCAGAATACTTCAAGTACCATTGAAATATGTTTACAGGCTATTCCTAAGTCGCTGTCACCTAGAGAATTCTCCTGTGTAGTGGGGTTAAGGCAGTGCACATCTATGCATGTATGGTCCACTCATGAGCAGCTGGGATTCAGACATGTAAGTTCAGCTTTAGAGCTTCTGCCAATCCAACAGTACTGGGTCAAAACCAGCATGGATATAGGATACAAAACTGGGCTGTATAAATTCCCTTTGCTGATGTACACCCAGTCATCGAAAAATTTTGGCTGCTTAGGCTAAATGAATTTTGGCTAATTTGGGGGACACATCGTTGAATGTCTGTAACAGATACCCACAAGACCTGCACCACTGTGTGATCAAAAAAGGCATGGATTTGTTATTAATAAACTTAGAGCTGCAGCTTCTAAGATCTTTTTCAAATTCTCAGGCCAAGAGGGAGATGTCCTTACTAGTGGACATTCCTTTGGAACTCAAAATCAACTTTCAACACTTGCTATTCACTCCTCCAAAAGTGTGACTAAAGGAAGTAGATTACTTTTCTTTGTGTCAGTCTATACAGGTTGTTTCTAGGTAAGATAATGTGGCTGTAGATTTGGGGAGTCCCAGGTTCATCATTCACAGAAGCCAAAAGCTGTATCCTAGAAAGAGGCATACTCTTTATGGGAAGAAAGGTCATCTAATTTGGCCTAACTATGTGTGAACATCTATTGGAGAGCAGAAAGAAGGCAGAGCAAAGAGGGAAAGTATGATGGGCTCATGTGGTTTCCAATAATTTCTGATTCCCAAGAAAGTTAATATTTTCCAGTTAAAATTTTCAGCAAGGCATTTGATATTGTACAGGTTTCCAGCAACCAGTAGTAACACTTCCAGCACATTTTTCCTGTTTGTCTCTGAACACGCCTTGCAAAGAGTAACGAAGTAATCCCCACAGATCCCTGTGAGGCAGGGAAGTATTACTGTTTAAACCAAATTCTGCAGATGAGGAAACCAAGTCACAGAGGGATTAAGTGACTTGGCCAAGGTCATATAGAAAGTCTGCTGCCACTCACGGTATGCGTCAGTCCTTGTCAGCACTCAGCAACACTCCCTGAAAAGTTCACTCAACCCCTTTCTCTGCGTAGGCCAGCATCTTTAAGATTTCATAAGCATCATCTTCCACCCTACATTGACTGGAAGAAGAAACTTGATCAGTCCAGGTCAGAGTCAGGCTGAGCAAGATCCCTGGATTTCTTACTTTTTGATTAGGACTCTTGATTATCTACAGGATTCTACTTTATTTTCACCTCTGCCAGGAATTCCTTCTAAGGGACACCTCTAATTTAAACTTAAGTAGCTGGGCAGGATAATATCCATACAATAAATACATGCAGTAATTATTTTCAAAGATTCATACATATTTCTCTCATTCTGATCAAACATTCCCATGTCTACTCGTGCATTTAAAACCCTCCACCATCCTTTCCAATACAATATAAATCAGCTCAAAGTTTTATAAATTCATGCCACACAATGCAGATATCTATATCTATATATACACATACATAGATAGCATAATAGCTTCTGTATAGACAGTGTTACACTACTAGATGAGAATATTAAATATATAGATATTTTATTTTATTTCTATTTACTATATAATTAATATAGTAAAAAATAGCAAGAATAATCTAAAAAATTTAAAAGACACATCCTAAAGTATTTCACTTTTATAGTAACTTTCCAAACAAAATATCTGATATATTTTATGTGTAACACAAATGTGATGAATTTCACATCTTATTTCCTTCTGTTTGTGCATCACAACAATTAGTGGACTTAATGGGGGTTACTTTAGGTGTAATTTAAATGAACCTCATGTGTGACCCATACAGTGAACACTGCTTTTTGCTCAGTTTAAACAGAAATACTGATATTCAGCCACAGCCAAATCAAGAAGACCAGTGATGAATCAGCATATTTAAGGCACGATAGCAGATCAAGCAGAACCATTTCTTCTATGCTGCTCATACCAGGTTTCTGGTGCTACATCAAACCACTGATGTCCTCCTTCCATGCTCTCATCCTCTTCAAATTGAGTTCTAGGATTCTTGCATTCTAGTGTGTTCCTACTTAAAAGCAATCCTATGCTATAATAGCACAGTTCTTCCACTATATTTCTAGAAAAGTAGCAGAGTTGCTCTTTGTACTTTTCTTTTACTTATTCAATAACTGAGCCTTTCACTTTATTCATTTATAGTGCTATTCCAAACCCAGGAGTTCCTTTTATTTGAGGAAAAAAGGAATAATTTTGAAAATTAAAAAACAGGCATGAGGGCTGGAGGAGCAGCCATCTCTTCCTTGCTCTGTCACAAATTTCCTGTATGACTCTAACAAGTCATTAATTCCTATATGCCTCATCTAGAAAATGAGATAATGACATTTAACTATTTCATTGGGAGGGTTCATGGTTGTGAAATTTGCTGAGCTTCTTGGATGGAAAGAAACTGCTGTCAGAGTAAACAGTAATAGCATGATTATGTTTGTTGGGAAGGTTATAGGAGAGTCACTTTGTAACAATATCACAATTCTGCATTACACAGACAAGATTGGCCAAGCAAGTGAGTCACTTAGTGAGAAATTTGTGTTTTCATTCGTGGTATCTGTGTATACTGTCTGGACCCCAGAATCAAGATGAATTTTTAATGCTCTGTAAGTCTGTGTAAAGAGATACTGTCCTTAGAAAATAAAGCATCCTTTCTCTACTGTTAGAATCTAACTGCAAACATCAGGCTACAAGGCTTTGAAATCTGCTGTGGGTTAGTACAACCCACCATGTGACAAATCAGTCATAGACAGTAGCACATATATTGATTATTTGTTGATTTTGCCTCTGATATTCTAGAAAGCAAAGGGACTTGAACTAATGTATCTGGCATTCACATACTCTTAGATGGGAATGCATCTATGGAGCCTGAATGCATTGGTGAAACAGTACCTAATCCAAACAGTAGCTTAGGATCTCTATAAACCCCATATAACCTTCTTGGAGCACCCCTGTGGATGTAGGTATCTGATGTTAGATACATATGCTCAGCAGTTCTAACTTCCCAAAGCTTCACCTCTCCTCAGTGTCCCTTCATCTCTTTTCTTCTCATCTATACTTGCTGGGATTTGGATATTTTTGTTTGTTTCTTTGTTCATCTGAGAAGATGATGGGATATGAAATACGATGCTAAATTGCTTTTGGCCATGAAAAATGTGATGACTATCTCCTACAGCCTCAAACAGTTCATGGTGACAAAATGATTTGTAACATATTTTTGGGCAACAAATTGAACCTAATGCTTCTGCTTCAACCATAGCAATCCTCATTTCGTTTGTGAAAAGGGATTATACTGGTCACCTAAATTCTCTGTGATGTTTTAATGTTGGTAAAATGTCAATGACCATGTGTTGTTTCCCCTTTCAAATTAAAACATCGCCTAAAGGAAATATGTCTGTTTATATGCACTGTTTATAAATAGCCAACACCCCACAAATGAAAAATCTTGATATCCATGGCAAGTGCCTTGAGTACAGAAAGTAAAATCCCACCTTTTTACTTGAAAAAGAAACTTAATCAAGTGTTCCCGTTCACCAAATACACATTACTAAATATCAGGGAAGAACAGGAGCATTATATAATTGAGAAGATAGTTTGTGAGAGACAGAGAAAGTTATTCTTGTATCATTGTCTACAGAAGACATTTTCAATGGCATAGCATGGCTTTCATGGGATTATAGGTACATATTACAATCATAGCAGAAATAAATCTTCCAATCATAGTGGCACAACAAACTGTAACACTGGTCCTTTCAACTCAGAATGCTTTAGAAATCTAACTGAATTTTCTCTAGGAAACATCTGTATGCAGGAGAGCCACAGTTCAGGAACAAAATATGAGATCTTGGAATAATTGTGACGTTCACACATTCAGGCAAACACAGGGCAACTAGCTAGATAAACAGCATTTAGCATTTCAGCAGGCCATTTTGCAATGGTGTATTGAAACCTGCTCACAAGAACACAGCTGAATAAGGATTCTCTCATACCTGTCACATTTCATGGTGTCATATCAAAAAGATCAGGACATTCCACAACATCACACTGGTACTTATTGAACAACTGTATTGTTGTGAAAGTGAATAATTCTGAGTAGGGCCAAAAGGTGCAATTCAAATAAATTTGTAGCTAGTTGCACTTTTCAGTTCTATCACCAAATGAGTTGATTCACATCAATACAAGTAAAACAGAAGGCTAATTATGACATACATGGGTCCAGAGCTCTTACAGAGATTGAATAGGTTAAAATATTCATTCTGCAACTAGCATATTAGGAAACAGACATGATCTAATTCGTCAAAATCCATAAAGAAACAAAAAATTACCATCTACTATCGCAAATTTCAAAAACTCAGTTATAAATTAGCTGAAATAGGAATGTGTAACACATATCGAAGGTGAATGTTTCTGCTTGGTATTGTCTGAATAATGCTAAATTTGTTAGTATCAGTACTTTAAATCAATGACAAATTATGAACTATTATGTTAAGATTAGAAATTTGATTCAGGAATACCTGAACAGACTTCTCTTACTGTTTTCCACCTGGTTCTGTGCTCAGTAAACCCTTTGCGACAAGAATTATCTCAATAGATATTTCTACTAAGGTGCCCAATTCAGACTCTTGCAAGATAAATGATAGAAGATATGCTACAGGAGACAGCATTAAACCTCTGAAAACTTTCATGTTAATTTACTCTAAATTTCAAAACATGAAGATTCACCTGTTTGGCAAATAGTCGAAAAACAGATGAACTGGGGAAAAATCTATCCTACACCTAAAACTGATCATCCATTAAAACTGAGACTTTTCTAGTATGTGTTTATACTCTAGAATCTCTAGTTTTAAAATTACATCAGGGCATCTAAGTTCCAAATATTTGCTTTCAGCAAAAGGAATGCAGTAACTACACTACGTTGATCTCACTGACAGGTGTGGACAGGTACACACTTGCTTAGAACAACACAGAGATTTATAGTTGAGAATGAGCCCTACATTTAACTGAGAAGGCAGTGTCTGCCAGCAGGACCTGACACTCAGTGGAGAAAAATGTGAGCTTGGCATGACTAAGGTAGGCATTAGAAGATGTACAGCTGGGAGTGGATGAACTGGAATGGGCAAGGTCGAGAGTATTAAAATTTGGCCTATTTCTTCTAATGAAACGCTCACAGAAGGACTGTGCATTGTATGGGACAAGTTACCATACAGTCAATATGTTAAAAATAGCAGAAGTAAACCACTCTTCAAAAAAGTGTTAGGAAGAAAGTGTATGTAAATTTCATGCAAATTAGGAATTTTAAAAATACAAGAAAATGGGGGGATGCATTTAAAACGTTGAATGAAGAAATTATAGTTTACTTATTTTCTCCTTGAATCTTGCTCTTGAAATCTGTTTGGCTAGGTGAGAGGAGAAAGATATAATACTGTGTATCAAGCTCAGCCAGCTCATTCTCAAACTCCCAGGTGATTATCTTTCTATCTAATTTGAACTGTGTGAAATTATAAAGGACATACCATACCATGCATACAGAAACTACCATACCAAGATTGCAGAGCTCTTAAATTGGACAAACTGTTGTGCCTTGCTAAGAAGGCAGATGAATATAAACATTAAAATGAGAAAAGCAAATGAGGAGGAAAGGAGCCAGCAAAGTCAAGTATTTGACTAGACTGGATTGAGTTTCCAAAGTAAAAGTTGCAAACAATATGCAATTTTCACCTTAACATTGTTAAAACTTCAGGTTTGAGTGACCTTAAAGTAGCTCTGAAGGACTGAGAGCCATACTAGATACACCTTCATCTGCAGCTCTCTCCCCATTAGCTTTTTCTAAGAGCAGTTAGAGGTCTTTGAAAGTCATAAGCTTTTTATTTTCTCCCCACATAAATCCCCATGCAGAGAGTTACAAGAGCAAGGCAGAGATGATCAACAAAATGATCAGTGGCCTAGCTACCCTCTGAATTAATTTTGCCCTTTTTTCCTATCTCATTATTAAATGTTTAATGGGCAACAACAGGAAGTTTATAATTTCAGAGCATAAAAATTAACTTCCATTATAATTCTTGTTTGTAATATATGGTGTTAGTAAGTACAGAGTAGAGAAATTCACTCTTTATTATTCATATATATAATAAACCTCAAATTGTAATGTCTAGATGCTTAGCTGCAAGGTACCTGAAGTTTTATGCATTTATAATTTATATTTCCGAAAAGTTTAAGTGATGTTTAATTGTAGAGGGTCACTTTATTGGAAGGGTTCAGCACAAAGTTCAAAGGTTGACACTGACCTGGAGCCCTAGAGAAGTGGGACGGCCCTTAATTTATTATGAGTGAATGTTGTTGCTAGTGGAGACACATCACAAATTTTTTTGGCATCTTGGTTAATGATAACCTTGATTCCAATTCCCTCATTGTGGAAACACAAGCTAGTTGGATAGACGTGTCTCAGTGTGCTGTGGCTGAATGCATATGATGTGGAGATGAGAAAAAATTACCAGAAATTCTGGGCAAATTCATTTTGAGACATCCATCTGATAGGCTTTTGTCCCCTTAAAAAAGGAAAATACTGTCAGTATTTTATGTACTGAGAACAGGGATTATTATTTTTCCACTCCCCTAGGTTTGTATGGTGGAATTTGCAATCCTGGATTCTCAGTGCTTTTGTTTTTCTAGCTGAAGGGGAGATTCTGCTGCTGTAGAACTTCCTCACACCAACACTGGGGTTGGAGCAAAATCTAATGATTCCCATGGCTTTGGTTTGGGATGTTGGCCCAGCTGCTGCTATTGATCCGCAATGCCACTTGTGGAAATGACAAACTGAAATTCCTGTAAGCAGTTGAGAGAGACATTTCACACCATTAAATGTCAATTTATTGGAATTGCTCATATATTCCAAAAATGAAAACAATAATAAATTAGAGCAATGTTTTCCAGTTATTGCTAGAATCGGAAAAAGGTGTTTGAATACCCACAAGACACAAACTTCTAGGCGTGTTCATTTTAATCCAACCCTTTTAACCATCCTCTTGTATATCAGAAAACTTGTGAAATTGTTTCTTTAATTTTTGCAGTGCAAGAATGAGAAACACAGGCTGCAGCATTACTAAACCAGACACTTCATCCACTACAGTGAAGTTTGGAACAGTGCAACCATGAGTTTATTACTGCAACGTAGGGCCTGGTTTAATCCACACTGTCCTACCCCCTACAGGGTAAGGCCCTGAATTTCTGTCTAAACAAACACACATGGTGGATAACTGAGATAATCTCCAAAATCAGGAAAAAAGGGAAAAAACTATGGGATGTCGCTAAATTGCATCTATTTTAAGGCTCAGTCTCCAGTATTTAAGAATCACAGAAGCCCAGAAAATAAAATGGAAAGTGTAGCATTAGTGGCACTCTGATTTCAACCCAGCCACAGCTATTTATTTTGAGAGAGAATATAGAAAGAGGAGGGAGGGTTTTGTGAGGGAGCCAAAGGAGTGCTTCATGTTTCATCATATCCTGTTTTCAACAGTTTCATTAGACTTACCCTACAATTAATTTTTGGAGCAGATCTTGCAGCACCCTAAGGATATCTGCTGTTTCCTGGCTTTGTGCTGCAGAATCTCACACTGAACTGATGATAATTCTAAACCACAAACTATTTTCAAGTTCATCAACAGTCTGTAAAGTAAATTATTTGCTGCATTTCAAAGTCCTAGATGACACATTAGTCTTGACTTGGAATGTTTGGGAATTTGTAACACACTTTAGTAATCTGATCTATTTCCTACTTGATCAACTATGACTTATTGATACTATTTTGTTGCTTAGAATGAGAAAAAATTGAATTTTTCAAAAAATGTTTACTTGACATTCAGAAATCCAGTGAGTCATACAAATCTGAAGTGCTAATGAAGGATGAAAATTAAAAGCATAGCATATACTATATGAGGGCCTAATGTAATTTTCATTTACAAGGCTAAAATTATCTGTAGACCATGTTCAGTATGTTGGAAAGACTAGAGGAAAATTAATAAGTATAGAATCAGCTAGTTCTTAGAATATTTTTCCTAACAAAAGTGTTTATTAATAGAAGTATTTAATAGAAGGTTGAAGTTAATGTTAGAAAAAAAATGTATCATTATCTGACCTGTAGTTTAAAGTAGATTTTTTTTTTTTTTTTTGGTGGTATTGGATAAAAACAGGTTCCTAAAAATGAAGCTTGGGAACCAGTAACAGCAATGTCACTTATAGTACCAGAGGATAATGGTAATTATACTCTCCACTTGCAAGCATAGCAAAATTATAGCTAGTGTTATGAAAATAGGAGGGTGTCTGCTTCAATCTATTTGCTAATCTAGATGAAGGACCCTTCTTTGCTCAGAAATGGTGTGACAGGAGAGGTGTGGATACGCAAAGAAGACTATTTATTTGTATGGCTTGGGAAACACGAAGTTAGGTGTGCCAGGCTTGAGCAACACCTATTATCATTTCTGCAGATAGCTTACTGCACTGAAATCAGTCCTGTGATAATTATATCAGGACTTGATTATGTGGCATTGCATCAGAATTCTATCTTCTACTTTATATCCAAACCATTTTTGTGGTTCCAAAACAAGATTCATCCCAAAGCACTTGATAGTAGTAGGATGAGAGAAAATACTTTCAGAAAATGATAGCGAAGAACACGAATGGCTCAGGAAGAGGCAGGTGGCACTGATCAGTGGCACTGCTCATGGTAGGCTTCTTCTTTAAAGATAACATATGAGAAGATTGATGCATACCAATATCTGAACATGGTTAGGTTCATAACTGAAAATAACAATAATTGTTTTGTCTCCGTTCATCTTTTTTTTTCAAGCATCAGAAGAAAAATCTTGCTTGGGTGGCTCAACTAGCTATTTTATATAAACAAAGATTTCTCAATGACCTGGAACAAGAGACATTTCTTGAATGTGAGCTACTTGTATGCATTAGGCATGGGCACTGTGTAGCACAGCTAAATTTACAACTGCTGATGATCAATAATTTCTTTATACCTTCATCTTGTGATGATCAATAATTTCTTTATATCTTCATCTACTTCTACACTGTCCAACAGCACATCATTATGCACAAAATCATATACTCACACTAACTTGACATGTTTTCAAAACAGAAGTATAAAATGGTTGTTCAGGAACTAAAATTTCCATCTGCATCTTCAGCAATCTTTCATAAACCAAACATAACTCATATACTTTTTTTTTTTTTTTATACAGTAATTACTATTGGATTACTTCTAGAACTTTTGGTGCTTGAAACTATGTGTAAAACTAAAAACTCTTACTTAATATTTTTAAAAGATGATCACTTAAGTAATGTTCTCTGCAAAATGTGAATCTTGTCATACAGATGCAGTAATTGGAACCATAGAGAAAAGAATAACTGAAGAAAATGCTTTTATTATGGCCTCCTTTCTCAGAGAACTATTTGATTCTCATCACAATAACAATTACTTTTTAGAAAAAAATATAGAAACAAAATAATAATTACAACAGATTAGTTCTTGAAAGACAGGATTCAGAAAAGGTATGCTCCCACATTATGGATTTTGGAAAAAATGCTATCATTGTTACCTGGTTACTTCTGATAAACTAGTTATGCTAGTTTCACTGTTGGTTAAAAAAAAATAAAGATCAACCAGTAGAAGATTTAACCTTATGAATAAAGGAGATCAGTAAAGGTGCATGTACTCTACTCCTAAAAGCATTAGTATGTTAATTTAAGCTTAATTAAATAAGAATTTATTAAAGATCTATTGATAACTGAAGTAGAAAAACATGAATGCAATTACATAAAAGGTCACTCCTTTTCCCTCCAACCTGAGAACTTCCTAAAGGTGAAGAAATTACCTAAAATTGAAAAAGTCTCTGTTATGGTCTAGTCTCCCTGCCTTGGACTGGATGTAGGAAATAAGTTTTGTAAATTTGACTGTAGATTAAAAGTCCAAATACCAAACACTGAGCAAAAACATTTAGAAAACTTTGTCCAACAAACCAAACAAATGTGTCGCTGTCAACTAATACTTTTAACAAAAAATCAGTGAGGAGATTTTAATGATCCAAGATGTAATCTGAGAATATAAACTGTAATCCAGAGTACATGACTGATTAGGGCAGCTCCACCTCAGGCAGCCCTCTTGATTTTAAGCATGGCCTGTCTGCACCTATGTTAATGCTACAGTTCAGGCCAGGAGAACATTTCACATCACTCCTGAAGCACTTGTATTCATGAATTTCACAAAATCTTTTTCCTCTTTTTTTTTTTATTTAAGGTGCAGATGTCATTCCAGTGCATCTAGCCTTGGAAATAACTATACTGTGCCCTGTTCTGCCTGATCCACCAGCTCCTTATTTGTGCCAAGTCAGCATCTCTCACTAGCTGTTCACACTCTTCTGTTGGGAGATAGTTGTCAAATGATATCAAGAAGGGCTCTTCTATGTGTAAGTTAAATAAATTCCTGGTGGCAATCTATTTTTACATTTTGTGTAAATGCAAATTACTTTGAAAATATTTTAGAGTCTGGAAGTTGCTTCACTCATTTATCTAAAGTACCTTGACTTTGGAGACCTGAACACAAAGATTTAGTGGAAGACACTCAGTGAAAGATTTCTCTTGTGGTTTTTTTGCAGCACCTACTGATGAGCTACAGTGAGTAGGTAACATGGAGATGGCTGCATGTATCTATTGGACTAAAATCTTATTAGACTGACTAATTTATTTCATTTGATAATGAATTATCATTTCTATCACTTAGAATCTTTAAATTTGTAAAAATAAAAATTCACTTATTAGACAGATAAGAAAATGTTTGAAAGAAGATTTAGTAAGTTTACTGAAACAAGGGTTATGATTGCTTATGGCATCATAATCAACACAAGAACACTTTCTTGGGACTTCCAGAGCAAGCCTTAATACAAATATATTAATTTTCTGATAGACACTTGGAAAGCCCAAGAGAAGCTCACAAAGAACATGTTTAACTGTGACCTTTCTCAGTAGTAGGAGCTGATGCTTATTGTTAAGTATTTACAGGTCACTTCCAGCAGTCCCAGATCTGGGGCATGTGTCTTGGCACTGAGGACTTGTCAGTCAACCAGAGTCTAGATAGTTCCAGAGGTATTCCCTGACTCTTTCCCAAGCCCTTCCTTTCACTCTGCATAGCAGTGAGAAGTCACAGAAGGATGTGTTCTGATGCCTCCTGGGTTACACAGAGTTTTCACTTTCAAATGCAGAAGCAGGTGAATTTCCATTCCTTCAGCAGTTAACACTGTAAGGAATAGTCAGGCAACAATTTTTGTTCAGTCTTTATAACACTTTTTTCATAGTGAATTTGAAACCTACTACACAGAAAAAAACAACTCACTTTCTACAAATAGCCAATTCCTAGCAGCTGGAACAATGTCTCCCTTTTATTTCAAAATAGTAAACATTCCTGGAATCATATCTGAAATACTTAATTAGAAGTGCAGTATATTTAGGATATCTACATTTTCAGGCACTTCTGTACTCACTAGTCAGCAATTGTTTGACTGGGATAGAGTTTAATAATGCCTCCCAACACAATCCCCACAAAGCCCACAAATTCATTATCAAGACAAAAGCACTTGGCTTCTGTTTGGGATTCCCATTGCATGCTAATAGATAGTATTAATAGAAGTACAGTAATAGAATTTGTAACAAAGACTCAGAGCAACTAATGTAATACATGCTTCCACATGTAGTGGAAGTAGTTCAGTTTGCAAAGACTGCTCAGTACAGTTAGCAGAATAAGAGACAATGGACCTAAAGGCAGGAGACAAAACATGTCTACAGAGGCCTTTTGACCTTGCTATTATTCATTCCTAGTCCATTTCCTACAACATCACTGACTCTTCCATCAGACAGAACTGTGTGAGCTCTGGCTTGTACCAACTTCCTGTTGGCAAAGTCAATTTGTAAACCTTCATACTCTTCTGGCAAGGCTTTCAATCCTGAGGCTTGATTTATCAGGCCAAAATTTTCCATCCCATAGACCAAGCCAGAGATGACACAATTTTAACTAGGCTACGAAATCCTTTCTTTTCATCAGGCACTCGAGAATCAGGTTCTCCCTTCTCCAAGATAAGGCAAAACGTTAACAATGCTAACAATGACATGTGACTTCCTAGATGAAGAAATAACATGAATAGATACACAATGAGTATTTTGAAGAGGAGGATCTGTCTTGGAGGACAATGGGAGTGGAATATACAAAGTTCTGTCATTGTTTCAGTATCACATAGCCATGGATACAACACGCACACAAAGACCTGAACACAGAAGAAAATGCAGAAATTAACTGAAGAGAACATAGCAACAAACGGCTGCAAACTAGTGAGGGATGGGCATCTAAAAATACCTGTTGACAGGGAATTATAACTCACTGGGTACTTTTTAGTGCAATGGAAAAAGGGAGTCCCTGGTGTGTAAGCAAGACAAGCAATTTACGAGAACAGTGAAGTGCATGTACTCTATACAGATAAATACTGTTGCCCTCAAGACAACATATTTTTCTGAAATAAATAAATAAGCTTCACACTAGTACTATTCCCTACCATACACTAGTATATATGTACCATATACATACTAGTCATGAAAATGCTTTGAACTAAGGCTTTCCTGAATTACAGATAACTAGCTCGTTAACTAATGAAAAGGTCATGTGATTTTGAAGTGGTCACTCTTCTCCTTGCATTTGATTGTCTCCTTGTCTCTTGTATTACTCATGATGTTAAGCCTAAATGCAAGATTATCACCTTTTAGAGGCAAAGACCAAGTATTAAATCTTTGAAGCACAATGAAGCCCGATTAGGTATAATCAATAATAATTATAGTTGTGTAATGGAAAATAGGAAGGTGAGGAAAAGGAAATGGCTGAGAACATAATAATTACTTTCTATTAGGACTGGCAGGGATAACTAGACTGAGAAGTTGGTCACCTGAGAAAACAGATACCTATTTATTCGGGTTTTCCATGGAGTCGAAATAGCTAAGTTGAAGTACCCCAAGAATAAACTGAACATGATTTATAACTTTAACAAACTCTGGATGTGGAGTGAGGGAAGTACGTGTATCTCTGAGGGGGTTGCTGTGGTAACCTCTTTGGAACGCAGCAATTACCGCCTACCTGGCAAATTGGAAGTGTTACATTCCTCTGCTAGTAATCCACTCCTCCATTTAGCCAGAGGTCAGGGAGGAGAGGGAGGTGACTCTCACGGAGGGAACAGTCAGAGCTACAGAGCTTTCTACCAGAAGGGCAAAGATGCACTAGGTGTTAACCTCACCATATAAAAGCCCCTCCCCATGGAACGTAGAAGCCCAGTTGTACCCGTGAGATACAAAATAATTTGGACAATAGCAGAAATTGAACTCCATGACGCTTCTGATCTAATGATTTATGTTCCTACAGAGTGCAGGTCAAGGCCAGTCCTGGTCTTCAGTGGGATTTTTTTTGTTAGGATGGCTCCACAGAGGCTGTTGTGGGTACAGAGTCCCTCACTGCCATGCTAGTGACTGGGCAGAGAGCTGGGGTAAACAGTTACTGCAGAGCATGTCTGGCAAATTAAATTGGGAGTCCTCTAATTTTTGCTCTGCACTAAGAATCTACTGCCCTGACTTCTCAGGGCCATCACATCACTACAGTCAGGGGACTTCTGCTCACGGAGACTGACAAATTAATTTTCTTGGGTTCCTCCATCTGATGTTTCATCTACTAAATAAATTCCTTACAGAATGCATGATTTTTTGGTGATACATTTGAACACAGTTTTGATACATAGCCTTCCTTATGGAGAAGTATTAATTTACTACAATCCATTATTATAAAGACTTTCAAGCTTAATATGATGTTATCCACAGTATGAAAGACAGGCTATTTATTAATATATTATCACCCTTTCACAAAAGAATAGCATCCTTATAGCAACTGTAATTATAGAGATACAGCAATATAAATATACTTAATGCATCTTTTAATTAGGTTTAGTGAAAATATTTGGGAGAGTCAACCCAAGGTCAGTTGTCTAAGGACCACTTTGCAGTGATTCACCAGTCTGTAGTGATTTATGAAGCATGAGTGAGAATTTCCACAGCCTCCAAAGAAAATACGTTATCCCAGGTGCTCAGCCACAGAGCTATGTGCACTGCTGAGGCACAAATGTGCCTTTGCAACTCTGCTGTTAAAGGGTTAAACATCCACAGCCACGAAGGTACTTGAAATAGTTCCCAGCATTATTTCAAAGTAATAAGACTGAGAATGAAGAGAGGGCTGCAAAACAGCATATGAAAATGGTAAAAAGGAAAATGGAAACATCTCAAGTCAGAAGTACCTGAGGAAGAACAAACATCTCATAGATAGTCCACAGGATTTAGCTGTGGACTTAGATACTCTCAACTTCAAGTATAAGCTTCAAAGAAACATGAGTTTCATCCTTAGGTAATTTTTTTTATATTTCCAATTCTTTCTCTATCAATATGGAAATAAAACAAAGGCAGGAGTGTATGGCTTCCAGTCATAGTAATAGAAACATGTTTTTTTGTAGTAGTAGTAGATAAATCTGTGGTCTACACATCCAAAGATCTAAATTACAGAATAATTTTTTTTTAAATCAACCTGTGTAGAAGTAATTTATAGACACAACTTTCATGAATTAGTTCTTCATATGCCATGTAATTGTCGGCAGAATGCGGCATGGTGAATAACATCTCCAAAGGCATTCAATGAATATTTGAGCTCTTCCATTTTATAAAACCAGATGATGATCCAAAGAAAGAACTGTTCTGGAAACTTTTGTGACACATTTCAGAACTCATTCTGTGGACCACGCTTGAAACAAAGCCCAGAAAGCTGTTGTGTACAGCTAGGTCAGACATGAACATAACGTGAGGTGAAGGCTATAACGTGAAGGCTAAATGTGATGTGAAAGATGTGAGAACAAAGGAACTGTAAATTGTAGGAGCTTAGTGTTTATTTTTTATAAACTAAATATTTAACTACAGGTAGTGCAATCTAAAGGCACATGCACCAGCAGACCTGCAGGCCTGCTGCAAAACATGGTGAGATTTGGCATGGTGTGAAGTGCCGTATAATCCCTGGCACACATACAGTGGGATTACAGATCAAGCAGATGCAGGTGGATCCTGACAACAGGGCAGGCAGAAGCAGCTCCTGAGGAGGGCAGTGCTCAGACAAAACATCAGGGTTACTGGGGCACTGTGGGAGTGACCTAAGCAGGCAGAATTAACACTGTACAGATGGGAAACTAACTCTGGATTTCCTGTGTTTAAATGTCTGTGTTCTGCTGAATTTGCTGCTGTCTAAAATTATGACCCATTACCAGTCACCCCTCATCCATATGTTAACAACAGGAGGGTTTCTTTCTTTTAATAGTACCCCCAGCAATGGAAGCAGTATTCAGAAATCACATGCAACAGTGGCAGAAAAATCAATGCTTCTTAGCTTAGGATACTAAGTAGAATTTGGGTTAGCAGCATTCTTGTTTTTAGCAGAACATAGTTACTGATTAACTATGAGGGGCAGTGAAAATTACCAAGCAAGAAACAAAGATCAAAACTTTCTAAAAAGAAGTGTGTCCACCAGCTAGTACTACCTGCCATCCATATGAACATCTTCACATGTTCTGAAGCTACCAAAAGTTCTCAGAGTACAGCAATCACAATTTTCCAAGTTAGATAAGGGCACGGAGACACCTACATACTATGCCAATGCCCCTTCAGTTAATTCAGAGCAATCCTTAAATTTTTAGCGCTGGAATGTTACAAGTGTGAGTGGTGTGTACTAATCAGTGTCACAACTATTTAGCATTTCAAAGCATTCTCATGTCAGTTTCCTGAAAAGAAATTTAATAGAATATGATATTTAACAAAACATATAATAGTGAAAAATGCTAAAAATGTAGCATCCTTGACTTCTACTGCTCCCCCATGTTTGAAAATGTATGTACATCAAACAGATACATGTTGAAAGAGTATATTTATTAGCAGTACATTGAGCTTATAATTATAGAAAATTAAATAGAGTATGCTGAGAATTAAATTTATGAGACAAAAGATACTATTACAGCAATTATTATTCTGAGTTACCTTTTGTATTTGACATCAAAAGACTTTAAAATATTACATTCAAGCACATAAAAACTTGGAGTCTGATGTAGCACTTAAGTTTCCAGGGATTTTGATGACTTCTGGGTGAAATTCACGGCACTGTTTTAGCTATGCTGAAGAAGGATGCAAGATGCAGAAATTGAGTCCACTTCAAGGCACCACAGTGAACTGGCTGAAGAGATGGAAATGGGGCAGGCAAAATTTTGCTAAATTTTCACTTCAGCCAAGTGGAAAATGTTTTTTTTTTTTTTTTTCGGAGTTCTCCCCATGAGATTTCAATATTTTTAAAGGTTCTAGTTTTCAGAAGTGAAAACCAGGTGATAATTGAAATAAATTTGGAAATAAATCTGTGGTTACAACCAGCTCCTCAAGCTGCTCCTCCCTTCAGCGGCGCAGTACTCTTGGTGAGAGCAGTGTTGCATTTTGGTGTAACAGCAGAAGAGCCCCGTGGCTGTGCTGCCTGCCCCACTGAGACACGGGTCATAGAGAGCAGCCAGGGGCCCAGACTGAGGTAAACTGCAGCTTCCCTCTCTCCATTGTTTTTGCTGTACTACAGCATGCAGCCACACCACACATCAGAGCTTCCTCTCTTTCCTGCTTCCTCCCTTTCCAGGTGAGGAAACCCTCCTTGTCTCTCTCGGGTGTTCACTTAGAAGCGGACTTCTAAGTTCCCTTTCTGTCATCTCTGACCTTCCTGAAGGATTCACTGAGCACCAAGCAGTAGGGCTGCTCTTCAGACAGTCAAACATTAAGTTAAAATTCAAACACTGGGGTACTGCCCCCTCCAAGAGATTCTTTTTAAAAGAGCAATACTACAGCGCTCTCTCTAAAACAAGTATTGAAGTGCTTTATAATAAAGACAAAATTATGCAAAAATAAACCTGCAATTATTCAAGGCATGGAAATTAAACTACTCAGTATTTACTCTGATCCAGGTGATAGCAGCATCTGGTTCTTAAATTTAACTAAATGGTGCCTGGAGCCTTGAAAAACCTCTGAAGTAACCTAACAGTTCCTAACACATGAATCTAGCCCTCTAGAGGCCCGCAGGGAGACCTCCAGCAGCACTAGCCAGCCAGCCATTACTAGGAAACAAAAGCAGCTCTTGAGCAGCTGTCCCAGTAGGTCTGATTACAGGCTTTACAAATTACAAAATTACCTTGAAAATGTGGGTGTTCCCATGAAGATTCATCAAGTGGAATAACTGCTAGAAAATGCAGCCCGTTAAACACACAATGAATGCCACGAAAAAATATCCATGTAACAACATACTTAAGTTAAAATACCCACAGTTACAGGGAAAGATTGCCAAAGCAGAATTATTTTCAGTTTTCACATTAAATAAACAAAGCATTTGAGGAAACAGAAAAAAAAATGTGAACCATTACAGAAGCATTAGATGAACTATGATGCAAATAATAAATAAATGCCTAACATACACCTGGTTTCATATCCTAGCATTTCCCATTCTTTACGAGATAAATAGATTGTTGAACTTCACAATAAAACAGAGAAATGGATTACTGGATTTTTTAATACTGAAATACTCATCAGCTCCAGTTATCCCTTAAAAAAATCAAACTGTCATTAAACCATCGAAGATGTATTCCTTTCCCACTTCTCTACATAAGGATATATTACTGAAACATTTTCTAGACATTTCAAAGTTATTATGATGTTGACATGCGGGAATGGAGACTTGAGCCGTTCCGAGGCAGCAGAGCGAGTGTAGCTGTGCAGAAATGCAGAGCCCTGGAGGGAGCGCGGGGGAGCTGAAGGGCTCGGCCCAGCCTGGGCAGGAGGCAGCAGGGCCACAGGGGCCAGCTGGCGCCACCCTCTGCTGCCAGGTTGGAAATGTTCATTTTTATTCATAATCAACAGCTGCACTGTTCTTACCCCATCCATCATCCCCAGCTCTCTACTGAGGTGCTCACCTCCAGCCCACCATGCTAGTCCCCAGATTACCGTACCTTCAAGTAAGATCCCTTCTAACATATCATGCCTGACACTTTAATCAGTCATTCACAGCCACAAAATTTATACACTAACTAACTGCAAAATCCTACCCCAAGTTCCACTTAGGTATAATATTACAAGATATCTTTGCAACACTTAACCTACTATTGCCCTCCAACGACAGCTCTTGCTAAGACACTATAACCTCATTATTTGGCTGCTCTTCAGGGTGATACACAAAGAGCTGTGAGCCTTACTCCTGCATTTGGAACCAATTTCTCATTGCATGCTATTAAAACAAGTACCCCTCTCAAGGTCTAGGCTGTATCTAGGACCCTTATAGACAATGGCCACAAGACCAATTACAAAGATATTTTTTAAAAAAGCCTCTGAATGCGTCACAGAAAAAATTATTCATTTTGTAGAAACCTTTCCCTTGAGATGCCACTTGCAAGAATTAATCTTTCAGCTTTCTCAAATTATGTGGTTGTGATTCTAAAAATCACCTTAAAAAAAGACTCCAACTAGTACAATTTAATCCTACTCTAGAGCATCATGCTTTAAAATAATGTAGTTATAAATCTGTAAATCATGTGACTGCAAATATATTCCTTTAGAACAGATTAGAAGACATCATCTTATGCTTCTCACCACCACACAAAATTAAGCAGTTCATTTGCCAGTCCAAACTCAGAAATACAGAACTCCACAAGAAACTTACCTCCATTAGTACCTGAAGTCCACATCATCCAATTTAAGAACTTTGCCAGCAAAATTCTCTTCTTTCATGGCCAGTTTTCATTCTCATTGCAAAAAGGCACTATATGAAGCATAGTCTCTCTGTCTGAAGTTGTCCTGGGGTACTACTGTGGCCCACAAAGCGAAGGGAAGTGCTCATGGATCTCAGATTGCATAAACTTACGTGAATTGAGGTGAACAAGTTTATTATTTGTCAAATATAGTTTGTGGTACAAAACTTTGTGTAACACGCTGAGATTATTACACAGGCTGAACAGCCACCTGTGGGTGAAAGGTTGCAAACAGAACAGATGCATGGCAAAGATTAAGATTTCTGAAAGAAACAGATTCAAGAAGATAGCAAACAATGAGACAGGCCGACAGGACTTGACAAGTGTTTACAGAAACACCGAGAGCCTGGAACAGCACAGATGGCCCAGACTGCCACCTGACTAGCCACAGTCTGCTTTCTATATTATTCTCAGGTTATTTTTGTACCACCATAGTTAATTCCACTTCAGAATCTGACCCTGTAAAAACCAGCTATTTCTAAAACAGTAAACAGTCAACTTTGTGCCTTGTTCAGCAGCTTGTGCTCTGAAATCAACACTCCCCATTAAAGATGGCCATTGGTCCACTTGGTCACCTGCGCTTTGATGCAAAATTCAGAACTGGGAAGCCTCTGTTTTAATTTAGTCAGTAACTTCTGAGAGATACTAAATGCCCAGGCAGATCTTGCAGAATGTGAATGATGCTGACCTCTTTCTTGCGCCGCTACATTAAACAACAGGTGTACAAGCTCCCAAGTTTGCACAACCCTCAGATGCTCATAGGCAAGTACGTTCTCCTTGTTTCTGTTTCCAGGCACGTTCAAAAAGGAAAACAAGCCGTCAGCTGGGACAGGTTTCACCAGTTTTCCCGAGGAGCGCCCGGCTGAGCCGTCTGCAGCCGGCGGTGTGCACGGACCCCTCCTGCGGCGCCGGCGAGAGCACAGGCTGCACGTCCCCGCGGCGCTGTCCCGCCCGTCGCTTCGCTCAGGGGTCCCGGCCGGGCTGAGGCCGTGGTGCTGCCCGTCCCTTCGCTCAGGGGTCCCGGCCGGGCTGAGGCCGTGGTGCCGCCCGTCCCTTCGCTCAGGGGTCCCAGCCCGGCTGAGGCCGTGGTGCCGCCCGTCCCTTCGCTCAGGGGTCCCGGCAGCCCCAGCCCGGCTGAGGCCGTGGTGCCGCCTGGCTCTCGCCCCAGCCGCCCAGGAGGGGGAAGCCGTCTGTCTCTCTGGTGGCGAGATTAGCGGGTTCTTGAGGGAGCCTGCCTCACCGCACACAGCAACGCGGGCAGACCGCCAGCGTCCTGACCGCAAGCCCTTCTACAGCTGCCATCTGCAAGTTCCGGAGGAGCTTTCAAGAGAAACCTGCGAGTCACCATTAACGTTTCGTCCATCTCTTCCTTTCTACTGAGCTGCTTGAGGTGCTATGAGGGATGAGAAGGCAGCTCCGACCTTACCAACTCTCCCCAACACCTCAGTGACTTGGCTTTTCTACATTTCCTTAACCATTTTTCAATAAAATGTTGATTAAAAGTATATATAATAGAGTAATAAATTACTTCTTAAAGAAAATACTTGAATAGAGAATGACAAATAAAATCCTGCTTTTATAAAGCATGAAAAGGGGACATTGCAAAACATATTCAGTAGATCAGGCACCTGTGGTATGAGATTCTGATTTTACAAAGCAAAGCTGAAAAGTGAAAATGCCTTCTCCACAGTGATAGGAATTCGACTCTGAAAGTTAATCACTGTAGCACTTGGGTATCTGTAAATCAGTTAATCAAGGCTGTTGTCTTGGTGAATTTGCAAATACTATGACTTAAATTATATAAACATTCATAGCAGAAGGTGTGCTAACCCACTCAAACTCAGCTAGGACAGCTGGCATTGACACCAACATAAGAATCTCAAGTTTATGCATTTTTTCTAATACGCTGTTGCTTTTGTAATAACCTGAGGAGTTAACAGTTAACAATCTCCCCCCCCACCCCGTAAAATTGCAAGAAGCAAGCAAGCAACATCAGCTGCAAAGTATGTTTTTTTTTTAAAAAAGAGTCAATCACAAGAAAAGGTTAACTCTGAATTAAAGAATTTTATTTTGTGCATTTCAGAAATGAATAATGACATTTTCTAAAATCAGTTGTTGCTGTGATAGACAGACATGTAAAGCTCATGTTTCCATTTTACATTACAACATGCAGTGTGAGAATGATACATTAGTTTACTTGAATTCTCAAGACAATTGTCTTTGAATAAATCAAGAGCTATTAACTGTGTGAACACTGGATTAACAGTTAAAGTTATTTCCATTGGGAGGAAAAATAATTATTAATACAATATAGACCAAGAAGCACCAACTGGAACACAATGGATACACAGTTCTTTCTGAGTTATTTAGTTTATTTCTATTTTACCAATTATAGGTTTGCATTACTAGAAGTTTTGAGTGTAAAATATAAATTAAAATGATATAGCTCAGCATCAGTCAATATGAGTCAGCTACTTTTAGGGGATAGTGACTTGGTCTATATGGATATCAGCTCATTTTATGTTCGATTTAACACTGTTTTCTTCTCTCTTCATTTTTAAACTGTCTGGCTTGACAAAGTGTTGAGTAGCTTTTTGAGAAAATAAACCCCAAAAAACCCCAAACCAATAAACCACCACCCCCCAAGAAAGTTAATAACCTTAAATCTTACTTTTGGTGCTACTTAACAGCAAAGTCAACCAATACATATTTTTTTTTTCCTTATTTAAAATATTTGTCACTAAAACTATGCTCAACTAATCAGTGCAGAAGCAACATTATAAATGGGCATGTTTAGAAGTTTCATAACATATGTATTTTTGTGTACACAGTGGTGATTTATCTTAAAAATTTTACTATTAAATTAGAAAAAAACCCTAGCAGTGACAAATATGCAGTCTCTATCAGCAGTGCAGGTTGCAAAACTGGAAAGCAATCTGTACATAGCATAGGAAGGTTTTGATGAAAAATTTCTCATGTTTTTTTTTCTAACACTTAAAGAGTGTTATTGCCAATGAATATAATTTTGACACCTGGTGGAAATCTTCAACAGTCATAGCTCTTAAGCTTCACTTTCAATTTTAAAATGTTTTCATGAAGTAAGAACGAATTTTTTTTCTGCCATTTTGTTCCTGCTTTCTATGCCACAGGAGCCATAAAACATACCTTAAAATAATAAACAAGAAATAAGTATCCAGGAAAACAGTAAAGCTAATGAAACAGTAGGACAAACTTCAATATAATTATCAAGAATTTTGGAAAGTTCAGTGCAGTATGAAAAATACTTTCTATGCCTCTTGAACATTAAAAAAATAATCTGTAGCTGACATTTCAGTAACATTTTTGATCAAATGACATTTCTTATGCATTGTGTTGAGAAAATAAAAAATTCCCAACCCATGTACGGCAGCTCAAAAGTCCAGGTATAATATAGACGTTAACCTATTCCTAACTTCTAAGGACTGAACACTTCATCAAGGGAGTTAAAATCCTCATTAAACTTTCAAACAAATAGTATATGAGTATAGCCACTTACAAGTCATCTCTTGAACCTGTTAACTTGCCCTTATAGCATCTACCTGAAATACATCTCCCTGAACAAGACAGCATGTGTGCACTGTACCTTAGACAGAATACAGAAACTTTAAAATACAGACATGATAAAATCTTGATCTATGTGTTTTAGTGCATTATAATTACATCCTGTATTTATTTTTTCAGCATGTTGTCTAACGTTAAGAAATAGTGCTTTTGCTTTTCTGCCTTACGATGTGGGAAGTGTTGTCAACCTCACTCTCTGCCTGTTTATTGCACTAAGATGGGAAAATTGTATGAAGAGTTGAGAATTACCAACTGCTCTCCTCTCAGTTTGTGAACCCTGAACTTAATAAGGACATGCAGGAGTCCAAATATGAAAAAACACATTTTGCACCATGTTCACTGGATTTGTTCCCAAAGGACACCACACAGAGGTAGCATTCTTATTGTTACTGGTGCAATTTCAAAAGGCCCAGAAGCCTCATAATCTCCTCTCTGATAGTAGGCTACTATGTCTTTCCATTGTGTTAAATCTTTCCACCTGATGAACAGAGTTAGGGTTTTCCCAGGAAAGAAGGGCTCAGGTGACCCTATCTCTTCAATAAATTAATTAAATAAGCAGTGAAGCACATTGGCCTTCCTTAACATAGGCTGTGCATTGTATGCACACTTCTTACAAATTACCCATGGTGAAAACCAGATATAAATGAAAAAACAGGTTTGCTATATGGCTCATGGTATTTAAATAAATCTACAGACAGATTAACATAGGATGTTACCTCATTATTGCTTGAGTTAATGCTCAAAGTAAAGTTTTTAAAATTTTATATATAACTTCAAAAGTTGATTTATTACAGAATTCCTACACTTGATTTCTGTGGCTGCTTAGTGGAGTGTTCAACTGAACACAAACAAAAACATCCCCATTGCACAGTTCAATGGAGAGATAACGTATTACACCTTCATTAATGCATGGTGCTAGAGCACAAAGCATACCAAACTCAGAAAGCTAGAGGTTAGTCTACTCCCCCTTAAGTATGCATTTGTAAAAACATTCATTTACTCTTTAAGAGACAAAGAAAAAAAAACATAAGAGCTGTGCTACGTATTTTTAGCCCAGGAAGGAGCATATTTACTTCATTACATTAAGATTTTGTTTTGAAAAGGCTAAAAAACCAAAGCTACTTAAAATTAAGTTTGTGCATATTCTTAAAACTGCTCCTTACTAAAAGTTTCTGCATCAAGTGTGCACTGCAGTTTTATTTTATTGTCATGCCCTGATTTTCAAAACACCTAAGCCCCACACAGTTATAGGGCACAGAAGCTGCTGGCATTCAGCATCTCTGAAAGTCAGGACACAGCTTAAGTGATTGTGCAGAACAGTTAATTTCCCTTGCAGTGTAAGCCAAGTGTTCATTTATGCCCAATAGTAAGACTACAGAAGTTTCATCAAATCAATCAAAATAAACTTTTACAAGTCATAAAGGATTTCAAGGATAACACCAATTGACCAGGCCTGAGTTTCACAGCTAAAAGGACAGTACTGCCCATTCTCATTGGTTAGCTCTGGAAGCCCTTTCCAGGACGATCTGACAAAAGAAAACACAAGTGAGTATTGTCGTTAGATTATAGATCGAAATAAAAAGAACATTTCGTTTTAAAGCCTTTTGGAAGATAAACTCAATAGGAAACTGAAAAGCTCGACTAAAGGTCTGCTCTCCTACAAGCACAGTGCATCCTTTAATAATTGAGATCTAGTATTCTTTTCACCTGCAGCTGTTAATTGTAGTGGAAGTATCTGTTCTTCAGAGCAGACTCTTTACTTCTAACAGCAACTAAACCTACAGAAATGGTGTGCTGCTCCTGTTTCTCATTCTGGTAGTTTTACATTTGGAAAATGAGATAATGGTATTCAAACTACACATGAAATTGATTATAGTGCTGAAAACTGACAAGGGTTAGAAGACAGCATGATAACAATCTTTCTGTTCCTCCTTAGGAACAAAAAACCCCCACAAACTAGCACACTTATAAAATATACAGCCTGTTGCTACATGAATTATTCTGTACAGAAACAAAGTATCAAAGCAGAGTACTAAAAAAAAAAAGTACACTACTTTAATAAGACAGAAAAAGTGATGTTACCAAACTGCAAGTATTTCTGATACCACCAAACAAGAGACTTAATCAAGACACTGTAAAGGAAATTGTTGCTTCACAAGTCCTGTTTTCTTCGTTGTGCAGTCAAACTCTTTTGCCATGAGTTCTGAATTACTCTTTTGGTACAAATAAATACCATGTGCTGGAGAACAGATTATATGGAAGAGAGATCAAGGGCAAGGTGTTTTGTCTATTTTAGTTTGTCTCAAATTCAAATTCTTATTAATTAAAATAGACAGCCAAAGAGCAAAATCAGTGTGTGGGTTTGGTGGTTTGCTTTGAGGGAACACTCAACATGCAAGTTCCTCTGTCTCCTCAGAAAATCACGGTTATTAGTGTGACAGCTTCAGAATCTTAATTTCCTCTCTTAGAACACAATAAATCCTAACAGTATTTTGCATCCTTTTATCTGCTGCAATTTTAATGTCACTACTTGCCCTTAACTATTATGCTTTGTGAAGTTTTTTTAAATACTTCAACTTTTTTAAAAAAACAACTCACTGACTTTTTTTTCTGAAGTTAGGATCTTATTTCACACAAGAAATTAACTTATACATAAGATTTATTTCACCCAGTCTTCACATGGATAAGTACTAGGAATTCTGCAATCTGTAAAAGGCACTAGATCTCACCTGTATTTGAAACCTGACTTGAGATCTGCAATTGAACATATAGCAGTCAAATTCCTATCTAGAAAACAGATCCTATTTACACAGTAGATCTGTACTCTTACATGCAAGTTGGACAGTGGATACCACTAGCTTGGTATTTTGAATATTTTGTATCTGTGTTTGTTGTTACCTTACCTTTCAAGATGAACATAGTGGCGAGAAAGAACATTCTTAATCATAACTACAGTTTTTGCATATATCTCTGGACCAATCAACTTAGAGAAATACAGTTTGGCACGAAGAAAATATCCGATTGGCCACAGCCATTCCTAAACAAAGAATGGGAAGAGACGATTATCAAAGCAGTTGGTTTGAAAAGATGACTACACTTTTTCTAAAATTGAAGGAAGTAGGTCTTACAGGTCCTTGGTGATAATTAAACCCCTTGGCTACATTGTAGTTGTCATTATCAAGAGAATTATCATAGACGCCACAGTACACCATATCACTGCAAGAAACAAAAATGTATTATGCAAACAAAGTCTTAATTAAAAATGATACACAGAAAAGGAAAACAGAAATTAACCAAAAAACTTGCTATTTGCATATATTGATGGTTAAGTTAGGGAGGTCTCCACTAGGTTCTTTACATGACAGTGCAATGCCAAATAAAGTTCAAATTTGTAGGAAAATGGTCAATATCTTGAAAGTACTTGAGAGTCATAACTTTACCCTTTTACTGAAACTGTAGTGCTGTAGACTGTATCAAACACTGTATGTCCCAAGATGCAAATTCGACATCTTTGGTATGATACCAAATTTGACTTGCTTACTGTGAGGCATCCAAAACCACTGAGTCATTGCCTATACACAGAAATCAAATGCATGGACTTCTAGAACAGCAAAACAATTGTTCTGGAAGTAGTTCCTGCAGCCTTATTTCATTGGTACAAATGAAGATTTCACACCATCACCACCACCCCTGCCCTACAGCAAATGATTACTACTGTTGTGTTTATTGTCTTTACCACTTGATCTTATCTCTACTGTACTTACTCTGGGTCTAAGGTTTTCATGCCTAATGGACCAAGAAGCTTTTCCTCTGCTATCTGCAGAGCTTTCCAAGCTCTCTCAGGGGTAAACAACTCAGGGGCCTAATAAAATAATAAAGATTTGATGAATAATCTCCATGTATATACATATGTAAGACTGTGTATACAAATGCAGAAGACAACAAAAAGCCTGAGTTTTGCACTACTGAAACAACTTCTGGAACCTGAAAGTCAAAGTAAGCAAGAAAATAGAAGGTATCCAGTGCTTTTTTCAATTTCAATTTTATTTTATATACCCTTGCCAAATATTATTACTGAAGCTCTTTACAAATCCAACAAAGACAAAGAATCCATCTTTTTTAGCCAACTGGATAGGAAAAGCAGCCTCCCAGACCTAGCCATAAAAGATATTCTGAATACAGTGAACACAGCAAATTGGCAAGTCCTGTCTTGCTGTATTTTTAGGAGACAGCCCAAGATGGACGAATATTAAAAGCATGGGAAAAAAGCTGCTTTCAAAAAGTTATTCTAAGCAATGTATGTTCCTGATAGAACACCATGCAGATGGACCTTAACATTTTCTGTAAAACTGAACTAAGTTTGCATTTAAGTGCAAAGCCCTCCTCCTACTCCCCACACTTACCACAACCATTGCTATTGGAAAATTTGGCCTGAGTTGGTAATCACACCATGGACTCGAAGCTCCATAGCTGTCCTTATAAATTCCACGTTTGTGGACAAGATCTGGGTGTTTTTCATTAGGATCTGCTGGATTCTCAGAGACAAAGAACAGCCTTTCAAAGTGTCCTTGAATTTTCCTGTCCCACTCATCATATGTCATAATCTCCTCCTTTCCTGCAAGATGTTACGCACAGTTTTACTTTTCAGCAATCAGTCACAGTGACAACAGCAAGAAGTATGCTTCTTGAATTCCTGACACTTAATATTAACAGGAGCAGACCTAGGATCATCTCTCTCAGTTTGTGATTCCCTAATTTTAGGCCAATTGTAGAGATCACAGGAGCAACAGCTCCTTCCTATGAAATTTCTAGTGACACTAACATAACGTCAGTCTCCACAAGGCACATATTCACTTGAGCTGGCTAAGCTTAAAGTAACTTTGTGATTAGAAGAGCATTCCCTCTCAAACATAAGGGACTTCTAATGATATTTATGTAAATATTTCCTGTAAAGGGTTTTGTGTGTTATGAATATTGGGGAGAGACAGAAAGAAAATAAAGACAAGCATCCTGAATCGTCTTACTTTGAATTCTTGTAATGAATGATACAATCATCGTAATACACAGTAACCTTATCACTTACATCCATTTTGAGAGAAGGTATTCAGGCTCTGAAATTCCTTTGTAATCCACAGAATAAACTATTAGAAATACTGAGAAGACAATATAAACTTCTAATAAATTTTTATAGTAACAGAAGGATTTTGATCATACAAGATACTTTCTCAAGTTTTTTCCCTTTTACTCCTAAACCACCTTCTGAGGTTTTATGGTCGCTATTTAATGTTTTAGTTATTTTTATACCCCAGTAGTACAATTATGAGATGTGCCTGTTTTTACCATGTCTTTTTACAGTGACTCCACGGAATGGAAATATTTTTTTCCCAGATAAATCCATCAACCAGTGAACAGTCGACTTGCACAGGCCAACCATTTCCACAGCAGAGCCATCTCTGAAATAGGAATGACAAAAAACTTCATTATTTACTTCAAGAAGGCTACTAAAGTTCAATGAGTAACTGAAAAATTTAGATTCATAAGTATCTTATTTAGACAATTGCTTTTTTCTTATCTTCCTACTATTCCCCTATTTCTCAGTCAGGGAATGAACTAGATAGCAAATACCTTTTTATGTCCAACAGCCTTATTTAAAGTGGTATTATCATACCCAGCTAATTAGCACAAATGGAAGATTTTATACCAGTGATTAAGAGCATGAAAAAAGGATCAACCCCAAATGTGGTCCTCTGACGTTAAAACTGTGTCCAATACAAAGCTTCTCAACTGCACATACAGTTCAGTAACTTAGGTAATAGTTCTGCCATAAGAGACTAATCAAGTCAAAAGTGAGGGATTAAAATAAGGACTAAATGCACTTCTTGGACTTCCTTCTTTTTCCAGGTAACATTCATGTAATCAATATATGCAAATATTTCATATTGTATCATACTCAGCTTTATTTTCTGTTTGATGGAGTTTTCTCTCTCATATCACCACCTCAGCCTCTTGCAGTAAGTACCTCAGCCTCTCTTGGCTCCCATTTAAAATGCTCAGCTTATCAAGCAAGATAGCATTTTCCTCAATGCTCACCCTTGGATGGCAATTGATTTGAAATTGATACAGTACTGAATTCAATCAAGGATGCCTGCAGCAATTTGCTAGCACATAATAAAGAGCCTATTTAAAAATGTTTTATCTCAACTCTAAAAATGTAGATGTTGTAAATACTTTTGAGTTCAAGCTAAGATGTATTCAAACAACACAGTTATCAATATATAACTCATATGAGAAATCTGAAAAACAAAGTACAACAAGTATACAGTTTTTCCTAAAATACATTTTACTGCCTGAACTCAGAGGTCAACTCTTGGCATGGAGCTAAGACTGACAGAAGCCAAGAGCTTCACCTGCACAAGAACACAGCTTTTTACTTCAAATCAGCACAAAGAAAAAAAATTCCATTAATGTTTTAGTAGGTAGAAACATTTCAAACACTTGAGAGATATCCTCTAAGATATGTCAACAGTACTCATAGTGGTTTTGCAGAAGAATTTAAGTTAAAAAGAATTAAAAAACCCTTGCCTGGCTTTCATACCTTGGAGTAGCTGGAATTCCTTTGTTTCGAGCTTTGTCGCTCTCTCCCATTTTATCCATCCAAGTGCCACAATTGAAGCGGCTCCCCCCAAAGACAAAGCCAGTTTCATGGTCAATGCCTGCAGTTACATTAAAGCCTGGCAAGAAAGAGTATCAGGTGTTCAGTTTTTAGACAAAACAAAATCCCGACTACCCACATCCCCCAACCCAAACATCCTAGCAAACAAGACCTTCCAACAAGAGACCTGAAAGAGGTTTCTGAAGGCAACTGAACTTCAAGTGAAATTTTAAAGAACTTGCACCATAACACATGACCAGTTGCTAACAATAAACTATTATTTAGGCACTTCAAAGATATTACATGTATATGAAGTAATATACTTTGAATTACAATAAATATTATTTAAAAAATGCTCAGTAGAAAGAGGAAATGAGAGGAAAAGAAAATACAAAATATACTCATCAACTTCTGTTTTGCACAGCAAGTGTTCTGTCACGTTACCTTCATCTCTCATGCTGTGATCAATCTGAGGCCCAGCATTCCTTTCTCGGAAATTTATGCCGTCCATATGGCGTTGCATTGCTTCCTGTATTACTTCATAAAGTGGCTGATCCTTGATTCATTACATGTTGGGTTGACACATGAAAGGCAAGATGAAAAATGAGTAGAAAGCATTTCTTAAACCACTAGCTTATATGATATTCCAAAAAAACTCAGATCATCAAACATTTTCAAGTAGCATCCTTGGCAATGGCAAAATGTTGCATACAACTTTTCATTGAAACGTTTTTTCAAGACAAAAAAAGCAACTAAGTTCTAGAAGCCGATGGAATTTTTTTTCTCCTTTTTCTCCTAATCAGCTGATGCAAGAAGTGCCTAAAATATGGAATTCTTGTGCTATAATCAAATTTCACCATTAACAACAGAGTGCAACAGGTTCTTGTAGCTAGAAGAAACTACATCCTTTCATTAAAACATTATAGTTTTGTTAAACTGTTAAATGAGAAGAATTTTTACCACAGTGCCTGCAGGCTGAGGAGAAGAGTCATCTCTTGGGTACATCCTAGAAACAGGACACCTGAGAATGTCTAATCCATTGGGAGCAATTTTACAGTAGTCCTGGATACACTGAAGCCACCACCACACAGCATCACGACAGTTGTATCTGGCATGTGTCCCCCCGCCGAGCAGGTTGGGAATGAGACCATGTCTTAAAGTGCCACCAAATGCTAAAATGATGTTTCTAGAACAAAAGAAAATCACTGTCTTGGCTAAGCTGCCTTCAAGGCCATTATTGGATCAAATATCAAGTACAAAGTATACAGGGTTATGTTAATAGCAAGAATACAAACAGGATTTGAAAGACAGATGCCAAAAATATGCTGTTGAAAGCTACAAATTACTCAATTTAGCATAAACTTTTTCAATGAAAAAAACACCCATTCCCTAACAAATTCCTCAACATGAATACATTTAAATCAGTTTGCACAAAACATACATCATGTATTCATATGGAAAAGATAATTTGCTTTTTAATAGGTAGTGACATAGATCCTAAATTCAAATCCCACTGAGGTCACAGGGAAGGTTTTTATTGACCTTGTATATGATTACCCTGGTATCCATTCTGATGGGTGGGGTGGAATGGGGACGGAGGGCAGGAGTAGATGGGAAATGCCTATTAAAATACAGAGAGGTGACAGCAACTGAGGTTATGAGAAGTTTCATTTGAGAACCGTTGCGCATACCTTGCAGAAAACACAGATTCCAACTAGCTTTAAAAGGCAAAATAAACATCCTAGTTGACTGCAGAGCTCTCTGCATGAGAAAGCTAAATGTACAACAGCATAAATACATGCTGATTTACACAAATTAATTTTTATGTTTAAATTATATTCCAAGCTCCATTCAAAATAATATTAATCAAAATATCAAATCCATCTGCCTTATGTATGGCTCATTTTTCAGGTTAAGTATTTATAGCTACCAGATTGCAACAATGCACAATTAGCTGATATCTAGTATCAACAGACAAATACTAGCAGTTACAAAAAAATCATGACAGACCTGAATTCACACCTTTCTGATGAAAACAGTTTCCTCTTTAGCTACTCCAATTTTTTTTTTAAATAATTCCAAAATTACTTCATCAGCAACGATGCAAGTACTAGTGAAACAATCACTTTGATCAAGGACAAACAGCAGCATTGCTGGGGTTAAAACTCCCTTATCACTACAGAACATCAGCTTCGGATCAGTGCTAAGAAGGCAAAAGAGTATTTGAGTAGTATTTTTAAACCCATTTAGAGGGAGCTCCCAAATATGTCTAGTGCCATTGAAGTTTTCTACTGCATACCAACTTTTGTAACAGCTTGTGCATCAGCTCAGGTTTTGAGAGCATTGCTTTTTCCTGACTGCCTACAAAGCCAACAAGAACCAAGGCTAGGCCAGGCTTACCTTGCTTCTAGATAGCGCCCAGTAACTAACAGTAGACCTCTTAGTGCAATAAAAGTATCCCTTCCCCAGGAACGAAAAATTCCAGAAGAAAAGTGAGGTAAACCTGAAAAGAAATGTCATTATTCATCTAATTAATTAGTATAGCAGAAATCTCAAAGGACACGTGTATGAAATAACCAGAAGTAAAAAATATATCCTCATTTATAATTTTTTCCTAGATTAAGATAATACAATTAAACCATCTCCTAGACTGAGTTCTTGATAGAATTAAATACACCATATTCTAGAACAATGTCTTCTAGAATTATAAGATAACACAAAAGCATTTCTCATACCAGTAACAGTGACATTTTAATTTTTATTAAATCACCTGTCAACTTAACCAAAAGTTAGTTAAAATAAACAAACAAACAAAAAAAAACTAACCCAAAAAATCAGAACTATGACAAGACTGTAACACTTTTTTGGCCAGAGTTTATGAATGAGAGTTGTGGAATCTCAGCAGCTTAAAGGGGATGAGACTGTTCTCAGACACTGTGTAAGGACATCCTGCTTCTCTTTTCCAGCAGCTTATAGAACTACATTTTACTGCAGACATTATAACATGCAGCTTTAGGAATTATTCTAACTGATAAGGCATAATAATTACAACAGTAAGATACATACTTGTCTTTTCTTCCATTTTATGATCTATGAAACAGAGATTCCGCACAGACAAGTTCCAAACCAGCAGGCTCTTGTGCATGTTTGGTAGAACAACATTTCACTTCTATCACTTACTTTAACAAAGTATTTGCTAATTCTCAAATATGGCCTCCACATCTCTGCAAATTTACAGTACATGGCAGCAGCACTTGAGAATGACAGTCTGCATACAATTTAGAAATCTCAGGCACAACTACCAGTGAGCATGTGAAAGGAGTATTTAAAACCAAACCCTTCAGTATAATTAATCTTTATGACTGATTCAAGGGAACACTGTGCCTCTGTGCTCCTAGGTAACAGTAAAGCAGGCAAATGGAATGCTACTAAAATCCAGAAACTAAAAACAATAAAGCTACACAGGAGTGATGGTAAAAAGAAGAAAAGCACTCCACTGAGAGAGATGCCACTGCATCTGTGGATGTTTAAAAGTTTCCATGGCTTCAAAAAACAGAATGAGCCAACTCAGAACCAAAGTAAATTCATTCTAAGCCACAGAAGATTATACTTTGGACATAGGCAAATATCCATAGGAAGACTGCCAGATGCTGGCAGAACATTTGGAGGTATAAATACTACTTGCTGACTGCTTTTATGCTCTTTGCTTTTGGAGACAGTTTCAGATCAGGACTTCTGGTCTGCTAACAGTTCTTTCTGAGAACTTGCAAACCATATATATATTCACTCTTGTTATCCACTACAATTCATTTTTTAAATTCCTATTTATAAAAGATAAACTAAAACTCCTTATGATAAGTATACTCATCTCAAGCAAGTCTTCTGGAAAGGAAAACATTTTTGTAGATCTCTATATGTGTTACCATACAAATACAAAAAAAAAATCTCTAAAAAGAGAAAACTCCAATACTTTCAACCTAAGCAAATACTTACCTTAAACACAAGGCAAAAATGAGTGAAATTGCTACATTTTATACATAGTTTCTGGCATATGGCTCTCAAACATGATGCCAAAAATTTTAATAAAGTTACTAAAACCAGTTCAACTGTTTTGGAAGACTTCTTTTTGTTAAACGTTGTTCTCACTTACCAGCTGCCAAGGAAACACAACATTGCTCTTTCTGATTCGTAATCTCATTCAGCCTATAGGGAACATCATTTAAGGAAGGAGACAGATCTGGCAGACAAGCATATCTTCCTATGCCACATAACTGGATTGAACCCAAGGAAAGGTGCTTAACAAACGTTGATCCATTCTGCACAAAGCTGAAATTCAACATAATTAAATTAACTTTGCATTCAACAACAGCAGTCTATAAAACGTTCCTTTTTCATTTACAGAAGGCTATGACAAGCATTACACATAAGAAATATTTAAGAAATATTAATTTCTTATTATGAAATAAGAAAATCTAGCTATGAATTAATACTAGCATTTTGCATTAACTGTTTTTTTAATCTAAGATTTAATTTGTAAATCACTCATTTTCCTAAAATGGGTGCCCAACATTAAGAGTCAAATCTTAATTGATTAATGCCAGTGGAAGTGCTTATAACATGTAGTACTAGAAAACAGTTAAAAAATGTGTTTTGGTTTAATTAATGCCTATACACAGACCTAAGACTTCAAAAATATGATAAAAAATATTTTACTATGAATAAAAGTTTTTCAAAACTTTTTTCAAGATCATAATTTTACATATATATAAAAAAACTGCAAATCAAAAAATCTGTTAAGGCACTCCTTGAAATAGTTGATCTTCCATTCCTGATTAGTTGATCTCCAAGCATTTTGTCATAAAGTATATTATGCTCCATGATTTCACAGCCATACCAAATTCCATTCCCATTTTAGCATCCCTGTTTTTACAAAACAATATTGACTTGTTCAGCATATTCATAGCTAGAATAAAGCCTCCATGAAATGGAGGAAATGAAATCTTCTTTCCCTTTGCAAGAAAAAATAAGCAGACTCTAAAATTTAAACAATTATTTCAAAAAGTAAGCAGAGTGCTCAGATAATGGAGATTAATAATGGAGAAATGTTGAACAAACTATCTCTGTGGAGAAGAACTGAACAAAGCATCAGCATCAAATACAGTCTGGTATTTTCTTAGTTACCTGAACTTAAAGGAATCATTGCATTGGTACTAAAATTATAGCAAAAAAATAAAGCTTCCAAAGCCTGGCAAAAATGCTGGATTAGGGTTTCCTCCTTCTGCTGCACAATGCCAACAGTAGTTATACATTTAAACCCTGGATAGGTGTCTGTCTGTAACATCTTCCAAACCACCACTGTTAGAAGATGGATTTGATAATTCTCTAACAATTTTACCCTTTCACATTAGAGGAGTACGAAAATACTCAAATTAAATTCTCCAGCAGATAAAACATGAAAGGTTCTGATATATATAGATACCTTTATAGCTCTTATTAAAAGGCCAAGCATACCTCGACATCTGACGCCATCCCACATCCAGAAGTGTTGTGTATGCTCCCACTAAAATGGCATCAAAGTAACACGGGATGAGGTAACGTGGAATTCTCTTTAGGTAGACAAAAATGGCCTTCAACCATTTACCAACCTATTTAAAATACAATCCAATTAGAATTTGATCCATCAGAGTTCAAAAGCCAGTGCCTTTCAGGATGCATATTGTTACAATTTTTATACATGCATTACACCCCACTTATGCTGTACCCTTCTCTACCCTTCTCCAGACTTTCAGCTAAAAAACATGAACTCCAAGAAAAGTAGTAGGGAAAAATGTGTTTTGCATCCATGTTATCAAAAATAAATGGGCCAAATGAAGTATAGAAAAAAGCTATATTTTGCCAATCCTATAGTAAAAAAATGAACTATATCATGAAGTTGCTACTAAAATTAAGTAGCAAAGTCATAACTCAAAAGGTATCACTATAATCAAAGCATGGGAAAGAAGTTTTGCACTACTAAAATGACAGGACTGAAGCTGAAGACCAGAAATAAAGTTATTGGATTATGTAATTATGTAGAGCCACTAGTGAATATAACTGCAGATCTGTCTTGGGCTCAGGATTCTAGAGCTTCACATCCTTGTATCACTGCAAAACATTTGGTATCTTGAGAAGTATTTTTCTTTCCTTCTAGTCGTGCTAAGTAACATTACGACAACTTTCTAGTAAGTCACTAAAGATATAAGCCTTGCAGATAAAGAATGCACCTGTCAAAATATCACATGATGAGACTATACTGACAGCAAAATCGTAAAGTTTAGTTTCACATGACTTAAGTCTTTGAAACAGAATGAGATATTACAAATTAAGAACTCAAAAATACACAGACAAAAAAAGCAATAGTCTTTGAGGAGCAGTAAATGTGGCAAGTATCCTACTAACTTGTTTTCTAGAAAAGCTTTGTTTCTCAGGTCAAATTCAGCATTAGCTTCAGTACATTAGACTGTTTTATCCATTCTTCTGCTTTGTTTTTACTAGACTTGACTTCAGGAAAAAAATGGAATAAGAACATTAAAGTCTTCATTATTGTATTTGTTAGGCAAGTTACAAAAATCAGGTCTTGTGAAATAAACAAAGTCTGTTTTCCATGCAGGAAAACAAACTATGACAAAGAAAAGGACTGAACTATAATGCAGCTATATAGGAATCTTGAATCTCAATAATTCCTATCTTCCTAGTGCTTGGCTGACCATAACTGTATTATACTCATGTATGCAGTAGTATTTAGTCACTCTCTCGAAAGAACTTCCTTAGAAAAACCAAACCAACCAAAAAAAAAAAGCCACCCCCAAACCACCCCAAAAACCTCAAGGAAAGAAAGTATCAGTAATTTAATTTTTGACTTGAGGAGAAGTAAAAACAGGGAGGGACCCCTGCAAGCCTTTATGCAAGAGCTACCAATACCTTCATGCCCTATATATTCTTCATTTCCCTTTTGCAGTCTGTTCTTAAATAGGATTGAGGGGACAGAAGAACAACATATTAATGGCTTAATCTACCAGAAGAACTTGCCTAGACAGGAAATACATTATAGACAGTCTGAAGTAAAAAAATATATCAGTAATTGAAAATGAAAAATTAGCAATTTAACCCCCCAAATTTATCAAGTAAGTATTTTTGCTCACTTCTGCACAGGCTCCAGCACGTGAAATCAGACGATTACTGACATAATCAATCATCCAGTCTCCAGATCTTAAATTATCACAAAATGGATGACCCAAATCATTCTTTGGTCTAATGTCTGCCATCACTGACATTAACCCTGAAGATACAAACCCAACTCTGTATTAAAAGACACACCATTATCACAAACAGCAATTACAATTCAGGAGGAAAAGGTACATAGCAACAGATGCTTTGACTGGATTGCTTCTCTCCATCTGCATAACAAGTTAAGCTACAACTCAATTCTAGTTTTCTCAGCATAGAAAATCATTGCAAATAACCAGCATGATGGAATTTGTATGTTTGATAAATGACAGACACTCCTCAGTAATCTAGTAATGCCCCAGGGAAGATTAATGCAACTTTACTCTTGTATATTTGTTTTACTTTTACTTTAAAAGTCAAGGCACTGGTGTTGATACACATCCTGGGCTGCAGTGTTAAGTTCCAAAGCATTGAGAGAGAGGGGTTTTGTTCTAGTATGAGATTTCCTGGGTACAACACCAATTAGTAGCATGGTCAAGCAGAAAAAAAATACCTTTTTTCACCAAACAATGGTAGCAGCAATACAACAGCATTATTATGTGATCTAAATTGGGCAGCTCTCATTTACTTTTTTTACTTGCATACAAAATAATGCTGAAACCATTACCTTGGAGACCTGCATACTTTAGGGGTGACCAGTTTGGTATATTGTAACAGCCTCCACCATCTTCCTGTTCTTCTGCCTCACATCTATACAACACTTGATTTAGTTCAGCCAAAGTTAGTTTAGATGCAATTCTGAAAAAACAGTGGAGGAAAAAAAAACAAAACCAAAAACCCCAAAATAACATTAGCAGGGAAACAGGGAAAGGATTTCACAAACAATTTTCATTTCAGACTTAAATTAAAATACTAAAATATATACAGTTCTCTCAATACTTCATCTTGGAAATTAGAAACCTGACTTTTTGGGTGTTCCAAATTGTTCTCAGATGTTTAAGTGTTTATTTAGAAACACAATATTAAGTACAAAATCACTCCTGAACAATCACACCCCAACACTGAGAAACAGTCTACGTTACAAAGTCTATTTCAGGTGGCAATTACACAAACTGGAAGTTTTTCAGTATTAACCCCACTTAGTATTATATATATAAGATGTCTGAAAGCTTTCATTGCACTCTGACAATTCAAACCTGTCTGTCTCACCACCACCAAAACTCAACAACCCTTCAGGAGGTTTACACAATATTCTCTGCTTCCCTAGTAGCTCTCCAGGGTCTGTGTCAGAAACTGAAAGAACACTCACGAAGAAAACGGCGTTTTTAATATGGGTGCTGAGTGATCATCAGGAAGACTTCCAGATTTAAAATGAGAGCTGAACTGGATCAAATGATTGCGGAGTATCCCCACAGCCTCTTGTGCCTTTGGGTCCAGACTAACCCTGTAAATCAGAATGCATACCTTGTAGAAATACAGCACTCAGAAGAACTATTCTCCAGTCTCCTATCACTCTTTTTTAACTCACACAGCCATATGGCAATGATCATAATGTACCTGAACACTATTATACTTCCTGGTGTTAATCTTTCAAATTCTATTTCTTGAACAAATTCATTTGGCCCTTTTATAGCAGTTCCAGCTTGCTTTATGATTTTACTGTCTTTTATCTGAAAAAAGAAAAAAATTTGCAACTGAAATTCACTGTCTTTTTTTCTAATATAAAATATCACAAATTTTTAAAAAAATTACATCAGAACATGGGTGAAAGAGGCTAATTACCTGTATATGCTCTCTGAGTTCCATTGTGAAATTAGGCAATCCATTTATAAAACGTGGATCTTTTTTGTAAGGACTAGCACTTCTCTCAATGGTCCTTGCCTCAAGTACTACTTCATCTATTTTTCCTAGAAAAAGTTAAACCAAGTTGTAGCTCTTAGGATATTTGAAATGAATAAAATGATTCTTTTGAAATTAGAGAACAAAAGCTAAAATGAAAAAGCTGAATTTTCAATCAACAAGTCTGTTGTACAGCAGAAGAACAGAAAGATATGGCAAGTATTTTAAATAGCCAATAAATATTCGTTACACACTCATATGCTGTACTGTATTTAAAATGGAAATTTTTGTGATTTTATAATAAATTAATCATAACATCAGATGACAAGAGAATAACAACTCGTCTTTTACTTTTACCTGTCTTTATCAGCTTTCTTAATTTCTCTATTATCTTTCAGGAGACTGTGCCAGATTGCTTTCCAAACTGCAGCTACAGATGGTTTATTTTTAAAGGATAACAATTTATTATTAATATAAAAACTCTAATTTTCTCTATCCTTTAAGTACTTGACACACATAAGGTGTGTAAAAGTCTTGCAAGTATCTTAAAATATAATGTGACTGATTTTAAAACAAGCACACACATGCACTCAAAGAACTGAGTATATTCAAAAAGCCAGTTTGGAAAGCTTCTCTTCGGAAATATTTCCAGGTAACATATATAAGAGATTATACTTTGCTACTTTTAAGTACAGTAAATATTCTGCATAATTAATTAGAATTATGTATGTACTGCATACATAATGTCTTTACATTAAGTAACTCAATACAGAGTTCTTATCATCATGTATTTTCAAGCTACAAAATAGCTATATATATTTGAAAGCTGGACAGCACTGCAATCAACAAATAGGATAAAATTTTAGCCTTTTTCCCCAGTATAACAGGATAAACAGTAATCTCCCTAATTTTCTGTACAATTAACCATCTCACTATTACTAGTTCACAAACAAGATCATAAATGCCCCTTCACACCCTCAAGGGGAGCTTACAGCAGAAATATACTCAATATTAATGTTTCTGAAAACCCTAAGCATTGCAAGTCTGTTATTGGTTCTTTAACCCCTTTTGGGACATGCATGTTAGTACATATAAAAGGAGAATTAAATACTGAAAATTCTCATGTGGATTTCATGTGCCTGAGCTCGAAGTTAAAAAGCATGAGTAACTTGAAATTTTTTGTACATGACAACAGATCTTGGAAAGAAGTCTGTTTACCTGGGATACACATTTCAGGTACTTCCTTACTGTAGAAGCAAGTTTTAGGATCCCTGAAGGCAGTTCGACACACAGCCACAACAGACTGGTGTGTGTTAGGGCAGTGTCGTGTCACTGCAACTATATCTTCATCAACTTGATCTACATACACCTAGAAAAGACATAACATTGCAACTGTGCTCACTCAGAGCATACACATGAAGAAATCGCAGTGTTACCCTCACTTCTTGCCTGATTAAAGCCTTTAGCCCCCAGCTCCTGATGCAGCCTGTTTATGGCCAGCCTTCCTGCTAGAATTCCTGTTTGAAAATTAACTTCACCAGAACTCAGATGTGCCGCTGGATTCCATTTTGCATAAAACCTCTCTTCAGATACTACAGAGATCTGTAAAAAAACAAATGTAAGCAAATATAAACAACTCTGGGAAATAAATACTACCACACCTTGAAGTCTGAACTGGACAATAAATTCAAATTTCATATGAAGCTGAACAACCTGAAGTAACACCAGATAGAAAACTGCTTGGAATTTCAAACAAGCAACATTAAAATATGTATTCTAGGATAAGAATAAAAGGTATTTTTAAAGGTAGCTTAGGAGTTGAACTGGAGACACTTACCTGGTGTGGTACAAGTTCATCATAGCCTTTGGTACTTCCTGTAGCACAGCATGCCATGGAAACAATCATTGCACTTGGAAGAGCATCATATGCAGATCGGTGCTGCATCAAAAAATATATAGGTTATAAATAGTGAAACCAAGAAAATTCAATCCTCCAATTCGGCATACAGAAAATACACTCAATTTAACAAAGCAAGTGCTGATCCCATGGTCATCATTTCCTCAATTACAATACAATTACTGGAGAAAATTTCCACAAATAAACTAAGAAAAGCAACTTCAGAAAAAACATCAAAATAATATAATCATCAAAATATCCCGGCCCACCACTCTCTCTCATTCTTACTTGTAAACAAGCTCAGCAGAACAGGTCAACAAGCAGAAACAGAACCACTTACAGCAGCTGGATAAAAGACTCAAACCAGCTTATTTAGTAACTTTATATATTTATCCCCTTGAAAGACAAGATCTTGAGTATCAAAGGGTATCGTTACATAACTTTTTTCTCTGCATGACAGCTTGAACTGAATTGCATTTGTTCTAAATATTGTTCAGGCTATCCAGATTGCATCAAGCCTTCCCACAGTTCAGAAATATCACTTCAGAAAACATTAATGGTTTTAATAAATAAAAAATAGGGGTTTTTTTGGTTTAGGTGCTCACCTGAATTGGACATTCGTTATCATGTGTAATATCCATAAATAGTGCATGAGCAATAGCTGGCATCAAAGGCCTCAAGCGTGGCTGAACGAAAGATCCGACCGGCTCCCCTCCAAACCGATAGACCAACCTCCCCTCTTCATGGCTGTTGTAGGCAGTCATGGCCTCTAAAGAACAAAATACCTAAGTGTCTGCAGAACAATAACTACCACACAGGACAGCACGCACAAAGATGTTAATCTGGCATTTGGAAGTTGTTATTTTGGTGTGTTTAATCACGAAGAAAATCAAACACAAATATATTCTCCATTGTGGAGATATTCCTTGGAATATTCACCTTACTATAACGTATTAAGGAAGAGAAAGCTACTAGAAAAAAAGGATAAAAAAGCAGAGATCAAACTACTTCTCACAGGCTTTAAAAAACTCATGCAACAAAAAACAGACATGATGCAGGACTTACATCGCAGAACTGTGCTATAACTCCTTTTTCCTTCACTAGATCAAAAGTGAAATAAAATTTAACCTTCTGTAAACTAACAAAGGAGGTATTCTCTTATTTTATGGCTAATACAGTATTTTTTGCCAAGTATCAAAAAAGTCACAATACAGAACCTGTACTTCTGATTATATGGAGTATGTAATTTAAAGTGCATAATCCTGTAGAAAAGGTTTTCTTGGAAAAAGCATGTCATCTATAATCTCTCGTTGGAAAGAGACCACACACGCAGCAAGCCTACCTCTTATTAAGGAGGTAATGCCCAGCCTATTCACAAAGATATTGTCCAGCTCCTCATTTCCTGTGAACAGTTCAGCCACTACATACAAATCGGCTCGCAATTTTCTAGCTGTGTCCAGCATGTACTGCAAAAAGCACAGCCAAAAAAGCCACAGAAAGGGGAAAGGTAGATACAAAAAAGGACAAGTTTCAAAGCTAGGCAGGGATTGGACAATAGGAAAATGCCATGCAGCAAAGATAAATAGAAAGCCAAAATTAAGGAACAAAACAAGTTGTTACATAGAAGAGGACACACAAACATAAGCAAAACCAAGAATTAGCATACAACAGAGAAGTTAAAGAGAACATGAAGGAAAGGTAATTGCATAAGCAAAGAACATGAATATGTAAGAAAAACAAAAAAGCATACCAATGTTAGTTCCACATTTAAAACTCCAAACCATACATGACAATCCTTCATAATTTTCATCTGCTTATTGTACCTCTAATCAGGCTGGTAATTCCCAGGCGGTTGACAAAAACATTGTCAATGTACTCACTGCCCGTGAAGAGTTCAGCTATCACATAAAGATTAGGTCTGACTGATCTGGCTGTTGCTAGCATCTCCTATAGATCATAATACATTTTTAATGCAAGACATCCATTGTCAGCTATGTATACACAAACATTAACATGAATGTTAACAGAACATAAATGAATCATTCATAAATGCAGCACATTAAAAATATTGATCACATGGAAGTTTCAGAAAGCCACAGTTGTATTTTACAGGTATTACTAATGGATTGAGTAATTCTAGGAAACTTTATGTAGACTTAAAACTAATTCCTACTTTGTTTTAAAACAAAATCTAAGCTCAAAATACAAGAACAAAGTTTGGATAAAAGATATCTACTGAACTAAGAAATCTGAGCAGCACTTCAGTTTAAGCCTTTGCAGTTATGGTTCCAAAAACAGTAACACTAAACAAAAGGATTGCAGAAGTTTTGAAATGGCTGCATTTAGGAGCTACTTACAACTTGTGTAGGCAAATCAACTTGTTTTAGAGAGCTCTTCATAGATTTAGGTAAGCTCTGTTACAAAGACTAAGCACTGACATGCTGCACCACTCCAAACCTATTTAAAGCTAATTTACTAGGCAAGTACAACTTCTGGATGTACTTATCTCCCTGGGAAACAAGAAACACTAGTCTTAGCAATACACCTGCCAAACTAAACTTTTTGCAGGACTTCACTACCAGCTTTTAAATTCTGTGAAGTGAACCATTTCCTCTTTAATTTAGTAATAGCAAAATACATATGGCAAAAAAATAAACCAGTCAGACTTTCAATCAAGTCTTGGCAATGACTTCAGCTAAAACTGACATACTGGATACTGGCAGTCATTGTACTATGTCCACAGCTCAGTGAGGGAAGAGTTAGTCAGGCCTATCCACATCCACAGTATTTCAGCTAAAGTAGAGAAGCAAAAGATAAAATAGCTACACCACTCTACTGTTTAACACAGCTGAAACCATCTCTGAACATTACCAGAGAAGAAAACTTGTTTTTATGCAATGAGACAGATTCATTCCCACGTAAACTCTGCCACCTATGTCCTGCACTGTGAAATCTCTAGAATCTATTGCACAGACAGGAAGCTGCTTTATAACAAACGTGCTTAATTTTGCGTACCTCTGCTACATGAATAGGTGTTGAGTGACAGTTGTCCAGACGAACACCATGGAAATATTTGGCAGTGATTTCAGTGTATTTTTTCATATGTGCCCAGAGGTATGGGCAGTCTTCAGGTTTATTACCATAACGCAGCTTCACACTGTCTCCCCAACAAATGAGCTCTCTTCTCAAGTACACATTTGAACCTGTAAAGGAAATAAATTCACTTTAGTGTGTATATATATATATATATTTAGTAATATATATTTAGTAAAGAATGTGCACCAAAATGAAAATGTGGCATTTTATTTACTACTGCTGGAGAGCAGAAAAACACTAATGAACACTAAAAATTCTAACAAAAACCATACCAACTCAAAAATCTACACTATACACTGATTTACTATATCACACTCTTCCATGGGAATATTTAGCTTCTATAGTGATACTGAAACAATTCTTCAGATTGAAATAAAATTCCTTTTAATTCTTCAAAGTAGTATAAAAACTGTCCCTCAGAAAAGAAAAAAGTATCAAACAAATCAACAAAATTAGTAGCTTTGTTTTTCACACTGGCCAAATTAAAAAAAAAAAGAACCTCACTGTGTTACCATAATCTATCACAGCCACAATTTACAATTTTATCTTCTATTAACAGCAGACTGTGATGTATTTCCAAAGGCAGTAAATAAAAAATAGGAACTGTAAATTACCACAAATTCCCAAAACATTCACATAAGCACAGCCAACCCTTTTCTTCACTAATGGACAGAAAAACTGTTTCTTTGGACGTACACTGTGATTTTTCTCAAGGGATCATTTAGAGAACTAGCTGCATTTATTTTGCAATTCCTTTATTGTGCCTTTGTGTACCACATTTTCACATTGTGTTCTTGGTTGAAATAATGTGTGGCATAAAACAAAGGCACAACACAAATATAAAGCACTCAAAAACCTGTAGCTGAGTTACCAGAAGTCTCAGTAATGGAAATTTAGAATGCTAACTAAAGCCAGTGACAGCAAGCAAAAAACCCCACAAAAGTCTGCCCGCAAGAAAGGGCAATAATCTGAAGGCAACTGAACAAAAACACTCTTGGAACACATTATTTCAATCCTTGAGAAGAAGAATAAAATAAGTAAAATTTAGTGAAATAGGTGTAGGTTACTTTGCAGGAATGAAATATTTGCTAACTGCAGATCACTCTGGAGTATCATCAGATTAGCTAGTAAAGCAGAGTCAAACTTTCAGATGTTTTTAAATTACAATTAAATTGGGCTTTCTTTCATTTAGTTTACCAAGTGAATGACTACTCTGAACACAAGCTATTTTTGCTTTTATTGGACATCAACACTGTCCCCAAAGGATTTAGAATGTAATATTTTAGTGCATGGTGATTTCATGCCCTATTTTACCTTCACAAGTAATCTGCATACCTAATTTGGATTAACTGGGTCATCTCTTGACTGCCTGACTGCCACTCAGTGGACTTTTCAAGGATCCAGTTTTTGCTCACTAATGCAGTAAAATACTATTCACCTTTTCATTGCATTAGTTTTTCTGCCACACTGCCATTGTTTCATGGAAATGCCAACAAGCACTGGTGTTGGAACAATGTACAAAGTAAGCAACAAAGACAATGACGAAAGTGGGGAGGCAGGACGTCCCCATTTCAGTGGCAGAAAGCTGGTAATTTCCCTCTCAAATCTTGTAAAACTGCACCTCAAATTCCAGTTATTACAGTTCATCTGTATGTTGAATGCAAAATAAAGTGCTATAAACTTAGTATCTGCTATTCTGCAGCTTCATAGGAATACATATGGAAAAAAAGACAGATTAAATAAAATCCTTTCTGCTTTGCAAGAATTCAAATTTCCTTTACAAACCTGGTTCTGCAAAGTTTCTAAGAGGATCATCTCCCATAACCCAGCCATTATGAGCCATGAAATAACAAGCTTTATCTGGCTGATGTATCATAGCTTCTTCTTCCTCTACAGTCAGCTCTTTGAATGGATATGTAAAATACCTACGGAATAGACAGGCAATTTAAAAGAGAAAACAAAGAGACAAGCAGCAAATACATACAGTAACCTAAGTTGCAATTCATTGTCTTTGAAATGAAAGTACCTGCTACGAACTAGCTTGTACATAATACAGATAAAAGAGAGAGCAACTTGCATAAATGATGGAGAGTTTTCTATTTTGAAGGAAGCTTTGAAGGAGCAAGAACAGATGTTGCCACTATCTTGGTGTCAGCTGGTAATGTAAGATTAAAGCTGTAGCTCTTTAGATATGAGTGGCATCAAGTACATAAAACGTGAAAGATGTAAACTTTCCTAGTTCCACTCCTCTTCCACCTACAACAGCAATTTGCACTATGTAAGGTTTTGATGTGCTCTGAGTATTGTCTCATACTTTCTGATCACATTTGTTTATGAAATAGTTATTGGTGTTGCTTAAAAAACCCTAGCAGTTTGCTAGGCAGCATTTGCCCATGTGAAAGAAAACATTTCTACGTATACATGTACACTTTTATTGAACTTTGAACATGCTTTCCCTGCACAGATCCTAATAGTTTCCAAACAAACAAGAAAACATGTATATACCTGGTAACCAAGGGATGTTTTCTAGTGATAGGTCCCAGTTTAGGACCATTACAAGCGATTCGTTCGTAAACCACAGTCCCCACAAGGCAATTGACAGCCTGGAAGTAATTGAATTATGCATTATTGAAATGCCTGCATTTATTTGCAGTTTTCAACAATTCAGTATTAAAACAGTAATTTCAACACCTGTTCTTGATGGTGACTAGTTTGTTTGTATTGCTCAGCATTTAGTTCCTCAATCCTCTTGCGAAGCCAGTTACAACATTCTTCTATTGCAGCGGGTCCATTGCTTATCAGGAGGACATTAATAGCAGAGAACAATTAGAAAAAATATTTTAAAAACATGCCAAGACAGACAAATAACTAAAAGGAATCAATAATTAATTTTTCTTCATGTCTGAAAATAATGTCTTTTTTTTCCTTCATAAATTTAGCTTCACTTAGATTAACTTGTAATCAGTAACATGGTACCTGTGTGGTATAAATGTTGCCAATGCTACATTCATATCTACAGTACAGCCAAGTCGTCTATATTCAGGATCCTGAAGTATTTGAAGATGTTGATTTGGATCAGATTTAGTGCCCATTTTGCCTGAGAACAAAACAGAAATGAGTACTCAAAGTAAAAACAGGAATTACATTTAACAGACAACAACTTCTGTAATTCCAGCATAACGAAGATGGGGGTGGATATAGGCATTGAAGGGGTCTTTAAAGATTTTCCTAGCCCTCAAAGCATTCTTGTATGCTTACATCAGCACAGTGGATGTCTCACATAGCAAAAAACATAGCAAAAAAAAAAATATTTTGTTTTCTGTCTAATTGTTAAGTTTAGTTATGTCTCTTGAACTATAAATATATAACTCACATGCTTCAGTAACATAGTCTTCTTTTACCTTGAGTTAGAAGGGTTCTAAATTGCTGCACAGTTTTGGTAACATCCACTTGGAAAAATTCCCATAGTTTAAGTTTTGGATATATATCTTCATTAATTATTTTACGTAAAAACTGTAAAAAAAAAAAAAAAAAAAAAGCAGTAGTTACTAAGGTTGTTTGTTAATATAATTTAAAAGTTTAAAAAAAAGGGGGGGGAAATAAGGGCTTATTTCACTAAATATATCTGCAAAGTATCCACCATTTTTTGTGCATTTCCACAACCCTAGAGATATGAAAGGTTTAATTAGTTATGCATTTCATTAGCTTATACTTAGTTCTCATTCACTTACATTCAAGTGCTTATCATTTTCAATCAAGGGAGGGACCCCTTTGGCAATACACTTTCCATCAGCCACCATCCCTGTCAAATGCCACAGAGCTCTGTCCAGGACCCAAGCTGGCTTCAGGTGAGGAGAATTTACAAGGTTATAGCCACATTCTGGATGCATCCTGAGCCATTCACTGTTAGTAGCTTAGTGAAGAAAGGGAGGAGGAAAAAAAACCAAAAAAAATGTAAATACATAACCTGAATCCTTCATTCTATTATGTAAATATCTTAAGAGCAAGGAAACTGTAGCACATATAGTTCATTCACATTTCAACTAAAGTTTCCCATGTCAACAGAAAATCAGATCTTGTGCAGAAATGTCATTACTGATCGACATTTTGGGCAAAAATACAGCTGCAGAGACTGTAGAAAAACAGTTAGTTACACAAAATTACGCAATAATATCACCGATTCTAGAACACCAAAAAAAAATCAAATCTTTGCTGCAAGAAACACATCAAATACTGAATGTATGATACTAATATTCTTTAAGTGTTGAAAGCCAAACATACCTCCCAAATCTGTATTATAAAGTTGTTTATTTTTTAATATTCTTCATCCTGTCGAGATGCCACACAGCCAGACAGGAAGAGTGCATACACCCAAAAAATAATGAATGCAAAATATAGTTAAATGGGCATTTAAGAAAGGATTAGCTGTGACACTTGTGTCCATAGAAAGAAGCTGAGTTGTAGGAAGCAATGTCACTGAGTTTTACACAGCAAGATGAGTGCACTGTCTGGTGCATGCAAATGGAACACTCATTGAGGCCAAACACTACACTCTGTGTCTTATCTGCCAAGCTTCCCCTGTAGCATCAACAAGCACCAGAAAACATGCTGAACATTAAAAATTAGCTCAGAGAAGGTAAAGAGCCTTTGCTAGAACACAGGTGTAGTATGCTAATAGAGACAGCATGCATGCAGCAGTACAGGTAAATACCTACACAGCACAGAATTCAGATTTTGGAACTATGACAATGAAGGGAAAAAAACCAAGAGTTAATTTCTTTCTATTTTTGAAATTCTTTTGCAACACTGTTTAATTGAAAATAAATGTCACAGATTCTTCTGAATGAATATTTCAAACTGAAAAACTAATTAAACTGAAAATGAAAACCTCAGAGAATGCCTAAGAACAAAAAAACAGGTTTTCAGAAAAAACTGAAAAAACCAGTAGTACTTCACACATAGGAAAATATATAACAAATTATTAAAATGAAAACATGAAGAGTCACTAATGTGCCCAGAATTACAGCAGAACAAATAACACTTAAAATCCCAAATTTGCTTAGTTCAAAGAAGTTACACATGTCAAAGGGAAAAAAAAATGTACTACCTCAGTCTACAGTGTGAACAGCTCTTCTGAGCACCCTTTTACATTATATCTCAAGATGTGGCAAAATTTCATTATAAGGTCAAACCATTTGTGGAAATTAAACCCCTCATGGTTTAAATACGACCTACCACTAACCCCACCACGTTTTAAAGTTATGTAAAGCAATATTAAGCTCAGGCTGTTAAAAGCTGTTCCAGGCCAAACAGACTATTCCCTCCTGCTCTTGTCTTCTTTATCCTTTACTACTTCTGAAAAAAACTTTCTCCAAAAAGCAAAAACAGCTTGTTCTGCTTTTCTAACCAGAAAAACAATTTACTGTAAAGGAATTTCATAAGTAAATACAATTAATTCTAAAAAGACAATACATAATTTAAACCTACAGCTAGCATTAAAAAACCCAAAAAGTCAACAGGCCTTCCATTAATTCTGGTAAAGAACAAGAACAGAAGGATGTTTCCTGATCAGAAGGTAAGCTGCAGTGATTCACAATGTAACACTAAGAGAAATCTCACTCTGCAGAAGGAAAATTATCCAAAACACCACTGGTGATTACATTTGCTATAGCTAAGGAGAAAACAACTATAGTAAAGAGTATGGGTATGGAATAAAGTAAATATAGGAATATGGAAATACCAATATGAGGAATTACAGAAATCTACCTAAAATTCATTACATTCTTCTTAGAAAAATCTGAAATTATTTTCTTAAGGGATTAACTCATTTTAAAATAAATTAAACATAAACCTAATATTTAGCTGTAATGGTCATGGGCCAAAACTTTTGTTTGATCCTTGATAAAGCTGGGAAAAAGTGCTTGATATAACTAAGTGCTTGAGAGTAAGATATACTGCAATTGTACAATAGAAGTCTCTTGTGAAAGTAATACATAATTTATTTAACTTGATTTTTACTACTTTATACAATTTATTACAGCCATGGAAAGCTCAGAAAAGAAAAAAAACCTCCAACTGTCTTTTTTCTGTCTCCTGGCAAAAAGGAAACATGAACATATTTCTCATTTGAATATACCAGTTACCAGAGAGGGTTTGCAAGTTTATCTGTGATAGTCCTGTGAAGATGCCCAAGGCTCAGGGTCATGTCACATCAGTCATTGCATGATTGCACTTTGCAAGTTGGGCCACAGAAGCTGCCTTTCATTAGGGCCTCCCAGAGACATCCAGAGCTGACTCCCACTATCTCTGCTGTGCCCACAGTGTGGGCTCCACTCCAGAGTGAACACCAAACACCCCAGCTTAACACCTGATCCTGCAGGTGATGCTGCCTGGCTCCCACAGGGGGAGCAGGGAAGCAATGCCATTTTTATACAATGGTCTCCATTAGAAAGCAGAAACTACCACAGATAGAACCACTGTAAGCTGAGGAGTCATGACAGATATCAAGGATACCTTGTTTAATGATCTAAGAACCACAATCATCTGCATATTTCTATTCTCTTAGAAGACATTTTCACCATAGTACAAACGTTGAGTCATCCATTCCAATGGAAATTACTTTAACTCTGAATGTATCCTGAAAAAGTTCTACAAATGTAGCCAAATAACATAACATTTTCCTTCTCAAATATATTCTGGTGTGTAATTATTATAGTTAGATCTTTCTGTCCATCAAAAAACATTCTCCTTAGTAGCATGCAAACATACTCTCATTTTTTGGTGTATCTCAAGCATCTCTAAGAGAAACTGGACTTCTCGTTGAAAAGCATAAGAAATTTTTTATCCAGAACTGGCAGGATGTTTAAGAGCCCAATTCCCTCAGACACAGAGCCAACAACTATAATTAGTAACTTCTCAACAAACAGACAGGGAAAGCACTGTGTTGCAGATGGATTGGACAGGAATGTTTGGCTGCACTGAACACCAAAGAACTAAAGTAAATCAAGCTTGAAATTCACTAATTATGTTTAGACATTTTTGAGCCTTTTGACATTTTGATGCCAAAAGACATCAATCTACATAACCCCTTGCTATAGTCTGCTGTGAGTATGGTAATTATGATCTTTAGGGTTACAGTATGCAGTAACAACTGCATTATAAACAAAGAAAATTCATTGTCCAAACAATCAACAAAACTACAAATTATTAAGTACTACATCTTAAATTTCATCAGATCACACAGAAGAAAATCCACTGTGCCTCACACAACTAAGACAAGTAACACCTTTGATGTATTAACATATCTATGCTTTAAAAAAAGCATGCCCCAAACACAAAGCTCTCTTCTTTCTGTCCCCACAGACTGAGCTCTAACATTTTCCCATTACTTAATCCCACCTTCTTGTCCCAACTGTTTCTAGTCTGCATGTTAGACCCAAATTAGAGCAATTACTTTTAAGCCAAACCCTGTTTAACAAGAAAAGTACTCAAGTTTATAAACTCATAGTTTATGCTCAAACAATTAACATAAATTCAAAGTTTATGCTCAAACAATTCATAATACTGACTCTGTTAAACTATAAGGGAATTGCAGACCACAGATCATGAAGACAGGCATAGTACATAAATACAGATACACAACCTGTTAATTCTTTGTAAGAAGGGCTCTCCTTACTCTTTCAGTAGCAATACTAAGTTCTTTTATACCTGTTACAGAGACATATCAGTTATAGTTGAAAGGAGTTGTCCTGGATTTGAGAGACTCAAAGACGTGCAACTAAATTGTTTAAAACAGTTACAAAAAATGGGTTAAGGGAAATAATGAAATATAGTTATAGGACCAATATGGTTATTAACACATGAAAATCATACCAGTATGATTGTAGACAACATCTGTGATGCAAAGCATATTCCATTCATTTTTCAATTTCTCCACAAGTGCTCCTATGTCGCTCCAAGTGCACTTTTTATTATAGTCAGAAAATTCAGGATTTACTTCTAACTGGTCAGCCAATGAATAACATGATCTAGATAGTCCAAGCTTCTGTAGTGGTGTAAAATGAATCATGTTGTAACCTATGCAATAAAAAAATCACTTATTTAATAAGAAAAAATAAAAAAATCAGTCAAAGTTAATTGAAAGAATCATAGTAAGCTGCACTTATGTACTTAGAACTAGTGTTTGGAATAACCAATGCAAATTAATCTGAATCTTCCTCTTGAAATTCTATGTAACACAAGCTTCCAAGTCTATCTGAAATGAAAACAATAAAATAAGTGGATTCCCATATTCGAAAATCCCTGAATTTTTGCACCTCTGTCAATATTTTAATCAATTCACTGACTTAATCTGTTAATGATATTGAATGTAGTAGAAAACACATAATCGACAAAGAATCTATGAATTGTTTACACTGAAGCTCTTCCATGTAACTTTGGGCTTTGATCATAAAACAAAAACTTCTATCCTTGAATACATGCATTAGCATTACCTGTTTCTTTTGCCACTTTAAGCCTATCTTCCCATTCATGAAATCGTCCCAGACACTTAGCAAGGTATGTCTGGAGTGTAACACAATCCAAAGGCAGGACATGATTATCAGCTCCAACATGCAAAATGGGATCCACAACTATGTAACCTCCACCACTCTTTTCATTCCTAGGAAGAAATAATTTTCATTGGTATAAAAAACACCCATTGTACCAGTCGGTTTCAGAGAGAGAATTCAAATAGCAGAGGTTTTCAGAAACACAGTAGCCCAATGCAGTGGCTGCAGAGAGAGGGTGGAACAGGATTATATGACACATGAAGAAAACAGTAAACACTAAAATGTTCATCTCTTAGGTATCATCCCTCTACTGGACTTAAAGAATATAAATTCTGGGAAAGTGAGATGCCTTTGCTATTTTCTAAGATGGAAATATTCCTCCATTTGGCATATGGAAACACAGAAAGCACGACTGCCCATAATTACATGTAGTTCTACATGTTGAGCCTCATCCTTAGGAAGGTACCTGAGCTACATGTCCTAAGTCTGGAAGAATTTAATCACCCATCTTTCAGAAACGTAAAAAACCAGACTACAATTATTACAGACAGTGGAATCCTCTTCTGCAGTTGTCCCACTAAAACAAAAGATGAAGTAAATGATCCAAGCAAAGACTGCCAGAACCTCTGTGCAAAACACAAAACACCCCTCAAAGTTAATAAAGAAAGTACAAAATAATCATTGAGATACTCAGATTACTGATGAATTAGAAAACTTGTAAAAATACATTGCTTCTCCAACATTCACAGAAAGCTGATCAACTTGGTTCTGTATATGCTCCAGAATATCTCTGCATCAGAAAATACTATATAACCAGCAGTTACTGTCTCTCATTGGTGGATTGTAATTGGTCCCATGGTCACAATTTGAAAAATGCATGGAAAAAAGGGGGGTTTTCAGGTTAATATGTAGACCAAGAGAGCAAATTGCACTTGCCTGCAGGTCTACAAATTTCACTTACCCAAGACTGAAATAGTACTGGTATGACCCAGAAATTTGGAGATCCAACTTGCAGTATTTGTCAGAGTCATCTTCTTTTCCTGTGGGATTGTGCCATGACAGTGTCCTGAACTTGTGGCGATCAAAGACTTCTCCAGAAGCTGGATAATTTGTGTACACAGTAACGGGCTTGCCCTGAAGAGTTGGGCCCAACCGGAATTGTAGCTCAAAACCTCAAGAGAAAAGAAAAAAAGGTAAAAACACTTGATCAGGAGGACTAGGTATTTCTAGTCTCTTCTTACAATTCCTGATTTGCTACTATGTTAACAACACCATCATATCTGCCAAGAATTTCAGCAGAATTATATATTTCTACAGTATAGAATCATAGAATATCATGAGCTGGAAGGCACTAAAAAGGAACCACTCAAGTTCAAATCCTGGCCCTGCCCAGAACTCCCCAGGAATCACACCATGTGCCTGAGGGCATTGTCCAAGTGCTTCTTGAACTCTGTCAGGCTTCGTGCTGTGACCACTTCCCTGGAGAGCCTGTTCCAGTGCCCAAACACCCTCTGGGTGAAGAACCTTTTCCTGATACCCAACCTAAACCTCCCCTGGCACATCTCCATGCCATTCCCCTGGGTCCTGTCACTGGTCATCACAGAGCAGAGATCAGTGCCTGTCCCTCCCAAGGGAGCTGCAGACTGCAATGAGGTCTCCCCTCAGTATCCTCTCTTCCAGGTTGAACAAGTCCAGTGACCTTGGCCATGCCTTAGACAGCTTCCCCTCAAGGCTTCACCATCTTCACTGCTCTTTGGAGATTCTCTAATAGGTTTGAACTCTTATATTGCAGCACTCAAAGTGCACCATCTCTCCCTTCCTTCTTAACATTGTTCTTTGCATACTTTACATATATCCTTTTTTCCTTTACTTACATGGCACCATTCATCTTTCCAATTTGTCTTTGCTACATTGTAAATTTTAAAAACAAAATACAGCAAAACACTGTCATCATCAGACTACATACAATTTTATGTAGATTTGGGATTATGTAGCTTTTAAATACTTAGGTTTACCTAGTCTAAGTAGAAGGCTGACCCATGAAAACATCTGAAAAAAACTAGGAACATTTTTAAACCCAGAAAATATTTCAAATACATTCACTATTCACTGAGGATTCATTAAACAGGTAAATTCCTTATTCTTTTGACTGAAGAATTATATATACTTGTGTGTGATCTACAATTGTTAAATTTTCAGAAAGCTCAACAAAACAAAGGGAGTCCTATATATGTGCTTCAGGTCACACACACAGAAAAAGGCTTAAGTTTAAGCTTAACATACCTGTAGTAATGAGAAAAAATTGAGTTAAAAATTAGAACCTAAAAGCATATGTAATCTACTGAGTTAGACATAAGTTCTGTTTAGTCAGGAGGTTTTAGAAAGTTTTCTACTTGCAGAGATGAGGGTCACTATCACAAGTGGCTAATTACAGGGTTCTGTCAAGTGAATGAAGCAGATTTAAGTTCTTACACAGTACATGCCAATCACATAGTTAAGTGTAGTAAATCACCCACTAGTCCTAGCAGTCTACAAAACTGGGAGTAAAAGAAACCTGAATACTTGCAAAAAAAGGAGAAAATAATCGGCACACAGATAATGAATGAGAAAGTGTAAAAAATTCTGGACATCCAGTTCCAATACATCAAGATGAAAAAAACCCACTTGCTTATTGTAGAATCATGGGGACTCTATGTCTTAAATGTCTGAATACATTTAAACATAAGTGTTATCCAGCTTTGTGTTTCTCTTATTAACAAAATCACCACTACACCAAAACCCATCCGGCAAAGCAGCTGTTTTCAGATCTGAATGTCTGTCAGGTAAAATGAAACCCATTTGAATGCAATATATATATATATATATGTATAAAACTACTTGGAAGGCTAAGTACACTCTCCTCAGTACTGACATTTTGTTACAGGGATAACTAAAATTAGAGCACAGGGATATATGCCATTGATATCTTATTTCCTCTAAGAGTTATACTGACATCAGGAATGCTGTGCTCAAAATTAGCTATGCCCTCTCAGAGATTGCTACCAGCAGAGGCACTTTGAATGTTTGACAGCCATAGACTCCTGCTTCCCTCCTTTCAAGAAAAGTTACACACTGGATGGATAAGTTAAAAATGGAAGTTAGGATCAACTCTGCACTTCTTCACTACATTTCCTAACATTAGGCTGGTAAGAAGATTTTGGCATCAATATAGTTGAAGAGAATTTTTATTCTCAAAACCCCAAATCTTGCTCCTCTACGTTCCTGGGTTAGTAACACACTGTCATAAAATTCACAAAAACTCTTAATAAAAACTGTTGCACTGTTAAAAATGTTTTTTAAAGACAAAGGCTTTAGTTTTATAGTCTGAGTTTGCTGACCAGCATAACAGTAGAACAATTAGTGGATGGCTTTTGTTTCTGGAGTTCTGTTTACAAATAGACTTAAAAGCACTCTCTGGGAGAAATAACATTAAGTTCTTAGAAATATGCAGCACGATATAATAATATAGCAAATCTGATAACAAGATTTAGGAGTTGCTAAAGAGCTTATATTCTGAAATACTACCTCAAACCTGCAGACTTTGCAAAATGCTAGTATCACTGATCGATTTCAAAATCATATTATTAAAACAGGGGGTGCTGCATAAGAAGATAAACACTGGAGACCTTGACTTATGAGGACTTTTTCAGGTCACTGAAGTACAGGCTATAAAAGGAGAAGGACAAGGCCTGTCAAAAAAATGCTTTGCGCTTCAGTCCCACGAAGACTGACGGCTCTTGGACAATCTGCTCTTCATTTCTCAAGAGTTTAACGAGTCACATTAAACTATGTGGGGAGCCCACAGAGCTCTGCAACGGAAACAAATCAAACCAAACCAACCCACAACCAAACCCAAACCAACAACACCCCACATACCCCCCCAAAACCCCATCACTTCAGGCTGAGCTCCCTTTCCACTGCCATCCAAAGACGATGAGGAGGTCCCGGCCATTTCCTTCTCACCCGGCCCCAGCACCCCGACCTACCCTGCTCCAGTCTGAAGAGGGTCTTGTCCAGCTTCTCCATCTCGCCGAGGTGCAGCAGCCGCGTCTCCTTACCGCCCGGCATGGCTGCGGCCGCCCGTCCGGCGCTGCCGCCGCGCTGGGACTCTCAGTGCGGGGAGGGAAAGGCGAGCCCTGCCGTGAGGGAACACAGACAAAACCGCACGGGTCAGCGGAGACCCCCGGCAGGACGCGGCCGCTCAGGAGCGCCTCACGCCGCCGGCCGCTCTTACATGTTCCCCGGTCCCGGGGGAGCGCGGAGATGCGGCACTGCAGGGCAGGGCGGAGGGGAGGCGAGTATGGGACGAGCTGTCAGGCAGTGACCAGCCCTGCCCCGGCCGCGGACCGCCGCCGGCAGCACCCCGGAGCGGCTCCCGTCCCACAGCGCGGCCCGGCCCGCAGCCAGAGCTACAGGGGTGCCCCCAGGCAGGGGAAGCCTGACACCTGTCACTCTTGGTGCCCGCCCCGGCGCTGCCGGAGTGCCCCGCCAGGCCCCTCACGGCCACCCCGCCGCCCTCCGCGGGGAGCGCTGCCCACCGCAGCCGTTCCACCATACTCACGAGCGGGCCCGCCGGAGGGGCAGCTCCCCGCGGAGGGCGACGGCTGCCGAGGCCGAGCGGAGCCGGAGATGGAGCTGCCCGCAGCGGCCGCCCCGGGATGGTTCGGCCGTCAGTAACGCGCTTGCCCGCAGCCGCGGCGGCACCGCTCCTTTCCTGCTCTTTTCTTGCCTTTTATTTTTTTTAAACAAAGTTTATTGGTTCCGCGGCGGCCGCGCTCGGAGACGGGCGGCGCCGGCGCAGCTCCCGCGAGAGCCCAGGACCCGCCCCGGCGGCGCTGCGGGGCGGCTTGGCCGGGGCTACCCCGCCCCTCCGCTCTCGTTCTCTCCCCGTCAGGTCCCGCCCCTCCGCACTCCAGAGGGGTGCACTCCTCAGGCTCCACCCGGCCTCGGTCCCGCCCGGCCCGGCCCTGCCCCGTTCTTCCGCTCTCGGCCCCGCCGCGCCGCCCCGGCACCGCCCCTTGGCTCCCGCTCCCGCCCCTCCGCTGGCGGCCCCGCGAAGCGCGCTCTGAAGGGACAGGATATCTCTGGCATACCCCAGCGCTCCCTCAGGGTTACCCCAGGGTTCCCTCAGGGATACCCCAAGGTTCTCCCGGAGATACCTCAGGGGTACTCCAGGGACTCCCCCCGTGCCCCGCGCTGTTGCGGCAGCGAGCGAGCTGATCTCTCCGCGAGCCTGGGCCCTGCAGCCCGGCAGGGCTGTCGGACAGCGCGGCGTACTGGTACCTGTGTCCTGTCAGCCTCTACAGCCACGGCCCCACCAGCGCCTTTGCACTCGGCTGGTGCGCACAGGCACGAGAGGTGTCCCTGCGGGGCCCGGGCACCTGAGTCCGGAGCTCTGTGCGATTTACCGGGCACTCCGCTGAGGGCGAGCTGGCTTTAAAGGTTGCCTGGAGTATCCCGGCTGATGCCTCTGGGCCCAGCCGCTCCTTGCCGTGACTGGAACGCCGCTCCGCCGGGTTCCCTCAGCGTTCCCCGCTGCCTCAGGGCCGGCGCCCAGCGCCGGGCGGCAGGCTCCATCCTGATAGGCTGCGCTGCTGAAAAAACATGATGTCAGCCAGAGTTTAAGTGCTATATATAGTGTGTGGACAAGACTACAGGCTCCGTGGATCTGTCTTTGACCAAGAGGTAGTGTAGTTTTTAAAAAATTCTCAAACGCCAGGACAAACCCCCCTCGCCGCCTTGTTTTGCACCATACTGTCATGCGAACTGCTGACACCAGACAGCCCTTACCATTGCTTTGTATTGCAGAACACCTGGGACAGTTGCTCCAGGCCTCTCACCACCGAAGTCATTAACTGCACCCCTGTGTAAAGGTCAGCCTTGCATCTTTGGAAGGTCAGTCTATTTTTATTGCCTAGAAATACGTTAAAAAAAAAAAAAGTGCTTCTCAAATTACAGTCACGGTGTTATGGTTTGAGTTTGTTTTTTCTTTTTTATTTTTTTTTCTTCTTCTCAAAGATGGTATATTTTGTGGAATTGGAAGGAATCTGCAAAACAATTTAGGCTTAACCATTTGCTTCCAGCCATCCCATGCATACCCTTATGAGTGTGTTTTACTGCAGGGTGTTCATCCAATTACAGTGCGTTTAGGGGAAGTCCAAAGGTCTTGATGTTCCTGGAAACACTTCCACTCATCTCAGACTGAAGTTTTTTATCATTTGGTAGCTTTTCTCCTTTATCTTCTCATTTACTTGCTCCTCCCTCTGAAAATTTCAAGAAATCTGTTTGTTCCTCATTACAGTTAATGTTTTTTGCTATAGTTGAGGAAGGTTTTCATGTGGGCATAGGTGAATATGTCAACTTGTATGCCCCATATATTAGTGTTCCTAGACACAATGATGGTAAAAGGAATGATACCTCTGTGAGTGCAGTTCCCTTAAAATTCACCTCATCAAGGCTCATTCAGATATGATTCAGATGTGATACTTACAATCTGAGTTATTTCACATGGCTATTTCCTGAGTGCCCAGTAGAATTCTCTGACTGTCATTGTCTTTCCCAGCCCCCTTATTCTTTACTCAGCTTGCTGGCCTGCATTCATATACAGGACAGACTTGCACCTAGCAGAACCCTGGCTCTCCTGGTGTGCTGGCTGTTTCCTCTGAATTGGATGTGTCCCAGAAAAGAAGATGATACAACATAGGAATGGGAAATACAAGAAGCATCAACAGTTATGGAAGTCATAGGAACAAAACCAACAGAGGTAATTGAAAGAGATCTGGACCATCTTTTTTCTAGGGTGCTCTTCACGCTTCAGTAGGTTGAAGTGACTGCCACAGAGTTGAAGTTGCTCTGCCACAGAGCCTTGCAGAAGTGTGTTTTTCTCCAGGCTTGCTGTTGTCCTGTCCCTGCAAATGGGCTGGGATTTAGAAATGTCATGAGCTGCTTACACAGAGAGCAGCTCTAAGAGAGGGAGAGCAAGTAATGCCTATGTAGCCAAGTCCTTTGCATAAATAATTATCCTAAAGTGCATGTTGAATATATTGTGAAAAGCAAGATAGGAACCAAAAGGGTATTATTGAATGCAATTTCTCTGCTGTTACAAAGTTTTAAAATGTGGCTCTTTCAATTTCCTTATTCCATACAGAAACTCACTCTACCATTACTAGGTTTGCACTGGCACATCTCCTCTGTACTATGCATTGAGACAGATTTTGAAATGTACCCAGGTTGATGAAAACGTTTTTTTTTTTTTAGTGTCTTAGACAAAAAACATTAGGAAACCAATCCTGAGCCAGTTATTTTGACATCATTTGTTACTGTAGCTAAACCAGATGTCAATAGTGTAAATAAAGGATTTGATTCACTACAAAGCAAAAAAAGTTTCCTAGGTACTGTGAAATCACTTAATAATTGGAACAATATCATTTCATTTGCCTTGAATTCAATATTAAAAAAAACAACAAACTGTTTCAAAGATGATGAATGTTGAAGATCTCTTGATGAAGTGTAATCAGGAACAGAGCAGACTTCTCTAATCATTTCTCCATCAGCATCATCTCTTATGCTGGCCCATCCCTTACAGTCTTTGTGTCTATTGTTCATTTAGCACATGTAAACTGAGCAGTTTTTCTCTGTGTGAAAACCACACCAGCAAAACATGTACACATAAGTGCTGTCTTTGAGCACTGCACTTTTGTCTAGAACACAGCCAACACCAACTGAGCATTGCTACACTGGCATCTAAGGGGTGATTTTCACAGTGCCATTTTATCTTCAGTTTGCAGTTTTTCTGTGTGTGATTATGATATACCACAGCAGGAAATGATCAATACTTGCTTCAAAATAAGAGTAACATACCATATCAATGTTAATCATCAGGAAATAATTTTGCAGCATTTGCAAATGTACTCATACCAGAATTCTTCAGTCCTTCCTCAAACACCTTCCTAGTGGCCCTCTTTTCTTGCCTCCCGTTTTGCAACAAAGTATTACAGAACACTTGTCAATACACTTTGGAGAACTTTTCACTAGGTGTCACATCTCACTAATGTCATATTGCTTATGCCTGTTTTAAAGGGTGAAAAGTACCCTAAGTACTTTTAAAAGGTAAGAAGTACTCTTAAGTTCCCACGATGTAAAGTGTGGGAACTCAGAGTGCTTACATGGTGGCAGTAGTTTTTTATTTTTAATAACAGAAAATTAGTTCCCAATAACAACAGTAAAAGCCAACTAGCACAGAGAGAACTTAACTGAACATCTAACTAAAATTAAAAGCAGATTCCTTTGGCCTGTGTACAGGAAATATGAGAGTATATAAATTTAAAGTGACATTTTTTCTCAATGCTCTGCACTGATACCCTGTAAATTCATGAGTTAACACTGTGTTACTGTTCAAACAAAATAACCTTAAGAGGTGTTGAATCTTCTGTCTAGCTTTTGTTTTCTAATGGGGATTTCTCAACCAGAAATGCAAACTTGAAAGAAAGTTCCTTTTCTTTATAATTCTTTATCTCTGCAGTTTGGTTAAACTGCAGTCTTTTCTGAGTTAGATATTTGTTATGCAGTGACTGAAAATGAGTGCTTTCTTAGACAGTTACATGCTCAGCAGAAATTTGGATATATTCTTGGACATCAGACTCTAGTATTGAGTGAAAACATTAGTGAGAACATTGACATAATCACCTACAGCTTTTTTTAAAAAGTCCCTTCTAAATGGCTAGACAGATTGCAATAGCCTGATGGGCAGTGAATAAGTGAGAGGCTGGAATAAAAATGCCTATTTAAGTCAGAAATCATATGAGATGGAGAGGCTAGGACACAAATGTATTTAGTTTGTCCTTACTGGCCTTTCATGTAAGGCAATGTTGATTTGACCTTTCAAAGATCAGATTTTGGGTTTGTTTTCAATTCCAGTTTGGCCATTCTTCTACTGTGTGGCCTCAAATAATCAATGCTCTAACATCCATAGAAAGTTAATTTTTAATGAAAAATTGTAACATTCGATGCAAATATCTTTAAAGAGGACCATATAAAATGTCATTAAAGGTAGCTTTTCACATAATGCTTAAGATACATTTGACTGTGCTTTAGCTAACAGCATCACATTAATTTGACATTAGTCATCTGCAAATATGGTGACTTGGAAAACAAAATCAAATATCTGAATTATATTCTTGTACCATTTAACTTGGTTAAGTGTAAAATTATTTCACATATACTGGGCCAATTTTTGTTGTAGAAGGAGAACATATTATAGCACTGTGCTGAACCACTATCAGCACTTCTATCTTCCTGTGAATTGTTCCATAGCTGAGATTTTAAAATTCTGTGGATCTATTCCTAAATGAACTGTAACAATGTCTTATCAAGCAGATCTATTTCCTTTTCAAAAATAAATATTCAGAGTGTCTCTTACACACTCCATCTCCTTTATGATGTTCCTTCCTAATGTATCAAACTGTACTGAGAATAGTGTGAATATTTTCCTGGTCCATTAAAATAATAATCCTTAAATATTACCTAGATAGGTCTTTGAGTTCAAATGGCAACCAGCTGATTTTGCTTTTTGTTCTATGTATTTGACATCTGATTTTTAAACGAAGAAATAATCGCATGAATTTATCTGAAAGCTAGTATTGGGAACTGTAGTCCTACACTGTAATCTTTCAGTGCAGGCAGAACTCAAGCCAGGGTAATTTGAATAGGCTAACATGGTGTAATATATTGCAGAAAGAAAATATTTCACCAAATGTATGAATACAAGCATTTGTTTTAAAAAATATTAAACATGAGATATATAAGAGTGGTTTGTACTAGAGTGCTACAAAGCTGGAATACAGACTGGCAAATCTTTTGCTGCACAGCAATCAGACAACACATTTGCAGTTGAACCATCTCCAAATGCTGCTTCCAGAAAATAAAACTCCTTAGTGTTTGTCTCATTGATTTCATCAGGTCTTTTGGTTATCCACAAATTTAAGTTTAGGATTACTGATAAGAAGTAGTTTGCCACTGGGCAGTGGTTCCTATGTGAGCACCCAGGACCTAGGAATTACTGCTGTATTTGGGACAAACTGCTGCTGCTGTACATTATTTGGAGTATTTTACCTCAGCACAAAGCACTGGTCTCCATTTCAGCTGGAGGAATTAGTGTCTCGTACAATAAAACGGCTTTGGTATTTTGCTTCTGAGAAAATGTGGAACTTCCTTGGAGATACTGGCTTCCAAAGAGACCATGTACTAACCTCACTGTGCAGGAGGCAGCTTTCCATAACCTGTCTGGACTGGGTCCCTTTACACCTTGCTTGATATTCCCCTGTGCTCATCAACTGGGGATTGCTGCTTACAGCACTTAAAAACTGATACAAAACAATCTTCTCACAGCTCACAATGCTGGATATGCCTTTTACCAGCCCTGTTATGGTCTGACTGGTTTATTAGCTTTTGAAAGTCTCTACAAACCTTTAGGTGAGACTTGTTAAAGTAAGAGCTAAAATCCCTGCAGCCCTTCCCGTGGAGAGTACTCAAACATCACCACGTGGTGCCCCACAGGGGCACTGAGCACATAATAACTAGAATATTGCTACAACTGAAAGTGCTCTGCATCATCCCTCCAGCAGGACTGCTTGTGCTTGAACCCAGATCAACTGCAAAACCACAGGCATGCTGGGTCTGAACACAGAATGCATTTAGAAACCACGAAGGAGTCAAATTAGCAGCTGCTAAGAGAAGTTGAGGAAATGGAAATGGGTTGTCTGTGAAAGAATTTCTGAGATGAGATGAAAAAGAGTAGGAAAATTAGTTCCTAATCCAAGTGAAAGGGCAGAGGAAAAAAGCTGTGGGGGCAAAGGTGGAATTGAGATTGGCTGGCAAAGAAACTGATTGTGTGAGAGAATGTTGTACGAGATTTCAATAATCTTAGCTTGACATTATGAATTCTGTAATCAGGTCTAAAGTGCCTTACGCTGGAGCACTTCCAGGTCAATGCCTTTGCCAGCAAGCTCTTTGCTCCCTGTAAAGCACAACAATAAAAACTTATCACATGTTGCTGATATAGTAAAATTAATAATTTAAAAGAGCATCACAGCAATAGTCAGAAAATACAGAAAACTCAATGAAGTTAATAATTCAGTACTTTTATCAGATAAAACTTGATAGTGTGCATCAGATAAAGCACTGACCCACATCACTTGAATGGGATGAAATGATTTTACTGAAGTCCTTTATCAATTTATATGTGTTGGACACTGCATAAGTGGAGACTCAGAAAAGTGATGGGTTGTGGTCATTTTCTCATAACACCTTTACAGATCTCAAATTGATATCAGGGAACCAATCTTAAATATTTCGTTTCAGATAAGCAATGAAGTACTTTAAAAAAAAAAAAACAAAACCTATTTAAGTCTAAGTGGATACATACTTTGGTAGAAAGCTATGGGGCAGGGACTTCAGCTATTGTGTCATACTAGAGATGCAAAACCAAGGCAGGTTTCTTATGCAGGCGACTGGCAAATCTTATTTGACTGATTGGCTACTGCCACCAGGTGGCTTGTTACAGTCATTGACTGAAAACTGTAAAATGCCTTTTACTTCTAGGTTTACAAATAAATACAGTTCCAAGTCTGAATTTTATGTGTGACATTAAAAAAAAAAAAAAAAAAAAATAATGTGATTAATAAAGAACCAAAAAATGCATACAGTAGAAGGACATTTCTGAACATAAGGGGAATAGTTTATTTTGTAAATTAACAGTAAGTTGGTAAAACGGGTAAGTATGAAACAGTGCCAAAGCTCAAGGGAAAATAAATTATTAATTATGGAGTAAAATATCTCATCCTACGTTGTGACTTTATCATCATTTGTTTCCTTTTAGATGGTCAAGATTATTTCAATTACTCAACTCCCTCTCTTTGGGAGGAAAAAAACCCCACCATATACAAATTGGTTTGGTAGGAAGAATTCTTCATATATAAGATAACAATGCTCAATGCACATTTATGAAATTTGAGCAAGGTCTGACCTAAAATGCCAGAGTTTTACTGAATAGTTAGCTTAGTATCATAGAGGAAAGTTGATTAGAAGGAATCACATAGTAACATGGGTTCTCTTCAGATCTAGCTTCAATGGCTTATTGTTTTCCATATTGCTTTGGGCTTAAAAGTAGCATAGCTATCAGTATAAATCTTGAACTGCACAATAGCTAATTTCCAAAATTATATATATTTACTTAATTGCTTTCTCAGTTCTTAAGCAAGAGAAGTTCCCCTTTATGTACTTGGAATGAAGTCTCCTCTATGAAATTCCTGTTGCTTTCAAAATTATAAGCTTTCACTTACTTACTTAAACCATGCAAAAAACCTCATCAGCTTCTTTTCATGTTAGATGTTGTGTCATTCATTTGCCACTTGATGTGCTCCTCCTCTGACACAGGTCAATAGTAGGTTACACAGCTTTATCTCTCTTCAGGCTTGCAGGAAGATTCAAACCCACTCACCTGCCCTCTATGTCTCTATCTCATTTGGTTAAGCTAGAAGATCTGCTTTGTAATAAATAGAGAATTGTTATGAACACACTAACAGCAGTTGCAGTACATTTTACAAAGAAGATGCAGCTGTGGACTTTTTATAATTCATACACCCTAATGCATGCTATTTACTTTATACTGGATATGACACTTAACAAATTAGCATGCACTACCCTTTCATAGAAACATTAAGGATGCAGAACTATTGATTTTATTATTTTTTAAAAGAGACTGATATGTTTGAAAAGAGCCTTTTACAGCTGGATTGATGATTGCCCATGCTGTAGAATGGGGGCTTGTACTCAGTAGTTTGTTTTTTCTTCTCTCTGGTTCTCTTGGTGTTTTCTTGGTTTTCTTGTTTCACAGCTCTTTAGCAATAGCTAACATATTTTGAAATAAGAGACACTATACAATGATTAGCAAAACTGTATTCCCTCCCTTACTCTCTGTACTTTTCACAGAAAAATTATTTGTTCTTCCTAAACCCTGATAACCAACAGAATTGTAGCTTGCATTTTCATCCCTCTTCGTGGGTCTTAATGAGGAAATTACTTCCATATATGCTCATATATATTATAATGTTTCAGACATATATACCCTGTTCTGTCAATAAGCCAAGACCCTAAAATAATATCTTAAAATATTTGTATATTAATTCCACTATACTCTGTGAAAGCTATGAACTTAAATATTGTCAAGAATACTGGTCCCTCTGGTCACCAGTTTTCTTACTGTAAATATATTTATGTTATTATTTGTCTTACTAATAATGTATTTGTATTGGTTAAAAACACACAAGCACATAATAAAGCTTGTACATACTTATATATACTGCAATTTTATCAAAATCTTTCATATATGGGAACTTTAGTATATAGTTGTAAACAGAATTATTTTTTTCCCCCACCTAGGGGGAAATAGCCATATTTCACTTCAAGCTATTGCTTTATGCATTAAGTTTCTTCAGTTACTGAATTCTGAGTAAGATCTCAGCTTCCAGTGACTCCCATGAGCAAGATAATACAAGTGTAACAGTCAAATAATTGTTCTGATTAGGCAAAGTTATCCCTTATTGTTTTTCATGTTAAATTTATTTTTAATATGTTATCACAGAGTTCCTCTAAAAGATAATGCTCTGCTTTTACAGAAATGGTGAACAGTTCCAAGTCTGGTATATTTTAGTAGATGGGTTTTTTTAAGAAAATATTACTGAATTAATAGTACTAAGATCTCTAGAACTGCTCAGAACTACTAGTAAGCAACTGAATCACTAGAGCTGTCCAGTAAAGATTTTTTTTAACACAAACACAATATTTCTGTGCTGTGGTAGGGCAAAATTCCCATTGGATTTTTAACTGTCTTTATGTGTTCACTTCGTGAACAATTGAGAACTCGGATTTAAGCAATACAGAAATCAGAGAAGCCTGTGTAAGCAATTGCAGTTTCTGCCAGCAAAGCCCCAGTTACAGCCGGTATTTATTTGCTTTCTTGATAAGAAAGGCCTGATTTTGCAAGCCAATATATGTGACCGCCTTGCGGCCCACGAATAGCAGCGGGAATTTCTGCAAGCTTCCAGAAGGCCAATCTCTCAGTATAACTCTAGCTGTTAACCCAGCCGGCCATCCCTCCCTCCAGCGCTGGGAGGCTGTAGAGGAATTAGGCACCCTGACAGCTCCCCGGGCCGCCGTTCGGGGTTTGCCGGCCGGCAGCAAAGCCGGGGCGGGCACTCGGAGCCTTGGCCCGGGCAGCGCCGCCGCTCCGCGACCAGCCCCGCCCGCTGCCAGAACAGGAGAGAGCTCTGGAGGGGCTCAGCTGCTGCTGCTGCAGCCTTTGTGCTAATGCTTTGGTTAAACTGATGCCAGCCAGTGCTCGCAGTGGATACTTTTTTTCGAAAGTGTATTTGCTTAATAGAAGATCGGTAGCAGGTATGAAGGAAAATAAAGTCTGGAGGCGTTTTTAAAGCACCTTGTAGCTGCTGCCTGTCTTGCGAGATTTCTGAGTTGCTTTAGAGAAAACTCCTAAACCTGTGTCCCTTAATGAGTAAAGGTAAGCTATAACTTATTTTATCTGGAAACCATGCCAACCATGTTCCTCTGGTATCTTTTTTGCTTCTTATGTGAATATTAGTTTCTTACTTTCTTAACATGCATAGGAGATGGCTCTATGATAACTGTAACAGAAAATGTACTCTTGCTATAGTTGATGTTACTTATTGGGGTAACAAACTACATCTTTTTAGGTTAATCACCAATTTCGGGTTCTTCATATAAGCAAAAATTTGCAAGGTTGGGCCTTACAGCTTCTATACAGAGCAGCTGCCCAAGTAAACTCATTAAAGCAAACAAGTGAACAGGTCAAAATCCTTGCCTCCTGTTCATTCTTGATGAGACATAAGGAAAAAACACAAAGTTACCATATTTTTAAAATAGTTTATTCTTCTTCTATAAAATAAACTGTATTTTTGATAGGGAGTAAATGCCTAATGAGCTCTAAAATCATGCTGCAAATTTGTGTCAACTGTTGGTTGTAGGTTATGCCTGCCCTTAACTTCACCAGAAGATAATTAAGTAATTACTTACTACGAAACTCTTTGATGGCTGGGGAAGTGTCTGACAAAGCAAAGGAAGCTGTAGGGTCAGTGTTTCATTACAGCTTCATGCATTTTAGCTGAAGTGTGGGGAAGCTGTATAAAATATGTGCCTGAAGTAAAGATGCTCTTATAAACCTTATTTTTTTGTGTGTGTGTGCTGTTTCTTTTTTTCAGACAAGCTTCCTGGGTACAGTAAATGATAATACAGTTAGATGCAAACCAAATAGAAGAGACTATCAAGTAATATAAGGCTTTTTACTGGAAGTAGAAAGCCAATGGCTGTTTTACTCAAACTTCATTACTGTAACAGAAGAACTGGCTGCAAGGTAAGTACCTACACTCAAATTATTACAAAAAGTAATTTTGAAGTTACATTTACACTTGAAATTATCCTTCTTAGAAAGAAAAAGATTCTGAGGTATGTATGTGTTTTGTTGTTTTGTGTGCATGAGGGGTGTATGTGTGTTTGTATTTTTAAAATAGTGAATAATTATGTGTATGTTTTGTGTCTCTACTCAATCCAACTGTCATGATATGAATACCTTTAACTAAGCAGAAGAGATCAACCCAAACTCTTTATGAATTCCAAGGGAGGGTGACTCTTGGGCAGCAAGACTGCTTTCCCTTTGTAGGGGTTTATTTCTAAAGGAATGTGTCATGAATCCCTTATATTAATGTAGCTTATTCCTCTTCAGTTGGCTCTTTCCTTTTCTGTTTGCCCTCTTGTCTGATGGTGAACTTCAGAAGTTTTTGTACTTTTGAGCTGACAGTATGTTTGCCTTGTCTGTTGTCTCATCTCTTCTTCCTCTCTGAAGCTAGTTTTAGATTTCCCATAATGCAGCTAATGAAGTAAAACAGCTGAAAGAAGTTCTGTGAAGAGATCCTGAGTTGCAGTGTGAGCATTGTGCTTATGAGCTATTAGGCTACCAAGGCTTTCTTAGGGACTGTAGGAGTTGTTTTCAACACAGGAAGAAGTAACTTACTGCTCTCTGTTTATCCAAATATTTTTCAGTTTTTTGTTTTTATTTTTTTTTTATTCTATTAATCTCTATTTAATCTTTTTCTTCTGCCAGCTTTTGAGTCAGTTGAATCTGACAAGAATCTCTCATTTCATTTTACATCCCTACCACATCCTCTCTGCTACTTAAAGCAGAATACTACCTTACTCTTTTTCTTGTCTCTGTGAGCAAGGCAAACAGCCTTATCTCTTCTTGTTTTGAAAGTTTTGCTGGTACATATAATTATTACTTAATCTTCATCTTTAGCTTTCTATAGGCATCTTTAATTTATGTATAAAATCAATTAGATGTAAACTTTTACATTACAGTTTGGAGAATGTTGGAACTAGAAGGAAATACTTTAACTAGAAGTTGAAGATCTGATTTAATCTTACCTTGAATATTTGGGAGGAGTTGCGTATTGGGTTTTTATTTTCTAGTTCTTGAAACTTAACTGTTCCACACACTCTTACCTCTGATTTTCTTCTACTTAGTGATGTAAAGTTGCTGAGGAGCCCATATGTTGAAATACAAATATAGCATTGCCTTGGAAATTGTGGATTTCCATGTATGAGAACTTTGGAAGAGTTCATATTGATGATGTCTATTGTGTAAGATTAATGATGTGCCTTGTCTTTATTTGGCTGCTTCTTAGGTATCAGGAGTTCAGTCTGAAATGGCTCTGTGTGTTTCTTATCTTCATGTCCATCCATGCTGTCAGGGAACTTCATAACCTGATACTTCTTATCACTGGCTGCAAAATGGGCTTGGCCCTTCCAGAAGATAGACCACCTTGTCTGTCTATGTTCCACCAGAGCTGATAACTCACTTCTTGTGCCTCAGGATTGAAAGGAAGTTTATCTCTGTTCTGCTGGCCTTTTGGATGTGGAAACCCTTTCTGTTGTTGGTTAAGGTGTTCTGTAAACCACAGTACAGCTGTAAGCCCTGCATGCTACCGAGCAGCAAAACAATTGTCACAGCTTTTATGAAAACATTATTTTGGCAGGGCAAAATCATCGTTGTATGACTAAAGCTGAGGTTAGGGGTCCATATAACTGTTTAGGATCTGGGGTCCTACCATCCCATGTCTTTCATGCATGCTGTTCCCTTGACAGGAGTGTGACAAGCAATCCATTGTTTGACTAATTGTCTAGAGATCAAATATCCAAAAGGAAGAGTTCAAAGGGAGAAGTCTCGTGCTTGTCTGCAACAAACAAACATACGTATTTCTTTGTCTAAATCTTCATACCAATTCTCACTCTTGCAAGCATAAAATTTATTTCTGACATTTGGTAACTTTAGTTTCTCTGCAGAAAGAAGAACTTATTACTGGGGATATTTGTCATATGGGAATAAATAGACACAGATTGTGGAAACAAAAGGCAGTCTGTAATGATGCAGAATTTGGAGCTATGATTAATAAAAGCATGATTGATACTAGCTGGGTAGTTCCGCAATACTGTTGACCTTTCTATGTCTGTGAAGCATGTTTTAAGATCTATCTGTCCTGTGCAGAGGTTAAAGGAACTTGATTTTTTTTTTTTTTTGAGAGAGAGAGAGAACAGGAGATGGATTGGCAAAAGGCATATTAAAAGCACTGTCAAAATGCATGGAGGGAAGTAGTCTACCCAGTGGATGGAGGGATCCATTGACAACCTGTAGATGGCCTGAAATATGGTATCTGAACATTTTAACAATGTCTGGCAGTTATCAGAAGTTCTTCAGCAGCTGGGAGCAGTGTTTTCTCCTGAATGCTTTTTTTAAACAAGATTTTGTATTTTACCATTCAACTGATTTCTAAAGAGGAGTGGTGACCTGTAATGTAAATATTTATGGTGTTTAATTGCCTGTAAATTTTATTTTATACAGATGGAGCTGCCTGGTTTTTCTGTTGCTGTTTGGATGTTTGTTTGCCTCTATGCATCTGTGGTTGGCTATCCAAATGGAAAAGTAAGAGAAGCCTGTACTAGCATGGTACCCTGTCATGGTAGCTCTCCTCAGCTGTCACCTGAGCACACCATTACAGTGAATGGGACTGAATTTAAACCAGGGGACAACATAGAAGGTATTGTCAGTTACAGCTGAAGAGTTTAATTTATTGTTTCTTTGTATTATAGTATGTCTTTCCTCACTTTTCTACATTGGATTTATTGAAGCAGTTGAATCTTATTTAGGTAATCCATGAACCATCATTCGGTACTTGTAAAATGAGCATCTGGTAGTCATTGTTGAAATACTTCCTTCTTTCTCTGGAATAGAGTTAAACTTCTTTTTATTTTCCCTCTTGCTTTAGTTCATCTGTCTGGACCAGATTTTGAAGGGTTTTTCATACAAGCCCGGGATGCAGAGCACCTGGATCGCCCTGCAGTTGGTTCTTTTGTGTTAGCCGACCGGAGACATTCTCAGCTGCTGACATGTGGTCGTACCAAGGTAGGGTTCAGTGCCTTAAAATGATCCATTGGGCACTGAGGGAATTGTACCAGAATATGCCTGGAACAGGATAGAGCTAATCCATGTAATCTAGTTTGAGTTCAGTGAGTCTCTGGGGAAATTGGTCCAAATTGGAGTACAGAGGCATGACTCACTGCAGCTCTGGCTGTTCTTACGAGCTGTTTAACCTATCTTGGTGACAGAAAGCTGTTGACTGCTGCAGGAAGATGCAGTATTTGTAACAAGTTTTCCTTTTACACAATGGACACAGTGTATTCCTACTATTAAAAGGAGCAGCCATTGCACTCCCTCTTCATTCTCTTATTGCCAAAAAGTGGAGCATTTCCTTATGAAGAAACATCACTATTTCTGCATAAATGCTGTAGGGAGTGTAGTAGAGTATGCTCTACCTCATTGCTGGAGTATTCTGGAATGAAAGTCGTTCCTTTTAGTCTTGGAGTTTGTTAGTATGAGTAAGTTGCAGTACTACACCTCCCCTGAGCTGATCATCACTGACTGGGGAAAACCCAGTTGCACTGGGGTTGTGCAGTGTAATAGTGCAGTGTCTCTGCAGGATTTAGTTGCAGCTTCTGCTGACTGTGTTAAGTAACTAAATGTGTATCCACTGTGTAACTCTTGGTACTTGTGTGTTTTCAGAATTCAGCTGTCAGTCACACAAGTAAAGCAAAAAAAAAAGACATAAAAGTTTATTGGATTGCTCCTAGAGATGCTCCAAAACGTGTACAGTTTCTGTAAGTAAACCTAATATCAATTCTAATTATTAGTAATAATATTATGCTATTGTATAATATTATTAGTAATAATATTATATACTATTAATAATAATAAATTATTAAAATGCAGACAAGGTAAACCTGTACCATTGTCTATGTCAAATATTATCCAGCAACTGAAATGCTGTCCAGCAATGGCCTTGGGTCCAATGGCCTGAAAAGCCAATACCCCTTACTTGCAGAGTCTGTGTTAATGCAGACACTTCTCTGAAGTTCTGATCTATACCATATCTGTAAATGTTTCTTATATCCACTACAGCATGTGGTATTATGTTTTAAAAATCTTTTTCTACTGATATTTAAGGTATTTTCCTGCTTCAATCCCTAAAATGGTAGAAGTCTCCATGAAGATGAGTTTTGCAAATAAGTTGTGTGAACTCTAGCTTCTTTTCCTTTTTTTTTTTCCTTTTTGAAGTAGCAGCCAACTATAAATGTATACAGTAATGACTCTGTGTGCGTGTTGTGTTCTTTAAGAGCCACAGTTGTGAAGAAATACAGGATTTTCTGGGTAAAGATTCCGGGTCCTGTTGTTTCTCAGCCTGATGTCCTGTCCCCAACACCACCTTTGCGTGCAACATCAGAGGCTATGTCAACTTCACATCCAGTTTCCTACATATCAAAGCCAGTAAGTAATAATAAAGCTAAATCAGGCTATCTTTAATGTTTGTGATTAATGGAATTTAATGAGATGACATTGATACAGTCTATTAACAGAAAAGGAGAGGTGATGGATGAGTTACTTTAATATCTAAGGCTCAGAACATGACATCTACCCTTAGCTGAGTTGCCTGAACCTTGCAGGGGCAAATGTTCTCATGCTGCACACAGGTCAGAAGATTAACAGAACATTTAGAAATTAATGATCAGAAAATATTGTGCATACCTGTCATGAGAGATGGAAAAATACTTTATCTGGTCTTGACTAATAGCTTCCTATTTTGCAACTGCAGGCTCAGAAATTTTCTTCTCTGAGTTCATCTGTGTTACTGATTTTTGTTACTGAGTCTTGAGTGGATTGAGCAAGCATTGCTATTTGATCCAGGATAACTGTGACTTATAATCAATGTATTTTCTCAATGTGTTTCAGTGGAGTTTCTACTTTTAAAAGCAAGCATAAATCTGTAGTACCCTTCTTTTATTTCTCATCTTAGAGCTGATATTACCTCTCCAAATATTAAACCAGAGGAAGGTTTTTTGTGAAGTCCTTGCTGACTTTCCCAAGTTATTCTATTTTTTTCCAAGTTATTTTTTTCCAAGTTATTCTACTTTATTCTAAAGTGAAAATTCAATTAAAATTTAACTTGGAATGGTGTGTAAATATCTCTGTTGTTCTTTGTATGCTTATTTTCAATCATGGGTAGAAAGGAGGAAGAGAATGGAAACTCTCATTGTTCACAATTTATTTGTTTGTTTAATTGTTTAGTTTAGTGCCTCAGGTTGTGGAATTATGAAGTTCTGCATTAGGAACCCTACAAACTGTGATCCTGGAAGTGCTTCCTGTTTTTTTCTATCTTTCCAACAAGAGGAGAGTTCAGTTTTTATTGAAATGAGCGGTCCAAATGAAGGATATTTAGCATTTGCATTTTCCCATGACCAGTGGATGGTGAGTGTTCTATTTTATTTTCCGTAGCTTTTGTGACGTTAATAAATTTTAAATGGAAACGCATATGGAAAATTGAAATACTGTCAGATGTCCCACAAAGTGTGACTCTCCCATAGTGCTAAAACACAGGTTGTTTCTTAGAGGTGGATATTCACTTTTAACTCAGGACTGAGTAACTGCAGTAGAATTTCCCTCTGGATTTCTCATGGCAGAATTCAGCCTGTCTGATTGAAATTCCTGGTTAAATCAATCTCTATTTACCCATCCAAAAAATCTTACCTCTCAGAAACTGAGTTGTAATTCTGAAAACCATTTGCATTTGATCCTTGAATATTACTCCTATGCAAAGAGTCTTAAAAATGTCAAAGGATGCTTCTTTCTGGCCTATGTTAAAGTGAAAGGATGATGCTGTTGACAAATGCATAATCCATAATCTACTTGTTGCACAAAAAACCCACTGTTTATATTTGTACCCCTAATGCAGAAACACTTGGTTTTTAGCAACACTTTTTTTACAGCTGTGGAGGAAAAAGATCTTGTAACTGAAGTGGATTTTTAAATAGCTCCAACATCCATCTCTGTCTTGTCTAGTTAATTTAGTAAATTCTAAATTAAAGAAACTTCTGATTATGTGGTTGTTATGATGGGAGGGGAGTGTGAATTATAATGTGTGTTTCTATTTGTCATCTCTAACTTAATGTGTGCCTATATTAAATCAAAGACCTTTTGGAGACTGCCAGTAGTGTTTTTTATTGGGCTATAGAGATTTTTCTTTTCAACTCTGCAGGGTGGTGACGATGCTTATCTGTGTGTTAATGAGGATCACCGAGTTCATGTAAGCACTGCCTATCTGAAGGAGAGAAGTCATCCTCTCCTGGATTCAGAGGTATGTTTTAAAATTCAGACACTTTCACGTATGTAGCTTTGAAGGAAGGTATGCTGCTGCTTTGTGCTTTTGTTTTGCACAGCAGGTGTAAATACTGAGGAGGATACATAATTCTTTAAGGTGAGATTGGTTGGGCTCTTAATTCCTAGTAAATGTTAACTTTGGAAGTCTAATTTGTAAAGTTAGTCTCATGATGGGAACTTAGTGTATTTAGAAACATTGTCTCTTTTATTAGTCTGTTCCTTTGCTACAACTGCAGCTGTAACGGGTTTGTCCTGGGTTAAACATTGTTATGGGCTATAAAAATTAGTGATAATAGCTTCAAACTCTTAAGTTGCTGTGTTGACTTACTGACAAACCTCTTGCATGCCAGTTTAGAAGGGATCCCACTTCCCTGGATCATTCATATTTTTCCTTTATACTGCAGTGACACTCTTGTCTTTTGCAAGGTTACTTTTTAGCCAGTCTGAAAACTCTGGGTATTAAATATCTCCTGTTTTACAGAATGCCCTTGAAGATGTGTCATGGAGGCTTGCAGATGGTGTTCTTCAATGTTCTTTCAGAAGGAGTATTCATCTCCCTGCTTTTAAAGGGAGATTTAATCTGAATACCAGTTACTACATCTTTCTGGCAGATGGGGAAGCTAGTAAAGGTAAACTTGACTTACATATGGTTGCTTTTCTTTTAACTGCTCCAAATGAGAACCCTTCTGTAAGATATGGCTTAGATGAGAATTGGTGTCTGAACTTAGGTTTCTGAGTTTGAGACCTTTAGTTCAGTCACCTTTACTGCTTCTCTGGATCATGGGTTTCCTTGTGGAAGTTATTGCAAATTTGTTCATATATGTGTTGTATGTTCATTTGATGATAGGAACTGATGGCTTCTTGAGAACTGTCCACATCTTTATTTTTTAAATGGAGACTGGAATCAAAAGGAATTATTCTTCATGTCTTGTGTATGTAGTGGAGAAGAAAGGTATTTCCAGTAGCTGTGTGAGTTGTGTTTTGTACATTAGCTGTGCAGGATAGCTTAGCTGATGTTAGGTTCTTACCCTGTAGTGTGTTACCTTGTATGATTATGCACAGTGGTCACAACAGGGCTTGAATTCATGAATGAGGAATGAGCACACTTAGAAGTGTAATGGCTTTCATTAGCAAGAAATAAACCACTTTGTCACTGCTCAGGTGGGCTCATATCCAAACATCGTCGTCAGCCGCTGGTCACCGATGGGCTGTACAACATCACGGGACTTCCTCAGGACATCGGAGGTTCCCGGGCCCCACGGCTTATCAAGGCTCATGGTAAGCTGCAGTTTCTAGTCTTGTCTCCCACTTCTAGACTTGCTGAGACTGGAGGGTTATTGCAGAGTTGGTATTCCCTCTTGTCATTCTGCCATTTATGTTGTATATTCTGTTGGCTAGCAAGATCTGATATTCTGGTGGCAGAGTGAAGTTATTAATTTTTTATTTCAAGAACAGTGTTGGAAGATTCTTTTTGTCCAGGAAAATGAACCCACCCTTGCCTTTTCCCTTAAATTTATTACTGAGACTTGTTTATCCCTTTCTGTCTATTTCAAGTTGTTGTAGTTGCATTTTTGGTTTGAAATGAGAAAGCACTCAACTGGCAGTCTGGAGCCACTGAAGTTAATGGGAATTTTTTTCTCCTACACTACTGGACTTTAATGCAAGTCCATGATAGAACTGCCACTCAGTCTTTGTCACACAGATTGTAGCAATGTCATCTCTCATCCTCTGATGTCTGAGGTGGTGATAGAATGTTTTCTCTCACCAGTATGTACAAAGTCTATTAACATGTGTGAAGTGTGCAGTAGCCAGAGCTGCTCTGTTGTGTGGGCAAAGTATAATTATCTCTTGTATGGATGTTTCTGTTCTGTAGCAAGATAAAGGTTATGAAGCTGTAGCCTGAACCAGGTGATATGTTTTTAATCATTGGTAAATTCTGAACATGTGCATATGGACTAAACTATTATATGGTCTTGGAAGTTGTATTCATGTGCACTTGTTACCTATCATTTACCTAGTTGAGTTGTTTGCTCCTCTGTTTTTTTGTATTTTCAGGAGCACTAATGTTTGTTGCTTGGATTACCACAGTTAGTATTGGTGTTATTGTTGCACGATTCTTCAAACCTGTCTGGTCTCATTCATTCCTACTTGGAAAGGAGTTGTGGTTTCAGGTGGGTAAAATCTCCACGTATCTCCAGCTGTATTTTCTAGCATTACTGCAGGCAGAATTCTAAACCTGTTTGATCCTAGAAATAGACTAAACATGATATGATTTACATCTTTCTTTAATCTTATGAAGTGGAACAATTGAAAATCAGTTCACCTACTTTACTTGTAAAATCTAAAGTTGGGATTAGGAATATCTTTTAACTGTTGGTCTTCTTAATGTCTTTTAATGATGTATTAAGAAAGCTGTAGAGTTTCTAAAAGCAAGTTTAACTTTTCTAGGTGCATCGTATGCTTATGTTGACCACAGTCATGCTTACAAGCATTTCCTTTGTGTTGCCTTTTGTATACCGAGGAGGCTGGAGCCAAGTAAGTGTGTACTTCATCTTGTTTGTTAACTCAAAGGTAAAGGTGGGTCTAAATGAATGAGGAAGTTCACTGACGACAATTATGACTATTTCTCAGCATATTTCTGTGAAAGCTGTTCTTAAGCAAGCTGATTTCAAATTCTAGCAACACAGAAGAGGAATTTTCTCTCTTTTAAAACTACAGCTGAAAAATTTTGGTGTTTTCCTTCCTTCCTCTTTTTCCCAAATAAATTCTTTGCTCACAGTTTCTTTATGTACTATTTTGGTCTTACTGTTTCGTTAGAGAATATGATCTTGGGAGGGGAGTAAGGATGTGATAGCTGACATTAGCATGGTAAATCTGCTGGGAAGAAGTGTTTCTGTGAACTTAGACATAACAGTGAGTGATAAGTTTCGTCTGGAGCAGTAGCTAGCTAGAGATTGTGTACCTGTTGCTGTCACCTGTATTCTGTTTGATGCAAAGTGACATCGAAAGTTGTAAAGTCCATAGAGCATCTGAATTCAAGGTGAGAGAATACAATCACAGGTGTGACCTAGGAAAACTGAATAAAACGTTTTCAAGTGAAAGAAGACCAGTGCTGGGGTCTGGGATGAGCTACAAAATAGGCCTAGGCTAGAGAGCTTGGATTATGGCTTCTATAGTCATGTAAGTCTGCTCTTCAGCTGCTAGAATTTCTCAGTACAGCAGAAAGGAGGGACAAATCCTGAGCAGACATACTGGTGTGTCTGCTACCAAGGCAAACAATGTCCATCTGGCTGCAGGGCAGCTTATTGTGTCCTATTGTCTCTGCCAGTGCTGCCCCATTGTGACTTACTAATACAAGAATAAATAAAATTTGCAACTTTTTGTTTGTAAGCTTCTCTGTTTATATAGATATGATGTTTTAAGAAAAATGTCCTCTGTTTAGCAAGCAGGTTTTCATCCTTACCTTGGCTGTGCTGTGATGGCTTTGACAATCTTTCAAGCACTTATGGCAGGTTTCAGACCATCTCGTCATGCACCAAGGTATGACTGACTCATTAAATTACAGCCACAGGAGTTAAATGGGACTGTTTCTTTAAACCTTCTTTTTACACTGGAAAGTTTTACAGCTTGAAAGTAGGAGAAAATGTCCTTGGATTTCTGCCCCCTTCCCCCAGCTGTGTAATCAAAAAAATGTGTTTCATTGCTTTGTAGGAGGCAATTGTTTAACTGGTTTCACTGGAGTACTGGTACAACAGCTAGAATATTAGCTGGTGAGTAGAAGTAATAGTTGTAACTCTCATTTAGCTGAGTTAGAGGATCTTTTCCCTTTGTCTGGGCTGTTGTTCATTTAAAACGTCTATGTACATCCAGTCCAGGAATGTCTGAAGATCCTTTATCTTGTTCATCTTTTGTGTGAGCTTTAAGAGGCCATTGGATACAACTTAGAAAGAAGTGACTTCAAAACACAAGGAATTACTGACAAAACTGAAATTCCTCTGTAAGGAGGACCTGTCCTTATCTTCATGGTTTCTTTTTGTCTTGGAAGATATGAGAATAATGTTACTGAATGGGAGACAGGAATTTCACTTACAGATCCAGAAGCTGGGTTTAATTCTTGTAATAGAGGCAAGCTTCCACAGCAACCTTAAGCACTAATATTGTGCTGAGTGGTCTTGTTGGTAGTCACAAATGCTAGTGTTTGTGTGGCTGGAATGTGATAGGGCACTAAGCTGGTTGAAAACCATCTTGGCTTTTTCTTCCTGTCTTGGCCCCCACACTACCAAAAAAGTCCCAATCAACCAAACAACCCCCTATCCTCCCCAAAAACAACCTCTTGACAACTTTCAGCTGTATGAGCTCCTTTAACCTCATTCCTAAAGAAGTTTTAAGTAATTCATGTAAAATTTACTTAAAAAAGCATTGAGAGCATCTTTAAAACACATCGGCACAACATGCTTATTGTTTTTTTCATCTTGTTTTTACTGAATAGTTGTGACTATGTTCTTGGGAATGGATCTGCCAGCACTTGACCTGCCAGACCCATGGGACACCTATGCAATGATTGGTTTTGTAGCTTGGCATGTTGGTACTGATGTTCTTCTGGAAATACACAGCTACTGTCTCGTTCGCAAAGGTACAAACCCAGCCTGTTGTGTCCCCTTGCTTGCTGAGCATAAAACCAGTGTGGATTTGATTTCAGGAGGTGTTCTTTAGCCTCTAACTTGGAAGCTGAAAGGGAGTAACTCTTGACTAATAGTGTCCTATCTTCTGTAGACAAATGAATATGGAAGAAAACCAGTTTTCAAGACAGAAGTGTTTTAGAAGAGTGGGGTTTGTGTCATTTTAAATAGTAGCTTCTCATTTCTCTAGCCACAGTTCAGAGGGGACTGAAAAGTGCAGATTGAAACATGTAAATATTTTCTGAGACTCTATTATTTTTTGTCATAAATTTGATGCCAGGTGGGTACGTTAAGTCCAGATTAATTCATGAAGACTTAATATGCATTTAACTGTTGACAAATTGCTGTTATTGCAGGAGCAAGCTTGAATGCTTGCCATTTTGACTGACTGGGGCAGGAATATGAAATCCTGACTCAAATATGTCTCAGGAAAAGATGGGTAGTAACTTCATTAGAATTTGTTATCTTCACTGGCTGGTGTCACAGAGAGGAGGTGACTGCACATGTGAATGACCTGGGTCTAAGGATGAGATGAGACAGCTGCAGAATTGAAGTGTGATTAATTAATAGTCTGTGTGAGGTGGCATGTGGAGAAGCAGTGATTATAAAAGATGTGAATTTAAATTTAACTGCAGTAATTACTTCCTAGAAATAGGGAAATTAACCTGAAATGTTTGAACAACGAGTGTTTCTCATGTTGGCTAATGAAAATACTTCTTAATGAAATCCAGTTATCTTAAAATATAAAAGGAAAAGGTGTTAGCTCAAAACTCAGTGTTTTGATTATTCAGTCTAGCAAAAGAGACAGAGTGTTTTTTTGACTTCAATGTTCAGAATTTACTTTTTGTAGGTCAGCTCCAGAATAATTTTTCATTTGTGCTGTGAGCATGATAGCAACAGGTCATGAAATGTCAAATGAAATTCCCAAGTTCTTTTCAGATTTGATGCTGTGTCAGACTTAGTCACAGGATTAAGACCTCTGCAGTATAAAAATGAAACCCCCCTTTCCTCTTAAGGGCAGACTTGACTTCTGTTTTTTCCCTATGAACAGTTGAAGTGATAGAGGATGACAGAGTACAGATACTGCAGTCACTCACATCTGCAGAAGCAGAGGTGAGTCACAATTTGGTAACTAACTGCTATGGAGTGGTATGATTCTTTGTTTAAACAATAAAAAGACTTACTGTTCGATGACTTTTCTTCCCCTTTTCTTGCAGGGTCGTCTGTTCAAACAGATTGTGTTGACCATCTATGTCTGTGGAAATATAGTTTTCCTTGTTGCCTTCCTGATAGCAATCAACCAAGTATGAAATTAGTATTTGAGAATTTTGTGACAAAATACTGTGCAGTTGAAAAATCTGCAAGGAATACTTTTTATTAAAACTTTTTTCTCAAAATGTCCATGAAGATGTAATTGAAGAATAAAAGCACATGCATGTCATGCTCAGTGTTAGGGAGATTTGGAATTCAAATCTAGAGAGGAATCCTGCAGTCCTACAAAAGCTGTCTTCTGATGGGACTTTCAACAGGAACTTTTGCCTGAGTAAGGAAAGAAATCTCTATTTTTTAAGCACACTAGTTAACTTGATTGAGGCTTATAGGTGAAGACTGAGAAGATGTGCTGAAAATGTTATTTGGATAGTCAGTTTCCTAAACCTTTTGTAAATATTATTGGGTGAACTGGTAAGATATGACTGATCCAGATTAATTTGTCCACTTCACTGTGTTCTAATACGTGATATGCCAGCTTCCTACTCTTGACAGTTTTGTGCATAAAGAAACACCCAACCAAACAAACCACAAAACTTAGTGAAAGATTGTCACAAATGCAGATTGATTCATGAGCTAAATAGAAAAAAGTAAAATGTGAAAAGCACTGTCTGCTCTAAGTATACTTACACAAGAAGCACAGGAGTTTAGGAACTTCAGGCCTTTAAGAAGACCGTCATTTGCCTCACTCAAAATACTGCTCTCATATCCCTCTTGGTGCTTCTGAGTCATAAAGAGAAAACATGTTTGCAATATAAATGCATTAAACCTATCATAACTTATCTAAAACTCAAACCAGGAAGAAGCTAGCTGTGTTTGTGGATTTCTCTTTTACTGTCTGGTTGCTTGTGGCTTCTGAATTACTTGACTATGTGAATAAGATGGATTTATTCCAACTGATGCTTTAATGGAAGTGAAAATACTTGCTCTGGAATGTTGCAGTTGTATTTGTGCTATTGAGCGAAATGTAAATTGGGAGCTAGGTTGACTTCAGGAAAAGCAGCTTCTGTTAGTGTTGAGTGAGAGTCCTTTGAGTTGGCATATCTAGAACACAGAACTATAAGAATTCTATTCTGAAAGAATATTGGAGGGCAATTTTTTAGTCAACAAAAGGTTTCTCCAAATATCTGAACTAGGTGCAGAGACTAGAAAGAGACTATCATTTCACGTATTTTGTACATGGTTTGCCTAAGTATGGAAGAATACTCTTGAAATGGCATTCTGGAAATGAAACCTTAATGTGCAGTGCAGTTACAGTACTTTGCAGTTGTTTTGTGGCTATGAACAGCTTGCTCCCACAGGTCTTCATTTTTCTTGCTGAAAAGTATCGATTTTTAGTTGTAACAGTTCAAGATGTATTTTTCAGCTAGGCCTACTGGGGAATGAAGGTGTTGGGAATATTGGATAGACTAGTGAGTAGTGAGGCCTCACTTGTTATAGACTTTTCCAGCAACATCTCTGCAAGTGTGGCCAGCTCTAAAATACTTGTAAGTGTGGGTCAGGTGGTGGCTCTCTGCAGTTAACCAAAGCTGTCTGGTTCTGTTTCTTCTCCCACCTTCCCAAAGTCCATAGTACAGCCTGTTGCATGGACAGGTAATATTCAGGAAGCTACAGATTTGTTTGAATTCAGATCTTTTGGCTGCTCACATATCTGATTTAGCCATAAGGACAGTTATGGAGCTGGGATTAGACCCTTTGTTAGCAGCAGCTGACTAAATCCAAGTTGAATCATCTCCCTTAGAAAAGTCATGTGTAGATTGGGAAAGGGAGTCTACAAAGAAATGAGTCACAACCCAGGCTGAAGGACAAGAAGCATGGGGCCAACTGTGTGGGTGTGAGGTTTTTTTAGAGAACTCTGATCTCAAAAGCCTGGGAATCTCAGGCTCATCTACTGCTAAAGTTTTGTGGGGCTCTTGCGTCTTCTGTGAGTTTAGAGGAAAAACCACTCAACCAAGGCATGATTGATGGTTTTTTAAATTAACCTTAATGCCAAATTCTTTCTGTAATACAATAGCTGTACTGAGGGTTGTTTCATTTATGTGTGACAATGAACATGGGTTTTAAAACATGAATGTAAATATCTCAATAAAAGTTCTTGTCCCTTTTAGTAATGTGAAAATGCTGTCAAAAGGAAACTGGATAAGTCTTGCCTAGGAGCAAAATGGATTGTCTGGGTTTTGTAGATGTTGTTTTATAAATTAAAGTTACGTAAATCCTTCCTGGAGAAACTTATTATTGAAATTGAATGTTAAATAGTGTCACTTTTTATAGTAGTTTCTTTTCCTCAAGAAAAAAAAAAAAGTCTTTGTTCCACATCTAATACAACTTTAAAACTGGCAAAATTGTCAGTTGCTCTGGATAACCTTTTTCTTCTCACTGCTTGCAGTATTGTCTAATTTCTTACGGGCGTCATTATGTGCAGTATTGTAGCTTAATTGATTGAAAGAAAGACTTGCTAATTTAACATAATTTCTCTTCACACCACCACTCTGGCCCTTTTCCTGCATAACTAGTAAGAGGAAGTAACGTGTCATTGTATTCTGGCGTCTTCCAAAGTTTTTTTTGTGTAATCCTTTGAAAAAAAATCTGGAAGGGTTTGATACTGGCAAGAAAATATATGATGAGTAGTAATTCGTGAAATGTCTTGTAAGTAGTTTGCTGTTTTGATTGTTAGGTGCAGCATCCAAATACTGGTCATTTGCTCTTGACTTAGCTGCAAATGATGTTCTTTACCTGTGCTTTGAACAAAAATTATGTGGTACAAATATAATGGAGTTCACGGCTACTTTGTCTTTAAGTAATTTTTAGTTGGTTGGCATTTCAGGCTGCAGCACGAATCAGGGGAAGGTGTATTTCATTTCTCCTTCTTACATTGAGTGCTACATTGTTTTCTGTTTTGTCAAAAATCACGAGATTGGGAGATGTCCGTTTCCGTGTAATAATGGCCTTGTTTTTTCTTTACCCAGGAAGGGCTGCAGAGAGCTTACCTGCTTTGTGTCCCATCAGGCTGTAACACTACGTGGCGCCCTTGTACAAATAACAGCACTGCTGTTTGCTTGCTTTCTGTAAACTCAGCGAGAGGTTGACATGTAAAGGTTTTCTGAAACAGGAAGTGTTCCTATATGAACTAATTGGAAAAATTCTCAAGGTTTATTAGGAAGCTCAATCTTTAAATTCAAGCCAACTCATACAGATAGAAATTATGGAATGGGTGTTTGCTTGATAGCTATGCTTAAGCTTTTGTTTGAGCAGATATGGATGGTTTTCTTTTGTCATGTGGGTATATCCTTTCCCAAAAAAGCGAAGATGAACAGCGATTGCTAAGGACAAACTGCAGTATTCTGCATTTCTCTGCAAAGCTAATACCTCAGTGGGTTTAGACCTTTTGTGCAGGCTGAAGTAAGAAGTGTCCAAGTGAATGGAAGGATGGTTAACAGGGACGATCTGCTAGTAGGTCTGAGAAATTCTTTGCTCACATAAATCTGATTCTGACTTTTCTAGGGGCTTTGTGTGATGGTGAAACTGTTGCATGTACCTGAGTAAGTGGCACAGCAGAACTAGCACAGGACAAATTCTTCAGAACATGCTTGGAACCACCTGGTTTATTTCATACCTGACCTAGTTCAACCACTGTCTAGCTTCTGTTGGTCTTCCTTGTGCTGTGCAAAAGTGACTTTACATAATGTAAACCACAAAACTGCATCACTCTGAACCAGCTGTTTATGACAGTCATCTCACACAAATGATACTGCACTTAAGAAGGACTGCAGTTTCAGCTTTGCTTCAGAGAGACGTTTGTCTTGTGGGGCCTTAGAAATCACTTGGCTTTAATGATGAATTAGATTTTTGCATGGCATCTCTACTGACACTTGGAAAGATGATTTGCCACCTTGTATTTCTGCTCTTGTTGATACAAGATGAAAGCAAGCTCTGGGGCTGTAACACTCAGATGATGAACGTTCCTACTTTCCAGAAGCACGAAACTTTTCAGTCTTTCCTTTAAACTACTTTGAATAGTGTTGTGATGGTAGTTGTTCCCTTCTCCATATTATAAAAGTTAATTAGTACAGGTTGTGGGGGGAGCAGAGGACAAGTGTCCATAGGCATCTGCTGCTGTTACAAAAACTGTTTGTGACTACTTCATATCACTCACCTACTCTCATTTCTTGCTGTGTCCTTAAGAGGTGAGGCTGAAGCCTTCTGCTCTCACAACCAGCGAATAACAGAAGAAGCATAAGGAAAAAACCCACTATAAAACAACAACAACAAACAACAGGATAGACATAGAGGAAGTGTACTATAATAAAATTTATTCTTATTTACTATTCCACTCTCCAAGTAACTATTTCTGACAAGTCTTAAAATTTGAGATTATTACCCACATCAGACTGGGAGCCACCAAATGTTTAGAGGCTACAAATCAGTCAATTACTACCATCGTGCCTCACTATGAGGTAGTAACTTCAGTTTCCTGCTTTGAAAAGAATACCAGTTAAAAATTACAGCTATTTTTTTTTTCTTGCTGGTGCATAATTTAAGTCAGCTATACCAGAATAACAAAACCTGAGCTTTATCTATTTAGTGTTACAAATGAGGCTAAGACCTAGTGAGTTAAAGCTGTTGGGCTGATTTGAGTGTAATGCTGTAGTGTGCTATGAGGCACTTTTTCTCCCAAGAACTACATTCTGGAAAATCTGATTTGGATGTGATTTTTCTAGATGTGATTGAACCTGCTTTTAGGGCCCATATCTCCTCTATCATGTGGAAAGAATTAACCTGTTTTTTGGTGGGAGCATTGAAACTCTCCAGGTCCAACCTGGAGAACTGTGCCCAGCCATGGCTGCACCCATAACAGATCTTTGTTTTCAGCTGCAGGACAAGCTACCAGCAACTCAGTATTTCTGATGGGAGGCTTGCCTGATTTTAGCTCCCCAGGCAACTGAAACCTAAACAGCACGGTTGTTGGGATTTTTTTCTGTTGTTGGGGTTTTTTGTTTGGTTTTGGTTTTTTGTTTGGTTGCTTTTTTCTGAAAGACAGGCACTGCCTGTCTGGTGACAAGTTTCTTGGAAAAGCAGGGCATTATCAGCAAGCTGGGAGGTGAAACCATGCTCAGGAGGTCAGGCTGTTCAAATTATTATGCACAGAATTGATCTGTGAGGTTGTGGGTAGGCAGCATGTTTGTGGGATGGTGAAGAGAGCAGGATGTGAGGATGGCTACGCTGTCATATGTAACATAGAAAGGTGAATGGACTGTAGAGCTCTAGAAGGTGGCTAAATATTTAAATATGCTGGCTTAATTATTTTTGGTTTGTTCTGCTATCACTTAAAAAGGAATGCTTTACATTTCATCCAAAGTAGTATAATTGGAAAGCACTTTTTATATCTACATTAATTCCTGCTCCTCTCTCACATTTTGCTTTTTATTAAGCAATGCTTTTAAAAAATGAATGCTGGAACAGCATTTTCAGTCAAAATCAGATAGATTGGCACACTTTAATGTGGAACAATGTCCCATGGAGATCCATGGAGATTGGTGTTTATCTGCTCTGTGTATATAGCAACAGCATATTTCTGATTGTTAGAACAGGTATGCACGTGTCTTCATACTTGTATATACACTTCATTTATGGCCTTAGGTAACTTCCCACTACTTTTGACAAAATCCAGGATGTGATTTGTGTGTATGTGGCAGTTGGTCAACTCTGAAAGTCTTTTGAAGTCCATTGCATTATGCAGAGGGCAAAATAACCCATGAAACAGAGTAGCAAACCAAGTATTATGATCCAGGAAAAGTATGTGGAAGAAAGTCTTCTTAGCTTTATCTGCTTTGAGTGGCAAATTTTACTTCCATGTCATTACAGCTGTTAAAGCACCTTTTTCCCCAGCTTTGCCATTCTCATCCTCAGAGCTGCAAAAATAAACAAACAAAGCCATTGCATTTTAAGTATTCCTTTCTATTTCTGAAGTAAAATCTCCTTATTTAGGAAAAATGAAGAACACACATACCTCCAGTGGTTAATCCAGCAGAATAAGCATTGTTTTAGTGTTACAGAAAGAAATCAGTAGAAGGTGTTAGTTCTTGCAATTTTTTAATAAAGTGAGTATATTAAGAAATTACTCCAAAATTGCTATTTAAAAATTAGCACAGCTATCTTCTGTTTTGTCTCTGTTACCTTCACTAACACATTACACAGAGTTGGTTTTGCCCTTGACTGGATGCTGACAGATTAAAAGGATGCATGAATAATTAAACAAGCCCTTTGTTTAATCTAAACTCCTCAGTGGGAGCTGTAACTGTTTGGAAAAACCTTTTCCTTTTCTGTGATGCTCAGAAAAAACTTTGCTCTCTTCCCGGTGCTGTGAGTCAGAGTGGGAGTTAGTCACATTCCTGATTTCATCTGAAGCAGTAACAGTACCTGTATAAACATTGGTATGGCTGTTGTCTGTACCTGGCTATAATGTGGGTAAGTTTGGAAGGGACAGCAATGATATAACGTTAAGGATATTTTTAGAACAGCAATATAATGCCGTTGTTTGACATGCAAAAGCCTCCCCCCAGCACATTGTTGATCTGAGAATGCAATGGGATTAATCTCCATTACTCTGACCTGTTAGTTTGAAGAGTCACCAAAAATAGCACGTCTCATTCCTGCACCCTGCATTTGTCTCTCTGCTGAGACACGAGGGGTCAAAGCAGCTGTTTACTTGATTTACACATGTCAGCAAATGTCCAACTCAAATTATGTTTTGAATGCTGAAGTTGATGCAAATCATAGAAGCATCTGAGTGTAACTTTATATCACAGAGCCACTGATGTTAACCTTAGCTCTTACAAAGACACTGTGTACTTTTTACAGGCTGAGGAATCCTGAAGGATTCAAGCCCTGGTCATGGTTTGAGAACAGTCAGTTTGATGCCTCACTTATTGCTCATAGTCTTTTTTTGTATTGCTCTATACATTACAGAAACAGATGGTGTGCATGAATCTTTATTAAAAAGGACTTTTGTATTTTACGTTCTTCAACACAAATGGAGGTGTCTCCATTGTGTTTTTTGAAGGTTGCAAAGCTTCCAGTGGTAGGAAAAAAAAAAGCTCATCTAGACTAGCTAGCTGCCAAAAGCCTTGGACCTTTGTGTCCCGTGAGAGCCTGTTCCACACTGTCAGTAGGTTTTGCTGCTTATTCAGCTTTAGTTTTGCATTTCCTTATTCATTTCACTATGTCTAGCCTTTGTTCCCTCCCAAGGACTTTTCATTTCCCTAATGAATATTGCATCTTCAAAACATTTGCACTTGATTTAATTTGCCTGAAATTTAAAGAAGAAAATAAGGTCTAATAATGCAAATATGGATGCACCAATTATAGTGTTGTCATCCTTTTCTCTGTGTGCTTTTTCTGAGGGCACATACTTTGAGATATTGGTGGGAAATGGAGCTTGTGGGGGAAGGAAAATTGCTTCTATATGGAAAGAGGTATGTCCTACATCTTTGTAAGATTGTGGGCATGAAAACTCCTAATTTAATCTGATATGTTTCTGTATAGATTGACACATGGAACAATGCTTCTGCTTCCTTGTCCTTGGCCATTGCTAACTAATTCACTAACTTGTTCTAAAGGTTTATTTCTTTCCTGAAGAAAAATCGTTACATAAGGGACCATCATGCTGTTCTGTCCTGTGCTTCTTTGCTTTCCATTTTCTTTCAGAGTCTTCAGTGCTTGTTTAATGCTTAAATGCTGCAAGTGCTTCCCAAAGGTTTAGTTTCTGAGAGGATTAGTTTTTCTGTTTTACTGTTTGTTGTTTTAGTAATGAAGGATGAGTCAAAATAATATCCTCCGCTCTTTTCTCTAGTGGCCTTTAGGGTGAACCTGCTAGGGTGGGCATCAATGACTGCTTTGAAAACAATATATTTCTCTAAGAAACAGCTTTGTATAATACATTGTTCTAGATTGAGAGGCTTTCCTGATTTTGTTTCCCTTTTAGAAGTCTCGGTAGGATTATAGGGCTGTTTGGGAAAGATTGAGTCACTTCCTGGCTTTTTCCACTGATCAAAAATGTCCCAGGGAGTGGCAATAAATAAGTGGGGGGCTAAAGAAGAATATGGCTTAGTTCCAAATGCTACTAGGCATCAAGATACACACTTGGAGGCAGTGCTGCCTGGGGGAATTTTTAAGGCAATTGCCAAACTCCTTGTAATTTAGCTGGGACCCATTTTTCCCAGTTAGCCGTTTTCTTATTGGTGGAATAGTTCTAAGCAAATGGCTGAGACCAAATACAAATACAGATTTACAGGACAGAGTCTCAAATATTTTCACTCTACTTGCACTTAGTGCCCTTTTCTGAAATTCAGTATTTGTTTTCCACTAACCTCAAATGGGAGAAAACCCAGATCATTTGGGAAATGCCTGAGTGGAAGGGGAAAAATGTAGGGATTTCAGATGCTTCTCCTGAGAGACAAAAAAAGCGGGGGTTGGTATGGATAGAGGTGCTCAGCTAACATCTCATGGGCTGGGTATGGCTCACCTGAATGGGACTGCCAGCTGGCAGTTACTACCTGGACAACTCTTTCCCAGGATCTGTTCAGGAGCACCCACTCAGCAGGCTGTAAGATGGATACCCTGTCTCAGCAGAAACCTGCTGGTGGGTAGGTGAGTGTCCCTTCTCCATTATCCTATACTTATGTGATGGGGGAATTAAGGGACCATCCCCATAACATAATGGGCTGGAGCAGCTTCTCGAGGGGTTTATCTTGCCTGTTCTAACTACTTCTGCTTCCAGTTGGTGCTTAAGGAAAGCAAAGGTCCTCTCAAGCAATGGAAAAGTGCAGTGGCCTGATTGATCAGAAAGCATGGGCAGCACTGCTGGAATATTTCTGACTGTTGTGTGCATGACTCCGTGATGTTGATACTCTTAGAAGCTGAGAGCCTTGCTTGCTGAACAGCTCTTCCCAATCACTGCCTACTGATGCAAAAATATTTGAAATTTCTTACATGATCCAAAGGTCATTCTCTCTCCTGGATTTACATGTAGTGTAAAGAATTCCTGGGCTGTCAATTCCACAGCTTTAGGCAGGGTCTAAGCTAACATTTTTGCTGCAAATTGGCTGGAGGGAGAGAAGATCAGGACCCCTCATCTTCCTGTAATTCAACCAGAATGTTCTTTCCTTCAAGTGGAATGTGACTATTCTCTGAAATCTGCTGCTGTGTAAGTATATTTAAATGGAGTTTAATTGCATACATTAAAGTGCAACATAATCATAAAGAAGAGTTTTGTATGTTTCTGAAAGATTTTGCTATTGCTTTCAAACTTTTATTATAAAACTTTATAGTAAGAAATAGATGCTGTATGTATTAATAGCATATAAAAAGTATTCAAAAATAACTGGACTACTGGACTAACAGTGTGTAGTGATGGAAACTGTTCCATTATCTTTCAGAAGCTATAAAAATGTCTAACTCAGTTAATGAAAAAATGTTAAAACTTGCATAAGCACTATCAAGACAATGTTGGCAAGGTTGATTTCTCAAAAATACAAAGTAAAGCTGTTTATTAAGAAGTCTTTCTTATTTAAGGAGTAATGTGGATGATCTAGGAACTAGTTGGAATGCAGACAGGCAGAAAAACATGCCAGTGAGAGAGGAGGAATTGTTAAGTAGCAATGCTGTTAGTTACCTGCAAGAAATGAAAACTAATTCTATTAATTTTGGTAGCATTAGTGGAACTTGAAAGAGAACATCTTTTAATCTTTGAAGGTTACTTCAAATAAAAAAGCAATGGCACTTCTGTGATTAGTTTATTTTCCAAATTTTGATGTGGTAACTAGCGCATTGCTAAGACAAAATAATTCAACAGATCCAAAATGGAGGTTGGTATTTGTTAACAAGCAAGAGCAAAAAAAATATTAATAGCGTATTAGTCTGAAACAATCCAAACGCTATAAGAAGTGACACAGTTGCCAGCAGATAAGAGCAATATCAATTTGCTACATGAGCAAACAGCAGTGACAGGATTTTCCTTTTCTGTTACCTGTTAGGGAGGGATCTTCTGTACCATCTCCAGACATCTGGCTGTGAAGATGAGCATGGTGTGTTGGTGAGCTTAAGCATTCCTCCTGTTCTTGTAGGGAGATGGAATTTTTGTGGGGTACCTTGTTCAGGCTTGCACCCAGAGTGCTCACAGGGTTTGTCTGTTGGGCTTCTGTGATTTTCCTGTTTGGTGGCTGGTAAACTTGACTATAATGGCCTATGGGATGATATGCTGGTTTCTCAGATTTGCTGTCATCTTCATCATCGTCATCAATGATAACTAGTTCTGCATGGATAACCCCATCGTATGGGGACAGCTCCTGGTTTGCTTCTGTGTCATCATCATCAATGCGCTGATAGCCCATGAAAACCATTGTCACAGGTTCAGACTCATCCACGTAACAAGGCACAGCCTGGACAATGTTGTACCGAACATCTTCCTCGTCTTGAGGGGCAGGGGATGCTTCATTAGGATGACAGGGATTTAAAAACCTTGTCTCACTATGTCTTTCCCTTGTAATCTGGTAAGGTTTTAATTCCTCATGTGCAGCATTTCTTTCTTCATTATGAGTCATCCTGTTCTCAGGATTAGTGTGCACTTTCTTCTCTGTATGGGAAATTATTGGAGAGGGAGACTTTGGTTGTATTACCTTTGGAAGATCAAGGCCATTTTCTTTATTTTGCTGCATAAAGGGCTCTGTTTTGGAGGAGAACCCTGTTTGATGATTGCTAAATCCATTCATCTCTTTTTTGTCAGTGCCTTCTGGTTTTGGTCCAGGGACTAATTTTTCTTTCTGAGGAGTAACTGGCCTGCAGAATTTGTTTGCAAAGACAGGTTCATGGTACTCTGTGGGAGACTGAGAATTTTTTTCAGTTGCCTGCCGCAGCAGATCTTCCACTTCAACAGGAGCAAGTTCATCCATCCCATTTTGTGTTGTGCTCCCATTTGAGGACACAGCATAGACTGACTTCCTGCCATCATCATAGACTTTAATCCCTGTCTCTTTGAACTCCTTTGAGGGAAGTGGTATTGTTGATAACACTGTGTTTTCGCCTGTCTTCATGTCTTTTTCGACCTTAATTTCCATGGCAAACAATGCTGTTGAAAGAAATAAATGCTTAAACTGGTATTGCAGTAGCTGCAAGAAACATAGAAGTTCTGACAGTGATAGAGAACTGTCTGAACAAACTATTAAATATATGAAATTATCGCATACACAGCCAATATATTAGATCTCATTTTGAATGTCCCCTTTTATCCTGTGGAAAAAATATTTTCATTCTGTGAGGAAAAATTGGCTGCTGAGATTTCATTAGTAGATGTAGTTTTCCTTACATGATAGGCTGAAAAATCCAGATTTAACCTTGGCCCCAGGCATTATACTGGGCAATAGCAGTTGGAAGAGCTCAGTGTGCTGTGATGCCAGAGACTCTTGAGCACTCTGAAAGGGTTAGGAGACTTTGTAGTAGTTGGGAAATAACCAGACTACTGCTGGCTACCCAACAGCTGTAAGTGCAGATAGAAAATGTGAAATGAATGATTTGAAGGAAGTCTGTACTTATGAGAGGCAGAGGAATGAAGTGCTGGAAAGAAGTGTCAGTGGTGAAAAGAGTTATTCTCAGTGGCACATACCTTACACTACAGTCTCACCTCTCAGTTTTGATGACCTAATGGGTAACACAGCTTAAATGAGAACAAATGTTGGATATCTGTAATGTCTATTCTTTGCTTAAAGTGTATTAGATTCAATATATGGGAAGCTTTTGTACGTATTGACACCTTTTGGAGTTACTAATCAGCAGTACCTTTTCTCTTTTCTTCATCATCCATGTCAGCATGTGCTGTACTTCTCAATGCAGAGGGTCTGAAATACTTGGGAAGGTCAGGGATGCTGGCATATATGTAGTCTGCTGCCTCTGAGTAAAGAAGATCCACAGATCCACAAAGCATTAGTATGTTTTAACTTACTGCTACAAGAACCTTTTAAAAAATAGTCTTTTGACTAAACGTACCTTTTTCAAATCCAGCTTTTTCAGTCTTCACAGACTAGGTGGGAAAGAGAACCATTAACAATAAATGTGATAGTTACTTTTAAATTACTAACTAGAAAGTGCTTTGGTTTCCCTGATAGTTTTAACCTTTTGTGTGCACAGCTTCATACAGAGAAGGGGCTAAAAGTGAAATGTGCTCAGTTGGAGCATGGAGAGTGAGAAAGTGAAATTTCTGTGGTCTTTTGCCAATATGATTCCAAGTCACACAGGGAAGGACAATAATATTATGAAGTGTTAATCAGTGACCTAGCCTACTGTGGCCCAACCTGGTTGGTGTCAAAAGATTTTTTTTAAAGGTCCTACTTTGGCTTTCCAATTTTGCTTATCTCCCTGTATATTTTCAGATAATGTGTGTGTGTACGTAAGAACAGCTGGTGAACTGAAGTTTAGTTTCATCACTGTATTTCTTGAGATGGTTTATGATGATTTAAAAAATATTAAAATTACCTTTTGACAAAGACTAACGGCTGATAACATAAATATGCTTCATAATCTCTGTCAAGGACTTGGTGGGAGGGCATGATGCAGTTTAGCTGGGCATGCCACCTGAAGGAGCATGACTAACCAGCCTCTGTAGCTGGTGTGTCTGTCTCTGGCTGAGATGTGAAGTTGCTGGGTGTCAGTGGCAGGGCTGTTTTTAGAGATATGCTGTACATGAGTAAAGAGAAAAATTGCTCCCCCACCCCCATAAATAAGCAAATGGAGACACATGGGCACTTAAACAATGTAACATCTTGACCTCTCTTGTGTTTGAACTGCTGTCACTTCAGACAAAAGCTCATGACCACTCATGGGATCCAGCTAGTTCTCCTTTCCCTAGATATGATGATGATTGAATAATAAATTCTATTTCTGGCATAATATAGCACTAACCTTTATTATGTCTTCTGTTGTTTTCTCAATAGACTTCAGTTTCTTTAAAATTGCTTCTTCTTTAGCTGAGACTTCCGTTTCTTGTCTTTCCAGAGCCTCAATTTCCTTCTCCAGCCTGCAATCACAGTTGCATTTGATTTAATACTAGACAGAGAACAACATTGTAGAGTTGATGCAACTCTATGGGAGTATGGACATATGGGAATATGGACATTAGTAGAGCTGGTTCTACTTACCTTGACAAACTTTGCTCTTATGAGATCAACTTAAAATTTCACACACATTGGGAAATAAGTGTGAAATAGTGTTTTCATTTAAAAAGAAAGAAACCCAAACCCAACAACAAACAAAGTCTTCCACAAGTAAACTTGAACTATTTTGTCAGATAGGCCTCAGCTGATGGGTTAACTATTTTCTTTTAAAACTCTTTATTTTTATGTGAAAGGAATATTGAAGTTTAGGAGTCAAAATTTCTTTTTGTTTATTGACACTCACTGTAGGATTTTATGTTATAGCTCCTTTCCCTGTCCTTCTGATGTGTTAAGTCTATGTTGTATGGTTTCTTGCACGTTAAAGCTGAGTACAATGATTAAGTTACCTTTTTTCTCGATGAGAATTTTAATTTTCTTAGTGTGTGACAAACACTTCTAGACAGAAAGGTCCAAGATAAAAAATTGAATCTCTGTGTCAGAGAGGGAGAAAGCTATTCCTGGTTGTTTGGGTGTAAAGCACTCTGCTAACATAAAGTATCTTGGTGAAATTTTTCTCCATTGAGTAAAGCAGTGACTTAAGCAGGCGTCCTGTTTCCTATTTTTTATTCTTTCTAGTCAAGACTACTCTTTTCTGCATAAGTGCATATTTGTTGGGTTTTAGATGCAATTTACCTTATTAGCTGAGTCGTTGGGAAGTCAATTTTCCATGAAGATCTAGAATCCAACTCAAGATTTTACTCTGAAATGGAACTTGAACTGAATGTCTTATGCCATAGGTTAATGCTATATAACTTTAGTCTCCTGGTTTTTTTTAAAAGAACTTATTTTAACTTTAAGAAAAAAAAAAAAGGAAATTTTAAAAGCTTCTAAATTTGAGTGAAATATGCCTTCTATTTCTTTTTTTAATCCATGCTGGAAATCGATGACTGTAGACCTAAGGCAGCTGCAGCTGATACCATGTTTTGCTGAGAGCAGTCAGATGATCTGAGACAAAGTTACAGACAGGGTTACAGAAGTGTTGGCCTATAACCCCGAGGGTCAGAGGTGTTGTGTTTTTGTATTTTGACTTCCTTGCTGTGTGCTAGGATTCACAATATTACACAAAGTCACCATGAATGATTAAAGTCTGCCATCCCTTTAAAATAATCAGACTAGAAAAGCTGAATACAGGTTGACAGATAAGCGTTATTGATTTCCTTCTGTGTGGCTGAGGAATCTGAATTACCATTATGGCCCTTGCTCTATTTAAACTCAGATATGTAGAACTACACTAACAGGGTGCTACGTGGGACTTTTATCTGTTGAAAGATCAGATTAAAAAACCCAACAGTCCTCTTTTTTGGTATACAAAGGTAACAGAGACCTCAGAACCGATATGTGAAACAGTGAAGAAACCCAAACCCTTCAGGATGAAAGTAAAAGCTAAAAAAAATTTAAAAGCTGCTCACACTTTGGACCTGATCTCTGCAAGATGGTCTTAGAACTCTGATCAAAGGTACTGGTTAGAGTGCTAAATTTAAAAATTTTTACAAGGGGGATGAATGTTTATGGACAGCTATAAAAGAAAGTAATGACCATGTGCCATATTTTTGCACTTGTTATGGAACAGTCTTTGTTTAATATATTGATATGTTTTATTTTTAGATGAGACTTGATTGCAATTACCATAATTTGAAAATCATTAAAAACTCACAGAAGCATAATGGGCTGAAAAATCGTTAATTTATACTGTGGATTCATTTCAGTCTTGGCTCTAAACATTTCTGGATGCACAGGTGTACGAAGAGGAGGAAAAATCTTGGGGATACTTGAACAAAGGGAGGTGGGGAAAAAGAGAAAACGAAATGACAAATAAATCAAAGATTATAAGCACCATGTATTTACTGGGTGATTAAGAAGCAAATGAAAGTTTATATATGCTCTTACACCCGTACCAACACCCACTTTATATGGTAATTAAGAGACCTGATTCATCATTCAGTGAGTTTGGAGAGAAATTCTCATACCCATGTAATGTGAATTGCATCTAGAATTTAAGTATCCCTTTTGCACTTAAACTTGCAAAACCAGACTTTATGGTTCAATTTCAGAGCATGTGTGTGAATTCCACACACTGGAATTGTGGAAAGAAAACTTCTAAGACATGCAATTTGTATAGTTCAAAGAAATTGAAGTCCTTGTAACATCATGCGGTCGAAAAGTTAAGCCAGGATCTTTTTGGTGTGTTTAAATGTTTAGAAACTTCTAAATCAATGATATTTTTATGAATTTATATCACACTTTGTCTTGAAAGGGTCTAGCAACTATTCTAGCTGTTACATGAAACTACCTTTTGTACAGCACTACATATTTTTGAGAGAAATGGAAGTATAGCACAATTACTGTATTAAATCAATCCTTTGACTGTTTCTCCTCTTTTCAAGTATCACTGATTATTTGAGAGGGGAAAATAAGAAGTATGGAGGTGTGGATGAGAGGAGAAACCTTACTCAAGACACTAAATGAAAGGTTTCTCTGCCAAAGCATCATCTGAATTACGAAAATCTGTGGAGATTGCCTGGATGCTGCTGGCCACCAGCTGATCTGCTGGAGTTGGCATCACTGCCACCCCAGGAAAAAAAAAAAAAGGCAAAAAAAAAGGCTGGAGAATAAAAAGCAGATAGAAAGATACCACCCTGAAGAATTCCAGACTGAGGGGAAAAGGCAGTTTAACAAGTACTCACATGTTTTGAGGTGAGTCAAATGATTTAGCAGCTCTGTAGTATAGCCTGAGTCTGCTTTCATGCATCACATTACAAGCAATTGAATAGACATTATTTGTTTTGCATTTTTGAATATGTTGTTTAGCAATTAATTCCATCAAGAATGAGTGTTATTAGCTGAAGATTAAGTGAGAAAACAGGGCTCTTAATTCTTCATTCAGCTTGTATGTGCAAGGATGTGCTCACTTGGTTCACTGAAGCTTCTAGCATGTAAAGAGTGTAAATAGGACAGATGAGATAAATGCAATTTTTTGTCTGTAATCAAAGCATTCAGCCATTTATCTGCAAGGTGGCTCAGGCTGCTTGCTATTCACGGTTTTGTCATTGATAGAAAGAATGGAACTTCTCCCTTTTATAAATAAAATTCTCAAATCTGAACTGATTAGCAGACTTACACCAGCTTGATTTGACACCCAAGTAAAGAATGTTTCAAAACAGAGGTCCAGTTTGGGAAGGTGATGGCAAGGCCCATGCCCCTGCTGTAAATAATCTGCCAACAATTGCAATTGTCCTCTTGTCCTCTCAGCAGAAACTAAAAAACACTTGTCTAATCAAAAAGTCTTTAAGGTGATTCGTGATTTTTTTTAGCTGAAGATAAAACACACACAGAATAATCAACAGAGTGAACTAAATAGGTCTGAATCAAGTGAGTTTTAGTAGTCAGATGCCTAGAAGAAAGAATGCTACAGAGTTTGTTATTTCTACTGTATGATGTCTACATGATCGGTTTAGCAATGTTTGATTTGTAGGTCGAAGGTCAGACAGGTTTTGTTAACTTTGCTGATATCTATGGCAGAGCAAAAGCACTGGGCAAGAACTGTATGATGCATATTTTATATTTATTAGTGGACTTTATCCCTAGGTTTCTGTTTCACTGTTGGCTGGTTTGAAACTGGCCTGGGTGTGTATAAACAAGATGTAATGCTGTTTGGAAGGCAACACAGACGTTTTCCTAGATGTCCTTGCTAAACAGCTATTAGGAAGAGGTAGGAAATTTAATTTATAGCAAAAGACATGTAAATAAACATGCCTAAATTCTTAGCTCAGGCTTTGCTCACAGTCAATAGGACTGAATCTAATCTTTCCTCTCACTGCTCAGAGAAGGGCTGAACTTCCAGTGGTCTGATGGGGAAATGCTTGCTCAGCACCATTTCCTTGTTGCTCCTTAGCCTGTTCTAGCCCTAGATGTTGTTCCTTTCTGGCACTCACACTGTCATATGGACCCCTCTTGCATGCCTTCAAAATGACAGCTTCCTGGGATGTTTTCAGGGCATGCTGTCTACCTCCTACCACTGCAACAATGAATCCTACAGAGGTGTGTAAAAAGATGTTCTGTAGAGAAAAATGCTTTTGAGCAAAAAGTCAGCATAATTATAGGACGAACTAGCACTAGGCTGCTACCTGTCAACCAAGAGAATTATTATCTGTGTCAGAGATGGAGTAAGGAGGGAAGAGGATGGGAGAGCACCAGAGAAGGTAATCTTGGTGACAGCTTTGCCTAAAGAGTGTGTGTAGGAGGACAGTGGAAGAAAAGTAGAGAGGAAAATGCTATTGAATTGAAAAAGAGGAAGAAGCACTGAAAAAGGATGATGAAACTTTCCAGAATCTAAAAGAACAGGAGCATGTTATCTTTTCTATGTGTGCTAAGGGGTCATACCAGTCAGTATGCCTGGACCCAGGAAAGGAGCTGACTGTGTGCACAGCTCTGTGGTGTTTGAGAAGGGCTAGCTGGAGCTAATAAGCACCTGGAACCATGGCCATAGTAAATAGGACTCTTTGATGAGACTGTCTCTGCAGCTAAACGTTAGTCCTGGGTGATAGGGAAGCATTAGGCAATGAGATTTGTAGAAACATCTCTGATGAAAGGTAAAAAAAGACTTTTGCTATAGCAGGTTTCTGGGACTAAATTGAGTACAAAACACATGGAAAACACAAGATAAATGTTACTAATGGGGCTAGGGAGCCTGTACTGTTCTGAAGTGCTGTTATGGTGAAAGTCAGGTATTAAAGGCTGTGCCAGGACCTAGTGAAACCGAAAAACTTTCAAAATAGTTTTCTTTGAATTGATTCAACAATTACTATTTCAGAGCAAACCCCGTATGTTGTGACTTCCACCTACTGAATACAGCATGGAAAGGATATCTGGAATTAGAGAAACAAATACTCTGCAATATAGTTATTGTGCAGTTTTTTGCAGTTTACAGTATGGAAATTGCATTCTGTAATCTCTGATTCTGAGTGACTAGAAAACATGACAAGAATTGCTTTACTCTGTACTTGTTGACATTTTTATCTTTTACAAAATAAGGTAGGACTTTTAAGATGGGACAATTTTAACCCAGACACAAGGACAGGGATACTCCCCTACCTGAAAATGTCTTGTTCCAGCTCATGAGTCCGTTGTTGATCCTCCTGATTCTGCTTTTGCATTTCTTCTTCTTCTTTTGGAGTCATAGAACTAAAGCCATCCAAAAGCCATTTTTCTCGCAAGACCTTTTTCTGATGGGGAAAAATAGACAAGGAAGCGAATGCTAAAAGTTAGAGTATTTAACCATTTGCTGTATTTGTCTTGATACCACAGAAGTGATCTATCCAGCATAAGGCAACCTGTCTGCAGTGAGTGCCAGTAGAAGAGAAATGCTAAACAACTTCTGTGTTCTGAATTGACTTAGAAGCAAAATCTTTAGGAACAATGTGCCATTTTATTACTTCATCCAACAAAAATGTGGAGTATGTCAGTTGCTGTCTGAAACAGATTAAGATGGGTAAGTGGATCTAGTGGTTTGTTTGTTTTCAATAAAGCAAACCAGTTGTAAAGCCATACATATAACAGACTGATGTGAAAGGCTTCAGTCAGAAGCACAACAGTTTTATTTCAATAGCCCTAATTTCCGTGATCCTGACATTGCATACCTTCTGGAAGGAGGTATAAAGCCTGAGAAGTTTCTGTAAATAAGATTGTACAGGACTAAGAGATCTCTAGTGAGTTAATGATGCAGTGCTACCCCTGGAACTTACAAAGATCCTGTGTACTTATGAGAGTGAACTCACATTTCAGCTGGTGAAGATGTGTGGGGTAAGAGGGGCAATGGAAAGGAGGAGCATGGGCAGCTGATGCCTGGTTAGTGTTTCAGCACTTACTGTGTGTTTAGAGCTGCTGTTGCAAGGCCAATCCAGAACGTAAGTATTTAGGTCCTGATCTGGTTAGTGCCTGTGGAGTTCTTTCTGTGCAGTGGTGGCCTATAAATGGGTGTATTATGTGCACAGGCAAGTGTATCTCTCTGATATGTTTTCAAATTCTGAAAAATACAGTTGTATGCACTGATTTCTTCCTACAGCTGCTTTACACTAGGAAAGGTGGTACCTGAAAGTCATCAGAGCTCTCAAAAATACTGATATAAAAAAATATATTCTTGGAGATAAATTGATATTTGCAGGCTAAAACTTGTAAACCATGCCAACTTTCTTGTGCTCTTTTTACTCCCTTCAGTCTAACTCGGGTATAAATGCAGTTGCTACCTTGGGGAAGGAGCTGGGACTCTAGAAATACTCTTTCAACAGGCAAAAAAGGAACACACATATAAAGTCTTTAATTAACCATGGATGTCCCAGTTATAATTTAGATTCCTTGAGCTGTGTAATTTCCATGTTAAGATTTTGGTTTCCCCCCCATACAGTTTTGTTAATTGCAGGATGTGGATGCAGATTACATTGAATTTTGACTACTGGTGCTTGAGGCAGCCTGTGCCCAGCTCTGGTGAGAAGGCTGCATTAACAGTGCTGCTTGCAGGGGCTGTTGGAATCCCTGCCTGCATCCTGTGTTGAGTTACTTAAAATGTTGCTTCCTCCTACACTTTTCTATTTATTGTGTACTTTCCATGAGGTTACTACTGAGGCCAAACTGGCAGAGGAATATATATGTAGGACCTTATTGCAGTTCAAAGCAATTTTCCACTTGACATATAATGTCATAGAAAGTGTGTCTAAAACAGGCTTGCTGAGGAGTCTGTGCAGTCCATGGTGCTTTTAATTTTTTTCTTGTGGGATGTAAGAGCAATGTTTACAGTTGCCTTAGCCTGCAGGACAGTATTCTGTCTCTCTCAACACTGGATCCTAGGAAATGTTGTTGGTAAACATAGCTTGCTCAAAACTGATGTCCTGAGCCTTGACTCTGTAGAATCACTTGGCAGCACTTCCTGGTAGTTGTGTTTTAGGCTCTAATGAAATAAAAGCAGATTTTAATAGGATATTTTCATATGATCTGGTAGATGCAGGTAGCCTGGTGTTGGCACAGTACTACTGACTACAAACTACTGTGTTCTCAAGCTGGTGGGCACATAGTTATTAATTCTCTTCCTATTAAGGTGTTTAGATTTTAATGATAAGTAGGGCTTCCAGAAAAGTGAAGTCTTCATCTTGGCTGCAACAGTGTTAGTCTAGCACTTATGTCTCCAAAAATAAATTTGTAATTCCGTGTACAATTTTGAGTGGGGCTGGCACTGTAGACCTCAGAAACTGATACCATCTACTGAAATTAACAAAAGCCTCTGTACATATAGGGTTAGGCCCAAGAAAACAAACTCCCTCAATGACAGCATAACACAATAGTGTTATTTTTTGCCTGTTTCTAGAGCAGTTTGCTGCTACTCCCAACTAAATGCCATGTAATCTTTTTCATTTAATTAGCCATTTTTGAAAGAATGGCACATCGTGTAGTTTGGAAATGACCTTTGAATAAAAGACAGTTTCAGGTCTATTCCATCCAGGCAGCAACACAAGCCAGTGCAGGAGCAGCTGCTTTGGGTCTGACAGGTTTTTTTCTGCTGTCTAACACTTCCTTCCATGACAAAGTGTCTCTAGCTCAGAACCAGGTTGTGCACATCTTATAGCACTGACATGAAAGCACCTTCATTTTGTGTTAGGCTCTTTGTGTTAAGGGAAAGGGATATTTGTACACTGTGATGTGATAAAACCCTGGGAACGCCAGAGTGCTGCAAAGTAATCGTTTTGTGGTTCATGGTCACATCAAAAAACTATGATAATATCCTGCAGATTCTGTGAATAATTTACAGTGTGTGCGCCAGGTGTAACTCCACTACCATTCTTAAGGATGGACTAGCACTGAAAGATTCATCCTTCTCTGAAAAGCAAAGGTGGGTCTTGCTCTCTCAGGGGTATGGCAGTTTTAACATTTTGGGGAAGGCATAAATAATTTTCACGATTTTTCACAAAAGAGGGTAGTTCAACACTGTTAACTACTGGAAGGAGGGGGTGTGTGACAAGCGCCTACAAGGTAGCACTAATGGAGTTCAGGCATGTCAGAAGCCTGAAAATTAATAAGCTAAACTGAAAAAGCTCTTAGAAAGTACATGCAAATCAGGGCTGACTGCTTTTTCAAACGATTCTGTCTGGTGATTTCCCTTGTTGTGTCAGTGAGAAGGATTCCAGGTAGAAGGAAGGATCAGTTGTTGGTGCATCTAGAAATACTGGATTAAATTCCCCCTGTACTCACACTAGCAGCCCCCAATACCCCTTGCAGTTCTGTAAAGCCCTGTCTACACAGGTGTATTTGTTTGCACACCCTCCACCTTATCTGGGAGAAATGTACATGTAGGGAATAAATGTTCCTTCTCCACTTCTACCAGATAACTAAGATCTGTCATGGTGCTTCATCTGTGTCTTTCTAGTAAGAAGTTTGCACCCCCACAAATAAAACTAACAACCTTTTCATCCACCTGTTGCTAGGGGTTATACATAGGAAGGACAAAATGAGGGAACAGGATAGTGATATCCATCTAACAAGAACCTCTCCATGGCAGTGAGATTTACTAATCTGCAATAGCTTCCTAGGGGACAGGTGTGAGTTATGTTGTGAGTTATGGAGCTCTGGATTTCAGCATGCACACAACTGGTATATGCATGAATGAGTGGAATCAGCCTGAATTGCTAGGGAAATGATCCCTCAATAAAGTTTACTGCAGTTTTTAAATGTTTTAGAAGTTTAAAACTGTTTTAAAGAAATTTATGCATTAGATCCTTTTGTTGTTTGACTGTTGAAATACCTGAATTAGTCTGAAGCAAGAATGTTCCTGAAGGGACAAAGCTTCTGGGGCATAAAGCAGAGCATGTTCATGTACTAATGTGTTGGATATTAGGTGCCTGTCTTATTCCTGAGCTGGAAAAAGTAGTCTACATTTTGTGTGCTCCAAATAACTAATGATATGAATATATTTATGCAGCATACTTGTGTATATAAGTGTATATTTAAAGTATATATTTAAATGTATACTTGATTATTCTTCTCCAAGTGAATAATTTTCTCAACAGATACTTGCTTTGCCTCGTATATGCAATAGAACTGATTTAATTTAAAAGCTTTTCTGTGTGATATCTGTAAAATTTCTCATAAAACAGGCAGGGAAATCACATTCTCTGTTCTCTTTCAAAGTAAAATCCTTTCAGCAGTACTTTTCCAGGAGTGTTTTAGTTTCTCTAAAAACTCCATAAAATTTCTTCAGAACAACTGCAAGGTTGGTTTTTGCTTTCTTAGCTTTTAAAACTCCACTGAACCTATTAATTTTAGCTAGGAACATGTACTAAGTCTGTAAGGAAACTGCCCTAGGGCTCTGTCTGCACACAGCAGTAGTGAGGATTAGCTGGTTGTCTACAACAGATCAGTTTATCCCTCTATAAAGAAGGGCAAAAGAGTCACCTGGATTTATAGACATGGAAACTTGAAATATAACTTCTAGTACTCTATGCAGCCATGTACCCTGATGGAGGAGTCACATGTTTGCTACTCAAAGGTTACAGGACTTGGAAAAGGTATTCCCCTCCATTTAGATAAGATATTACACAAATGGTCAAGCCTGTCCTGGAGTGACTACCTTCCATTAAAACCTGGGCATGGCTGTGTGTTGGCTTGCCTGGCCCAATGAACTAGTTTAGCATGGCTTTTCATTTTTTTTGGCTTGACACAAAAGACAAGGGTGGATGAAACTCAAGATCTGGTGTGTGTTTTGAAGAGGAGTCTGTTTTAAATATGCTTCTCTCACATTTGCTGGAGGAGAAACACCACGCTCCTGGTGTTAGATTCAATATATCTTTCTTGAGACTGTTTATCTGCTCACATAATGAAAAGTATATGTAAAATATGAAGTCTTGCATATTTCTTGAAGCATAGATTTTTTTTCTCATCTCCCTAAATGACATGTAGCCAAACTGCTATAAACATTTTAAGAATAGTGGTGTTGGGTAGAAATCACTGCAATTTCAATTCTCTACACAGATGGATCTTTATGTTTCTTATTCCTTTGAACTTCGTAATCCTGAGTTTACCAGGCCATATTTGAGAACAATATTTGTAACATTTATGTTTTTTTTCCCTTTTTTTAGATATACAAAGAAACAGCATTATTTTTTTAAAGAATAATTAAACAAGCTGACAAATGCCTAAGCCAAATAAATAGGTTGGGTTTTTTCTAGGAAAAAATGCAATTAGACCTCATGATTGTGATGCACCCTGTACCAAGTGAGGTGGCTGTTGTGGGATTAGGGAGTGAACACACCCAGTCTGAAATGTGAGGCTTGATTTTCATCGGTGAGTTTTTCCTGGTTATGATCTCATTTTATGCCATGAAAGTGATCAAGTAACATTAGCTCCCCAGTGTAATTTTTTTCAAAGAGTGATGCTTATTAAAGTCAAATGGAGTCCTGGCAAGACTCCACAAAGCTGTGAAGATTTGACAGTAAAAGCACGACTTAAATGCATGAAGATTTGCATTCCAAAATCCCCAGCCTTTTTTCGTGCTGTATGACTTGAGGCTATCTTTAGTTACATAAATCTTACACTTTACTGACCTTTAAATGTTGGTGTTTCATTTTTTCCTCTTCTACTTTTAGACGTTTCTGTGTAATTTCTTCTTGCAGTTTTCTTTTGTCCTACAAATTAAGAACAATAAAACTTTGTTTAGAGAAATTGCTTGTTAATAAAATTATTACTTAAGTGTTGTTCAGTGGGGTGAAATCAATCCATGCAAATAAAGCCTTATTTTATAGCTTATGTGGTGCTTAGGCAGTGCATAATTCTTTGCAGCAATAATTTGATCCAACACAGGTATGGTTTCCACCATTTTTCTCTAAAGTACATTTAAATGTGTTAATGACCACAAAGGAGGGATGATGCAAAATAAAAATTATTTAGTCTTGGGAAGGGTTGGGGGCAAAACCAGGAAGAAAGTAGAGTTGAGCAGAATTGTACATGCAGAGTGAGACTAAAACTGGGTCCTGACCAAAATTCCTAAGGCAGCCCACGCATCGTTTAGGAGAGGAAAGAGTCTGCATGGTCTCCACTGAGCAGCTGTGATACATCACTGAATGAAATGGGCTGTCAGTGAATCCAGCACTCAGTTTATGTATCCTGTGGCTAATAGCTGAAATAAACAGGAATAAACAAAGACTTTAGAAATTTATTTTGTTTGTCAAATAATGGTAAAGATGAGAAAAGAGAATTGTGATATACTTCATATATGTTGCTGCTACCTCTCAATTAAAAAAAAAAAAATTGTTTGTGTGCAGGCTGTTTCCATGACTGCTGATCTTAAGTAGGAAAAACCTTGTGTAGTGCTGGTCTATCCTAGTGCCACCTTAATCATTTTTATTACAGATTAGAGAAAAAAGGAAATGGGTGAGCAATGTCTGAATGCTGGCAATGCTTGAGTCTCTCCTGTTTTTGGATAACACTGTCACATGGAGTAACCTTGTGGCTCCTCTGTGTGAGGCCAAAAACTGATTTAGTACCTTGTGTCCTCAGCAGCCAGGGGGGAAGGAATCATGCCAAAGGAAAGTAACTTTAATAAGGTGTATTAGTAGGCTATTGTTTTGGTCTGCCTTGATGGTATAAAATTCTGTTATTGGGCATGGCACCTTGCCATGTGCCAATCAAGAAACATTTGTACTTGTTTCTTGTTACATTTTAGGGAAGTAAATGGAATCTTCTGTTGTCCTGTGCAGAAATGTTTGTTGACTGGAGGCTAATCCCTCTTTCCTTTCAATTAGAACAGCTTGGCTCTGTTAGAAAAGTGATAGCTTTCTTTATAAAGAGTCTGTTTTCAGACAAGTGTAGTTTCGGAAGGAGTTAACTTCTTTGCAAACAGAGGAAGAGCCTTGCCCTTTCAGCCCACCTGTGGAACCAGCTGTGTGTGAGGACTGGAGAAAGTCAGTTAGGAAGTGCTGGACATAAGGCTGGGAGTTGTTCTCCACCATTTCCCTGGGATTTGGAAACAGGAAGAGATGTGGTGTGCTTGGCTGAATCACTTCACTGTTACTGGAAATTAGAACTTAGCAGCGGGGCCACAGACTCTAAGGACACTTTTCTGAAGGATAGGAGAGGAAGTGTAAGAAGGCACCAAGCTTTATGGGACTGAGGGCAGGGTACAGGCTGGTCAGGCACTACTGATACTCTGCTGGGATTCAGTAGGTGAACATCAGAGTGCCCCTGATCTCTCGCAGTCTGCAAAGTATGGTTTATTTATATTTTATTTATAAAATATATTTAATATATATAATATAATATTTATATATTATTTATAAACCCTTTACAATTTTTCCTTGATGGTGTTAGTCTGCCTTTTAATACTCCAAACAGAACAGGTGGGGCTCTTTCCTCAAAATGCATGCTATTTTTGTCTCTGCAATGGTTTTGTGTTTTGCCAATGCTCTTTAATACAATTAACAAAGTTACTGATTTAGGATCACTACAATGTGTAATTTTTCTGCAATGACTCTTGTGAGGGACTTTATCCAAAAGCTGCTATGCTGGATTTTTCTTACTCTGTCTTCAAAATCAGGACTGGCTATCTGGTCTCTGATCTTCACACTTTTCCTTACTTAGGAAATATTCCTGATCTCATGGTATAAATGGCCTTTAAATAACTCATCATAGATGAGTGGTGTTTACAGATTACAAGAGCTTGTGTTTACAGATTATTAGGATACTTAAGAAAAACTCTTTTTTGTCTTTTCTAAAGTTCTGGATAAGATTTTTAGCCAGAGAATGAACTTTTACTTGGTTTATTCTAAGTCAATTATTTTTTTGCACCACTGGAGATGTAATAGGAGTTTGGGCAGTCTGAAATGAGTATTTGTACATAAACTACTGTGCAGAAAGAAATATGAGTATAAAAGCAGAAATTAGTGCATTTTAAACAAACTGTATAATAAGGAACCTATTCAGTAAAGAAACTTTTGCGTCTTTTTTTGTTTTTTCTAAGAGGCCCACATTTCTTTTATATCCAATGTTTTTTCTCTGAAAGTTTTCTTCTTATATCTTTTGGTGTTCTAGCATTAACATCTAGTTTTAATTTCACTGGTTGCTATTAAATATCCAGTATCCAGTTGCTCAGTTTAAATCAGTTGAAATAGATTCTTTTATATGTCTAGTTTATATATCTATGTAGTTTAGTCTAATTCCAGACACAAAGAAGTATGAGGAATCATTTTGAACCTTGTGGGCCAACATAACTTTAAAAACCTCTAAGAATATTTTCTACAGTGCATTCTGCTATGCTTTGTCTGCACATCATGTCTTGTTTTACAAAGCTTTGACTGTTCATCTAATGGAATAAGTGTTTGATTCCTGGATAGCTAAGGGAGCCATGATTCTATTAAATCTTGTGCTCTGTCCCTGCAGATACTCATGTTGCTGGCAGAAGTTTTTGTATCCTCTTTTCCTATGCTCTTGTTACTGTGAGCAAGATTTGCTTTTCATGACAGAGCATCTTCAGCCATTCCCTTCTGGTGTACATCAGTGCAAGGTAAGGCTTGGTGTCAATTTTCACTCCTACTGAAACGCGTGCAACTCCTTCCTGACTTTATTGTATTCATAAATTCTATGAATTGTGTTCTAAACTGGATCTGTCTGGAGGATATGGAATGGCATCCACAGAGCAGTGTCTTGTGAGATCTTGTCTGCCAAGTCCCTTAGTTTGTGTCAGTGCTCTATAGTGACAAAGACAGTGGCAAAGTTGGTGGTCTTGGTCTCCTGGCAAATGCCACATACAAATTCCATGGAGCAGCTAATGTCTTAGCTAATTTAGTCTTATTTTCATGTAGTTTTCAAGATATTAGAACCTACTAAGCATCAAAAATATTGCAGCTTTCATATTTTAAAGTATGAAAGTCTTGCTAACAAAATGAAGGCATTTGATTTTTTACTTTTTATATCTTATATACACAAGCAGCAGGTGGTCGCTATATAACAAAGGAAAAAATTTCCTTTTCAGTGCAGTGGGAACATCAAAATATTTAAAAACAGCAACGTCACGAACAAAACCAATAATCATGTTTTCCTTTTTGTTTGCTATACGGAGAAAAGATTAGCATAAGACTGAAAACTCCTGCTTGGCTCTGCTGCTGTCAAGGAGACAGCTATTTAACAACAGAAACCAATAAGGTTTAGTGCAGATGCAGTTGTTGACTGCTCTGAGGACCCCTTGCTATCCTGTTAGAGCCTTTGCAGCAAACATCTGGAAGGTAGCACTTGAAATTCCCAGGTATGTTACCTGAGCCAAACCTCCCCAGAACAATGGAGGAGCTTGCTATTATAACTGCAGCATGTTGTTTCCCTGGACAACTCCTAGTGCAGGTTGTTAAGGCTGATAACTTCACCTTATCTGACTTCATTTCTGCAGTCAGAACACTCCAAATGTTTCAACTGAATGCTCTGGATTGATGAAAGTAGAGAGCAAATAGCTCCTTCACACATCAAGTGTAATAAATGAAGTCAGAGGCAGAACCCAAATATGATTTCCTATTTCTTCTAATGCAAGACCCTGGAAGCTGCCCCAGTTTCCTAAAAAATAAACTGCTCCAGTATTAATTTGGAAACAAAGCTGCAGCTGGAGGATGCCAACCTCGTATGTTCATAGGAGACCACATCAGCCAGGAGCTCTGCCCCATTCCTCACAAAGCATTGTGAGGCCTGGACTTCTCTGGAGTGCCAAAACATTTGTTATCTTTTGAGTCCATACACTAGAGACAAAGTCCAGGTTATGACCCTGGTTCAGGCAACATTACAGTTAAACAAACAAATGTATTGTAAACCCTCTAAAACATTTCAAATTACCTTATTGTGGGCTTGAGTCAGGTCTCAAGTAAATCACAATTAATGGTTCTTTTGGCTTTTATCAAGTGCCATAATTAAAGCTCAATTAAAACCAATTAGATTCCCATATTATTAAAACCTATTAGATTCCTATAGATTTCCAGTTATGCATTCTTACATTTCTTTGGATTCCAATAAGGTATTTTTTAAATTCTGCTTACCATTTATTCTGTCAGTAGTGTTTCACAACTAATCTAACATGTTAGGAGTGTGACAAATACCTTTTTTTCCATTTCCATTATTTTGTATGAACTAAGAAGTGAGTGATCCTTCTGGAGGCTTCCTTTCATCTTAGGGGACCAAATTTTGTTTCAGTTTGTCTTTTGTAACTGAGTAAGTTCAGTCGGAGATCAAATCACAGGAAGATTCGGCTTCAGCCAATTTTTATAACATCAGGTTGTATTACTTTAAAAATAGTTTAGTTGTTCCTTTCACGCACTAGAAATCATCACTCAGATTTCTTTTTTGAAGAGAAACTGAAAATGTTTTCTAATGTCTCCAGCATAACCTTCACTGGGTCCTTCCTCTGAAAACTGACGGGGAGGAATTTTCTTAATCCAAGCTTGTCCTTTTTTACTTTTCAGACAGAAATACTTAGATCATTAATAATTCAGAAATTGTATTTAATTCCACAGTGCAAATGAAAAATCTCTAATCTCACATTGTGAAATGTGAAAATTGATTTGTTCCGGAATTCTCTACCTGCCATTTGACCTTCAGGCAAACATTCAGTATGATGACAGTAATGTCTGTTTTAAAGTGTCCAGTAGTGACTTACACACAAACTTTCACTACTTTGAAGCTAAAGTGCAGTGCAACCAGTACAATTCAGAATAAAAACAGTACAGTCAACTTAGCTGTCTTAAAGCAATATCTTATAAACTAGAATTGTTAAGTAACAATTTCAAGCAGACAAAAAGTCTTTTCTTTTTTGTCCTGGGATAAATCATTATTCAGCAAACACACAGCAGCTCATTAATAATATTGCTTCTAAGCCCTTTTTTTTTTTTTTTTTAATAGTGAATTATAACCATGAGCACTTACTGTTATGGCCTGGAATCTTTCTTTCAGCAATTCGGCTTCCTCCATTCTACAAATCAAAAACAGACAAGTAGTGAAGGCAAACAGAATGAGACCATAAGCAAAAAGCCTCCTGGTGGGGCTACAAAAAAAAAGCTGAGGTGATTTGATCCAGTTCCAGAGCAGAAAGAGGCAGAATTTTTAACTTGTCAGAAGAGTCCCTGAACAGATGAGCAGATCAGTCCAGACAGACACATGTAATGAGGGTGTGGAGAAGAGGCAGACAAGGAGAGTGCTGGCATGAGTTGACTGACAAGTTGGAACAGTGGAGCACAAGCTCTTTCCCTTCAGGAGCTGCCAACTCTTTGTTTTAATGTGCTTGGTTTGCGTGCCACTGCTTCTTTAACTGTTCAATGCCCAAAACGGACTCTTACAGGACCATGGTTGAAGTAAACTTTTATTATGTTCCTGTTTCTTCTCTTTTTCTATGCTTCTGGTGATAAACGGATATTTTAAACTTATTAAATTTATTTCAATTCATAAAGTTTATTATTAAATTTTTTTCTCTTATTTCACCAGTATATTTTAACCAGTTGTAATATTAACATTGTAGATGGAATGGAGGGTTTTTTGAGCTGGCTGTTTCAATTTAGTTTTGTAGATGAAATTTTTAGAAAGGCTGTATTCATAGCTGGAAGAGTTTTAGAACTGGTAACCTACAGTAAGATAAACTTTAAGCAGTCAGGTCTTTCATTAAATGCAAGTGTTAATCTGTGCAATTACTGGTCAGCTATCTGGGACTCAGGGGAGGCTTTGTCTAAGTAAGGATTTCAGGATCATCACTGCAGCGTTACTGAGATGAATCTAAAATGCTGGTGGCTCTCAGGATGGATTTTTATTCAGCTGACTTGCTGCAGACTTCTGCTGAAAACAGCATTCTGTGCCTTTAGGGATGGTGCACATTTTGACCTTTCCATTTACCTGAGTGAGAGTCAGCTGTCCAAAATCAATCTAGGAAACCTGCAGAACAAGTGGAACTGCCTTAGTAAAATCCAGTTGTGGAAAAAATTCTAAGCAAATCAAACAGCATAAAGGTGTAATGTGAATCTGGAATCCCTTTGTTACCTTCAGTATCACGGAAATTAAATTATGTGAAGTAAGGACATCAGCAGAAGAGTCAGTCAGCATGTTTGGCTTTCATGACTGTCATGACTCAACTCAGCAGGGTTTGGTGACGGGATTTATTTTACATGTTGGTACAGTGACCTGAAGCTTAGTGGCAAATCAAGCTCATTATTAGCAAACTCTAAGATGCTACAGAATTTAACACTTGATGGTGAAATTACAGCCTTATAATTGAATAGAAACCAATATTTAATTTGAATTTCATCCTTTCTAGTCTGTCATCACTTCTCTGTATACACAAGCAGATTTTCCCCCTCTGCTCTGGGGATTAAGGATTCATTAATGTTTTCTTTATTCTCTGATCCACCCTGAGGTTTTGTTCAAACTTGCAAAGACCCCATTTTTATTCTCCAGTGAAAAGTTAATTTCTATTTTTTAAATATTTATATATGCTTTGTTTGGTCAGCACCTGAAATTTTAAAAATTACAATATTAAAGCAAATGCAAAGTTCAAAGGCAAGTATGTTGAGGTGTATCAAGAGACAGATTACATGTGAGTTTGACTAAGTTTGGTTTATGGATAAGAGAATAAATTCAACCACCCCATAAAAATAAATATATTGTTGTTGCAGAAGCCAGCAGAGAGACAGTCTTTCTGTTTAAGCTTCTGTAAGTTAGTATAGCCTGCCTTACCAAACATTGTAAAAAAAACCAAACCAACTTATTTTACTTTTGTGCTCTGTGAAGTTCATCTTAAATTTGAAGTGTGTATGTGGACTCCAGAGTGTTTAAAAATATTTAAAGCAACAAGGGATTACATCAGAATTAAGGATGTCTGTTTTGGGCTAGAATCTGTAATCTGAAATAAATGAGATCTACACTCAATGGGTGGAGGAATTAGATCTATATTTCAAGATCAAATTAAAATCAATGGGTTTGCATTGCTTATAATTTTTATGACCTAAAATATTATCCTAAATTTATGCTGGAAAATTATGTAAGTGTTTTTAAAGCCCCTATTTGTCAATGTTATATAGTTGCAACTGGAAAAGTATTTAGCTTGTCTTTCCCTAATCTAAACCAGTTAATTGAGGTAAACTGAAGAAGGTTTCTAGAATGTAGCTTCTGTTTTTAGGTGACCATTATTAAGAAAGTATTTAAAACTTACTTTAAATATTTTAAATTGTTTGACTCATATATATCCCCTTGCTAGGCAGGATTTGTTGTTCAGTCAATAGGTTGTTTTCCATTTATCTTAATCCTATTCTAAATGGGATTTATCTGCAAGAGAAGAAATGGACCAGCTGTCATTTTGTCTGCCCAGTAAGCCTGCCTTACTAGTAGGAGTATCTATGGAGTAGAGGTTAGAGCAGTGAATCTGAACAGCCGAGTTTTCAGGCTGCAGGATTCTTGGAACAAGGTTTCTCAGAACCTACCTGCCAGGATCATTTCCAGAGGAAACTATCTACCTATTCTACAACTTTAAGAAAAAGTTTATTTTTCTTTTGGTAGAATAGATGCTTTGAGTGGTGCAGAAAATGTTTGTGTATCATATAATGAGTCATACAGGTTGGAATTTTTGGCTTCACTTATTTCTTTGTTTATTTCCCTTTTGCACTGTGTACCTAATTTGGGAATAATAATGGAAATTGCATTTTTAAAAAAACCCATTTATTATTAATGAAATCACAAGGTGAGAGAGTTCCATTATGAAGCCTCACGGAAAAGGGGTGTTAATTTAGAAGAATGGAATATCATGACCTGAAATCTAGAAGGACCATAAAAGCACTTTCACAGCTGAAAAATACAAGTTCTGTTGTTCATTTCTGGAGTAGTGTCTGAGTCCTGGAACGATCTTCAGAACTGTAGTGGCTTTCCCTGGCCATACTCTACATACAATATCAGCTTTAGTTCTACTCTTGTTAATTGTACTGGAATTTCTTTTGAAACACATAATTAGCCTAAGGTACAGTGAGATACAGATTATTGTAATAGTAAACAGTTGCCTTTGAGAAGAAACATTGCATTAAAGGTAAGCAGAAATAAGTTTTCACTGTTTCAAAAAGTGAGTTTGAGGTGAATGGAGTTGATTAGATTGTTACCAGCTGAAAACAGCCAATACTTTCTGGAAAAAGTGGTTACTGAGTTAATGAATTCACATTTTGTTCATCTTAATTAGTTTGATAATTTTGCTTTATGGTGAGCTGCCTTTATAAATGTGTTTGAAACATAAAAGGGGTATCTTGGACTCAGTACAAAAAGGAATTCTATATTCTTACAGTGAGCAAATGTGCTGTCTCTATGCATTTGTCTACGTGTAGCCTTGGCTCTGACAGCAGGAATAGGGAGGAGATAAATTTCATTGAAGGTCTCTCAATACAAATGTTTACTGCAGCCATTGTGTCAATTGGCCCAGAAGTCTGCTCTTGAGGGTGTCTCAATTGATTGAGAGACAGTCTCTTCTCCAGCTGGGACCACGGGTTTACATTTTACAGGTGGAAAATAAACTAACAAGAAATAGAAATTTGAAAATCTAAATAATGCTTATGTCCCTCCATCAAATTATACATTGAAATTATTAAAAAATGTATACATTTTAGGATCTTAGAGGAAGTTTAACAAAAAATCTGCCAGGTCTCAGGAGGGATTACATTTTGCTTTGAAAATTTTTGGAGAAGTAATCCCCTACTAGGCAGGTCTTTTAACATAATTAATTTCTTGGATCCTCTCACTGAAGCAAACCAATATCTGAATATGTCAGATTTATACAGTTTTATGAAGCTAAATTCTGCCTTATTCACTTGTTTGAGTAGATACACACCCTGAATCTCTGGGAGGAAAAGCCTTGGACTATTATGTTTCAGTTGGTACAACTCCCTTCCTGTTGCTATTCATAACTATAAATATATTAATTCCTTAAACTCAAACTGAAGACACAGCTATTTGTCACTATCTTCAGATTTTTTAACACATTGATTTTTAAAAATATTATTTTATAGTACATCTGCTGCTCAGACACCTTTCAATGCTATGGAGAGGTTTTAGAATGAAGCATGCTCCTCTTCAAATATCTTATGTATACAGTTAAATCCAACTAAAAGTGCTATAGTGCTAAGCATAGACCATATTGCCTTTATTTTCTAAAATTACATGGTGAAATTTGGTGAAGTATACTGATTATTTTTAATCAGTTAACCATACCTTGCATAGCTTTTTTCATGTTCTCAGACTCATCAGTTCTTAGTCCCTGTGTATTATATGAACCTCTGGATGTGGGAGGCTTTCCAAAGCACCTTTAACTCTGTTGTGTCTCATCTAAAAATCCCAATTCAGTGAATAGCTTAAGTGTAATTACTGTGGTGATATCAAATGTCAGACTTCTAATAGAATGTGTTCAGGTGCCCAGATAGTGATAGGACTGTGTTTGTTTTGTGGTGGTTTAATTTATTTTTTTTCAGTTGTTTTGTTTTGTTTTTTAAATATAAACTGAAACAAATAAACCCACAAAGAATCTGAAATACTCAGGATGAGTGCCTTAAAAATGTTTTGGAACGCATTGCTTACAACATAGAATTTTCCAACTGCTGCAGATATGCACTTCTAAGAATAGGGCAGAGTTTTAAATCCTACCCAGCCAACTGTGTGGAGAATTTTTAGCAGGGCTCTGAGAACTGGCTTTAGTTATTGCATAGTTAGGTTATGTTTTATTAAGTTTGAAAACAAACCACCCCATAACCAGGGCCAAATCCTGCAAAAAGTAACAAAACCCAAACAGGTACTATGCTGTTGACAGTGAGGAAACTAATCTCATTTTCTTCCAATTCTTATGATACTCTTGGAGAATACAATGAGAACAGTTGTGGTGTTTGGGTCTAAGAGACTTCAGTAAGATGGCAGAGCAAAATGAGGGCCTTGCAGACACATTTTGTGAACACCAGGTGTACCAGTGCCATAGTACCAAATGCTGCTGGTGAAAGCCTTAAAAGTACAGATAAAATGTTCTAGAAGATGAGCTGAAGTAGGAACTTCTTAAGAGGAAATCTCTTTCTGCAGCTGGAGCTGGTGAAGCCATTCGGCAGCCTGTGTGGGTTGCCTCAGCTGGCTCCCTTCTCCTGAGGCATGGGCAGAGCTCTCACGCTGCTCCTTTGAGAAGCTGCCTAACTAGTCTGTGCCTGTAGCACTGGAGCTCAGAGGTTCTGCAAGATGAGATGAACCTTATCTGATAACTCCCAGCAGAGCAAAGAGGAATTACTGCTTTCACCTCCCACACTTCCAGCCACATTATCCTTTCACTTCCCTTCGTCTGATAAATCTGTGGAGAAATTATATTTGCTAATCTGTCAGGAAAGTAATTAAAAAGAAAACCTGAAAACAAACCTAACCCCCCAAATCCATGAATATTCACTATGTCAGTAAGCTGAAAAGGCTCAGTAGGAGATGACAGGAATAGTAGTATTAGGGAGTAAGAAGAACTCTAATTCTGATCAGGGGACAAGTAGCAAGAGGAGAAAGATGTAGGAAATGTGACTTCTGGCAGCAGAGAGATGAACTCAGGCACCTTGCAGGCCTCAGGCTTACCTTACTATGAGTGGTCCAGGGACCATGAGAGACCTCATGTTGACATGTATGATAAACATGCATGCTTAGTTATTTATCTGAAGCTTGAAACTGCTGTGAAAACACGATGACTTCAGACTCTGGCAATCCTTCCTGTGCTTCCAGATATTCACTCCACTGTGGGTGGGCAAAAAATATCCCACATACAATTTGTTTTACGTAAGCCTTTCCAAGTATTAATGGAAAAAAAAAAAAAAGCAAACATGATAAGATTTATGCAAAACTTTTTTGTTAGCAGAGGTGATAAGATTGTTTATGTCAGATGACGTGTGTTGCAAATACAGGCCTAGTTTCTGCAGCGAAGACCTGTTGTTTTTTGCTGAGGAGTTTATTTGGAAGCAGTGGCTGAGGAAAAACTCTCAGCTTGTCAGTTGCTCAAACTGTTAATATCAGCTGTCCCCTGTTTGCTCCCAGTGCCAGGGAGGTCATCTCAATAACACGGGGCTCTGGCCAGCTGACGCCGGCTGTGTGGAGTGCCGAGCGATGCAGTGCAAGCAGCTGAACCTGAGGAGTCATCGCATGCCTGTGACAGTATGTCACCAACTCATGTTCTTCAACAGATTCAAATATTCAATACTGCTTCACACAGCACTGTACATTTACTTAAGCCTTCACCTTAGTGTGGTGATTATTAACTAGGAGCAAAAAACTTGGTATAATACAGTTTCCTTATTTTTCGTGGAAGTGTTGTTTTGATTGTGAGGTTTGTCAGACCTGTTTCATAGCTACATTTTCTAATCAGAAAGATATAATCATCCTTATTTTCACCTGAATCTGAAGTGGCTCCTCTTTGTGATATTCTGCTCTTTGCTTGGTATTTGCTCATTGTGAAATTTTGTAGGAAGTTTGAACAGATATACTGGCTCTGTGGAGCTGAAAGGAGACACTCTGCATCTGTCTCTATATCCCATATTCCCACAGTTAATGTGGCCGTCTGCTCATTGAATCTGCTCACTAAGCTGGCTGAGAACTAACCAAGCTAAAAGGTGGCTATTGCTATGCTGATGAGTCAGATCATTGCCCAGGGAAGCCTGATGAGTGCCAAAATGTGGTAGAGAGAGGATAGAAGGTGAAACTGTGGCTACTGGAAAGTGCAAAGGAGGAGGAAAGAGCAGTAGAAGAGGAGGGACAAGTAGGAAGAAAGAAAAAGCTATGGTAAACTGGTAGATAAACTAAGCTGTTAAATATAAATTTACCTTTACCGACTACATAACGCAATGTGTGGAAATTTATTTTTTTTCCCTTTTCTTCCCCCCTGGAGGCTGAATAGGCCTTGAAACACTTTTGTCAGATCAAAATCTTGATGAAGTGAATATCTTATTACCATTCATGAATGCAAAGAATAATCTGGTTGTATGAAAGAATATTTTGGGGAGCTTAAATTTCTTTTCTAGTCATATCTTAAGATGTGAATGGGCTCTCTTTACCCAGTGGATTAAGGAGAGCCAAACTAATCTGCATGTGATGGCACTGCTTCATTAGATGTAATTTCTGAAGAGTGTCTTTGCAAATGTCTCTGCAGCCTGCCAAGCAAGACCTGTAGTTGGTTTGGAGATCCATTATGGTCTTTATAGACTTCTCACTGTCCAAATGCACTTGGAGACTGATGGCATGCAAAGGCTGGAGTTAAATACTATTTTAATAGCCTATTTTAACAAAACCTTTGAAAACAAAGAAAACAATTTTTGGAAATTTGGAAATGCCATTGTGTATAGCCTATAGGTGAAATGCCTATTTGAAAAGGGTTTGATGCATTGTGTTAATCTGGAAAAGGGGCTTGTCAGGTAATTTCTCATTTCACTGAGTATTATAATAGCCTGCTGCCAAATGGATCCAGCTGTATTGTCAGACATACAGCTGATGCAGTTACAAGACAGTAAGAAACCTATTCTTGGGGTTTGAATTAGAAGTTTAATTCACATTTCTTGCTTACAGTCACACTCAGTTGGACACAATGTTGGTGTTTGAAAGAAAAATCAGGAATACTACAACCACTCTAGTTAATATCTATCATCCTCTAATTTTGTTGGTCTGGTCTCTTATTTTGACTAATGCAGTTCAGGATTGTAATCAAAAGTTTTCATTATGTCATGACTACTCAGTGCTTGTATGACAAGTTTTATATTCTCAGTTTCCAGTGGGCTGTCATTGGTGGGAGAAGAACCAAAACATGAGTAGCAGGCACAGCAATCTGTCCTTTCAGTGAAGGAACATCACATATCAGTGTAAGTAGTATCAATAACTTTTCACATAGTCTACACTTCAAAACCAATAGAAGTTAATAATTATTTATATGTGTATATTCTTTTCTGCTGAGACTCAGGAACATTCTTTATGGAAATACCTTCTCCAGTTGTATGAAGTAATTGGTATGTTCATATTAACACTTGATTCTCTTAGGAGACAACCATTTGGATTAGTATTGCTTGGAATTTATATCATAAATCTCTGTAATTGTTGCAGCATTTTGTTGTTGATTTGTTTAATGCTGTAGCTCAGAAATGGAAAAGCTGAAGCTAGGTGGATCAAAGCTTTAATAACAACAATTTAGACCTCCAGCTGGAAGAGGGAGGCCCTTTGGAGGAACCTAATGATCTGTCTGAAGGAAATGGAACCTCAAACACAGCTGAGGGATCTTAGCTCTCTTTAGTTCTAAGAAATGTATACATCAATGCTGTATTATTCTGAAGTGATTGTTTTTACCAGTTTAAGTGCATGGAATATATTTCATGATTGGCACAGTTTCACTACATGTGTATCATATATAAGAACTTAATGCCGTTTAAACAAATAGGCATATTTCTTATGTGTTCTTCTAGCCTCTCATTAATTTAATAATTCTGTAAATATTTCAATAAAAATAATGAGAGGCCATGGTTTCAGGCTTCTATTTTGAATACTTGTTGTATCATGATTGGTTAAAAGAATATAATGAATTTGCATTTTTTAAGAGTATCCCTCTACCCCACCACAAATTGAACAATTTCTGCAAATATGAGATCTCCTGGAAGGTGGCAGTTCTTGGCAAGGCAGTAAATGATTTTTGGTAACCATTTGACTTCAGGGAACTTTGGAAAAAAGCTCCTGTTACTGGGAGATCTGAGCACTGGCTTTCTGCAGCTAACTGAAACAATTCCATAAAATCAATGTGCTTGAGTTCTCAAGAAGGGTAGAACAGGTTAGAAAAGGAGATACTTCCACACCTTGACCACAACTCCTATCTATCATTAGGTTAGTTTCTCTGTGGTCAGTGACTCAGGACTTGGCCTGACAAATCGTTATACTGGGAGGGGTTTCAGAGCTGTGTGTGTCCTGTACTGGTGCTAATGGGGTTTTCCAGAGCTGATCTAACACTGCAGCTGTGTGCTACCATATGCAAATTAACAATTAGAATTGGCAATGTTGGTAGTGGAATGGGTCTCTTTGGTGGCTCCCACTAGGAGCTTCAAAGTAACTCTTCCTCCAAATCCCTATTCCTTTGACAGCAACCTTTTTTTCTGAATTGCCTTACTATTATGATAACTTCAGCAGAACTGACTGCAGTACCTCAGGTCCTGTCTTGTACTTTCTCCAAACTGATAACGCCTGTTTTCCAAAAAAGCCTTATGAGAGCCTCAACCCCTTCCATCTCCTCCTGCTTCAGCTAGATATTATCCTAATCCTCAGTCTTTCTCCTATCCTATATTAATCCCATAAACCCTGAGCAAATCTGCTACCTCTGTCAGTACTTGATGAAGAAGGTCAGGTAACAGCTCCCAGTGTGCACTGTCTGCACTGATAGGCAGCAAAAACTGACCACATCTTGCATCTCCCCATTTAATTGTCCCTAACAAGTAGTTGTGAAATCCACAAAGCAGCTAAAGTGCTCATAAGATGTTCTGAAAATGTTTTTTACCTTCTGGTCCTTTTGGTTTTGTTGTGCATAATGCTTGTAGTATAAGACTGTCTTTGAGTTAGTGAAATTTAAATGCCAGTTGTGAAAACAACATGAATAATACAAGAAATGGTGTATGGGTCAGATTTGAAAGATCATGAGCGTGACGCAAGCAAGAGGGATTCTATCCTGGTAACACAGAGATTTCAATCAGAAAAACATCCTGATTGTTGATTCTTCTTGTTTCTCTTGCAGAAAATTACTCTAAATTCTCTAACTTTTTCTTGAATGTATTTATTCACTTATTCCTGTGCTAAAATATCCAGTTTTGACTTTAATTTCCTTATTTTTCCTGAACATTTCAGTTGTTAGCCAACAAACTTTTGCCTGTTTTACAGGAACACTCCTAGCTACTGAGAACAATGACTAATCTCTCTAATTTTTAGTTTACCTCTATTATCTAGATACTCTCAGTTTCAGAAACGAAGGTGGGAGAGGAGTTAGTTTAATGCTTTGGTTTGTACAATTTTGATTATTTAATTATTTTTCCACTTAATTATTTGAAATAAGTGGATCTTCCTGGGCAATAAAAAAGTTTACAATAATTTATGAACAAGGTGCTCTCTTTCCATGTGGGATGATTAATAAAATTTCAGATCTGTCACACATTCTGGAACTATAGGCTAAATTAGCAGAATGCCTAGGTTAATTTCAGCACTTCAGAAGTTTCCAGAGTGTCTCTGATGGCTTACACCTCCAACCTGTTGAATGACCAAAGAATTAAATTTGCTAAAAAAGGCTTTTGGGTTTTTCTTGCAAATTCTGTTTCACAAGGCTCATATCAATAATGAAGCCTTATGTAGGAATAGCTGAAGATTTCTATTTTCCTTTGCACTTCTGCATATCATGAGGGTTCTTCCTTAGCAGTGTTAGATACTTTTTCACTGACAATAATGCCTGAACATTGCAAATAGACCTTTTCTGTGACCCTCTGCAAGAAATTACAAACTGCACTATATATGTTTTGTAGTTCTAAGAAAGTGAATCTTATTTCTTTTTGTTAAGGCTCACACATGTAAGAATACTATCAAAAACAGGGCTGTGTGTTTAGGAAGGAAGAAATTCCTCAGATTAAGGTGTGCCCTGACACAGGCTTCTGAGAAGAGTTTGTGAGTCATACTGAATCATCAGATGAATATTTTTACTCTGATAGAATGGCTAATGTTATAAAGAGTTTGAGAGTTCCTCTGAGTTGGGGATGAGTGCAACTGTTGTGGGGAATAGATTGTCCAATTTTGCTGGAAATATCTCAAGAGGGATGCTGAAATATGACTGGAATTTTATGAGAAGAATAAAAGAAGAATTTAATAGAAAGTGTGTTCTACAAAATGAGTATAACTCATTATATAAAAAGTTAATTGGTTATTCGGGAAGACACAGCTTCTTACCAATGGAAATTTCACAGTAAAAGGCAAAATGATGATAAAATTCGGTGATTGGTTGTTGAAAGGTGAAATTACTGCATGCAAGAAGATACTTTTAAGAGGGACAATAATTCCAGGGCAGTAACAAAAGCAAAATGATGAAAACTATCAGAAAACCTGAGAACATTCTTAGCATGTTCAGGAAAAAGACTAATTAGATGATACAAAAATGGCTTAATCAATGGCAATGTAAAAAGATTTCTTATTGATTTTTTTTCAATTTCGTAAGCAATTCTTAAAAATTTTAACAGTTCAGAATTTGCTGTTTGTCCTGGGTAGATGGTTATTTTTCCTGTCAGTCATCTAGAGTCCTACTGTACCAGTTACAGAATGTATTTACAAGACACATGACGTTTGCTGCCGGATCCACTTGCTTGCAGCCTTCCTTTTGGAACTTTGTATATTTTAAGCAGTAACTTTTTACAACCCAGAACCAGTGATTTTCAATAGGGACTGAATTCGCCATTCTTTTTAGTGTCAAGAATCAAGAAATGTGAATATAAAGATGTGTCTTTTCACTGGCTTTTCATGAGTGAAGGAGAATTGTGAATGAATCAGTGCAAGTCAGGAAAATCAGCCCTGCTTCTCTGTGTATTTCCTGCTTCCCATCTGACAGATGGGCAGAATGGTACTTTCCTAGCTCACAGAGAAGTATGCCAATATTGAATATAGACTGTTCCTTACACAGCCATTTAGATGATGTTTGAATTGGAATGTACCTAAAATCATAGTTGGTCATTTGGTAAAATAAATGTTGGGAAAAAAATCCCTTTGAACAGTCTTTTGATTTATAGATGCTCATTCAAAATAACAATTTTGAACCAGCCATAGTAACAATGGAATACTGCCAAATCTGTGCTACTGAAATTCACACCAGCCCAGCCCAGAAGTGGATGGCAGCATCTGCTTCATTTTTGTTGAAAACCCTGGAACTCATAAGCAAGTGCTCACCATCAAGTATAAGCTGCCTATGTTTCAAAGGATGACTCTGTTCTAATTTGTTTCTGTTGCAATAGGCCTCTGTGCTTTATTGGTTTCCAGAACTTTACCTTTTAACAAATTATTTTGGATGGCATGGACCCAGCAGCAAGCTAATGTACTATAGTCATCATTAGCAAATGTGCTTTGCCCTTGAACAGTCTCCTGTGCTAATCATTTTGTACCATTACCATCCTTTTTCAGGAGTAGCTGCCCTTGCTAAAAGCAGCCTGGCTCTGTGGATTTGCCAGGGGGAGGTCCTGTCATGTGATTTAGTCCCTCAAAAAAGATCCCTGTGTGTGGCTTGGCTGACTTCTTAGTTCATTGCATGCTGACAGTGATTGTAGCAGGCTGACTGTCTTCACAGAGGGCTATAGTTCAGCTGATCTTCGAGGTGTTTTCCAACCCTGTGATCTCATCTGCTGCCCTTTCTAAATGAGCACCCAGACTGATGTCATGTGTTAACAGATGACAGCACTGGGTTTGGTGATGGGGCCTGCATATTACTAAAATGTGTATCTAGGAATGTAAAATCCATAAATATTCTTCTTACATGTGTGTCTCTATAAATTAACTTCTCCTTCACTCAGAGTTCTGACCACTGACAGAGTGCAGTCGGTGCAGTCTTTTACCACCAGTGTTGCATATAATGGCCCAATCATACTGGGTGTTTTACAGACATTTGGGCAGACCATGATGACCTTAGAAACTAAGAAAATGAAAGGGTCTTCATAAAAGTCTTGGCTTTGAATCTCTGATGCCTTGTATGTGCTATCTTTTCTGATAATGTTAGAGACCTCATCAATACCAGGCAAAGTGTGCTGTTAGAAAACATGTTTAGTGTACTTTAAATAACATAACATAATTCAATGTTTACTGTGACCAAAGCTCACATGAAACTAGCTGGAATAACTTACCTTCTATTCCCTTAACTTTAGCTGTAACTAAATAAATCCTTTTCTAACTCAGCTGTCCGTTTTTATTCTAGGCAATAGCCTAGCTTAGGGTGTTTATGGTGTTTTTTGCTAACAGTACCTTCCAGTTTGGGATAGATGCAGAACATTTGTAACCTGAAAGGTTACAAAATTTAATGGGAAGGGTAGAGCATAGTGTGTCATAGTCCCAAACATACAAAATATGAGAGTAAACTGATGTTTCCAATGAATAGGTAGCGGAACATTTCTCTGGGCTGTAGTACAAACACTGTGCAAGATGAGGGGAGAAATAACCCCAAAAAGCATATTTAAAACCAGAAAAAGAAAAAAATGGCAAAGCATACAGGAAGTCCACTAGCTTTTGATTTGGTTTCATTTTATTTGCAGTACTATTTCATGTCAATGACTGACTTAGAGATGTGCCTCAACACCTCTGGAAACATTCAAATATATCATGCTTAAACTTCTGGAAGACATCTAATTGTAATTGGAACCTCAAGAGCACATCTAGAGCATCCCTAGCACAGGGAAGATATGAGGTTCAGAGATCGTGATGAACACTAGGAAAAAGTTAACTGATATGTGAGAAAGTAAGTTGCTGAAGAAGCAGTTTCATGATCTATAGTTTGGCCTTTTGTCTGGCCTTCATCAGGTATATAATAACAAAGCTTGAAAGCTCTTTGATCAGCAGTTCAGCTCCAACACTGGGAATGAGGCAGGGCTTGCTCAGCTGATACCTCATTCTGACAAAGAAATGGAGTTACAGCAGGGACATAGAGCAGGGGTTGGTGTGACATCAGTAAAAACAGTAGTAGAGTAAACTTCTACCAACCACTGTTTGCAGGAGAAGTAAGATCATGGACAGGTTAACCAGCAGCACATCTAGTATTACTTGTTCAGCTGCAGCAAAGGAAGCACTTTGAAAAAAGGAAACACAGAAACTGGCATTCCTCCCAGGATGAACCTGCTAGGGCTTGTAGAGCTTAGCTGTCTGTGGTGGGTGGGGAGATCCTAGACATGTTCCGTCAGACCCTGGCACCTTCACTGCCTATGACAGAGGGCTATGTTGTGTTCTGACAGGTAAATATGGGATGACACTGTAGCTGTGTGGAAACAACATAGTGACACAATCATCAGACCACATGAAACTCATCGAGAGGAGAAAGATACTGCTTGAGATGGCATCTAATATAAGAGAGGGTTCTTCCTCTTTTGAAGTCCTGATGTGATAATGATTCTTTCTGAGGGTACCAGCAGTCCCCTTTGCTTTCTATACTGGATTAAACTAATGTTGCCAAGAAAGTGTCTGTAGGTGCTTTACACCATGACTCTGTGAGCCATGTGGGTACTAGCACACAGTTCATAGTGACTAATTGTGATCCTTCCAGCCTGCAGCATGGGGAAATTGTTATTAATGACTCAATTTGTCTAGGACTTAAATATATGAACCTAAAATTCATGCAATCTCAATTTATGGAGCCTGACCCTCTGTGTATCCTCATCAGTTCCCATCTAGTCTAAGTTCCCTAAAACTGATGTGAAGCCTTCAATTTTCTGCCAACAATGCATGGAATCTGGTCTGATTGTGAGCAGCTTTGGGAACTGTCAAGCAGTTCCAAAGAGTTTCAGTCCTCTGGGGTACAGCATAAAGTTTGCTCCTGGGGTTTGGGGCGGAAGGGGAGCAGTTCAATTATTTGTAGAGATCAAATTTATTAAAGAAGGTTCTGGCTGTGCAATGTAATTTCTTTATAGCATCCATTGGGGTATTGCAAGCTTGGGCTGATGGAGGGGCCAGCCAAAAGGTTTAGCATCTCATCTGCACTGAGGTAGCTAGCCAAAGGAACATTTATCTTACAGAGCTCAAAATTGCCTGGAAAGCTAGAAGTAATTTTCAGTGGCATGCTTAAGGTAGTTTTTGGCTCATTCATGATCTCCTGGGGATAGTTTTCTAAAACAATGTTTCTTATAAGTCTTTGTAAAGACACATACAAATACAGTCTTTACTCCCATAGCGTTTACTTTGTAAGGAACATTATCATTGTCTTTTATTTTGAGAGATGTTCTAGAGTTATGCTGGGAGTAATAAACTGGATTTAGCCTCTATTTGTAAGCCCTTGAAAAGCTCTGAGTAGATGGGAATGAATCCCTTCTTTCTGCAATTCTTACTTCAAGAAGGTAATTTCTGTGTACTTTGTGAACATCTTGAGAAGAAAGTGTTTATTTAGAAAAAAAATTATTGACCTTTAAGTAAAAATATCACTTAGGGAATGGACTGTCTCCATCTTTATGCTCAGTTTTGCGTGGATCACAATGCAAATACCAAAACAGCAGTTATCAATTACTAGTTTAAGCATCTCTGAATTCTAATTCTAGTGTTGATAGGGTTTAGTTATGTTTCACTATACAAAACAATGTCTTGAAATACAAGGATTAATTAGAAAAAAGTCTTATCTTTTCTTGTAAGGATTTTTCTGATTCTTTTTGGACTCAATTGAGTAATCCCAGGGCATGGTAATCTCTTCAATGCAGGAGCTGAGGAGGTAAAGAACACCTATAAATTAAGTATTTGTTGTTCAAAACATATAATTACAAAATCTGTCTGGGCAGATTCAAGTTCATGCTTGTTGCCTGGAGATGGAGAATATGGGAAATGACAGCTAAGTCTATAGAGGACGATTTGGGCAGGGGGCAAATAGACAAAACAAACTGCATTTATGTACTTCAGTATATGGAATTACCCTGCAGTGAAATTGGGAGTTTCTGCCAAAAAGCTCTTTTGAGGACATAAATCTTTGATTTCTAGCAGCAGCAGCATTGACAAATGACAGTCAAGACACACATCATCCTGGGTATTATGTAGTCAGCTGGGAGCTCTATACTTGCTGTATGAGGGGGAAAGGAAATAAGATTACCCTGGCATTGCCTGAGCCGTTCAGGTTTTGTTTTTGGCTAGTCAGCCGTTACCAAAACAAACAGGGCCAAATTCTTTCTTTGGGTACCTTTGAAGTCAGAGAAGTTATAGCTGTACTAAGTCCCAAGCTTCTTAGTATAAAGACTGTGCTGAATCTCACAGGAGAATCCTCTTTTCAGAGCTTTTCTCTAATGGTTTCAGTGTTTATCATGGCTTTTCATTATTCATGATGAGTCATTCTGCTGCCTGTTCAAAAGCTGCATTTGCAAAGATGTGGTTTTGCCTTTTCTCAGTTTTCAGTGAAACATGAAAAAAAATCTCATCAAACAATTAAGAATCATGCCTAGGCCCATCAGTATGCTGTGGGAAAATGAGGAGATGGGTCAGCTAGGGTAAAAGGCATATCTGACAATGTTTTGTTTCTACCGTTGCATTTAAAGGTCTCCTGATGCCCAAAAGACTTCATAGGGTTCCCTTTACTATTTGATTGCTGTGTCTTTACCTCATCCTCTCTGCTGTGTGTAAAAAAGTCATGGTAGGCCTGGTGTCTTTACAATTTCACCTAGGTTGCAGTCAAGGCTACTAGCAAGTAAAAAATATTTGTTCTCCTCTCCCGTAACTCTTAATGTAGGGATTTATTTTATTTATATCTTTAACTGATACAAAAAGTAGTGGAAGTTATTTGCATAAATGCTTGTGTGATCCCCCTAGGAAGAGCATAACCCATGTTCAGACTTTTTCCCACTACCTGCCTTGTATTCCTTGTGATGGCTTTTTTCTTGGGGAATTGCTTATTCTGTGCCTGATAATCCCCATGGTAGTTTTCCCCAGTACCCCAACTTTAGTATCACATTATAATGATTTCAGCAGGACTGACTCACATCTCTTGCAACCTAGAGCAAGTTGCAAATTCTTGGCATTCCAGTTTATGTAGCAGAAAAATACTTGCCTTCAAGTAATTGCTTCTGGGAGACCATCACAGTGAAACTAACTGATGGACAAGCCCAGGCTTGGAGACAAATGGTTTTCAATTTTCCTACTTTATTCCCTCTCATGTAACATCTGCTGTATTTTCCAGTTTACTGTTTGCACTGCCAACATTGGCTGTTTCCAGACTAATGGAAACTTTCTTCTGAGTGAAGCAAGTTGCAATGCCATCTATTTGAAAATGAAAAACATCTGTAATCTTTACAAACAAAGATCTTACCATAAATACAGAAACAAAGAACTGCTTGTGCCCATACCTCAAATACATCTTTGAAACAGCTGTGAGCTGGAAAAATGTTTGGCAATGTGAAGGAAGATGAGTGCTCTAAGCATCTCATTATGAAATGCAAAAGGTTATTGTTTTATTTTGCTTTCAAGCTCTTTATTCCCACAGGATGGCCTTTCAATAAAGGAAATGTGGCGAACAGGAAAAGAAGGCATTTAAGTATAAGCACAACTGTAGCCTGAATCATTGGCTTGGTCTTATCACATTTTAGATAGAGGAATTGAAGGTGAATGGATTCACACCCAAATTCCATTATAGTCATCAGCAGAAACTTTAGAACTGGGCTCAAGGGCCACTTGTCCACCTCCGTGTACAGCTGTTAAAGTGTAAGAGCCTTTGTCCCCATGTACTTTAAGTGGGTTGATCCTATTCTATAACAGGGAGTGGGTCAGGTATTATGGGTGCAACCACAGTGACAGAGATGTCTGTAACCTACTTAAGAGTAGGTCTTGTGTAATTTCTCTGACAGGGATTCAGGATCCTACAAATATGGCCTTTTTTTTTCTTTTTCTCAAGGCAGAATTTTCAGGCCTTCCAAAAAAGCACAACTAGGGTTTACTCCTTTTCTGCAATTTTTGGCTGGAGTTGCAAGGAATTTTATTGAGGGTAGAAAATGCTGCTATCTTGAGTTATTTCCCAGGTTCACTGACTGTATGGAATAGCTATATATATTTACTATAACTATATGTATAGTAAAGGCAGTTTTGCACATTTAAAACTAGAACTGCACTAACAAAGCTATAAGTAAATGTACACGTAAAAAACATTTTAACTTTCTGTAACGATCTTTAGACAGACCAGATTTCACCATTAAATATTAAGATATTGTGATCTCCCTGCCTTAAAATCAGATTAGGAAATGGATGATAATTCTGTTTATGTATATATATTACAGAAGGAGCCATGCTTTTCTGTAGCTTTCATGTGGCATTTGCCAGAAAAGCACAAGTGAAAATACCAGCAAACAGTCCTTCTTTGTATAAGTTTATTTTCATATTTATATAGACTATGCAATTGCTAGAAATGGTTGCTTTGTAGGAATAGTGTGTGACAAGTCATCCATCACTTGATGGACCCCAGTAGACATTCTGAGAAAGAACTTCCAGAAGCTTCTATGTGTCTGCTTTCATAAGAATATTCATTTACAGGCCTGTCAAGTGTTTACTGTGTCAATGATCTTTTCAAAGTCTTTCTTATGTGTGTTAATTGCCCAAAAATTGCTTTGGTATGCTCATTTCAGGGATTATATTGTAGACTGAAAGTAAATACAGTGTTATAAAGTAAACCTGGAAAAAATTCACCTCCTCTCCCCTAATTTTATTTGTTCACAGGTCTATGTTAACTGTTTCAACCAATGTCTGGCTCATCTAAAGTAGAAAATTACATATGAATTTGAGAATTAATCTATCAGCATAGCACTACTGAGTGAATTTAAAGCTCAATGAATCCATAATGAAATATTTTTACCTGTTTGCACTGCTTGACATGCTTTAAATATTAGACTGATATTATTACCATCCACTAAGCTTGAGTCCTTCCCAAGATGGGAATATTCCTTATCAAATCTGGGTAATCTTTCCATTGAAAGCTCTCTCAGGTGACAGATGGGGTGGGAATTTCCCTAGCTAATGGCTAACAAGTAAGTGCTGCTCTCTGGCAGCTTCCCTTTAATACTCACTGCCTGCCATCAGTCTCCAGCAAACCTGGCTCTTGGGGCCTCCTTGGTGATCAGTATGGACAAAGGTACTTCAAGGTGTGCAGAAATTAAAAGGAATAGGAGAAGTGTGTTGGCTTTCTCATAAGCAGAGGAATACTTTCTAAAATTATATAAGTGGAGGTTTGGTGCTACATGTAGAAAACTATAGGTAGGAAAACCCTATTGCCACACCTTTGTAGTGTTTGCTAGGAGTCATGTTGTCCTTTGGCATGTATGGAAATGCATAATACTGGAGAATGTGACACTGTATTTCCATTGCAGATTGTGAAATCCCACTGGAATTTCAAAACTTGAGGTGTCTTTAAACAAAGAGAAGTAGCTCTCTTAAGTCATGATCATGTTCACTGAGTACCAGTTTACTTTGATTCAAATGCTTTCATAAAGTTGCTCTGTTTTGTTACAAAAAATACCACCTGGAAACAGCTGGAAAGATGTTGAGCTATGATTGCCACTGCTGAGTCCAGCTCTGTAGCACTGCTGGAAATTGTGTGCACTGGCAGATGGCAGTGGAGCTGCCTGTTACTGCTGTCACTCTGAGTCAGTCCAGACTGTCCCTCAACACCAGCCTTCCTACTTTCCTCTGATTCCTTTTACCTTCAGACTTTCATGGCAAGATTATTATGCCTTTTCATTCCTGCTTCCAAGTACTTAAATAAGTGAACTCATATAGGCTCCTGTTGCTCTGTGTGCACAGAAACCCTGCTCTCAGTTGCAGGGGTGGTTGTCACTGATTTGCATAAGTCCCATGCTGAAGGTGATACAGACAGTGCCAGGCAATCATAGGGCTCCTGTTTGCCCTCTGCCTTTTGCTCTATAGAGCCATGTTCTGTCACTTCTGGCACAGTCCCACCAGGAAATTTAAAAAAAAAAAACATTTTTCTGATAAAAACTAGAAAAAGAATGGCTCTGTAGCACTGCTGAAAATCTGGAAAACATGTATGTTTGTCTAGGTCATGGATTTCTGAGAGGAATTTACCATGATATTTAGCCAAAGCAAATACTGCCCACACAAATACTGAGACAACTTTATATGTCCTTTCCTCAGGAAAAAAAAGGCTACAGAAATCAATGGCCATTTGTTGGACTAAAGTTGCCAGAATTTGATTTCAGCATTCTCTGTGCCTGAGGTTGGATGTATTGTAATTTTTAAAATAAGTGATACATTTTAAACCATAGTCACTAAAAATCTTCACTACACTAACCTGCATCTGCTTAATACCTCTCTCAGGAACCTAGTGGAGGAGTTCTTTGTTCTCAGGTAGTTCTCAGGTAGGCATCCTGAGATTAAACTAATTTCATGCCGATATTTTTTAGAAGGTTGTGGGAAATGTCATTCCACCAATTCTGTGTGCAAGCTTCACCATAAAAGTAGGGTAGATTTCAGAGTTCAGCAAAGTGCCCTAGAATGCATACCATATTGATGTGTTTTGATTTGCCTTTCTCATCGTTGTGTCCTTTCAAGCAGTGTGTTTGGGTGCCTTGTGTAAGCATCGATATTTCTATTGTGATGTGCATGGTGAGTTGATTGACAGTGGAACTGAGATTCTGCACTCCTAGGTAATCTGCATGGGAACACTTTAATCTGATTTGTAATTTAACACATTAAAGGAAAAACGACCATATTTTATGTTAAGTGTATGATTTAAATGTAATAATGAACACCAACAGCTATAGTGAAAGCAAGGGAGAAACTTGGTAATTTCTTAACCAGTACCTAATTCATCTGCTTGTTTTCTTAAAACAGACCAATATCTCTACCAAAAGAGATCCAAAGCAATGAATGTCCAAGGCTATAATTTACCACAAACAGGCAAAAGTCACTGGGGTTAATTTTCTTCTCTGAGACTTAAATCTGAAATGAATATTCTGCATATCACTATTAAAGCAGGGTGTGACAGAAAGGTAAATGGTCAGGGGAAATGTCTCCTTCATGCAAAAGAAAAGCTCTGTCTGTGCAGGCATCTATGGACAGCTTGGGGGCTAGGAAGGGGAGGGGAAAATACAACAGAGAAAATTGAGATTGTCCTTTTATTTCAATGAGAATTTAATTTAGAGAGGCAAGAAGGAGAGGATTTAAACTACCTTTTTTCAGCAACTTCAAGAGAAGGTTAAGGTGCTAGAGTGTTTGAAAGATGAAATAACCAATTTTGAGAGTGAGAAAAGCTGGGCAGAAATTGTAATTTATGGAGGTTAGGGTCTGAGAAGTTAGGTCAGACAAAATCTTCATTAGAATGTGACTTCTGGTAATGGAATCCTCACATGAGACAGTAGGAAACTCAGTGTGGGGAATGTTTAAAGCAATCCATTGCTGAATATAGCTCTGAGGTCTGAAGAATATGCACAGAGCAAAGCAGAAGTAGTATTTTTTTATATGTTTGTTATACATATATATTTATTACTTGATAGTGGCTCTCCTCACAGTGCTTTTTGATGCTTTTCCTGATCATACAGAACATTTAAACAACTAAAACTGGCTAACTAGACTCAGCTATTAAAATAAATTATTCTAGTTCTCACAGTGAAAAAAGCTTGGTTTAAAGTAAGGCCAAAAGTAAAGTAGGATCTGTGTATCTATTTAAATTGGAATTATTGCTATGCATTGCTGCTTTGCTGATGGCCAGATCAGCACAGTGACCACTGTATTTTTCTGCATTCAAAGTCACTCTCTAGTACTATTTCACATCACAGAAGCAAGTTTAGGACAATTAAATTAAATCCACCTACATTTCAATAACACTGTCTTCTTTCTTCTCTGTCTTTCTATCCTCTTTCACCACTTCTCCCTTGTCTCTCAAGAAAAGCTCCTGTCACAGGCACACATATACATTTTAAGATTTATGGAGCTCTACCTTTGAAATAGATACTCATCCATTATGGGCTGGCACAAATGCATTGAAGTTATAGTGCATTCATACAGATAGTTCTCTGTCCTTTCCTCCCACATCTGAAAGCACAAGAACTCATACTCCAGGTCTACATCATAACTGTAGTTGTATAAACTAGGAGGTTTTTTTTAGTAAGTAAGAAAAGCAGAATGAAGAGCAGGACGAAAATACAATGTGAAGACACATTTAGATAGACACATTTCTTAAGAAAATGTATTTTAAGAAATAGTGATCTTACCTTTTTTGTTGTTGTTCAGAAACCAAAGTGTGAGACTGCATTTTGATGTCACATTTATTACCACCAGTTTGCAGTTGACTAGGACTGGAAGCAGCAAAGTCTGAGATTATAAATCCTTTTGATAGGATGTTATTGTGCTTTTTTCATGCACATATCTATCCAGGTGAAGTCTTTTTGGGGCTAAGATAAACAAATGGAAACAAATATTTTAGAAATGTCCATGGTGAGCTGAGGAATACTTGCTAAAGACTTTCCCTCTGATAAATCAGTTATCATTGAAGGGACATGCTTGTGTTGTATGTCAGTTAAAATCTAGTAAATTTTTAACCTGCTAACTAAGAGACATGGGGCTGTGTGATTTATGAGTGGGTGTCGCCCTCACTTTGGCATTTATTGTGGCCCTTTGTTCTGGACATATCCTAGCTAAATTAGCAGGTGAGGTAAAGACTGTGATTGACTGGAATTTCTGAGCAGATAAAAATGCTGGGCAGGTGCTACAGGCTATTTTTAAAAAAAGATAAATTTTCATATTGTGAATTGTTTTAAATGAAATTGTATCTTGACAGTACTCAGGAAAAAACAGCAAATGCATTCTAACATGGAACTTCTGTGATCAGGAATGCTGAATTTTCTTAGAGATACAATGAGAATGCTATATTGGATCTGTAATCAATATGTGCTTTGTTTCATGCAAAATTGCTTTGAAAGCAATAATTTCATGGCACATGTTGGATTTTCCTGTGTCGATTTTCATGACACCTCAATTTATCCACTTAGTTGTGTGGGAAGAAAGAGAACGTGGCTCTGTTTTTAACAGGATGCCCTCTGAGCCATATCTCAGACTCTGCAGGATTCAACATAACAGAGAACATCTCCATCAAGCCTGCAGGGGATTTAGCCAAAGCAATATTCATTTTGAACTATTCAAGCTGTATATGAGACAAATATCTGGTATAGCTGCTTCCCTAAACAGATATGTCAGGAACAAAGAGCTAAGGAAGCAGGTAGATAGTGAATAGGTCAGAACTATGAGGGGCCATAGCCCTTTGCAGTGGAGGTTTCAGGAACTGGTAAATCTCTGAATTACAGCAGAAAGGCGTGGTCTTTTTAATTCTTTCCATTTTGGCAACGTGGGATCTCTTTGCTTTGTGGAAATATTCAAAGGCCAGCTGGGATATGGTTGTATGTTTTGTTTTATGAGTCAAAGTAGGTTGGCACAGGCTTTGGTTAGCACAGAACACCAGCTGTGTGGCAATCTGTGACCAAGTCCATGTGACTTGGCTGCTCCCAGCTGTGTTCTGCCAGCAGAGTGCCCCAATTCCCAGAGGCAGCTCCTGCTGGCTGAGGTTACCAGCTAGAAATAAGGTCTGCTCCTTGCTGATGGGGAGATCTACTGACTTTGGAGACTCACTAGTTACAGAGTTTGGCCTCCTACCAGCAGAGACTGTAGGCTGGTAAACTCTGTCATGGTACCACCTCCTAGGTCTCCTTCTTGACTTCTTCCCATCTTTTGGGTAGGTAAACATAAAAGAAGTGGAAAATATGTTTTTGTAGGTGTCCTTTGTTCACTTGGCCAGGTAGAACTCCTACAGGTCTTTTTATTCTCTTCTCTGTGTTGCCCTAGTTATTTTTTCTTCAGAAAAAGGTAAGAAAAATACATTAAATACTAGCAAGGAAATATTTTTGAAGGAAGTTCAAAGAATAATCTTTTTAATGGCACAGAGTATCATCTCCTTTAGTGGAGATCTGCATCTTTAGATTGCACAGGAACCCAAATGCTGTGATTTTCCAGACGTTTCCTGTCAGCAGTGTGTGTGTGCAGGTGTTGCTGCAGTGGCTGCCCGGCTCTCCGGGCTCTGGCGCGGACAGCTCTCCCTCTGGCGGCTGCTGCCGCTGCCGCCGTCACATCTCATTTGTGAATATTTCTTTCGGAATTGTTTTTTAAATGATCCCTTAAAAAATGCACGCGTGGATTTTTTTTTTTTCGTACAAGCCCATGAGAATTTTTAAAAAGGAGTCAGAAATTAAAGAATAATATAATTATGTAATTTTTATGCATCCCTTATATCTATATTTTTAATAAAGACTTACTGCATGCCATGTTCAGGTATTGCAAAGGTTTAATTCAGGTCTACTGTGAATGGTTCGGTCAATTTCGAGTAAAAAAATGCCTAAATGATGATATTAAAACCAGGATGAGAATGTAATGAACTTACACAAATATTGAGAAAAGACTGGAGCAGAGATGGACCTGCCAGACTTTGGTAAGAAAATTTACCTCCATAACATAATTTTTTTTGTTTAGTCATGAAAGCATTATCTGCAGCTATGTGGTGCATAAGGCAGGATCATGCAGACAGTGCTCTTTCTACAATGTCAGTGCTCAAAACTATGCACACATGTACATTAAGGACCACTGACCACTTTGGCTTTACATCATATTGAGACTTTTTGTCTTGTCTGTAGCTTGAAATTAATATTATTGCTGGACTACAGGAATTTTGTTTGTCTGAAGAGGTGATTTTTTTCCCGAGCTGCTACACAGTTGTAGATGTCATGATACTTTTTTGATTGCTTTCTTTTGACTCTTGCTACTGTTGAATTTTAACCCAAAGCCTCTTCAAAACAAAAGAACACCTTTTCCTCCTCTGTTACGGTGCCATCTTTTTCACTGTTGCTCAGTTTAACCAGAATGGAAAACAACTGAACAGTTCAGGGCAGCTAATGGATTTATACTTCTTTTTTTTTTTTTTTTGTTCTGCTGGCCAGGTCTGAGACGTAAAAGCAAAGTCGGTGAAGTCTCAACTTTTCTAGATAATTCTCATGTAGTGCCAAATCAGTCAAGAGCTGAACGTATTTTGTCTTCCTTAAAATTGGGTAAAATATTGAGATATTGAAATGCAAGATCACAGCTTGACTTGAAGTCTCTAGAGATTTGCAAATATTACCCATGATCACTAAGAACTGAGCAACTGCAGTGGATAAAAATTGTGTTTCATTTGGCACCAGACCACCATTGACATTAGTAACTTTGAAATTCCTTAATTCAGATGAAATTCTTAAGTGTGTTAAGTAAACATTTCCAGATAAATATACGCAATGGCTATTGTCTTTTAGCCCCTCACAGAGTGCTGAGAATAGACTGTTTGGACTTTTGTTACTATATTTAATTTCTGTCTGAATAAAAAGACCTATTTCCATTGAGGCATATCAAAGGATCTTTAGAGTGCCAAAGGTCTTAAGCCTGTAAAAAATCCTGATTTTTCTTCTGTCACATGAATATCACTGGAGAAACACCCAAGACACTAAAGGAGTCACTACTTGGTGTTTAGCTCTGTGGCTTATGCTGCGTAGATGCTCTCATTTGATTGAAATGTAAAAGCAATTTTACTCTTAAAGGGAATAAAATTACCTTAAATTGCCTCCTACCTTTATCTTTGATTTAGAAAATAATGCCTCTCTATCTGTTTAGCTTTTACATAGCATCACTTTACTTTGGAAGATGCATCATGATTCCATTTTTCAAGGGTGCATCTCTGAGGAGAGTATGAAATAATTTTTTTCCCTCTGTATTTTGTGCTGTTAGGATCTTGTGCAGAAGAATTTATAGTGTGTCTAGATTAGTAGTTCAGGTCAGATCAGGAATGTGCTTCTGGAGCTAATCTCCTTGTCCCTGGTAAATGTACTTTGATTTATACCATGGAGCAGTCTTGGGGTGCTTTATTGGATCTCTTTCAGATTAAACTGAAAGGTCAGTGTTTTCCAAGAGCATTTTCAATGCTCACTGACTGCATTCAGTCCCTAGTGGGACCAGATTTGTTCTTTTTTGAGATAAACCCTAATGAAATATTCATGGTAGCATGTCAGGTCATCAGCACCAACTGTCTCATTGCACAGCTCTGTTTCTAGTGAACCCCAGTCATTGCTGATGTGTACATGGCCTCTGGCTTGTTGTCATGGTTCCTCTTAGCTGAGGTGGCCTCTGACTCTTTGGCCTTGAAAGTACTCATGGAAATATCTCTTAACAATTACTCTTCTGTGGGGCCACACACCCAATTGCACTTCTCTATATTAGGAGGGAAGAAGGAAGGAAATCAGTTCTTTGCCAGAGCCCAGTCAGGGATTTTACTGTATACATGTCAGATTGTTCACTGCTGAGATTCTGCTTGGCTTAAACTGGGCAAGCTGGAATCGTCTGTGTCTGGGTTCAAATTATCCCCAGAATCAGAGCCTTCCCCAGGTACTCTCTGGAGCTTAACTTCAGATTTGCCCCATCTAAAAAAGTAGGGGAGAGGAATGGGACACAAAGGGAAATTTGCAAGTGACTAAATAGATAATCTTCTAATTATATCATATAAATAACCGGTTCTGGAGTCTTCTGGGACAGAGTTTTCACTTCCATGTTCTTTTTTGCCTTTCCAAAAACCTTCTCCAACAAAAAAGTGATAGAGTCTGAATTTCAGATACCATGTTTCTTCATGTAGTGTGTTTTTGATAAATCTTGACTCTAGTGAGACTAAAAGAAAAGTATATTTCAATAATGAACTAATGAAGTCCCAATGGAATTCTTCTGGACTGACAGGGACTTAATGGAAGGGCAGTACAGCAAATTTCTGGATTCTAATGACAAACAAAATGCTGCCCTTTATATGATATTATTAATAGGCTGAACTTGGTTGAGTTAGAACAGATGCACTTTGCAGACTGAGATGAAGGTATGCTGTGGAAAACATTAAGCTCTACACAAGTGACATAGTAAAGATTTTAGGTATAAATCGTAGCCATACATTAAGAAATTGAATTGTTAATACTTCCTCAAGTCTGGTTTTGGTGTGGGTACTTTGTGTTTCTCATTTTGTTGGTTGGTGGTTTTGTTTGGTCCTGTCTGTCTGTCTTGTGTGTTGTCGGTGTCCCCTTCCCACCTTCACCCTCCCTCTTTTTTCCTGCTCTGTAGCAGTTCTCTGTAGATTGTAATGAATTTTGGAATAGTAAGTGCATAAAATTCAAATCTGAATAGATTAAACATCCTCATTAAATGGGAATACCTGGTGCCTCTAGGACAGTTCAGAGAAGTTTTGAGTTGATCCTGGTTTTCTAAATTTTTTCATGATTTAGCACTTGCAGTTTTAATGTTACTATGCTTGAAGCTAGCACTCATTAATATATCCAAGGTGGGTGTATCTGTCACACCTAAGAAAAGGAAGCAACAAGAAAATGATCCTCCTTAAGATTTTAGGTAATTATTCTATGGAATTAGGATAATCTGTGGTAAAAGTACTGTCCAGTTACAACTTCAGTCCAAGCAAGCAGCTTGAACTGAGCTCACAAAATCCTTGATGTGCTTCAGATATGAGACACGCTAGTAACTTTTGTTTCTCATTGGAGCTCTTAAGCAGGAAACAAGCTTCACAGAGATGCTATTGTAGCTCTGTGTCTACACTCTTTGCAATCGAATGAAGCCTTGAAGAAATTGGAATAAAACTGAGCTGTCTTAATGAAAAAACATTTTAAAAATTGTATTATTTACCAATCTAATAGTTGCTTCAAAATTTTGCTTTGTTAACTGGAAAGCATTAAAAGCTTGAAACCATTGTGAAGGATGTCATAAACAAAAATATTAATGAAATGTGCTGACCTCCAGATATATGTTCCTGTGTATAAATATCAGGGTTCTTTAATTGACAGCTATTAAATACTGTGGTTATAATGGCTGAGTTAGCAGCCTCAGCTGCTGGCTGGCATTCAATATTGCCAATATTTTTCTCTCTTAGCTATAAAAATGGGGGTGGGGGAGGGAGAAAGCCTTGATTACTAGTGGGAAGATGCAAATGAAAAACTCTGCTGTCCCCTCTTTCAAGTGTATAGCAAGTGTATCCAGCCTGCCCTAGCCTTCCCTTTATAAAAAGAAATTTGTTATTTGAGACTGAGCTGTGCAGATTTCTGCGTTTCTCAGTGGTTGTGCTACAATATAAAGATCATAGATCTCATTCCCCTGTAAGGACACCTCTTTCTTTCTGCAGCAGAAACTCATTAATTTTAATATATACCAGTGAAGCGGCTGAGTGGGCTTTGAGGTCCCCCTTCATAGCAGCATGTTCTGTTGCTTCTGCACGACTGAGTTCATTATTATTTTATTAATAAAGCAAGGAGAAATACAGTGTGTACAGTCCTAATGCTGTCTTGCTCAGCTATCACAGGGCATCAGCTCTCTTCAGAAACATAGAGAGCCTGCTTGAAAATTGAAATGAAACATTCTTTGTTTTGTTTAATGCCCAAGTGAGGAACATGGGGCATGTATTTCTACATCGTTTGTTTCTTTATTTTCTTCTTTCTATAGTTACATAGAAAGAAGAAAATAGTTACATAGGTCATAGGCTATGAAAACTGGTGGTGTAAGAAATAAATGCTATGTTGTATAGGGCTTGTCTGCATTTCTTCTACCAGCAACTGTATGAAAGGTGTTTCCTCAAGCCTCCAATATTTAACTGTGCTGACATGAGCACTTTTAGAGGTACATAATTACTTTCTGTGTTGCTTCACTAGGATTGATACTTCTTTTCAACCTTGGGAGCCCAGTTTCACTTCTGCCAGTTCCCAAGTGGCTCTGAAAGTCTCAGCCTAGTTCTGCCAGGATGCTTGAAGAGATATTCATCCAGTATTCAGAGCAGTGAAGATTTCTAAGAGAGGCATGCAGTGGTGCTCAAGACCTGTGTGTATTGGTTCAGGTCCAATTCAGATTTGAGTTCAGAATGGAGGTTTCATACTGCTGTCCAGCCACTTTATCCCACTTCTGTTCTGCCATTACAAAAATAAGTAATAAATACAGAATCTGTAAGTTTCAGCACACTGTCATTTGAAGTTAGTAGCAGGCAAAATAAGTGGTCACTTCTGCATATCCAAATATTAGGCATGCTTTTACTTTGTTCATTAAAGAAGTGTCTATTTAGTTTCAGTTTTGATTCTGTAGATTTTCTCAGGACCTGGATGTGAAAATTAAACCAAGAAGACATTTTTGTTGTTTCTAAGACCAAGTTTCCCATCTTCTTTTCTCTTTTTAGGTTCATCTCTCCTTACAGTCCCTATGTAAATATGCCCTCTTTTTTTCTGTTTTTGCCCCAAGACTTGTTCATTTTAATTTACAGGCCTCAAAGTCTCCTTTCTGTGCAGTAATTCCCATACCCTGAAAAATGTGCATCACAAGCTCCAGCAGATCCTTATTTAACCTGCGTCTCCTGTTTCAGGAAAAAGAATGAAGGAAAACATATTGGAATGTCTCCCTATGCTGCTGTCTCCCTATGGTGATTGATTAGTGTCCTGTCAAGAACTGAATGCCTTGATTGATGTGTGCTGTGATAGAGAGATGTGCTGTGCTTGCTTGTTTGCAGTTCCATGTACAACAGAAATGTTCTTTGTAGCATCCTTCTGTTTTGCACTTAGAACTGGGGTGTGGCTGGGCAGCAGAGGGCCAACCTTGCCCTCCTGTCCTTGCTCCCTACAGAACAGGTTAGGTGAATCCTTTAACAGGAAGACAAAGCAGCAGAACGTGTTTAGCTAGGCAGATTTTTGCCTGACGTGAACAGAGACAGAGGGTTCCTGTGAAGATCAGAGTAGACAAAAAGCCAAGCATTGGAAATGCTCCAGGAAGGGCCTTTCCTCAGAACCCACAGTGGTATGCTGCAATCTAAAGATGAAGTAAGGTTTGTTGTATGTATTGTTCTTCCCCATGTCTGTATTAGTGCCAATGCTTTCACAGTTCCCTCAGAGTTTTACCTGCCATCACAAATCCAGAGTTTAGCCAGAGGAATGTTTCTGAATCTTTCACAGTACTCTGGTTGCCAGACATATAAAAAGGAGGTGAAGGTTGTGATGTCTTGGAAACGGTGTGGCCTTGGATCTGTGTAAGTCGATTGGAAAGCTTCTGTCACCTTTTATCATTGCCCCATCAGGCAGAAGATAAGATTTGCTTTGGAGTAAGTAAACAACCTGTTTTATATTTCAGTAAATCACTGGGAGAGTTGGTAACACCCTTTTACTGTAGGAGGAGAGGTGTTTTCCATGACCAAATGTCTGCATTCCTTCAGTTAGGAGGGCATAGTCAAGATGCTGGTGGTTGGCATGCTAGAAATAACTGTCTTGCTATCAAGAAATCTCTGCTAGGCGGCTGAAAGAGATTTAGAATCAGAATAGTATGTTGGAGTATGAGCAGACACATAAATTAATACCCTTCCTGCATCTTGAGTGCTCAGTTAGGTAAAGGGAGCTGCATGCCTGGCCCAGAGTTTGGGTAAATATTCTGGCAGTCATAGCTGCAGAGAGATGCTTGCTGCTTGAGAAAAGGTAAATTCTTACTGTGAGAGATCATCATGAAGATCATTGAAGATTCTTACCCAAAGAGAAATTCAGGCCTGGAGATAACTGAGATTTAGAAAATGCCAGGTTTTATGAAAAGAGCCAGATGATGGCAGCATAGAATGCAACAGAAAACTGGAAATTCCTGAGGTAAGCAGCATAAGACCTGCCCTTGAAAATGAGTCAGGGATCAACCTTTTCATCTAATCTTCCACTTCAACAATAGCTTTTGAAATATAGGTTTATAGTTCTGGAAAGAAGAAAAGAAAAGAAAACAGTGATTTTTTTTTCCCTGTGTGACTATGTTGATCTTTCAAAAGCTAAGCAATAAATCAGTTCAGAAATCTTTTCTATGTGGCATGAGAGATAAACAGTTCTGCTTCACCCTTTCAGATCCTGAAGTCTTGTATTCTGTCCTCAGCTGCATAAATTCTTCTAGCAAGTCCTACCCTCCACTTTCTTAATTTCTTTTATCAAGACTTAATCTATAGCTACTGAAGCCTCCAAAGGAGAATTCAGAATATATCTCTAGATATAATAGGAAATAAAAACCATGTGCATGCTATTTTTTCAAGAGAAAAGCTTAACAACACATGTCTGAATCAAAAATGATTGACTTGGGCAATCATTATCTGAGAAGGCAATATCTTTTTTGTTGTGTGACAGAAAAGTGCTGTCTCTATGGCAAAATATCAGCCTGCTTCTTCCTGGAGCACTGTTTAGTAGTGGCAAAGGTCAGGTTTGAGAGATCAACTGGGCAGGGACTGGTTTCTTCAGATCTACAGGTCATGGAAGTAGAGAGTTGGATTTTTAGCTCTTCAGAATTGCTTCTGCAGAAATATCTATGAAGTCTTGGGGAAGTAAGCATGTGGCAGTCTACTTCCAGGACATGCACTGTTAGGAGACAGGAAGAAAAGACAACAAAACAACACGAAGTCACAGCACATTCACACAGCTGCTGTGAATATGACTCACACCTATGTTGATACAATTCAGTAAATCAGATTGCACCTCTGTTTGTTGTTAATTCTGTATTTTGGGAGAATTTGCACAAGACAAACTGCACCAGTGATTTTATTTTAATGTTTATTGAAAATGTTCCCATCACAAGCTAATAGAAATAGTTTCCTGGATAGGCAAGATAAATGGCTGTAATGCACTTAAACATTGACTGCTTTTTGACAACAGAGACCACTGAATTAATGTTTGTTGCACCTGCAGACTCCTCAATCTCCTTGGCATTTAAATAGAAATTTCAAGGACATGAGTACTTTACAATGCTGAACATTTACAGAAAGAGGAGTTACTTCAAAGAGGAATGGAGACTGGTGCTGTTTCTGAGTGGAAATGGGGGTTCAATAAGTTTGAAGTTCAACTGATTTCTGAAATGGCAAAATGCTGCTGTGACAAGCTCTGGCTCTATAGATCTCCATTGCTGCACTTTCGACCCTTGGTTCTAGGCAGAACTGGCTCTTTTGTTTGCACTTACCTCTGCCACCTAGAAAGGAGGAAGTCTCCTATGGAAAGTAAGGATTGTCAAGCCCTGTTTCACTGGACTACTTTGGAAAGCACTAAACCCAATAATGTTTATCCTTGTATTTGTGGAAACCCCATCCTTGTGACTGCACTCACTGTGAGTTTCTACCCCAGCACTTGCAAAAGACAAGATTCTTGCTTATTCTGGTTCTATTAGTTGCACTAATTAATAAGGACATTTGAGCTAGAAAAAAAAAAAGAAAAGAGGCTATTTCCTTGTGAAACCTATCCAGGACAGCTCCATGTTATGGCAAGAGGGCAGGCTTCAAAAGAAAGTTGACTTTCATTTCTGTTCCTGAGATATCTTACAAATAATAGGAGTCTGATGGATTGCTCTGGCTGGTAAGAGTAAATTCAAACCATTCAGTAGCACCAGTAAGGAATTTCTAGAATTCCCTTAAACAGAGAAACAACACACTTCTAGCCTATGGGGAATAAAGCAAGAAGGAGAAAATAATGAAGGGAAAAAAAAAGAAGAAATAACATACCTGCTACTACTTACTGTCCAATGCAAACTAAAATCCTTGCCAAGAGAGGCAAATTGCTTAATACCCATACAGTACTTTGAAGATCTAAAGGACAGTAAGTGTTATTATTATTACTTGCACTACAGCTAAGAACCGAGATTGCTCTTCTAAAAGGATGTACTGAGTTTGATCCTTAAAACATTGTATTGAAAAAGGCCTGCATGAAATTTTTCTAAAAAGGAATGAATGATATGGTACATTTATCAACACAGTAATAAAGCATTTGCAATTAGACCCTCAGCTTTATATGGGCTTGGAGGAAAGGAGTTTCTGAGTCAGCATGTGGTGCCATTAAACATATTTAAGGGTAGTTTAATAACAGTATTTTCACATCCTTTTAGTGCATATGACTATACAAATAAAAAATGGAGAATTGCTCCCAGGGGTAGGAGATTCTGTGTTCATGTTATGCCACACCTCTGACTGTAAGTACTGCCATCAGGAGGGTGAACAAAGCATCACCATGAAAATGGGCATCATAATTGTGGAGGGATACTACTGGTGCCCATTTTTCAGGAATGCTAAGTGGTTGCAAGTCAAGACACAGAACCTCCACACATGGCAGTGCTCTTCCCCCTCAGAGATCTGCAATTCTACTAATGAAATCTTTGGTGTCTTTCCTAACCTATAATTTTCATGTACTGCTGTGTCTGCAGCACAGTTTCTCTCTGCTGTTATTCCTTTGAAGTGAACAGAAATATCTGGACAATGGATCTTGGCACATTTTGGATCTAGTCAAATGGATCTAGTCAATTTTAAGAGTTTGGACAGCTTCAAGAAAACTCTCTACTCCTGATTAGCACTAGTTTAATACACAAAAGTTTTGAAGCCATCACATGGCTATGCTGAAAATAATTGCTCTCTTGGTTACAAAACTGCAACTCTGGAATCAGGGAAAGATCTGCTGGTCATTTACTATAGAATCAGTAACATTGTCTTTGTCTTTTCTGGGACAGCAAGGACCACTATGGCTGGGTTATGAGGATAAATGTGATATAAAGACTGCTATGACTTTTTGTGATCAGGCCTGGATTACTGTGGATGGGAAGAAGTTCTTAGAAAATCAAAAGATAGGACCACTTGAACTGTCTGGATTTTTTGAAAATTCTTGTTTCAAAAGTCTTTTTACATAAAACCATGTTTCCAATTTCATTTTAAGTGCAGTGAATGAGTAAGACCCTCTGGGAACTCTATAAATATACAACATAAATTATGTTGTATGTCTACTTAATATTCATTTGATTTGTTGAGCAGCATTTAGAATTGCCTTCTTACAGCACATAAACATAATATGAATATATCTACAGCAGATTAGATAGATTTGGGACTGAAACAAGGTTCAGTCTGGAAGTAAGGTTGGAAGAAGGTAATATTTTCAAATAATAAACCTCACTAAGGAACTTTATATAGTTTCATTTGAAAATTATGACTGTTTTCTTTGCTGACCCTGATTTGTACTGCAATCTATCACATTTTCTATCTCCCATGGTTCATCTTCCCAAAGATGCATAGAAAGAAAATTACATTTTCTTTGAAACAATTGTTTTTTCTTGATTATTCTTACTTCAGTAGAGACATTCATGACATTATTGGAAAACGTCCAGAGCCTCCCACACTTCTACCTATAACAAATACCAAAAATAGTGTAACTTTTCTTGGCCACATTATCTACTGGGACACTGAGATTAAGATGAGGTATACACATTTACTGTGCATATGTACAGTGAATGCAAAACTGAAATGAAGCTATCCACTTAGTATTCTGTTCTGTTTTCAATGTCTATGTTTGAAGATCATTTTATCAGTTGCACTTATCAAAAGGAGTAAACTGTTTTTCATAAATTATTTCTTCATATATAGGGTGAAACTGTGCAGATTGCAATTGATTTGTAAATAGAACTTGTCCACCTGTGCTCCTCTCACAATTTCAGTTTGCTGTGACTTTATTTTTCACAACTAATTAGAAATTGTTTCATAGCATTACTGTGTGCTATTATGTATTTCCAAATTTTACCCCAGAGGTATTTGTGTTTCAGTTCTGAGTGAAATTCTTCCTGTACAGTAGGTGACTTGCAAGGTCCTTTGTAATATTTGTTGATAAAAGATGCTATGTAAATTATCTTTACTACCATATGGCCTTTTCATGTTCTCAATTCAAACCCACTGGGAAAAATCTCTCAGCAACATCAACAGAAGCACATCTGGTCCACACACAGTCTATGAGAGAGTATTCTTTTAGTTTGATTAGTCTTCCTATGCTATTTAAAATGTATTAGACATAAGAAGGAGAAACAAAGCTTCTCAAAAATGAAACCCACTCTACAATGTATTTGAGGTATGCCAAATGCTGTTCTCAGTAGAGACTAGCATTACAGATTTTAAAGGGATTTGGTGAGAGGGAAAATGGCTTGTAAGGGCACAGCTTCCAAACCATCTGGACTTTCAGGTCAGTAGTTTACCACAGCAATGCTCCAGACATTGCATATTAGAAGACAACATGGTATATTTTACTGAGTTCTCCTTTTCCCCTGCTGTTGACCACTGGCACACTGATACAAAAGTAAGTGATGACTGTTGATGAGTTCTGTTCTGTGGTGCTTTCAGATGAGGGAAACAAATACATATCCATGGGATATGCTGATTATCATGCCTGCAATGCAGGCACAGTTTTCTTCTACTGCTTACAGAAAAGCATGCCAAACTTGTGTCAGTGATTCTTTCCATTGCAGCCTCTTGCATTCTGAAAACATCTTCAAGATAAAAATGACAATGCCAGTGAGAATGAACCTTGACAGCAGTATAATGAAATGTGTGGGAGGGAACACTCAGTCTGCAGACTTTGAAAGAAAATTTTATTCCACCTCCAGTCCTGCAAGATGTGGTATTGGACCAAGGACTTTCAGTACAAGTAGCAACAGTATACAGTCTAATTCACACACAGTGAGAATAATCCCTTCTGGTGCATGAAATATTAATACTCCAGGGTTTTCTCCATCTGTTGTCATCTATGCTTAAGATGAGACAGGAAGTGACTTTATTGTTTCATGCATGTACTTGTGGCTAGCACAGCCAGACACTCTTAGGGGGATAGAATCACTACTGTGGTACAAATAATTTTTTTTCTCTTGAAGAAATCCCAGGAATGAAGGAATGATACTTCCCCAAGGCAGAAGAGTTGGACTTGATGCACCTTTCCAATTTAGCTGATTGTATAATTCAATTATTTATTCTGTATAAACTACTTCCTAAAAATAGGTGTATTTTTTGTAACTGAATGCAAGTATAAAAGTTACCTCATTACTATGCCTTAATAAAGGCCCAGATTTTCATGCAATATAACTTGTATAAACCTACTGAAAAATGTACAAGAGCAGCAAAAGAGACTTCCACTACTGGTGGGAATACAAAACCAATAATAATGGTGTATGTGGTGAAGGTAGGAAAAGGAAACTGGGCTTTCTGACAGCTCTCAGCTCTGAGGGGGTATGCTACACAATTTATAAAGCATGATTTCTCCTATAAAACCCAGACAAAAACTCCTTAACCAGTTCTTTAACCCTGGGTACTAATCCTTTACCAGTTCTTTAACCCTGAGTACAAAGAAGCTGGACTGCAATTCTACAACCATGTTAGGAGGAGCATTCCTATTTATAATCCTGCTGCAGTAAAGAAGGCAACTCTCATGATTATATTGCTGTGGGTTTATAGTGATTCAGGTGAATTTTTTGTAAGTTAGAGGTATTAATGACTAAAAGGAACCAGGAAAAGGGTGATGAATTTTAAATGGCTTCTAGTAAGAAATGGATGCTTGTCAGTTTTGAAGAAACTCTGTGGATTTCTAAACATAAAATTAGAGGATTTAATGGCCCTTTTTAGACCATATGTGTTAACCATATTAAAAATGTAGCAAAGATTAAGAAGCAGTTGCACAAAAGGAGGGTTTTGTCTCTATATAGTAACTTCTAGAAGAAAATTTGATCCAAGGCTGCCTCTTTTTCCCTTTTTAGTATACTGAGTACGCTCAAGAATTAATTCCAAGCTGTTAAGTTTTAGTTTATGAATAGGTCACAGATGAGGAAGAGATTAGACTCCTCTTTGTATATTCACAAATATATATATTTGTCCTGCCAGCCTGCACTTTCTCAAGTGAGCGGTGAGCATTTTTCTAGTAGTGAGTACTGGAAAAGCAGAGGCAAGGAACGTCCAGATTGTTTGCTTCTCTGTTGAAGTGTGTTTGTGTTTGGCTAATCTGAGAGGAGGATTACACTGCTCATCAGCGAAGCTAAGATGTGTGTTTGTGTCTTTTGGGTGATGAACATGCATTTCAAACATATTCCATTAAAATGTTCCCTCCTGGGATAAAAGTGCTTTTGCAGAGAGAGACTGCTCAAAGGAGATAGGAAAATGGACATTTCTTCCAGAAAAACATTCAAGTGATTTTTTGTCTTTAAAGACTTTTTTTTCATCCTGAATTAAGATAAAAAGCAAGAGTTTGCAGTCTCTCTTGGGGAAAAAACTCCATTTTAGGAGAACCAGGTTGGGAATTTTGGTGCTTCTTTAGCTGCTAACAGGCAATACAGCTGCCTTCTGGGAATAGTTTTTATTTCTCAAATTCCATTCATTTCTTTCATGCAAGTGCTTTTTAGCTGACAGTATATTTCTTTCAGTATAATTTTGACCAGCTCAAGTAGTTAGCCAGGGTGGGGTGTCATTAGAAATATGAGTGAAAGATTGCAATAACGAAAATTTCAGAAAATTCCTTAAAAAAAAACAAAAAAAAAAAAAAAAAAAAAACCAAAAAAGAAAAAAAAAAAAGTGCCCTTCTGCGTGTAGGGAAAACGGGCACTTAGCATCGAGGAAAACCAGAAAAGTTTTGCCATTAAGTGGAGCACGTTTCCCGTGGCTGGATGTCCGAAAGTGCCCTGGATGTTCTGAGCGCCGTGTCTGTCTGAGGGCCCGGCGCTGAGGGCGCTGCCCTGAGGGGAGGCCGGGCACGCTGAGCCCTCGGCGAACGCTCGTGGGCCCCAAGAAAAAGGGGAAAAAGGCCGCAAAGGTGCTGAGCAGCCAGGAGAAAAATGTGGGAAACAGCCCTGCGACCCCCGAGGTCAGGGCAGGAGGGGATGGGGAGGCAAGGCGAGCGCCGGAGCAGAGGTCCATGAATTAGACGGAGCTCCATAACGCAGCCAGCAGGTTCCCTCGAGTCTCTCCCATGAGGTGATGCTAATGTCTTTCTGGCGCTTGCTTGATTCAAGCCGTGGGAAAAAAAAAAAAAAAAAAAAAATCTCAGGCATGGGAGAACACATGTCCTTTTGAAGGATATAGTGTGTTTTCTTGCCTGAGTTTTTTCATATGTGTGCTTGCATTTTAAATCTTGTGAAACAAACAAAAAAGTGTGGTTGCCTAGGAGACAGAAAATATACACGTATTAATGATATTTCATTATTGAACTAGGTCGTTCACTTTTTGGTCATAATTCTTAAAGCACTGGGAGTCTGATGAGATAGTCATCATCCACACTAGGCATTGCCCCAAAATCTCTGCAGGGAGTTTTTCCATAAGGTGAATTCACCACCAGTCAGGCTACAGGGTATGAGAGCCCAGCCACAGACCACAGCCTGCAGTGAAATCACAAAGCAGAGCCCAGCGCTAAAAATATTTTTCATAGTTACAGTTTCTGGTCACTGGCCTGAGCACACACAGCCCTCAGCCTCCTCTTATCCAGTTTGCTTTTCCAAAGGCAATGCGATATTTAATTAGCTAGTTTGTCTATTTTTTATAGTAAAAACAAATATTTGCAATTTACGTCGTGTAGTGCAACATGTTAGATCTGATACAGCCTAAAACAATGTCAGTACAAATGGTTTTTATAAATTTCCACATGCAGCTCCTGCAGAATTTGACATGGGCTGGGCCCTGAGGGGTCCTTTCTGCAGCCTAGAGGTGGGACAGCCCTGTGCTATCTCTAGTTCACTTCAGGAAGGCTGCTCCAACTTCCCCAGCTTTGTCAGAAGGCAGGGTTTGACTATCTGCCCCTTCCCTGATCATGTCCAGTAAACTACTTATGGAGTGGATGGCCCAACCAGCTTTTAAGCATGGTAGTGAGTTCAAAGTATCAAAAAAATAAGCTACTTTCTCACCTTGAAAAGCTTCCTGTTTATTTCCTGTGAGCAGCTACAATATTAAAATTAATGTTATTCACCTGAGTGTATGCTGTTTGACATAAACAGGGATTGCAGAATCAGGCCCTCATCTGAATTATTGAGAATATAAATTGTATAAAACAGGGGCTAAATCAATTACAGTCACTGGAGAGGAACCAAAATCCTTTCTGTTTTTCAATTTATAAAGAGGGATTTATTTGTTTTTGGTTTTTTAAATTAGACTTTACAGCTCTTACTCGTACCCTTGACAATTTAACTGAACTTATCCAAACTGAGATCTCATTAGATTTTAATTCTGTGGTTAGAGCATAATTAAGATAAGCCATCAAACAGCCCTAAAACCACATTTGTACCCCAGCACTTGGAGTTCATAAAGACATATAGTCTCCAAATGTTTCACCACAAGTTAGTCTGGATTGGATGCCTAAGTAGAGAAAAGGTTGCGCTGTAATATGCAGTTGTAAGAAATTGTTCTTTAAGCATTTTGGTTTTAGACTGCATCTGGCAGTTCATCTTCATCTACAACCTACCATTTCTTACTGGGTTTTTGATTAGTCACAGACATTATGTAGTTCTGTGTCACATAACCCAAGGCATTTTCACACACCTCTGCAGGGTAAACCAGTTTGATTGCAACTGGTAAATTCACCACTTAGGCAAACTGGTAACTAATTGCAAGAAGATCTCTAATCTCCCTTTGCCCTAAGCTGTCACACATGGCTGGATTCTTGGTGACTGCAAAACAGTTACTGAAGGCAGTGGAAATTGTGCTGCTCTACCAGCTGAGAACAGGTCAAAATATATGTGGAAATCATAAAATTTCTGCTACAGTTTCTGATATTTTCTGCTACTTTGATGTTTTGTGCTTTTATACACCTCTACAGTAACTTCTGATTTGTATTGTCTGTGTGCAAACAGGATCAAGCTTTTCTATCAGCTTGCATCTATAGATACATGTTCAAAAGTAACTCTTGCTCCATGCAGTAGGAAACCAAGGGAAGGTGTAAGAACCCCTTTGGTTTTTGGCTGATGAACCTAAAAACCCAGGGGTGGACAGGGCTCTGGCTGCTGCCAAGACTGATCTGGTTTATCAAGATGCCAGTGGTGGCTCCTGGAGCATTGGTGGTGAGTGCACTCCAGTGGCACACCCCAGCCAAACATTGTCACCCCAAAAGCTCGGGTGTGCTCAGAGACCACAGTGCTGCTGTTCTCAGTCAGTTCAGTGAACTGAGTGGGGCTGAATGATTTTTCCCACCTGCACTACAGCTCTGATGTAGCCAAGAGCAGAATGTGCTGCCTGCAACCCTTAGTGTCTGTAGAACCTGGAGTTTGGGACAAGGGACACCTGAAAGGCCAGTGGGTGACCTGGCTACCTGAAGGAGTTTAGGAGTACACCGAAGTGTTTTGTGCTTAAATGAGATGAAGCAATTGAGGGTGCAATACAGGTGTGTCAAAAATAACCTAAACATGGCTGATGAGGTTAAAATTAGATACTGGCACTGGTTATTTTGCTACTCTTAGAGCTGTAGAGAGTAGAATTGCAGCCATTAAATGGGTGGCAAGTGCTAACACTTTTAAGGCCTTTGATTCTGCTTTTTTCTTCCCACCTGTTAGATCCAAAGTATTTTTTTGACTACTGAGCTGTAACCCAGTGCACATCTGTGCTATCATTTTGTTGATCCTTCTAGAAATAAAAGAAAGGAATTTATGTAATCTTTCAGTAAAGAAACTCTCACACTATACATATTGCTATATCCTGAGCTCGTACTAGAACACCACTGAATAATAAGCACTGTATGTTTGTATATATATGTATATAAAATTTACTATCCATTCTCATTTAATAATAAGTATTAAATATCCATATGGAATAGAGAGGAAATTTATTGCAATGTGAACATTCTGCAGGTGATTTTTTAAGTTTCAGATACAGCAATTATTTTATTTAATTATTTGGATAAAGCAATTGTTTTATTAAATAATACTACTGTTTTATTTACGTTTTATTATTCAATTAAATAATTAGTATGCTAATTGACACACATTCTTTATCACAAAAAGCAGTGTAAGAAATAGAGTGTAGTTTGTGGTTGCATTGTAGAAATGTGTCTCTGTGAAGCAAACAGACCCGCGGCCTGCGCTCCCACCAGGGGGCAGGACGAGACAAAAATTAAGGAGTGTCGAGGGGACAAACCCAACACCCCTGCTCTTAATCCCCCCTAAACCTTAATTTTTGCAAAGATACAAGCTCTGCCGCTGTACGACTATCGAAGAGAAAACAAGTGTTCTGGTTTTTCGTTTACTTTTTATTTGAAGGGGAGTTATGTAAACAATGCTTGGCTTCTGCTTCAGTGAATATATCACTGCCTCTGAGATACTTCATGTCCTCTGGAACAAAACTTAAGGTCTGTTTACAGAAGCACTTTTTAGCTATGCAAACCTATATACTAAACCTGTTTGTTTCACATCTTGTAAAAAAGTTGCTCTTTAAATCCCCTCTGCAGCGTTTTAGCTGTCATTTTTCTTAAATAAAAGTGTAAGATAGACACTGCAATTCAAGACTGTAGCATTATATTGTTCTCTGTAAAAACAACATAGTAGGAGCCTGAGGCTTATCATATGCCCAGTTACAGGAGAACTCTGACGTCTTAAGTGTTTCTTTTGTCTAGGAATAATACAGAAGGCAGCCTACTTTCTTGGTTATTGCAGTGACCCACTTGTGCTCTGATGGGAGGAGGTCACTGACTGAAGGCTGTTTAGCCCAGCCATAAGTCATGCTTAGCTACGAGGAGTAAAACCCAGTGCAAAAACTAGGTTTGTTCATGAAAGTGGAAGTGCTTGTAATGAATACTGTTCATAATTAATTATAGTCTTATCCCAGATGATTTGAGTACTCAGAGCAAGAAGATTGTGAGAGACTTTTTAGTAATTACACCACAAAATTTAATATCTGTAAAAGGTGAGAATCATCTGAGAATAGAAATGTGTCGTCTAGTTACCAGGCCATTCCAAACCACAGCTGAGGTGTGAAGCCTGTAGCAGGTACCTGTGGGTTACTAACAGTCGTGATCTTACATGTGTATTACCAGAGGTACAAACTGAGATTCAACAGCAACTGTGCTGAGAGGAAGTGGATTTTCATCCCTTGTAGCTTTGGCAGTGAAAAAAGCAACTTAAAATTAACAATACACTTAGCTCTGCTGAAGGAAAGGCTTTAGGAATGTGTTTTAACAGTTACCACCAAAGCAGTGTCCCCCTTGTTTAAGAGAAAGGGATTCTCTTTATGACCTGTAATTAACGAGTCCAATAACTTGAGTAGCTCTGTAGTTTTTGTTTTTCATTTAAGCTTTATGCTTCAGTGTTGCATTTGGCTTGAGAGGTTAAGTTATTCAGGTAGATCAGTTGTGTCAAACAGGTAGTTAGAATAAATGCAAACAGATGTGGAAGGTCTGAATGCTCAGGGGAGTAAATAACTGCATGGAGTCTGATATATAAAACTTCTGATGTGGATCTCAGCACTGTGTTCTGCCTGGTCAAAACCTAAACAATGGTTTTGGGGGGTGGTGGGTTGTATTGATGGAAGTATTTACAGGAAGTGACCACAGTGCAGGAGTCAAGTAGCACCCCTGTCACAATGATGTATTTGTGGTCATCTGCCAGTTCTCTTCCAAAGCTGCTAGAGACCTTGAGTATATTTCTTCTGTATATCCTTGGCATGTTTTTCTCGTTTCATAACTCAGAACTATAGGAAAAAAAAAAATTAGAAGTCCAGAGTCTGGAATGTTTCATAATCTCTACTTTTAGGTATACACAGACTCACTAAGTCATGCAGGCTGAGTAAGACCCAGAATCAAGCTCAACCCACTTTTCAGAGCATAATCTTCACTGAGTTCTTGAGGCTTTTGAGGCCTCCAAGTCTGGAGACTTCTTGGGCTTCCTGGACAACCCATTCTACTGCTTCCTGTCCTGTCATTGTCAAAAAACTATTTTCCTAATGAAGTCAGAACCTTTCATTTTAGTTCATGGTAAGAAAAGGCACAAACTTAAGCAGTGTGCATAATGTTAAATACTTAGGTAGCATCTTAATTAGTTAAAGTGATAATTCTGACAGTTAGAGCTGGGATATGAGAACAATCTGAAAAAATTGCCCTTCAGAATATTTTATATTGAGACCAAGAAATAACTTTTTTAATCTTGATACTCTTTTTCTTCTAACTACTGGACCTAAAAGCTGTCAAGCAGGAGTTTAAAAGGAATCTGGATTTCAGTAGCTGTTGGAATATCTAAATACAAATATTTCTTATGATGTATATTAGCTTCTATCTGATATTTTTTTAAACTTTGTTGGATCAAAACATTTTAAGAGAGTCTTGACTTCTCAAGTATTTTCCTATCATTTTTAATATAGAGAGATGCCTTAAAGGATGATTACATCTAAGGGCTTATGCAACATTTCCCCAAAGAGATCTTTGCTTTTAAGCAGTGACTTGAGGATGCCTAAGCTGTTATTCTTAATCCTAGTGTTGATATTACTATGAACTGTATGAATTCTTCCTATGAGAACAAATGTATGAGAAAGAATATAAGAGATTATATGTAATCTGATGTGTTTTAATGAAAAAAAACCTCATAGTCAGCACTCAAAACTTGTGTGAGGATAAACCAGATTCTATGGGAGGAATATGGAGGTGAAGAGCAGCTCAAAAAATACGTGTAACACAGCTAAGAATAACTATTTAAATTCCCTGTTGCATTCAATGTCCATTATTTTTACACTGAAAAGAAAAAAAAAAACCAGAGCAGAGATTACTCTTTCTCCTTAGGTGCTTGTGTTTGAGTTTTGATTTGATGCTTTGACTCACTTCCTTTGTCTAAGCTACAGGCAGGTTGCACAAGCTCAGTCAAAGGAGAGAAATTCTCTGTTTCTTCCCATATCTGTGGACTGATCTTGGAGTCAGAAGGCACTTATAATTTAGGACTTGTCATCTGCAGTTTTAGTGGGCAAAGAAAACAGTGCAGGCTGTACAGTTTGCAGGGAGGGCCTAAAGCCTTGGCATTCCAGGGGCCATGAAGAGGAAGGAGTATTGCACACCACCAACATACAGTGATTCAGGAACTGGAGGATCATGAGGGAACAGAATTTGATATATTTCCAGATTATCCTTACTAAGTCCCCGTGTTGAGCATTACTTTTCATGGTTTGGAAGTTAGCTGATTCTCACTGTTTGGGAAGTGGCCTTGAGGCCTGAAGGGCAGATTTGCACTTGGCAAGACTGCAGTGCATTCCTCTGTGTTCAGTTCCTCCCTTCATGGTCTGATGTGGCTGTGTCAGAGCCCATCAGCTGTGATTTCATACCTATATCTACTTCTTGTCAGCCTCATCAAGGTGTGAATTACAACACTCTTCATTAAATATCTAATGATATTAGCATATATCTCTTCATACCCTAGGACTTAGGGACAATGCTTCCCTTGGTGAAAAAAAGTGCGAGGTGGATGCAATGTACTGTTTCCTTGGGACAAAGGGGAATACAGGATATAAAAAATACTCTCTAGATGCATACATATTGTGAAGTAGGAATCTCCTTTATTTTCTTCCTCCTTTATCTTTCATTTCTTTTATAACTTTAGTGTTGTGTGTAACGTTTTTTATAGAATAAATGTATTTAATGTTGGTTTAACTGAGAAAATGTAGAGGATAAAATAAAAGACATAAATCCAACAGAAAGGCTAGAGATATCTTCTTGGCTTGCAGATATCTTCTTCAGTGCTGTTTCCATGGAAATTATTTATAGTGCCTGGAGGGAGTGAAGTGCAGGTCACAGATCCGCAGAGCTACAGTAGGCTTTCAGCCCAGTTAGGCAGAAGCTGACAACAACAAATGGGCATGTCTTTGAATGGAGCTCTTCTGCTTTCAGAGGAAAATGTAATCTCTTATAAAAATGTGGCTTTGAAAGAAAAATATTAATCTCTATGGCAGTTTGGGGTGAAATTGGAACCAAGAGCTGTCGGTTTTTGTAATGAAAACAGCTTCGAACTCTCTTCTTCAATTTCCCCTCCCCCTTAATGCTTGAAGTCATTAAGGGCTTCATCACATTTATTAGAGCAGAATTCTAAATACCATTTCAGATAATCACTGTGTATTCCAGTTTGGCTAATTATTTTATATCTTGAATATCTACCTGGGATATGCTCGACCAGAGCACAATAGACAAATCTGGCAAATGCTGAGGATACGGCCAGTCATCAAGGAGCATATTCTGCATTTTATTTAAATAAAAATATTTTTTATATAAAATATTAAACATAAACAGAACATTTTAATATATTATATTTATGTATATTTCACATATATGTATTTTTTCTTCTCAGAGACTTACAAAAATATGTTATATAACAACTTATGTGTGGCTTTTCATAGAAATGAATGCTTTGTACAAAGATTTTGTGAAGAAGGGTGTACAGTTATATGGACTGCAGTTTGAATTAAGAGTATCACTCTTGTTTTGTCTCAGATTATTTGCAGTATTCTCTTTAAGAATTTTGAAACCAAAAGAAATTTGTTGTTATCTTAATTATTTTTTTTCTTTTATTAAGTTAGTAATTTGTTTCTTCATCTCTTTCTTCCTAATTTACTAAAGAGAAAGGAACACTTCCTATACTCTTAAAGATTAAGGTATGCCTAGGCTATCTGTAAAGCAGATAATGTGTAAATAGCTACAGTATAATAGTGTGTGACCAGACACTGTTTTTTTCCATTTTGCAGGATGTTCAATACAGAAGTAAGACATTTCAGAATGACTTCATCTATATTCCAGAGAAAGAATAAATTCAGGAGGAATTTCAGGAAGGTAGTGAAATGGAATGTCCTGATAATTAATTTTTTTAGGATGGTAAATATTTGCATTGTGAATGTTGCTATTTTTCATTTGACTTTGCTCTCATTCACCTTTGAACTCCTGTAGATACTGTTGTGCATTGCATTTCCAGTAGTTCCTTCAAAATACAAATGACTAAATATTAGTGATCACAGTGAAATGTTTAAGTAACAACTCTGCAGATATGTATCAAATTCAAATTGGTTTAGCCACAAACCCTGATTTTAGGTCTTGCTTCAAACTGGTTTTCAGCTTTATTTTAGTGCCTGAAAGGTTCAATCTACTGTAATGTGATGCATTTTGCTGTAACTTCTTAGCCAAATGAACTGGGAAAGTCAGGAGATAATGAAGCTATTGAAGCATGCCATGTCTGCTGGTTATATCAAAGAAACAAGTAACTTCTAAAAAGTTACTTGAAATCCTAAATGCAGTGAGAAGACTCATTATTGCAGATGAATCACAGAAAGGGTGTGAATGGAAGGGACCACAGTGAGTCCCCTGCTCCACCTCCCTGCTCAAAGTGATCCTAGAGCACATGGCACAGGATTGTGTCATGATTCTGGGCTCTCTCCTGACAGGGAGACTCCACACCCTCTCTGCTCAGTCTGTTCCAGAGCATGGTCAGCTGCACAGTGAAGAAGTTCTTCCTCATGTTCAGGGGGATCTCCCTGTACATCAGTTCCTGCCATTGTCTCTGCTCAGCACCACTGGTCAGAGCCTGGTCCATCGTCTGACACCTCCCTGCAGACACTGACAGTGATGAGGTCCCCTCTCAGTCATTTCTTTCTGGCTGAACAACCCCAGCTCCCTCAGTCTTTCCTGGTGAAATGCTCTAGTCCCTTTTTCATCTTCTTTTTTGTCTTGTCAACCTCTGCCAGACCCAGTCCAGGAACTCACTGTCTGTATTGTACTGAGGAGCTCACAACTGGTCACAGAGGGGTAGAATCACCTCCCTCAAACAGGGGCAATGCTCCTCCTGACTGACACAGCATAATATGAGCTTATGTAATTTGTATGTCCCTCTTCAGCTTCTCTGAAAAGGAAGTATTGAGTTTCTGTTCTTATCCCAGTGTTGTGGCAACATCTCTCTAATCCCCTTCCCTCTTTGCAATATTTGTTAACTTTCTTTTTCGCTTGGTAGATACTGTTAAAATTAGAACAGTGTTTTTAAGAGGTCAAGTAGGTAGGCCATCTGACCACTCAGGTGTAAAAATCTCAGAGGTGTCTATTGACTGGAGGTTAAATATTAACCACAACCTAGAAATTCAGCACACACTTCGTTAATCCATTTGAAACCATCTGTCATAAAAAAGTTGCAATATGTGACACCACTTTTTTCCCCCTTTGGCATCTGACAATTGCTTTTAATCTCAGGAAAATGTGTTGTTAAATTCAGTAATTTTGTAGCCGTGCTTTTGTCAGTTTAGATATCTTGGCTGATATTTATTAAAGTAGCTCAACTTGAAATCTCTTCTATATGGCAGTAAACAATCTTCCTTGATATAATTTTTTTTTTGTTGGGACGGACTGTTCTGAACAGCAGTAGTCATAAAGCTGTTGTCCCTAGGAGATGCTCTGGGGGAAAAAAAAAAGAGCAAGACAAAGTCAGCCCATATGGTCCCTTCCTGTGCAAAATATGTTCAGATTCCCACAGTGGCATGGAATGAGTATGGAAGGAAATACCTTAAATATGCAGGAACGTGCCCTTGCATGGTGTGGTCCATTCCTATAAGTATGGATGGGATGCAGAGAGCAGTAGGAGTTGTGAACCTTTCCTAACACACACGGTGAAAGGAAGATTGAGTACTGAAGTACATTCTGTATACTGAGGAGAGTAAATCTGTACATGTGTCTAGGATGTCATATTGTTACAGACTGAATACCAGCCTCTCTCTCTCTAACTGTGGTAAGAAATTCAGCAGCTGACAATTTCATCTGTTGTTACCTATGGTGGTGTTAGGAAAATGTAGAATACTTTGCTCTCAAAGACTTCCCAAAGTTATGGGAAAAACTGCTGTGAGCAAAAGCACTGATATACAATCATGGCTGCCTGAACACACTTAGACATCTCAACACTCCTTGACATGCAATAGCCTGCTTAGACCCATGCTGGTCATTCTGCACAGCTATTAAAACAATTTTTATTCTTCATCACAATGAGCAAGGTGGACTCTTTCATTCTTTGAGACAAGTTCATTTTTTACTTTTTGTCATTGTACTTTAAAGCTTCTTTTTGGTAACAGAAGGCTTAAGACAATGACAGCTTTCTGAAAAATAGATTTTTAAAAGATCATTAATCAGCAATGTTGGTTTTGCTGTAGGTCTTTTATATGGCCTTTTCCAGCACTGTAAAACCCGCTTTATTTTCTTTTGTAAATGGAAATAGAGATATTCTTTTTGTCTGTATTTTGCCCTCAAATTCCCATGCATATAATTGCAGAGGTAGTTTCCTAATTACTTGTCTATATTTTGGAGCTACAAAAATCCTGAATATACACAGTCAAAACCCAGAGTAGAAGAGCTCTACTCTACAAGAGGAGCCCTAAAATATCATTTCATAGGAATGAAGCAATATTTTAACCCTATGAGATACTTCCATTTTGATGGGATCACTGTTCTTTCAGTTGTATAGCAACTGAAGTGTAATAATATAGAAAAGCTGGGTGGTTTCAACTCCATTGTCTTGATAATGTTTTGCCATAGTACATCCTCTTATTTATCTTGCACTTTGCTAAGGAGTAGTTTTTAAATGATAATTGGTTAACAAACATGTGTCTTAGCTTAGTAGCCATTGCTCTTCATTGGGGCTCACAGAAATTGCCTGCTAGAGATCAGTACATTGCTTAGCTGCAAAATTAGTGAGAAGGGAAAGTCTCCTCTGATGAAAAATTTGCCATGAATTGGTTTTGGTTTGTTTTTTTTCTCTCTGAGGAGCTAACTGAAGCTTAGCAGTAAAAAAGACCAGATTAGTGCAAACTCTCACAGAGACCTAGACCCACTTCAGAAAATTTTACTAGTCTAAATTCTCTTGGCTATTTTACTAGTCAACTTTCTTGGTTTTTATTTTCCATTTCATCAGATTAATGTCTTTATTCTATTTCATCAAACAGAAATATGTACAAAAAATGTAGTTTTTGGTATATATACAAGAAACCAGTTTCTTTTCAGCCAATGACTAGTCATGTGCTTATCATCCAAGCAAAATACTACCCATTAATGTGACTAATGCTTCTAGACCTAATTTTTTTACTGTCCTTTATTTTTCCTTTTTTTTTTTTTTTTTTTTTTTTAGGCAAGCAGGCAGAGTCTTCTGAAATACATCTACCAGAAATTACTTTATGAGTTAATTTAACACAGTTGTCCCAAATTTGTTAAGGACTCTTAAGATGGATGCTCCTGATGAAATATTCAGGAGAGATTTGCTGCTCTGTGAGGTTCTCTACAAGTCATTACTGTGTGGTAAATCTACTGAGACATAAAATATATGATATATGAGATTTTCTTGTAGCACTTCAGCTTCACTACTCTTTCTCTAGAGCTTATTTCACAGCAGCTCATGCAGAACCATTATGAATAAATATCTACTCCTGTGTTTGCATAGCCAATTCATATGAGCATGAATGAGAAGAAATTATAATTTTTCTGCTGGGTACTGCACTTGCTACTTGTTACTGCACATGTTTCTATAGTAATTATTTTATTCTATTGTCTCTACAGGATTTTAAAGTATCAGTTCAGCAGATTTTACACATGAGCAAGATGATATATAGTGTGCACTCTGAATAATTCTAACTAAATATTCAGATGTCTTTGCAGAAAGGTGTGTTTGAGAGGAAGAGCACATAGTATAATCTGAAGTGACCACAGGAAATGCAGTTACATGGATGTGTCAGTTGCCTGTTGTCCAGTTGGCACACAAAGCTTAAATTTTCTATTCCAGGATAATTATGCAGCTCCCTGACATGAATGGACTTGGTCAGTCCCAAAACAGAGCATGTTTTCTGTTGAAATCAAATGCAGTCAGTTGCTTCTGTTATTTAAGGCATAGAGGCATGGAAGAGAAATTGTAGATAAATTGGATAACTGCCTTCAGCTCAGGTCTGTAATAGTGATCATACATGGAAGTACATGAAACAGAATGTTTAATTTTTCTTGCTGTGACTCAAGCTCACTCTGAACTTGTGCTGAAGGACTGTTTTCCATGAGCTGTCTGCAAATGGCTGTCTGGTCTACGGTGAGTAGTTATTTGGGCTGGGATGGCAAAAAGTGACTAGCTGTGATGCTAAATGGAACCATTCCTTTGGGTGAGGTTGGCTCAATGAGCTGGTGTGTCTAATTTGTACTGGTCTAGTGACCCAGCTAAGATCAGGAGGATTTTTTGCCCTTTGAATTACAATAGAGTACTTCAATTGGAGAGGACCTATAACTATGATCTTTTCTAAATGCCTGGCCAGCTGAGGGCTGACCAAGGGTCAAAGCTTGCTATTAAGCATCTAATTCTTAGATGCTGACAGGCTTGGGGCAGCAACCACCTCTTTAGGAAACCTGAGCCAGTGCAAGACCACCCTCTCAGTAAACAAATGCTCTCTAGTGTCCAGTCTAAACCTTCCCTGGCACAGCTTTCAACCATTCTCATGTGTTCTATCACTGATTACCAGGGAGAAAGGATCAGCACCTTCCTCTCCACCTCCCCTCCTCAGGAAGCTGTATAAAGCAATGAGACCACCCCTCAGACTCTTTTTCTCCAAACTGAACAAGCCCAAAGTCCTTTGCTGCTCCTCATAGGACATTCCAGCCCTTTCCCCAGCTTTGTTGCCCTCCTCTGGATGCATTTGAGTACCCTCACATCCTTCTGAAATTGTGGAGCCCAGAGCTGCACACAGCACTCCAGGTGAGGTTTTACCAAAGCTAAATACAGTAGGACAATTGCCTCTCTTAACAGACTGAATTGTGTATGGAGAAGAAAATTTTGATCACAACTTTACAATTGCAAAGGAAGGACCTTGCCATTATAACATCTTATTGCAATGATTAAGTTACACACATATCTAGTAAAACCTCAAAGCATGGCTAGATACCAGCTCAGACCAGGTTGCTTAGGGCTTTGTTCAGTCTTGAAGACTTCCATGGAGGGAGATGGCACAGAATCCTTGGGGTACCTGCTTTATTACCTGATGGCTTCACAGAAGCAAAGTCCCTCCTCACAGCCAGTCTGAACCTCTCTTGTTTCAGTTTGTCCCCACTGCCTCACACTCTCCAGCTATGCACCAGTGTAAAGGTCCTGGCTCTGCCTCCACCTGAATCTGCTTGCAGGCCCTGGCAGTTTGCCAGTGAATTGGGGGATGCTTGAAGCACCATTTTTTTATTTCACCTGTGTCCCTCCTGAATGTTACATGATAGTATGTGAAACAGCATTTGCATCGAACAAGATGCCTTGAAGCATCCCTGAGTGTTTTTTTTTTTATTTTTAAATCTTAAGCTTTCATAAATTCAGATTTTATGGGAGGAATAAGCATGCAGTATTTTTTCTTTCTTCCAATGTCCTGAATGTATGTGAAAGAAATGAGAAAAAAAGAGGGAAAAAACCCAAACCACAACAAACAAACAAACCCCAACAAAACCAAAACAAAATCAAAAGTTAAAATGTAAGTTACTATTTTTCTTGGATTTGTGATTCCATTCACACTAACATTCATTCTGGATGTGAAGTGTGCATGGGAGGACATTGGTGAAATGCCTCTCAGAACAGAGGTATTAATTTATTCACAAGCAATGAAGTCTTAATGCTTCTGTTTCACATTGGGTGTACCTGAATGTAAGGGTGCCTTTAAAATTAGGATCTCGAGGATATCAAAGTAATGATTGTTTTGTAGTTATTTGCATTTTAACTCTCTAGATCTGTTTGTTCCTCAGTAAAAAACATGCAGTCAAATAAGGAATAACACTAATTCCAGGGCTGAAGATTTTATACCTTTGTTTATAAAGAGCGGTAGTGAAAGCAGAGTGAGACAAATTATTTTATGTCACACACCAGTGGCTGAATTCCTATATCTGTTATTAATGAATTGCAACTGTTTATATCAGCACTGGGAGTCATGTCATGAATTTTTGAAGTTATTTAGTAAATTCAGTACCTGTTGGATGATGTTGATATATAGCAATACATTAACTAAATAAAGTTATGAAACTGTGTAAACACAAAATAGTGATTAATATAAATATAATATAATATAAACACTACTACAATATATTTTAACCTGGATTTTTAGTCTTAGATCTTAAGATCATCCTTCAGCAGAATCTGGCTGATTTTCTGACTACCTTCCCCCCAGAAAAGAGAAGGAAGTCATACATGTGCTGTGACCGTGTTTACTCAAGAATGCTGAAATGTGTGCAATAAGTACAGTAGTCTTTAAACATTTGTAAGTTCAATGAGAAAACCCTAAAGATTCATCAAATAAAAAAGATTTAAAAACTGTTTTCACACAAGGGCACAGCAGGTGCCTCACTATCCCTACCTACTAATTCAAATGTTCATGCATGTTACTGAGCACATAGAACATGCTGGCCCATCTCTCATTATTTGATTTGTTCACTCATTGTATACACACACCAAAAGACTGGAGCAATGCAAACTGAGAAGATGTGTAATAAACAGCCCCCACCCTCTCAATCATTTCAGTGGAAGTAAAAATGGGAGGCTGGAAGATGCTCTCACTTCTGGGCATCTGGGCTTAGACCCCAATGCTGACTGTTTAGATGTCCTTGAATGGAGGTTTTCCTTCCAGTCTTCAGCTGGCTGCAATTATATTTCTATCATCTTTATTTTTAATATATGCTGATTTTAATTTTTTTTTTAAATCTTGCTAAATATGAAAGCAGAGGCAAGGAAAAACATCTGCTGTAGAAAATATTCTGAATCGCAGTTTAGAGAGCTTATGAATACTGTAGGCTTAACACTTGCACAAAACTGTGTGGGTGGCACACTGTCAAGTGCAGACAGTGGTGGGAGATTCCAGTATGGAAATCTTTTTTAATGGTTGTGAAAAGATCAAAGAAAAATTATTTAGAGGAAAAAGTCTTGATTTGGAGGGAGAAAATATCATGTTGGACACAAATTAAATTACCGTATGGATTTGGACAGAAATGACATGATTATAAATCCATGTAGTTAATCCACCAAGTCTTTAATAGAGCTCATTACCATCCTGTGGGAGAATTCCTGCTGAGAACTTTGGGCTGATTAAGTATTAACCTATGGATAGCAGGGAGTTGGCCTTTTAGTTCTAAAATCTAAATTTCTCATGCCAATCAATGAACCAGGAAGGATTTGAAAATTCAGTCAGGCTTTTTCTCCAAATGTGAACCCATGTGTTTTCTGATGCTGTTGTCATTTTCAGCTCTTTCATTAGTGCTCCTACCTGGCTTTAATGTTGCTATGTCTACCAGCTGGGTCTCTAGCTAGAGCTCAGGATATAATAACAGAAAGTGAGAAACAGATGATTGGGCTGAACAAAATAAATATAAGAGTCTGACAGAATGTAAAAGATTGTACTTGTTACCAGAACATTCTTCTGATTTCCAATATAAATGCCAACTAATATGTGTGTTCCATAGACTTGCCTGCCAAATATGTTGGATTTGGAAAAGAAATTTTCCTGCCAGTTGCTGTATACTTAGCCTGCCTGTCATTATCTCTCAGCTTTTTTTTCCCCAGTGATTGTGCATTTTACAGAAGTACAAAAGACAAGCAATTTAAAGGGCTTTTTGTATATAAGGTACTCTACAGGCAACTTACCTGCTGGAAATGAAGTGATTTTGTGCAACAATTTTCTCCTCTGCATATAACATTTATGCCACAAAAGTCATGATTGTGGAGATAGAGTTCTTGTTTGCTGATGGATTAATTAGAGTGAATAAAAGCATGATTTTGTATATGGTTTAAAGCAAGCCAAACAATTTTTAATAAAAACCAATTTCTTTACAACAGGGCAGGAAATTGTTTTCTCTATCACTATAAATATCCATTATTTAAATACCTTCTTTCTCATAATGAAACTTGGACCCTTTAAAACATTAATAAAGTTATATTGTGGAGAAATGCAGGCAGGGAACTTGACCCATCTAATTGAAATGACTTTGAAATATTGAATTTATTTCTTATCTTCATTTTATATGCTAAGTTTTTATGTAAAGACATAAAAAGAAATTCTAACCAAAAATAGTATTTCTGTTTTTTGAAAAGGTAGCGTGAATTATTTGGATACCCATAGATATTTTTCCACTTCTCTTAACCAGAAATCAGTTAGTGTTTCACAAAATGTTTTAGCTCTGAAAATGCCATGTTTTTAATTGAAAATATTTAGTCAAACACTTCTCATCTATGTGCACTGCAGACTTCACTGCTATATCCATTTCTGAGCCAACCAATACTAGATTTGTTCACTGCCATTTAATTTAAAAAAAGGAGACAATATAGGACATTTACCATACCTTGAATTATTTCAGTAAACTGAGTAGACCCACTGTTTTATTGATCTTTGCAACAGTTTAGTCCCCAAAATATGATAATGAAAACTTCTGTCAGAGCTTTCACATTGGCACTGTGCTGAATTATCTCAGACAGATTATGCCCTATGCTGAACACAGAAAATACTTGACATGTTCAAAGTAATATAGGGATGAGAAGGTAATATCCTCTGTAGCAGAGCACGGGGATTCTACAGGCAGTGATTTTGCTCATATGAGTAAATGTCCTCTTAAATAACTAATGAGGCACTTCAGGTGCAATGGCAGAGATGTCTCCAGGCCAGCAATGTCCATGATCAGTGCACCTCATCAAACACACCTGCAAACAGGGGCTGAGCAACAGGGAGGTGTCACCTAATGTGACACCCAGCTGGCTGGGCTGTTGGATCTCCACAGAGTCCTGGCATTGTTCATGGGGAGAGGGATGAGCTTCCAGCTGTCATGTTTGAGGCAGGGGCTCAGGGGCTGAGAACTCCCCACTGCAAAAACCTGCATTCTTCTGTCAGCTGTAGAAAGTGTAGGGTGATCTGGTAGAAATAGGAGCCCAAAGGTGAGGGAATAAACATACCTATATGGTTTAGCGAGCTTCCTGCAGCAGGAGACCCTGACAGACTGAGAACCCTGGGGGCCTTGTCAGTAGGTGACAGCAGAGCAGGGCCGTGTGGCAGTCCCGTGCACATGAGATATAACCTGACTGCACTAAGCAGGCAACTTAGGTGGTACAGGAGCAGTTCCTCTGGGCTTTCACTTAGCTGTTTTCCACATGAACTACTGTTGTAGCTCTTATCTGAGACAGGCTGGTTCCTGGAGACCTTTGACATGTACCGTGAGGCAACCCTTTTTCTCATGATACTGCCTGCAGTGCTTTCTTCTAGGTATCTACTGGAATTGCTACTTTAGTTTGCAGATCCTTCATAGTGGGAACAAAAGAGCCACAATTATAGATGTATTCTTTGTGTGTATTGCATACTAGATACTGTGGCCTGCAACACACCTACTAATGGAAGGCCACCCACAAATCAGGCCTGAAGCCTCTGCTAGTTTCATTCATAAAGCCCATCAGCTGTCATAATTTTTTCATCACTTGTTTTCAAATTATGGTACTTCTAAGAAAAGTGAAGCTTCAGACTCTTGCTTAAGCATTCACTTGAGCTTTTAAACATTTTATAGGGCATTGGTTGGTTGTGTGAAGTAAAACATGAAAGTGTAAAAAATACCAGTGTGTTTCTGTTCAGTTCTGTTCTGTTTTTATGTTTCTGAGGTACAGTGCTCAGTTTATATGGCAATGCTGAATTCTGTCAGTCTCCTCCAGACTCATTTCTTACAGCACCTTGGGCACTATGCCATGCTAATGCCATGCTGTTTGTGATAAGGAGATGATTTCTTCAAGGAATGCTTTGCTGTCTTTGTGGAGTAACAGAAGTTATTGTAGATCAGCAATTCATCAGGCTCCACTGCTATATTTTCAGTAAGTTCTTTTTAAAATAGACTAAACTAGTACAAGACCTTAAAGGTTCCCAGACAGACTGATGTCAAATTTTCTGCCAAAGAATGCTATTTAATGAAAGTTTTGCTGTTTCACACCATAACATGGTTAGTGTTTTGTAGGTGTGATGAATCCTGATCTCCAAATGGATTAAATTTGTATCGTGTACACCATGGATCAGAATTTGTTCCTCCTGGCTTAGAATTAAAACATTAAGGAGAGGATTTCATGTAAATCCTCACTTAAGGGTGTTAAAGATTAAAGTGAGTTTTTATTTGCATAGATCTCTCAGTCCCTGTTCCCTGGACCCTCACAGCTGCCCATAGGTGTCTTCTTCTAAGAAACAGCATAGAGAGATTTTATTAATTCATCGGAATTGTTGGGACAGCCAACTGTGAAGAGCAAATCTGCCATGACTTTAGGCTAAATGGTTCCTTGAGCAGGGAGTCAGAATCATTGTGCATTTGCTAAGTACTAGGAAGGTGCTGTAATAACTAAATCTTGTAAAATAATTCTAATCTTTCTCTGTTTGATCTTCCCCAACTCAGATAATCCATTCTTCTTGTTCTTTAGTTGAAGTTCTTTATTTTTGAAGTTAATGCAAATTCAGGTGTCTTAAAAAACCCTAAATATTATTCAATACTTTTATAAAACTCAATAGAAAGTACAAGCAACCAGGGCTCTTGAAAATGAAATTATACTTCATGAGAATAAGTAGCTAAAAAAGTAATACCTTTAGTTGCACCATGATTCCAAGTTAGATATTTAAGTAGATGCTGGACACCAGGTGTCTATGTGGCATTTGTACTTTACAATTTTGGCCTTACAGCCAAGAACCCAGGCTTGAAAATGTGAAGAGTTTTCTCAGCCGGGAAACTAGACTCAGCTTAGTTAAATATTTGGAAGTGGGCTTCTATGTTATCAGAGCTTTGGCACAAAGTCGTATCTGTTAAAATAATGTTAATGATACTGAAGTGTTAAAGGATATTATTTTCCTACCATATGGTGAGGTGTAGTATAGTCATGGCCACATGGCCATCTTATGGCAAGGAAGTACACTGAAATAGGAATGTCATTGTTACAATCCCATTTATAGTTAGTTTAAATGAGCATTTATTCCTGAGTTAAGACACCAAGGGTAGTACACACACACACACACACACACACACACACACACACACACACATATACACAACCTTTACTAGTATTTGCAGAAGCCTCAAATTTTGTTTTAAATTATAGACTAAAATATGGTAATGGTTTTTCTTTTGTTCTGATCAAAATCAGCATCTCCATATCAGCTTATGTATCCTAGTATGTATTAGATGTATCTGTTAATGAAAAATAAGTCTTCAGGACTTTTAGTTGGCCTAAATCATGTTCCTAATGTGGGATTTCATCTTTCTCATGTATCTAAAGTGCTCTCTCCACTTTTCACTTATACTACTTATAACATTCTTTACATATATTGCTGGTGAAGCTGTGTTGAAAGATAGCAGTGGTAAGTGAAATCATTGATACATTGGTGACTTTTTAGGGCAGTGTTTTCTTCTGAGGGAACTGAGATTAAAACCTTGGCTTTTAAGTGCTCAAGTTCTCTCCTCTTTAATCTTGCTCCCAAAATTTGGCTTATATTATTCTTAGTGTTAATGCTCCTGCTTCTTCTAAAAAGAAATCTTATCAGTGAAAATCATGATTGGAATTTTTATTCTCCTCACAGAGCTGATTTTGAAGTTGCTCCATCCATAGTCTTAGAGTGTTACATATTCCCAAACACAATTATCTTTTAGGATCAGATACTTTTTCTGTGACAACTTAGACTGAAGACAACATGTCTCTTTAGTTTAAAAGATTTTCTTGTTTTATTAGGGTGATCTTGTGACCTTTGACCTGTGCTGGAGGCCTAGTGACTTTGATGGAAATAATCAAGGTTCTTTAGACAGGCCAACCCACTGTAATATTACTGATCACTCCTGTGGTTATGAAGAAGTGAAGGAGAAACAAATTTCAGGCTCACAAAGGCAAAAGAGAAAATGTCCGTTTTCTTGGAGTTCTGGCTTTTCAAATGAATTTGAGAAAAGTTGTGTACTGTAAAGAATTCTTTATTAATTGGGTTTTAACATTAAGTGTTTCTTAAAATTATATTTCCTTCTCTGTAAGAAATTTTAGCAACACCAAATGATTTTAAAATAAATAATTTTAAGCTCTGTCATTATAGATGGGTGGATGGATGACTATCTGTCATTGCATATGACAGGCACCTACTCTTACCAAGCTGTCAGCCTAGTGCTTTTAGTGTTATTGTTTGCAGGAAAGACTGCAGTTGTAAGTGAGCTCTTGCTCAAGAAGGCTGAAGAGAAGGTATTAAAGATCTCTTTCAGCAAAACTGAGGTTTTATTTGACAGGGTACTAAATAACTGCATGCATAAAGTTCTGGACACAATTTTAAATGTTAATTTTTGGAGAGTAATATTGAAGTATTGAAAGTCTTGATGTTCCCAGACATTGCATCATGTAATTTTTTTCAGTCATTTGTGAAAATTTTATGCAAAATTTGTGTTAGTTACTGTTGGTGGCTTTTGGGTGACAGTAAAAGGACCTGTATGAAGCGTAGGAAAAAGGAGAATTATTTATCTTGTTGTTTAGAGGCTGTGTATTACAAGTATTATTCTTTCCTCATTTTGGCAATACAGGGAACATTGGCAGTATAGAAACTTATAATTGGATTTAAAATTTTTTTTTTTTAAATGTAAATCACCTTACAGCTGAATGTTGATTATCAGCACCAACACCCTGGCCACCCACAATTTCTTGTCAACTGTGTAAACTCTAAATTTTAGGTGAGATACTGTGGCTTAATGACCACATGTAACCATGTTCTGACAAAGGAGAGTGGGCCACAGACTACAGCAGTTCAAAATACTCAAATCACACCTGCACTTTCATTTATCAAGGCAAAAGTCAGTAGGGAGAGGTATCTAAATTATGTGTAATACTGTTCTGGTCCCAAGAAAATAGTATTTATGAATCCTTTTCTGGTTCATGCCTGACTACCTCTAAATAATTTCAGAGTATCCTTTTTATGTAGGTCCTAGCCTGTTCTTCATTGTTGAGATCCATGGAAATATATTATGGAATCTATGTGAGCTTCTGGAAGTGCGTAAAAAGCTTTATAAATTACATTTCATATATAAATTAGACATCTGGTCTGCCAAAGAAATAACTCACCTTACTGCATGTTTTATTTAGAACTACATGGAATATGTGTTATTCTAACTGTAGAGGAAGAACACAAGAAATTACCCTGAGAAAACTATAAAAACTTCTCAGTGAACCTCCCCATCTCCTTCCCATCCCAATACATATTAAACTTGTTGTCTTGGGGAATTTTTTGTAATACATCATGTAGGCGACCTGCATAAGTTAAAATTTATTAATTTTTTGCAAAAGAAAGAAGTGTTTAGAATTTAGTTTTGTCTGAAGTTTTGAGTGAGTTGAGTGAGACATTAAATGTTGGAAAGCAAGAAGAAATGTAATATGTGGACGAGAAAGAATTCTTCATTCTCACATTATGGTGTGGGAATATTCTGCTAGGAAATGGGAACTTTAATCATTTCTGTGATTAAATGGCTGGTTCCGTGTATTGAATGGCAACCCATCTGAAAATTGTGTTCTGGAAATTATGGTTCTGACTCTTGTAATCAACATTGCCGACATAAACAAGGGGTTAGGATGAACCATGGTGGCCATGAAGATGGAATAGATGAACAGAGAAATAAAAAAGTCCAGGAGCTGCATGAGACTCATGTCTTGCTTTGGTTTTTCTGCTATGTAGAGGACAAAGCAAATGTGATTTCAGTCAATCCATTGTGAAAACACATAAAGTGTTTTTATCATTATCTAATTGCAGTTATAAACCATTTTAATCATAACTAGTATCAGTTAAAAGATGAAAAATGTTGATTTTTATTTACAACAGCAGAAATTAGTCCCATGACATATGTGATTTTAAGGTACAAACTTACGATGAAGAAGATATTAAGTGTGTCATTAAATTCTTGCCATGTGTCATCAATCCTGAAACATCTTCAAAAAATTAAAAGGAAGAAAGAGGGCATAAATAACATAGGTGCAGGACATGTTACCCCACAATAAATCAGTATTCTGCACTGACAATAGCTAATAGTGGTTATATCAGCTAGAGCAAGGTAGAAGGTTACTAGAAGGTTACTTCTGTAAGAACGTTAAATCTGCATATCTTTGTATGCTCTCTATGTTCTCTTTGTAGCCCTTTGTTTGTTTGTTTTTTTGTTTGTTTGTTTCATTTTCATTTTTGTGAACACAAAGGTGCCTACAGTGCTGCTGTTAATACATTTGGAATTTACTGCTTTTAGCAGTCTTAGTACTGGATCTGAGCAGGAGGATTTTGTGTTCATTGCCTTCCCTACCTTCCATACAATTTTAAAGATCTGTGGGTAACCCCTGACAGCCTGACCCTCATTTTCCTTTTCAGTCACCTCCCTTTATTTCCAAATTTATTTCATTTAGGGGTGTCAGAAATGTTTAAGCTGAATCTGTAGTTCATCCTACATTGTGAGTGGGATGAGGCCTGTGGTGGGCATAAGCCACATCCTCCTAATGGTGAATTCAGATGCATTCCCCTACAACTGCACTCTGTGCTATTCTCTGTTACTAAGTGTAATTTTGTTGACACATTGTCATGAACAATGAAGTAATTAGATGGTGTATTTTAGAAGGATGTTTGGAACTAGTGACATGTGCTATAAATTTGTGATTAGGATAGTTTCTCTTTGAGATTTTGAGGCACATTAATGTTTTCCTAATAGAACTGATTGGATTCCTGTCAAATCTATCTAATTTTGCAGGAAAATACTAGACAAGATTTAGAAAGATTTTCTTTGTTTTTGTAGAAAAACTTACTCTGTTTCTTCAATTTTTGTAAGATTTTTATGTTTGCAGCCATAGAAATGGACAGATTATATTTGCTTTTAATCTAGTTTATGTTTTGATCACTCTTTGTCTTTCACACAGTGACTGGTTGAAGTAATTTTCTTGTAAATCCTTAATTTTTCAGGCACTCAGCTGCTTCTAGTATTGTTTCTGCTTCAAATGAGACATAAAACTCAGCCTTTTTGTTTTTTGTGTTTCCCAGCTTGCCTTTTAGAGGCTTTCTACAGAAGAATCTGTAAAAAAGGTCTTATCTGGAAAATAAAAGGGAAATTAACACTGATATTTTGATGCAATCCTAAAGGAGTCTGCATTTTCAACTGTTAGGAACCATGCAGAAATATAATATCTGCTTTTCTGATTTTTATTCCTAGTTTCTCTGGTTTGGGTGCTTTGCAATTGCACTTTGAAGTGCAAGAGTAACAAGATTAATCAGATTTATCACAAAATGTCTATTTGAATTTGCTAATCTGTAATTGCCATGGATGAAAAGAACAAAAACAGAAATGTGGTTTTATGCCATACTTATCTATGGAGAGGTGTGATGAGATATTTAAGGACAGCTGTTTTATGAAGCCAAAATATATTCATAGTGGTAGCTGCAGTTTTCTTAGAAAAGAATAGAAAGAATGGAAGAGCAACAGAGCTGTATGCTTTGAAGAAGAAAGGCTTTATCCATGGCCAAACTGTAGATGATAATAAATTGCATAAAAAAAGTCATAAAATTGCCGAGTAGATGATTTTGCAAGGTTTCAAATCAAATACTTGTTGAAGATTGCCCTGGTTTAGGAAATCACAGTCCTTTAACATGGCTGCATTAAACCCAGTTTGCAACAGGCCCTGAAAATAAGCACAAAGGTGTTCTTTGAACACCCTCTGAACCATGAACTGCTGAGCATTTGAGATTTTTCTTACATCATTGTATTGATATTTCTGCTTGGGTCTTCCATATCCTGAGGAATTTTTCTCCTTCAAGCCATTCTAGCACTGATTCTTGTAGCACTTTTTATTTTTGCTTTGAAGCTACAGTCAGTCCTGACTACAAGATACACAAGCACACAGGATCATGTAGTGTCAAAGAACTTGATAGATGTCAGGAAATCTGAATATGGTACATTAGATGTGTGTGTAGTGTATCAGCCATAGCTGATGGCAAAGATACAGTTTCATAGGCTTTGCTTTACTGAGTTACAAGATTGAGAATGCTGAGGAGTGGTGCTCAGTCCTGGATTTACAGAAATGTTGAGTCATGTATGTCTCTAGTAATAGGCAGCTGGTAATCACAAACACTGGGGGTGCTTTCTTGCCAGGCTTGCATTTCATTTAAAGCATCTATAAAAATATCTTGGTAAAATTGTAGGAGGGTTCATTTTATTTGCTGTTTTCATATTGTGCTGTTGTTTGTAACTCAGAAATCCTTGGTGATACAATTATTTCAGTCCACAGGTGGATGTGCAGCCATCTGTCTGTCCTACCACCAGCCAGGCTGCTGTTACAGTGCTGCCTAGGAGTCATTTTTCAATGAGCAACTAGTGCCTTTCTCAAAATGTCCAGTCTGTTTCTGAAATCAGCTCTTTTTCCTCAGATTTTGTGAACATGCAGGAGATATTTCCATCATCAAGTGAGCTTGTTGTCAGATGCAAAGCTACTCCAACTCTGACTGTACTTTTGCTTTGATCTCAACCAGAAATATGCTTTTATCAGGTTCAGTAAGCCTTCTTTTCTCACTGTACTGTAGCTCAGGATTTTAAAAAATAATTTGGAGAATAAAACCTGGGTATCATGGGATTTTCTCTTTCTTTCTGATAGGTCACCTTTCCAGTAGCCTCTTCCAGGAGTGGAATCTAGACAGCTGCTGCCATTTGGCTTCATTGACATATTCAGCAGCTGCACTTGCATTTAGGGTAGTAAAAGTCTGCAAGATGCTTGAACATCATCTAGACTGAGTTCAGATTTGGAATAATGGAGATTATATATAAAAAATAACATCCACAAGTAATAATAAATGAGTAACAAGAAAAGCAGCAAACTTATAAACTCTAAACTACAACTGGGAATTTATATATTTTGAATCAATTCTTCTTCTCTGACCATTTGTTTTTCTAAAAAGAAGTTTTTACAAGAGAAATTAGTTCATACTGAAGTGAAATGAGCTGTTAATGGAATCATTCAAGCCAGGGGTTTGCTATTTTAAATCCTGATGCCATTCCACATGAACTCTTTAGGGTAAATGTTGCTATTCTGTGCTCTGTAACATGATAGTAGACCTCCTACTTCAACAAAATGCTTCAGAATAATTCTCAAGATTAATTCTGTTTGTGTCTTATAAATAAAACATAGAAGTGTCACTGCTATACTCATTTATATGTCAAAAACCATCAATAACAAAGGTGTGCATTTTCTTTTTTAATATGCCTTGACGTGAAGATGACATATTAACTTTCCTTGTGACAATGGCAGGCAGACCTTGGTGTCTGCCATCAAGGCCACTCTTTCCTTGGGTTTAGCATATAACTAAAAGGACAGAAGCCACTTAAAAGAAAGGTAGTATGATGGACCTATGTTGTTCAGCTGCCCAGTCTGGGCACCAGGTCTGAGAGCATCATGGAGCAAGAAGTCTCTGTAACAACAGCTGGCAGTATGCCCAGGTGGCCAAGAACATCAGCAGGATCCTGGCTTGCATCAAGCACAGTGTGGCCAGCAGGACCAGGGCAGGGATTCTCCCTGTAAGTGGTACTGGTGAGGCCACACCTCGACTGTTGTGTCCAGTTTTGGGCCCATCACTTCAAGAAAGGCATTGTGGTGCTGGAGAGCATTCACAGAAGGATAACAGAGCTGGGGAAGGTTTGGAGCATAAGTCTGATGAGAAATAGCTGAGGGAATTGCAGTTGTTCCGGCTGGAGAAAAAGGAGGTTCACCTTATTGCTCCCTACAAGTACCTGAATGGAGCTGGGTAGGTGTCAGCCACTTGTCCCAAGTAATAAGCAATAGGATGACAGGAAATGTACTTAAATTGCACCAGAGGAGGTTTAGAGTTGATATTTGGAAACATTAGTTCACCAAAAGGGTTGTTAAATTTTGGAGCTAACTGCTTAGGGAGGTAGTTGTGTCACAACCCCTGGAAATATTTAAAAGATGTATAAATGTGGCACTTATGGAGATAGTTTGGTTAGTGGCTTTGGCAGTGAGGGGTTAACAGTTGGACTCAATCTCAGAGGTCTTTTCCAGTCTAAATGAGTCAAGGAGGGACTTTGTTTCAGTTGCTGTAATCCCACTTGCAATAATAAGTTTGGGAAATTCAGGTATGTCTGTCAGAAAAAGCTAAACATTGGGTATCACTGAGTTATATCTCTCTGAGGTTTTTTATTCAACACAGCCACTTGCAGTGGTGTCAGGAAGCTAAATATCAGATGACTCCTTTCAAATGCAGATCCTTGCATGCCCTTGAAAATTAAAGGCTGAGTTTATGAATTTGGGGCAGGTGACCTGCTACTCTCCCTGATTCTACAGAAATGAATCCAAGCCAGGTGGAACTGCTTGTATTTCCCAAAAAAGTCATGACATATTTCCCTCTCCTCACTGGGAGCCCAGTCTGATGTATCCTCCTTCTATGACCAATTCTTAGAGAGGCTGAATCTAGGCCAGGTCCTCAAACTTTAAAATGGTTCAATAGCATTGTTTACTGAAAAGCCAGTGTTATGTAGCAGCAAGTAAAAATAAAAGTTTGCATTGCAATTAGCACCAATAAGCTAATGAGAAGATAGGCTTGCAGTATTCTTAAAAGATTTTAAGGGGCTATAGGTTTACAGTCTTAAATATGCATTGTTGTGGGGAAGATGTTGAATAAAAGTAATCTAATACCCTCTATTTTTATGAGGCTTGTATGTGTTGGACCAGGGTATACAGATGGGAGTTACCACTCAAAGGAAATGCCTTGCAGTTATCTGCAATAAGTTGAAAGTATAAAAGAGAAAACAGACTGCTGACATTTAATAACTTCATTTAATTTGATATAGATAGACTGCAAATACCTGTAAAATTACCATTTATACATATAATAATTTGTTCCCCTGTGTAAATGTGAACTATAGGTCATTATAATTTTCTGCAGTCAAGTACCCACCCTTGAGTTTGCAAATTTGTTTATGAACCCTGGGGCATCAACTTGAAAAGCTTTAGCTCCCAGTGACAACTCTGAACAAATGATTAATATTACCAAAAAATATTGAGTTGTCTTTTGTTTGAAGTATAAAACTGGACCAAGAACCAAAAATGAGTAAAATGAATAGCCATTAAAAATCACTGAATATCACCTATACTGTGAGGTGGTTCCATTTCAGAAATATACAATAAAATTTTAGAGAAAATAATGCTCAGCTGCCAGTTAGTTGCTTTGATGAGAATTAATCTTTTGCTCTTTTGACGGAGGACATAAACATTAAGATTTCTTTAGTTGAGGAACAATAATATAAACAGGGGAACCTTCCTGCCATCACTGGGTAAGAATGGATATTGAGGTAGAGTTATATGGGAGCAATACCACAGTGAAGTTGTGGGTGAAGCAAGGAAATAAGCTGGAGCTTGGTGATAAAATTAACAAATGTAGGATGGAGATGTCAAGTCTGGAGTCATTGTACTTCTCTGTAAATAATTTAGTCCTGAAGTAATGTCTTCTGTCTGAAAATAGCTATTTGGCCATTTTATAGCAGTAGACTAACATTTTCAGAAATAGAGAAGTTAGGGGGTTTTTACTTTGTGGTAGGTGACTCTATGCTCCTTATGAATGTGTGTGTCTGTATGCCGAAATTAGAGTATCTAGACTCCTAATGTATCTTGAATAATTTTCCACCTTTTAACTTTCTCTCAAAGAAGTTTAAAAACATTAGATGGAAGAGTTGCCAACACAAGTGTTAGAACAGATGCCATTTTTGTTATGTAAAGATGACTCAAGTTATGAGATCTTATGCTAAGGGGAGAAATCATTGCAGTGCAGGCTGGGGACCCCTTGTAGTCTGTTGGAGCTCAGTAGATGTTGTCAGTCCTGTACACACACACACACACACACACACACACACACACACACACACACACACACACACACACAGCCCTATATGAGGACATTCAGACCATTGAAAAAAGCCATACTAAGAGTCTTATACTGGTTTTGCTTTATAACCAGAGGTACTATCAGAATAAAGCTTTTACTGTCAACTTCTGATTTTTCTTCAGTGTAATTTGATCCTGTTCTCATTTTATTTCAGTGGCTTTAGATCAGGCCCTATCGCTAATTTCAGTTCCATTCGGTTTCCCTGGTAACGTTTTATTTTTAGCATCATTATGCTTCAGAGATCTGTCATGGAGGATTCATTTTAGTTTTATTTTATATGTTTCATTTCACGGCAAAATGGTAAAAGCCCCAAACCCTAGTCTGTTCCACAAAACGTCTATAAATATCTTTAAAAAAAAGTGACCATCTTACATGGTTATAATTTTTATTACTTTGCTGCTGCCTCCCTCCATGGATTCAGTGGAAGATTTTCAGGATACAGGTTGTTAGACATTCATGCATCTTTAAATCTTTTGAAAATCATTCCCTCTTTGTGCACTAGAAAGGTGTTATTCTGATTTTTCAGATCTACTACCACAGCAGGCCCCAAACTCTCAGCAGCACAGTGATTATAAAATAATTGGTCTGGCAGAAAAGGAGGAATACTTCTCTCATTCCTCTTCAGCACTAATCACCTTGTCTCTCTGCAAATTGTCTGGACAGAAATAAAGAAGCTGTGGAGATTGTATCTGTTTCCACTTCTGGTTTCTGTCTAATGACATACACAATACATAATGTACTTGTATAGTTACCAGAGTGCCTTGCCTAGAAATTTCTTCAGTCTCTGGGATGTGACTGACTGACATTCTTGGTTTGGAGTCCCCAGCAATGATTGGATAATGGGATTATAGTTGGAGGTTGCAGGGGTTTTTTTCCTTTTTCCTTCAATATTACTAGGTTATCCTTTTGACACAAAACCCCTCTGACTTAAAGAACAAATGTAGCAGTTAGTAAGAAATTTTGTATTTTCATTTACTTAAATGTTTATTCATTTTCTGAGACATTGGCCAACTACCCTGACAAAAAACACTGCTTGAGAACTTAAGCTGAATGTAGTGGGAGTGAAAATAATTCTGCTAAACATTAATTGTGTGAAAAATTATAAAAATCACACAAAAAAATTACAACGCCCTCAGTAAAATGTCAATATGATGCATAGAGTTCAGTGATACTACTTTACTGAAAAATGAAAAATTGTAAAATAGTATTTTAAAGCTGTCAGTGTTTTTAAAGGTAGTTTGGATTTAGAGTGCTATTAGCACCTTAATAGATCAAGGACTTTCTGATTATGTCTTTTACTCAAGCTGCATAGGAAAGATGATTGGTCAGAATTTATCAGCAGATGAATAATTATTTATCCTCTTATAGAGGCTCCTGTTTATACTATTTGTCAAGCAAGTTGTCTCCTAGGGATGGATTATAATATGTGCACTCCATGGTGTGATGAAAGCCTTCCCATACCTCAGGCTTCGTAATTCTCTTTTATCTGAAATAATTGCCATAATAAGACATTGGGTCTAAAAAGCTTTAACTGAAGGTCCTGTGGTATTCAGAAGATGCCTTGGTTACAAGCAGATGCTTCTATTTTCTGGCAATCCTGAAATCAGGGCTCTTCTATAAATGAAAGAGAACCCAAAATTTTCATGGTTGCTAGGGAAAAGGAGAGAGACAAATAATCCTTCCTCTCCCTTGAAGAAATGACCAATTCATGACATAAAGCATGTCATTCTCAGTATTTTTTAGCTCTCTATCTTCATCTGTCCAAACAGTCTTGACTTAATCTGATCTAAACTAGTCTGACGGGACAGAGATGTTAATTGGACCAATAATATCTCATCACTATCTCTTGAGAGATGAAGTAAAACAATGAGAAAGTTGTCAGTTGTGGCCTTTGGCCCATCCCAGCTGCCATACCTAAGGGTGGTACTAATGGGACTTGATGGGTTCCTTTCTGCCAAATTTGCTTGTTTTCTTCACACAGACACATTTTTTCACCTCTTGCAGTGAGCAGGAGTGAAAAGCTTTTTAAGGATGGAATTACTGGAGTTCACATAGTACAAAGGCTCATAAAAATTGCCTGTCAGTCAAATGGATTTGATACGGAGAAAAGATAGATTGGTGAGAAATGAGGTTAGGACATTTGCAAGGTTCCAGACAGAACATTTCTCATTTCACAGTTTTGAATTTTTACATTAAGAGGAGAGCTGAAATGCTGCTGCTTTTGTTTGTTGGTGTGGCTTAATAATTAGCCACTGCTTGATTTGATGTTTTTGTTAGTGCTGATTATTTGATCTGTTTTGGAAGACACTCCTGTTTAGAAAGCTAAATGCAAAGGTACTGCACTTTATTTGCATTTTGCTCTTATAGAATCCTTTTGCTCTTTCTTAGAAGGGAGAGGTGGAATGAAGAGCAATAAAAATAGGCACCTTGAAAAAGTATCAGCCTTCTAGAAGTTTCTGTCAATCAACTTTTGTTTCTGAAGACAAAGGGGCACAATGCTTCCAGTGATTCCTGCTGACAATACAGTAGGACCTGGGAGTGTCTCCATGGGCTGTGGTGCAGCAGTTTGTGTTGGATGATGCAGTATCCTCCCTGGTACAGTCCTGGCTGCCAGGATTAGCCTCTGGGGTCACCTTTGAACATATATATTTTGGCCACCTATACAGCTTACTGTCATCATCTTTCTCAATGTGTGATGGCAAACATAGGAAAAGAGAGTACTTCCCAGAACACATGCAATTTAAGGAGAAAGAAAAGTAAAAATATGGTAAAAAAGGAAGAAGTGGGTAAACACAATCTATTGCATAGAGTTGTAGTTTTTGTGAGAAAACAAGGGAGGGTACTAGGACATGGCATTAATACTACAATGAGGAGGAATAGGTGTTACAAAAATCTAAAACCACCTGGATTTCCACTTTTCTAAGAGTATTAAAGGAGAATAGAAGAAACAGGAGATAGCAAAGATTTCCATAACTCATTGTCTTCCCCTCTTGCTCATATTCTGTACATATGGTTGTCCACTCTGGTGAATCACTGACCCTGCTGCTACTACTCCTCCAGATTTATCATTTCCCGGGCTCTCACTGCAAACAATTTTCAAAGCCCAAAGTCTCAACCAGGTTTCTTATGCAGTCAGGGCTGCACTCAGCCTGTTTGAATCCACATTCTACACAGCCACACAAAGGATAGTGCAACAGGTTTCTTACTGGCAGCTATCAAGTCATTCTGGCAATTTCAGGGCAATGTTTCTTTCTATTTAAAAACAGTGTTTAGAAATTAATGTAATCCACCCATCAATCCTATATGTGTCCATGTGTGTGCCGTATTTTGACATTATGATTGCATACCTGGGCAGAGCTGTAAGTTGTAGCAACAGCTAGATTTCGTGCTAGTTTTCAAACATGCATTTAATCTGCACAGTATACATTTCATCGAGATTAATTTGGTTCCAGTGGACTTCAGATGCTGAAAAGACTGAGTGATTATGTTAGCTAACACACAGAGTTCCAGAAATTTTTAAAATTTGCTATGATAGCTAAAGGATCTGGTTTATTGTAACTGACTCTTCACTGTCCCAAGAACCACTAGGTTTTAAATTTTTTTTAAGGGTGATGTAGATCACAGTTTGAAACAAAACACCATACAATATACAAATCTTCTATCCTTTTGTCTCTTCTTCTTAATAAGCACTCATTATTCTGATATATAAGCAGAGCACTCTCAAGGAGTAAAAACAAGGCCACCCTGAATTAAAGTATTTTTTTCTTAAACCTCTTTTCAGGCACTTGGTACTAGAAGACATAGATTTGAACTTTGTGTCCAGTGAAGAGACAATATAATCAACTAGATGCTCAGCAAAATATCTAAAACCTTGTATTTGGAAAGTATATGCTAAAAAAACATAAAGTATTTCAACACTTTTATGCTTATGTGATAGATCTGTGATGTTCTTATCCAGAAGCTTCTGCTTGCATAGGTTGTTCTATGGTATTGATACCAGAGACATGTAAATATTGCAAATATCTGAACTTCTGGATTCATAGCACCTCTATACAATTGGATTTCCTCTTCTGGAAAAAGGAAGGATCTTTTCATTAATGCAGGAAACAATTACTGCAGTTTACATAAGGTCAATTCATACTTTTTAGTAGAAAGCAGCATTACTGTGCAAGCTGCTATCACAGAGTACCATTATGCAGTGAAAACCATGTAGGAGTGCATTTAAATGGAGCATTTTATTTTTATCCCACAGAACAGAGAAAAACGGAATAATTTTCCAAGATACATTTTTTTTTCCTATTTAAATGATAACATCAGAATTCTACCAGGAACTGGCAGCATTCAGTAAAGACTAATACAGTTGCACGAGATTATGGCATCTACCAAATGTCATCCTTGTGCCCTAAATATAATACACATAACAGATATCACATCTCTGTCTGTAATTTATGATATGACTATTTTGTTTTATGTAGTCCATTCTTTTAAAAGTGAGAATCAGGTGGACTCAGAATTCAATTTATCAGCTATATATCAGTGCTAAACTCTCTCTGAATAATCCACGTTGCCACAATTTAAAAGCAGAAATGCATTTGCAGTTTTCTAGGGAACTATTAATAATGACATACAGACTACAGAGAAATAACATTTCAACCTTGAATTGTTGTCATTATAATTTTTTCTAAAAGTAAACTCTGAAGTCCTGTTTCTGAAGTGATTTAGACAGAGGTTTATTTGTATTTGTTAAGAATGTTCATTGATTCCACATAAAGCAGTTGCACTGTAGGTGAAACAGGCTGGTTAAGTCTCTACAAGGCTGAAGTGTAATAGAAGATGGAATGGGCACTCTTACACCATGCTCTTCTGGCAGTTGGATTCCTTATGTACAAGAAAGTACCATCAGCTGGTAAATATGAGAGATGGATTAGAAATACGGAATTTCAGCTTCATTTTCTAGCAAATAGGCACAAACACTGCAAAAGTGAAGCACTCTAACTGCTACAGAAGCAGTTTCTGGATAAGAAATGAATGATCAGGACTATTGCTTTTTTTCATTTTTCTGAGAATGCAAAGCACTATGAACATCAGATTAAAGCTTATGAGTTTTATTAAAGAGTTATATTTATTCCTTAATCTTTTAGTTTTTCATCTCCAGGTTTCCACTTATTATTTAGTCCTGATAGAAAGTATGCTGAGCCTGTGCAGCTACATTATATTATAAATAATAACTGATCATCATTTATTTGTTTCAGATTTTAAATTCTGATTGAACAAGGCAAATTAGATGCAGTGTGTGGTATACTGCTGATCCAAGGTTTTTCCTCAGTGTAGCAATGATGCAGCACATCTAGCAGCTATGTTTCTATGGCAGCAGATCTCTTGCTGTGTCTCTCTACATGTTTTCCTTTATAACAACAGACTGTTTGTACAGTCTAACATGGCTTAGTGGCCTACAACTGGTATTGTCCATGTCACCAGACATGCTACAAATCCACTCTGTGAGCTTCACTGGTAGTATGTTCCTTCAGAGTTTCTGAAGTATTTTGATTGTATTAGCTGCACGTCCAGCGCTAGATTAGCTCCCCTTATAATTTTCAAAATTTTTGATCTTGAATATCAAAAAGTATCCATGAAGCTTCTGTATCACTTCACAGATTAAGATATACTCTCACCAGTTCCTTTGGTTCCTCCCCTTACCCTTCTCAATGACAAGAGCTCAGGGCTTTGTAAACTAGGCACATTTTGTATCTTAAGTATGGAGGAAATTAACTGTGTTGCAGTGACCCAGTCTTCATTTATTTGATGAATAACTGAATAGGAATTTAGAAAGCACTGATTGTACTAATTAGCTGCCTACACAGCTTGATAAAAATCTCATGCAAATTTAAAAATTATGATTTTGTTCTTTCAGTGCTGCTTGCTCTTCCATTTTGTAGAGCATCTTCAACTTTATCCTGACTTACTTTTTTTTTTTCTTGGGTAAGGTATAAGTTTTGGGGCTTTTATATCTGAATGCTTCCCCTTGCACCATAAAAGAAGTTGGTGAATGGAGAACTCTTTCATAAATCTCATTAAAAATAAAATCATTTTAAGAAACCTCTTTCCGCAGTCTGCCTTGGTTTAGCAGGTTAGACAAGTCTGCAATCTGTTAGGCATACAGAACTCACAGCACATTTGTTTTGTGTTACCAGCCAGAATGTGCTAGATGAAGCTGTCCTGATCATTTAACCTGCATGCTTCTCTTCAGTTTGTCTGCTCATTCTTTGGTAGTAAACCAAGGCTTTAGTTTGTCATCATACCCATAGTAGTTCTCAGGAAACTAAAGCCTATTCCCTTTCAGGCTGGTTCATAATCAGTGTTGGGATATACAGGATGTTGGAATCACTTCTGTGAAAACTCACCTCTTTTGTAAGAGCAAAGATAATTGTCTCAATGATCGCAATTATTATGCTACAGGAAGACAAGAAGTATCGCAGGAGACTGCAACTGATAGCATGCATGTTTTCAGCCCCTGCTGATGCTCTACGAAAAAAGTGTACACCTGGTATGTACTGGACTCTGGTATACTTCGTGGTATACAAATACCCACACCTCTCCTTGACTAAAGCAAACAACTTTCAGGGTGACTGGCCCACAGGATCAGTTATGTAGCCAGGCAAAGAATATGACATCAATATGTACATGAAAGAACACCAAAACATTGCATACTGAGAACTTTGATGTACCTAGCCTGTACTAATTGAAAACATAGCTAATTTTAGAGAAAATTCTAATATGGCTATTGTTTACAAAGCACACTCATGTAGTTTACAGGTGAAAATGAGTGAAGCTATTGCTCCCAGTTGTGTAATGTTATTCACATAGCAGAGTCCTCTAGCCCCAGCATGGGATAGGAACAGACATCATAATCCACAAGCTCTGTTTGAAGCAGGAGCAGAAACACGATCACATTGCACTCAGATATGCTCCAGCCTCCTCTAAATGATTTGGTAAGAGAGCAGAGCTTTTCCTTATGCATCATTTAGTAGCTGCAGAGATTTGACAGCTCCACAAATCCCCATGACTCCCATTTCTTTCTTAGCGGCACTGGAAAAATAATAGAGTGAGAAAAAACTGAATGACACCTGGCCTTTGAAGGTAGGGAGAAGTTTGGAGGGGGGATAATTTTTTTTTTTCCCCTCCTTGTATATGAGAACTGCTTTCTAGGACTGACCAGACTTGTTTTACATATGGATAAGTTCATAGCTTTTTTTTTTTTTTTTCCCTTTCTTTTTTAAACAGGAATGTGTGCTGATGAAGCCATTGAATATGAAGATTTGTGTTATCCCTTATGGTGAAATCGCAGATTTCATATATGGGAGGAAAAATTAAATTATGTCTATACACATAGTTGGAACACCTGAAGAGACTGCTGCAGGCAAAGCAGAAAAATTTTAGCAAGAGTATTTGTAGCCTTGCTACAACTTGTTCCTTGATTTAAATTGTAAGTTTAGCTTTCTCCTTCTAAACCTTGGCTTCAACATGTTAACTTTGTGTTTTGTGTGTTTGTATGCACATGTATGCAGCTGGCATTCCCTTACTTTCATTTTGAATGTGGAGTATGGAGACACTCGGAAGTTTTCTCTCATGTTTGATACATTCTGTTCATTAAGGTTTGTGAAACGATTTTATTCATAACTTTATGAACAAGGATTCTAATGCCTTTGAAATGTTCCTGCCAAATTAGGTGTGCACTGATCTGTCACACAAAAGGTCTTCATAAATCTATACCAAACTGATTTTGGTACAATCTTGTGTGATGTGACATCTTATATCAAGGCCTTTGAAGCTCCAACACAAAACAGATTTAAGTTTCAGTTTAATCAATCATATCTTTGCAAACTCCTTTACATGATCACATTTAGTCACCAATGTGGATCACAGTGAGCTCTCTTAAATTAGTGACACTCTTGCTGTAGCCAGAATTGTCTAAGACAATGTGACAAGGTTTGTCAGTAGGGGTACTTTCTCATCTTAGATGAAGTTTTATCATATAATCTCTACATCAAAGATACCCTTCAGAGGGGGACTTTGTTTTTAGCCTAAACTCAGATGTTTAAAATGTGCCCTTTAAAATGTTTGAACTAATTATCTAGATCCCTTTGTGAACCATGGAAGGGGCCATTCCCAGGGGAGAACTCATCAGATTTGCCTTACATGTCAGCTTTCAGCAGTCCTACCCTAATCTGTTTTTCTCTCTTGCATCCTTCACAGGGTCTCTCTCAGCCACACCAGCCATCACTGTCTGCAGTTTTCCTAGGCTATCAACACATGTCCCAGAGGATGGGACACCATAACCTCGGGCCACAGCCCTTGTGCTTCACACAGCCTCACTCAAGTCATATAATGCACTGCCACAGTGCATCTGCTGCTGGCCAAAGGAGAGGCCTCTCCTGAAACTGGCTGCTCATGCTGTGGGGGCAGGACATTCTTCAGCCCCAACCACGAGAAGAATGTGCCTTCTATCACCTCAGAGGGAACAGTATCACAACTGTACATGTGATATCATGTATGATTCTACTTCCCTTTCTTTGAGGGATAACATACTGGTTTTTGATTTCTCCTTTGCCTGAGGGCTCCCATCTTAACTTGTCATGAAAGTCATGGGACAGGGATTGCCAAGTGACCCAGATTTGTACCACAGCTTGAGGCGATGTCAGTCCACCCGCATGCCTCGGTGTGTTGTGCCACTCCAGCACTGGCTGGAGTCAGAAGGGACACAGCTGCCCAGTGCCCCTCAGCCACAGCAGGTTACCTGCTCCAAGGACACACTAGTACAAAGGGGCAGCCTACACAAAGGCCCAGGCACACTTGGAAAAGCTTCTCAGAGTCAGTTTGCTGCACTGCCATGCATTGGAGGGGCTCTGCTATTCCCTGTGGTCCTTATTAGGCCATTGGCAATGTCAGTACATGGCCTCAGCTACAGCTGTGTCTTCCACCCCAGGCACCTGGGCCTGCCTGTTGCCATTTCAGGGTGTCTCAGGACAGGCTTGGAGACAGTCTTTGCTGTTTGCTTACCACACTAGCTTGAGTGCCCTCCAGGTATGACTTCTTTTCACAGTGTGCTGTTACCACTGTTGCCAGCAAAGGGTGTATGACTCCTGCTGACTCCTGCAGCCTAACTTCTCCTGGGGAGAGCCTGTCCTCTCAGGTTTGCCTCTGACATCTGCCCTGTTCTCATTTACAAATCCAAGGCTGCTCTCACTATGTCTGGCAGCAATACCCAGCAATAATAAGGTGGTTTAGGAGCATTAGGTGCTTAGCAATGCAGCTGGTGCTGCAGAATGATTGAGCAGGCATGTCCTCACATGGCTTAAAGTTCCCAACTCACTTAGGGTTTTTTGGTAAAATGTTTTTTGGTTAGAGAAAAGTTTGTTTGGACACTCTTCCTTATAAATTCTTGCCACTGTGCAAAGTCTTGAGATTTCTCACGGGTGACCACTTTTACACATCATGAGATACCTAATATTGAAAAATAATTTGGGGGAGGGAATGAGACTTTGCTTCACCACAGATAAACAAACATCAATGAGGAATTTTATCTTTATTTCATGATGTTAGCACAATAAACTCACACAGTAGCATTGATCTGTACTTATTTAACAAAATACATTTATAGCAATTTACAAATTATTTTCCATTTGAAAACATGGCATAACATTTTATTAAACACAATACTTTATATAGAGAATTCTCATTTAAAAACATATTTTATTTTTAAGTATTTTCTTTTCTCAGTAAAGCACAGCCTAACAAAGAAATTCGTGCCTGTTAGCAAGTAAGAAAATCAGAACACTAAGAAGATGTCACCTGTCAATTTATTTGATTAATTTTAAATTAAGGTACCAGTGGAATGTAAACAAAGAGTAATTTTACAAAAGGCTCCTTATCAAATATACATGCAGAGGTCTGAGTTCCAATGTATATATTATTACACTTCTGCTCTCTAACGTAATATAATTTGATAAGCCATTATTAAAAACAGTAGCCTTTGGCACTTTGAGTAAAAAAGAATATATCAATATTTATGTATAGAACATAATTTCAATGATTACACAAGAGCTTTAAAATCTTTTCTTAAGAAATAGGAAACCTTAGGAAAAATATCACACTGCACTTGAAATAGTGCAGCAAGTTTTAGAGTAATAAAAGCAACATATATGCCAATATATATCTGACTAAAACCAAGGAATAAAGAACAAACACTCCCACCAGGAATCCTGCTGTTTCTAAAACAGCTAAATTGCCAGAGGGAACATTTTCTAATCTTTGCTTTATTGCCATTATTCTCCATTTCAATTTTCCCTTATTTCCAGGTTCATCTACTTATGTTCTTTTACCCTGCACTTACAAACTAACAAATGATTGCATCCTATTTCCCTGCACTGATAGGCCAACAGTGTTTGTGTCTTACCTATTCCTTTAAAGCTAATCCTACCTTCTTTATCCTGCACCTAGACTAAACTAAATCCAAAGGGTTTTGTTCATGACAGTCCAAGTGTTTGTAATTCCTAGGAATCTTGTACAAAATTTCATATTAAATACCAAGGACTAAAGATACATCCTTTTGAAAAGAAAAAACAAATCCTGACTTGTAAATACTAGCATCTGAGAACTTATTTCTTAAAAAATTACTTTTCTTTCTTTTTCTCCTGGTATCTACGATTATTTTTCCCAGCTGATGTGCCTTAAAGTGTGTATTCAACATACAGTGCCTTTAACATACACAATATGCTGCAACCCTACTGGGTAGCTTCTTACATGCAACCTGCTGAATACTTTCTCCCAATCATTTGATCAATAGCAGAAAGAATGTGGTCATTTCCTTGGGGACTGACACTCTTTCACAGAGTGGGTGATGGGCAGGTGAGGGAAGCATTGCTTGGCACAGTTGGCTTGACAGCAAGCATTCAGCTAAGCTTGGAGCACCTGTAAAACTGGGAAGTACATATAAAGCTTTCCATTGACTCGCAAACACCATCCTCATATTTGTGAAATTACTTAGGTTTGGGATTGGGTTTGGGATTTTGTTTTGGTTTGGAGGTCTTTTTTTGGGTTTTTGTTTTGTTGTTTGGTTTGGTTGGGTTTTTTTTTTTTTTTTGGTCTACATTTGTGTTGTGCTGTTTATCATCTTGAACAGGATGATTCTTCCTTTTACCTCCTACTTTGCTGGGGTAGGATGGGCTTTTCCTTAGAGTTCTGTGGGGTAGGGTCTGTAGACAGGATCTGACTACAGAGAATGTATCTGGTTCCCTGATACCCTAAATGAGGACTTAGACCAAAACACTTCTCTCAAGAAGCCAGAGAACAGACCTGATCTGCTACTTCTTATTCAGTGAGAGGACTGCTAAGCCATTCCCTTCCCCTCCTAGCAGGGGAGCTGGCAGATGTCAGCGAGTAATTCTCTTTCAGGTAGAAATAAGAGGGAATGAAGAGCTGCAGTGGGAGAGCAGTGCCCCTGGCTTCCTTCAGGGTTTAAGTCAGAGCCAAATGAAGTGAGGCATTTCTTCTAGCAGGCCCATTCTAGGACATGCCACGTTTATTCCTTTCAGAACTTATCCTTTCAATAATTTTTGGCAATGGAGATTTTTAGCAGGCAAGTTTCTTCATTATTTCCAAAGCTCAGTTTACTAAAATTATTCATGTTTTCTCAGGTGCAGAGACCTTTTATATTTTCAAGTGGCAGTGGTGGGGAAAATATCATGCTTAAGAAGGCTCTGGAGGGTGTCTCAAGGGAGGTGAACTGTAGCAGTGGCACAATGCAACACTTGTTCAGTGATTCTGCAATACCAAGGCATTCCATTCTTTAAAGCGAAGCACAAATCCCCTGTGTGATGGTGATTGGGGTGAAACTTGTGATTGTTCTTGTGGCGTACTAAGCAAGTGAGGTGAATGACTGCTTCTAAGTGTGAGCTACGATATTAATTCCTGTCTCCTTGGAAGCTGGTTAGGAAAGTTGCATTTTTTTTTATTTACTCATGGCTCACCTTTCACATTTTCACATCTTGCAGTTATTGGTGTCCTGCATCATTTGTTTAAAAACTAATAGAAAAATGGAAGGGTTGATGGACAGAATAAGAAGTTTAAAAATGTAAAATCTGAATTACTTGTAGTACTTGATAAGACCCCTTAAAAAACGTAATTTAAAACAATTCTACAAGTTAGCCCACTAAGAAGCAGCCTCTTCATTAGTAGCACCTGTTCTTAAACAAAAGTTGAGCAGTAGCAGCAAAACTATTCAAAATAGATAGTCATTCCATTCTAATGGAATGTAACCCACACATTTTTTGTTGCAGTAGACATCTTAAAGAACTACACAAAACCTTTGCAATCTTTGAATGTGACAGATCCACTATAACAAAGCTGTAAATATTTCCTACGCTAAATGAATGCAGCCAGCATCATCATAGTATTAGCAATATTACTTGTAAAGTAACTGCACATCAATATGTCATGTTTGCAGAGTCTAATAATTATGCATTTTTTCAAAACATGTAAAGTTATCATCAGCACCATCCTGTATTTAAGATTTGGTGCAAATTCTGCAAAGGTGAATATATACCATTGATAGAGCCTTTGCTGTGAAAAAGTCAGTCAATTTTGGACACAAATATAAAATAAAAAGTTGGCACATTCAGGAAATACAGTGTCTGTGTTCAAGACGATTCTCTAATTGACATCATCATCACCCTCAGATAAATGTTTTGAATCTGAAGAAACAAGTTGCATGAAAATGTTTCACATTATTTCTGGCATTGTGCTTTTCCCCCCACCACATGCTTTTCACAGGCTCATGCACATTGCACATAGCAATGCAGGGCTGCTGGTCAATAATATGGCACATAAAGGTAAATATTAGCTCAAAACAAAGGGAGCAGAACCTGTGTCAAGATGTGTTCACTTTGTGGTGGTATGGACCAGCTGATATGTCTCCTCTCAGTCCTTGTATGCTCGTGTGGGGGATGTGCCTTTATAGAAGATGTTTCTGGTGTTCTCTGGACTGCTCCCTCTCTCAGGGATTAAAATGATATTACCTTTTCTTCGAAGTGTTGAGTCCCGGCTAGAAGAAATAGAGAGAGTCTCTGAGCCAATCTCACTTCCTTCCACTGGTGTGACTCTTATCGTAGTGATTCCATGATGGTGATGCTCCGTGTTATCTATGTTGCTTCTTTTCCTGTCACCTGACCCATAACTGTCTTTTAAGGAGTCACAGCTCTCAGAGTCTCTATTAAGATCATTTAGCTCATATGTTTGACGGAGAGTGACTTTTTCAGGACCCTTCCATTTCCATGACCCACTTCCTTCACCTTCTGATGGCATCTGAATTACAGGTCTGTTATTTTCTGGATGGGCCTCAACTCTAACAATGCTGCTTGGCTCATGGTCTGTCAAGGTTTTATACCTGATGGCTCCTGTACAGGTCACTGTGCTTCCCTCTGAACTCTTTGGACTGCCCTGAAGCACTCCTTGCTGCTTAGACATGGCTATTACTTGCATAATTCTTGGCTGGCTATTACTCCTGCATGCAACGCTCTTCTCAGCAGCTTTCAGCCATTTAGCTCTAGCTGAACTAGTTTTGGGTGATGTGTTCACATTCTCCTGGGTCTCTTCAGGAATGTGCACTAGCTGGGATGAGCCAGGACGGGACTGAATAGAGACCCTTGGCCCACCAGTAAGACCTGAGTTGTTACAACCTGGTACACTGCCAGGTTGGATTTTCAGGTATTGGCTAGTTGGGCCATGATGATCGCCATTTACACCCACTCTGGAGGGTTCTGAGCTTGACCTCATTTCGATAGCCCTTGGTGGTGACTGGCCAGATTCAGTCTCTATTACCTGCAGTGACAACTTTCGACTTTCGTTCTTGTTCTTCCACTGGGACAGCAGCTGTTTGGAGCGGGCAGAATCCATTGATGCGTGTATTGTTGCATTTCGTCTTGCTGGATCTTCCAAGGATGGTGTGTTGACTCTTGGCAAAGTGTTGCTGAAAGTAACCATGTTTTCCTTTCCCATTGGGCTTCGTGGTGTTATTATTTCTACATCAGCATTTGCTCTCTTGAGATTGGTCAGAGAGCCTGAATCTCTGTGGTTTCTATTCAGGATACTTTCTGTACGGTGAGAGACAATGCCATCGCTGCTGCCGCCATTTTTACCTGGCAGGATTCTGTTGGCATCTTGACTGAGGTCTGTCAATGACCTTAGAGGTTCTCTGTGAAAATTTGGGTGAAACACATTCTCGTCACTTGGTAAGAAGTTCCCCACAGCATACAGGCCCTGACATTTGGACAGAAATATCAACAATCGGTTAAGAAAGTTAAAAAGGACACATTTTAAGGTACTTTAATTGCATTTACATTCTTTTTCTTTTAAATAGAATTCAGTGACATAATTACTCCAGCTAAACTGATGGGTATGCTTACTTGCCTTTCCTCACTAGTCTAGCCTTAATCCAAATTCTGTCCTCAATCTGGTGCCTCAAGGTATGTATGAAGTAGTCTCATTAGGATAACTAGGGCATATTATTCATGGCAATAAACAGCAGAGGTAAGGATATAGCCTCCATGAGCTTTCTTCTTTTTATCAAGCAACAGATACAGCTACAGGAATAATGTTTTATTGGAAAATTAGCAAAATAGATGTTTGCAGTCTCTTAGGCAAAGCTATTTTACAACTATACTACCATCTACCCTGATTTACTGAGTCTTGTTACAGCTTGAGTTGTTCTCTGCCATTAGCAGATTCTGACCTTTCTACTGCACAATAACCGTGTAATACAATATCTACATCATAGAAAAATTTAATCAACTTTAAATCAACTGCTTTCCAAGCTGTGTAGAACTTTAATAAGATTTAGTTATAAAACCTTTTCCTAATCAGTAGACTCACTATAAAATGCTGTCATTTTAAAAGGACTCCACTGAGGTTATTCTGTGAGAGGGTCAAATTATCTGACTCAATCACTTGAGTTACTAGTTCTTTACACTCCTTTCAGAATTATTTGTAATTTCACTTTATTTCCCCTCCCCATCCTCCTATTGGTGTGTAGTTTTGAGAGCAGATTTACTGAGCACTGGTATCCAGGACAACATACTCTCTACTGTAGGATGTCACACAACAGTATATGAAGACCTAACAAAACATACTTGCTTATGTATTTCAAACATGGAGACAACAGCTCCATTTAGGTAAATCTACAACAGAGAATCATTTGAAATAATATTTTCAACAGTGTGCCTTTCTGCTCACAGTGCAATCATAGAAGATAACTTTAGTAGCTCATGGGGTTTCTATTACTCTGACTGCTTTTACTTTGGCCACTGTGAAAGCTTTTTTTCCCTGGTCACCTTTGCAGACCATCTGCAGGTACCTCAGGTTATGTTATCACAGAAAAAAGGGGGTCAGGAAATGAACTTATTTGAGTATTATACTAAAATTCATCATTGACTTCTTGGGGTAAAGCCATCCCAGTGGCTGTTACAACTCCTCTGTTCACCTGTCCATACTCAAGCAGTGGTGTCAGCAGAAGCTCTGGTTGCTCCCAGGCACCTGTGCTGCTCTCTGAGCAGCCAGGGCAGAGAATTCTTGCTGGAGACATACTGGGAGCAGCAAGCAAAAGCAAGTGCTTGATGAGCTTCCTACTAACAGATACAATCAGGCCTGACCTACATGCTTCCTTACAGGACCCTTCCAAGCTGCTTCACCCCTTTTGACACTGTACAAAGGAAAAGCATAGGAATAACCTGATTTGACCATCCTTTTTCCCCTCATTTCCCTAGGAACTCCAAAGAATCACAAGTGTATAATACGTGAATTGCCCTTAATTTCTTGCAGATTCAGCAATTCACTCAGCTGAGTTGCTCATACTAATTCAATAATTTCTTGAGATAGTAAAGTGAACACTGTCAGTATCAACTCAGGTCAGCAACAAATACCAATCAATCAAATATTTTTCTTGTGTTACGCTTTGGAGTGTGGATTAGAAAAGATGAGTATTTTAAGTATTTAATAAAGCACATAGAGTTAGAACTGTTTCTGTATACCACGCCAGATGATTGTATTCCACTTTATGCACTGTTATAGAACTTCACACAGAAATACTTGTTTGCTTTTTCCTGTTTGCTTTTAAAGTCATTATCTCTAATTCATCATCTTCAACACATATTATTTATACTTATGTCATGTGAGCATGATGAAAAGTTTTCATAAAAATAACTAGTGTTCTTATTCCATCCTAATAAGTTTAGTTTGCTAAAACTTAACCATGACTATTATATTTACCAAATAGAGAGCAATTCCTCCTCCTATGAGAAAGCCACAGTAAACATCAACTGGATGATTCTTATACTGGGTGATACGAGTCAGACCACATATAATTCCACAGATGATAAAGGCAAAGACCAAGAGTGGTTTAAGAAGTTTTGAGGAGTCTGTTAATGTAGAATTGAAGTACATCTTGAAAAAGAAAGAAATAAAGAAGCAGTTGAAGAAACTTAAATATGACTAAAAGGATTTTAATTTCTCACATTCAGTGTATCTTTTATGTATAGATCACTAGTACACAGTAATATTACTAGTAATTTACAGCCCTGTTAAAATTTGCTCACTTACTGCAGAAAGATCTGAAATCACTAGGAATGGATTGCCAAAAACATAGGCAGTGTTGTTTATTGACATCAATTAGATTAAATATTTTATGCCTCAATAATGTTCCAAATCAGCACCTAAGTGTTCTATAAATGTGACTAAGGAGCCATTGCTTGTGAAATACAGAAGCCAGATGTCATGCCAGATGAAGGCAATAACCTGTTTCAACCAAAGCTACCACCAGATGCTTTAGAGAGCTATTTCTCAACTGAGGGCCATAATATCAGAGAGGTCACAAAAATTAAGCAGAGGTGGTTCATCAGTGTTATTCCAAATTCTGGCCTTTCTCTGGGCAGGATAAATACTGGCAAACTCCCAGTACATGCACAATACCATTATATTATGTCATTAACTGGTTGTTACTGTTGTTTTCCTCTGATTTTTACAGCACAAGTGATGGAATTACTTTTTGAGCTTCAAGTAAGTTGTCTATAGTATAAACATTGTGGGCCATACTAAAGAAATGTTACTGCTCAGAAGTGTGATTGCTGCAGCATGTCCAACAATTCTCTGCTAGCAACTGATGGGTTTTATTCACTTGCTTTGCAGTAACACCTTGAAGGCCTCTGGGAGTGATTGTGCCATTTCATCCATGCTGCAAATCTCTGGAGGTGAAATCAAACTACATCACATGAACATATGGCCCTCAATGCTTCAACTTTAAAAGCAGCAAATCAAGTGAAGACAGCAACAAAGAAAAGGCAGCATACATAACAGTTAATTTGACTGGTAAGTTGAAATGTCACTCTGTAAGACAGATAAATGCTGTATTTTATATGAGGATAATATGAGGCATCAAATATACTTTAACACAACACTTCTGTTTGCTTCTTAACAAAGGATATGAAGCAGTTGAATCTTTTCCTTATTCTTTAACAGCTAAAATAAACCCAGCTTTGTTGGCAGTTTTAATTTGGTTTCAAATTGGTAGGATAAAAACATCCATCCATCCATCCATCCATCCATCCATCCATCCATCCATCCATCCATCCATCCATCCATCCATCCATCCATCCATCCATCCATCCATCCATCCAAGATATCCAGTCAATACATAAGTTTACAATATGCAGCAAATTACTTTTTGTCTTTTGTCTTGTATAATCGAAACTGGACAACAGAGTTGGTTACTCACCGAAATGTACACTGCTGCAAAGGCTGCCAGGGTGGCATGTTGAGAAGGGAATGACTTTCTGCCAAGGAAGGACACTCAAATTATACTTCTCAGTTCAAATGCACAGTGCTAGTGCTCATTGAAAAAATACTGGGTGATACAGCCATCTTATACTTCCTAAGCAATATGTGATCTGTCAATGGCATTTGTCATCAGGTAACATTTTTCTCAGAGAGAGGCAAACTACACCTTTATTTTGCTATGTCTATAGGTTTATTTAAAAAAAAAAATTCAGCACTTTACATCATGACAGAAGCTAATGGAGCACAACAACATGGGGAGGGTATTTTAAGCATTAGTAGGCCCCTTCTTGATGGGTAGAAAAAGAGTATAAGTGAAAACATTTCCAAACTCTGAGACAATAGGCAATATCAGGTCTGCTCTTGAAATTGTTGAGGGCCTTCTGCTCCCATTGAAAATCTGGAGACTTGAATGATGTGGACTGGGTCTTGAGTTACAAACTTTAGGTATGAAATTATTAAGTGTCAGCTTAGCTTCTACTTCTCTGACAAGAAAAGGAGTTTTTATGCAGGTCAGAGCTACATTGAACCATCACATGAGGCTCTCAAATATTTTAGTATTTTTATTCTTCTAGACCCATTTCAATTCTCTAAAAACAACTAAAGAAAAGTGATGTGAATGTGAAAGAGTTTTTACATCGTAGAGAGGAAAAAAGGTATATTTCAATTCAGTAACACCTGTTCTACAGTGGACATCTAGATCACAGAAGCCCTAAAAAAAGTCTATGACCTCTGAGCTCTAGGAATGAGTGAGATACAGTGCAGATTTCTCTCTTTACAATGGTATAGATATGTAATGCAATAGGCTGCATGTCTTGGTGAAGGAAGGTATGTCTACCTTGCAGTCACAGTATCAACTTTCACCTGAGAAAGGTCAGCTTGGGATAAATACTTAAAAATTCAGCTTCACAGATGGGTCTTGCCACCCTAACTGGGTTCACATACAGCCAATATCCTATCAACACCTGAGTCAGCTAGTTGAAAATAGCAGAGACTGAAACACAGTCCTTTAACTTTAGACAGACATTTGTTCTGCAAAGGAGCAGTCTGATTTCTAAATTCCTTTCCTACATATTTTGCCTTGTCTGTTCTACATAATTAATTGGCAGTTTAAAATGTGCATGTAGTCCAGTGTGAATGTCACACTGCTGGCCTGAATTTGAGCCTATGGCTCCAGCAGGTTCATGCCTCTTGCCAAAATGAAATCTGCACAGTTAGTTCCTTTAGCATTTCTAAAGAAAAACCTGAATTCTCCTTCATCTTATTTTATTTTTAATCTCCACGAACAAATCTTTCACAAATAGTATTCCTGCAGAACAAGCTCAGGGTTGAGGAGAGGGGAATAAAGACATGAAAAAAAAAAAAAAGGTAAATGTTTATAATAGCTAATCAACTGCTTTACCCTGTGCAGGTTTTAATGAAGCATAAATCTACTTAGAGTCTCTGTGGAGCTAATGTGTATATTTGAGTCTATGAACTTTTCTACCACTTAACCTTAATTTGATGGCATTTTTGTAGTATATAAGGTGTCACAATGACACAGTCGATTTTCTCTATTCTCTTTTCTATTCACATGCTTTCAGGGCAAACAGAGACTAAATGCACTCTCTGTAGAGTCTCTAATGGTGTCACTGCTTTTGTTCCTCTATTTGTTATCTTTTAATCTAAAATGAAAATAACTCCAGCTAAAAATATGCAGGCTTTGTGTATGGCTCTGTATTGAAAAGGTGAACAAAGGTCTCAAAGAAAACACGTTCTGAACTCCGATGACAGTGTATCACTCTAAATGCTCATGGATGAGGATGTGCAGAGGGGGAACAACAATGAGAGTCCTACTGAGAGAGAGAGTCATACTGAGCCAGAACATCAGACATGACAGAGGACAGAGACCTTGCTGGAGAGTTGAACAAAAGTGACTGAAAAGGCTCTTTGAAGATAATAGAGGAAAAGATGGACAATAGGAACCACTGGATATTTGGGGATGTTGCAGAAAAACGATTTGATATAATCAGTTGGATAATTATATGCTCCTCTCTATACTTCTCATACAGGAGTCCAGAGGCAAATTTATGGAGCCAAAGTTTCTGGGAAGTACAAATCAAAAATGAAGGCCATTAGCAAACTCAGAACAAGTTCCTTCCAAACTGAAATTATTGAAGTCAAATAAACCTCCTGTACTATAGAACTTATACCGTAATTTCTTTATAGGTAACTGAAGGAAGTAGCAAGTGCTACTGAAGAATCAGACTGAGACTGATTGAGACTGGCATAAAGGAAATAATAACATAATAAAGGAAAAAAATGCAATAAAATGTAACTGAGGAGAAATTGTGGGTGGTGCCAGAATATTATAGATTGCCAAATATATCCTCTGTGATGGGAATAACTTTGAGATATCAATATATCAATATATGATATCAATATGTTTTTCTAGGGAAACAGAAACACCCAAAACATCATTGCTTAGTCTTAATATGTTACAACTAATTTCACTGGTTTTTTAGAAGTGATGGTATTTAAACTTCGGAGTGATTGTTGGTTTTGGCATGGCTACAGGCTGTCAATTCAAAGCAGTAGACATTATATTTGAGATAATGAAATGAATGGGATGCAATTGTGAAAATTTTTCTGCCTGCTCCTATGTGATCATGTCCCGATTTCTCTGGGATACCATGCAGTTGCAAGACACTGGTTGCAAGCATCAGGTTTCACTGGCAATATCCCAGTAACAGCAAATGGTTATGGGAAAAGAGATAAAAAAACAGTTGTTTTTTTACCAGATAAAAAACCAGTACCATGCAGGAAAAGATAGGTCTGGGGACACACAGCTTTGTACTATTGTGGTATTTCCTCTAAAAAAGACCTTTCTTTCAATGCTGTTAATATAAAAAATTCATTAGAGAAATAGAAAACAAACTTGTCCAAAAACTCCCAAACACCTGAACTGTAATGTACGTTACACAGAGGTCTCAGACTAAGCACTTGGAGACTTCCTCCCCTGCCTGTTACAGGGAACTTACCCACATAACACTTCAAAAGGCAGTAGAAGCTATACATAGTGACAATTGTATAAGAAATTGCCTCCTTTGTGGAGGCAGAACAGCTAACAGCTGTGCTTTGGAACCTGATGAAGTCTTCCAAAGCCCATTGCTAGACTAATATCTTTTTGGAGAAAACTGAACATCACTAAAAAGATATTTACCTTTTACTCATTCAGACTTTAACTTGGAAAAAAAAATCTTATACTTGGAACAGAAAATGAAAAATACAATGAATACTTCAAAATGTACCCAATGAAGAATAGAACCAACCTTCCAGCGTTGATAATATTGAGATCAGCTCCTGAGCAAATATCTTCCACAACATATGAATTCTCTGAGCAAGATACGTTTAAGGATGTATAGTTAGGCTTGCAAACAGTCAGGAAATATGGTGCTTGATATCCTGTTGATAGCTGTATAATATCAGTAACAAGAGCAGTTGCACAAAGACCAAACACGTGAACACCTAGGAAAGAAATCAACAGAGTTTGTTATTTTATTATATGCATTAATTAGGTTGATTAATTGTGCAAACTACATTTAATAGAGCCATGATGGCTTTTGTTATTGGACTTGAGAGAATTTAAATGCAGAATAAGAGAATTTAAATGCTGAACAAAAGCTTATTGCAAAGTTGAATACTTTAATATAAAAACTAAGATACTTTATGATTTTCTTCCTCTTGGTACTTAAAATTTTATTTTAATGGCTTGATTAATGGCTCCAATATCTTTTCATAAAAAAGAGAGCTACACTGGAGCTGCTTCAGTATGGAAAGAAGTTTTCTGAATTGACTAAAGAGTAGCAAACTATTTGAGGAGAGTGTATGTGCTTATCCAGTCCTTGGAGTTTCCCACTGGATGACAGCCTTTTAGTAGCATGGACAACTGCCCATTAGATCATTGCTCTGAAGACCTGTTCTCTTTTTGCCACCACAGAATCACCAGCTGGTGATAACTTTGGCTACCTTCACACCTCTGATGTTTCTTGAGTATTGTCCTTGTCACTAATCCATATATTTAACTCTATTTCATAAGGGTTCAATGCTTCTGACTGATTAATCATGCCAAATTCACAAGGCAATTGAAGTAATGCAATTGCTTTACTGAACATTTTCAACTGTTCTTCTAAAAATTTACCTATAATTCCCTACTTTTATTCATAGAGATAAATTTATTTTTCATCCTAAAATTGAAAGAATGTTAAAGCCATTAAAATATGAAATAAACTCCAAATTTATAGTGGCAACTGGGGAAGTTCATGTGTCTTTCCGCTTGTTTTTTTGGTGATGGAATACCAAACAGAAGAAGTGGACGTGGGGTATGTTTACAGTTCTCCTTGCTGATGGTGTAATCTACAAACCCTGTGCTTTCTTCCTCACTGCTGCTCTTGTGAAGCTTTACTGGTCACAGATTGCATAACCTCTTGTCACTACTTTCCTGTTTCCAGTAGTTTCCAGACTACCAAAACCCAGGAAATAGTTATCCTACCAGGTTTTCAGTCTGCTGTCCTGCTGGCTGTCTTTGCCTAGGCTGCCTTCTCTAAGGAAAGATTTCTGAAACAGAGGAAACCTTTTCTTTTGACACTCAATGGGAGAGGAAATTAACTGTAAGAAGGGGATCAAAGTCCAGTTGCCTTTCAAAGTAGAGTTTTTCATAAATGACGATCAGAACAAAGTAAAACGAAAGAATTCAACGTGTTCCTCTATCATTTAAGTTGCCAGATTCTAGCCCTTTCTGAGAGGCAGATAAACACATTCCAGAAAAAGAATGTCAAACCTACTGTGAGTTTCTGACAAGTTTTCACTGTCATGCTGTGAATACTGTGACAGGTGGGTTGAATCCTTATGATGCATTGAAGACAGGCAGAGGAAGCTGTACACTGAAATCATTAAAAGGCAGCCAGCTCAAGGTGGGCAGGGAAGGAAAAACAAATTACTCTTTTAGAAATACTGACAATGGTACAGGAGAGGAAAGGGAAAATGGAGAATGTAGATGCTGCATTATTGAGTATGGGGCTGCTCTGTTGCAGTCTGAGTTTCTTCTCATATTTTCTAGCAGAAGATCTATGCTAGTGACAGCTCTGCACTGTTCTGAATGGCTGTTTCAGAGAAGCAAACCTTCATGGTGAAAACTGAATGTATGTGGAAAGTACTTTTTTGTGAGTAACAATTGAAACCCACCAACAAATCTGACAGCTCTTCTAAGGAAAGAATTGAAGTTGCATCCTCCTGCATTAATATTGGCCTCTGTTCCAATCCCATTTCTTCTTTTGGACAGGCAACAGTAGAGAATTCCTTCTCCTATCATTATCTGCAATGACAAAGGAGCCATTAAATTGAATGTAGCACTTACTCAGAAGATCCTGATTGAATTTAAAGGGCTGTAATATAACTGTAACATAACCAATGTCATCCACTGACATGCACTCAACTTTAAAAGATTTATATCAATATGTAAACATAGAGTAATGCAACTTAGCCTGAATGAGGGCAGGCAAGAAGATGGCCCTGAAATTAAATGCAAATGGCATACAGTATACAGTGCTCAGTGGTATCCAGGCCTTGATCTACAGCTGAAACTTGATGCTTCTACAAAAAAAATTCAGTAATTATAAAACATCACCTCTAAAATAATCCAGAGCCACTGCAATATCTTAGCTCCTGAAGTGATTTTAGCACTCAGTCTTGGCCACAAGCCTAGCAATCCTGAGCAGCTTCTAATTATGTGACAGCCTGTTCTTCTGTATTTGTTTAATTTGGCTTGGGTTTTAACCAGATCCACAGCAGCAGAAAAAGTTTGGTCCTTATGGTCCCTCACAACACAGCAAGCAAAAGAGATTATGACCAAAACTCTAGACAAGAGTTTATAAAAGGAAGAATATAAATAAAAATGTTGTCACCTGCTGGAAAATCCAGATACATTTATACATTTGCAGTCTAAGATTTTCATGTTTACCTTGTTCAACAGTGCAACTATTTGGAATTCTGTACAGGGTTTGTACAGAGTTCAGAATAAGGGTTGGACTGAAATATTGCAATTAATGAGGCAGTTCTCATCAGCAAAAGAAGATTCACTTTGCTAATTCACAACTGCATTGAAAACTAGTCCATGCAATGCACAAAGCTTATAATGCAATGAGATGCCAAAGCATCTGAATTATGCTGAATCAGCTGTAATTACCAGTAATGTTTGTCTATACTAACACCTCCACTCTAGGAAAAGGGAGGTAGTGGAAAAGCTTAGTCTAACTCTGTTAGCTTAAGTTTTAATAAAATGACATTTCTTGACCAGGAAGGTCGAAGTCATGAAGGTTCTCTTATGACATGGAAAAGCCAGTGGTAAGGGTTATTTAAGGAATTCTAATTAGCTGATAACTATGGCCACTACTATCTGTCTACATTTGATCAATTTATTGCTGAAGCTTCCCAGAGAAACCAGTAGTATTCCAAACTTAAAACCCAAAAAAACTCTAATAGTTTTTAGACAAGTTCTAGGAAATGTCTGGTACAGGGAAAACACCAGACAGATGGATTAGCTTGTGTGATAGAGCAAAAAACAACAAGGCCTATGACAAGGAAAATTCAGCTGGCATTTCCACAGGAAAAAAAAGTAGAGCAGGCAGTGAATTCACTGCCAGCAGTGAATTTCTCTCCTTAAGAATTGATTTCCCAAATCAATGTGATCGAATGTCCTAGTGATCTCTGTTGAAAAGGACATTGTTACCTCAAAGCACGTTTTTAGTCAGTGGCTGGTAAGTTTGAACCTTCACTGATATGATTAAATAACTGGTCCTAACATTTCTGAATGAGTAACTAGACAGAAAAGCTATCAGAGGATCAGAGATCTTTGAAGCAAATTGAAATCATACTGCAATTCAGGCGTATCTATATTTCAGTCATAAAGTATCTATCTTGATAATTTCTTCAAGTCCAGGTGTTACACACTGAAGTCTCCTGCAGTTTTTGAAAACATACATAAAATTTCATCTATGCCACAAGACATATGTCAATAATACAGTTAGTTATTTTATGTAACCCTTCAGGATTACAGAACAGACCTGTTTAAATGCATTTTCTGCTTACTAATAATGAGAAAAAAAGCCAAAAGAGGAAAACCAAAACACAAAGATGCAAAGCCAAACAGATTCTTGTGTAATAATGGCTTGGGAAAATAAGTCACAAAATGTTAGATTTTTCTTTTTTCTTTTTTTTTTTTTTTAAGAAAAAATTACTCTAAATTGAATAGATTTATGTATGTTCTCCAGTCTTGGGAATATTACCAATAAAAATAACATAGAAAAAAATCCTATTCTAATATTTATATAAGGTTTTAAAGAAGGATTGAAACTGCAATTTGCTTGTCTTCTTCCCCATGCACACTTTTTCTTTTTATTTTTTTCCTTATATTTACTCTTTGGTAATATTTTAATTGTGGCTTTAATCACACCTGTATTTTATTGAGTCTTGAAGACCTTCTGCCTCATACTGCAGTAAGTCCCTGAAGTGTGAAAAGAGGCCAGGATATGCAACATTACTGGAGATCCTCAATTCCTCACATAGCTCATGCTTTCTTTTCTATATTTTACAGGTTTTATGAAGTGTGTAATCAATCAAAATATTTATAAAATGAACTTACAAAATGCTAAATGATACACTATGAAAATGGCACAATTGTAATCATTTTACACTGAGCTTCACTGGCTTATTTTTCCAATGCAAAAGGGCAGGATTGGACAAAAATGTCCCCTAGTTCCTTACTTCCAAAGTGGTATTGAATAATAAGGAGTCAATGCCCTCCGTGCTTTCACTGAAGGAGATTGTGTATTTTGCACTGTCGCTGCCCAGCCTCTAACTAACACAGGCATCACATTCATTCGCACATCAATACAAATGAACTACACCTTCCAAAGGCTTGCAGCTTTTAGCCAGTTATACTTTGAAGCTTTGAGATTTACTTTCTTTATCAAACTTCCTTTTTTATAGGCATGCTCAAGTATGGATTTGAGTTCCTCACATGGCATGCTTTGATTAAATTTCTGTACTACTGCTAGAATGATTCAAGCAAGAATAGCATTTTCTATTGCAAAATTTCATGCAATGCTGAAGAATTGAGTTATAATCAAAGTTCTTAATAAATATTATATAATGAAAGAGGCATCTTTTATCCTGATTTAAAGTGTTTGATATTACTTAGACTTAACATAAACTCTCACAAGTAAAAGCCAGGTTTTCCCACCTACTGTGGCCCAAGTGAGACTAGATAGATGCCTTCTATAGCTGTTTCAGAAAAGTCCAGTTTGTTGTCAGCAGAAACACTTAAGAAACCCAGCCAAACCCCAATACTAACATTTTGCTTTTATCACAGTATTTGGTGTTTGCAACAATCCTTTGCATCAAGATCACTGCAAGTCTTAGCTCCCGGTTCCTAACTGTATCATTTTAAGCCTGCTGGTTGTGAAAAAGCCTTCAAAAATGGTTTCTAAAGCAACGAAAATCAAATGCAGTAAGAACTGTTCAGTTTGGGTAAAAAAAAATTTGAAAAGCAAAGAGAGAACAGCACTTGTTAATTTTTATAAAGGTACCACATTTTATAGATTTTGTAACTGTAAATTGGATAATATTATAAAATGAATTAACTGATTGAAGTTAAGGAAATAAAGATGAGCTGGAAACCAAGTTATATTTGCAGCTGGCCTTCAAGAAGTGCCTAACTGAGATGCATAATCATTGCTTTCAGGGGGGAGAAGAGATCTTTTTAAAAGGTTAATCACGTTTTTTAGGTGCATATAATCACCCATTCAAGGTGAATTTCTCTCTCCATTTGCCAGACAGGAGTGGTGTGAGAATAAGGCTCCTATCTGGACTGCTAAAATCAGACGAAATTAATTCTCTCATATACATATGTATATAAAAAAGAAGTTTCTACTTTTCTGTAAAATACTGATCCATCTGCTCATTCTGACAGGATATTTCTGTTCTGTTGAAATCATCTCCTCCCTTTGGGTGAATGATTAAACCAGCCCACTTTTGCCTGCTCTTAATGACTAACTTATAATTTAGAGGTATTTCAGTGCTATTTGGGAAAATGTAATTGAGTTCACTGACAAGATTGATATACCTTCTCTCTGAATAAAGCTAGTTCCAACAAAAGTGGCAAGTTCAGGGCTGTGAAAGGCTTGCATTAAAAAAAAAAAAAAAATCTTGCATTTTTGATGTATCTGAGAGTACGGAGATACCCTGTCTGTAAAAGTTCAAATATTTGTACAGCATAACGGAATGATTCAAACTATTCTCATCCAACTGTAAATGCTGTTTCTTAACATTAAAGCCCACCAGCAAGACAGTGAGAGTAGATGAAGTGCTACAGGGAATGTTCTAAGAAGTATATCTCCTTTTGTTACAGAAGAATGAAACATGAATTTAAAATCCTAAGGAAACTAACCTGGATAACACTGTACAGCCTAACTGAAACCAAAGGAGCTATTTTCTTTCTGTGAACTGAAACTCTGTTCAAAATCTTTATTAAGTGACAGTAGCACTTCAAACTTACCGTAATTGATGGTCCAGCAAAAACCAGACTAAGCAACATCAAGAAGGGAACAGACTCTTGTGTAGGTTCAATGTATGGCATACTCAGACTCTTGTCATAGCAATTAAATCCAGAATGAACGGGCTTGAAGACATCAGTAAGTTCAAGAAAATAGAGGCTAACAACAGAAGATGCCAATATGGGCAACTAGAAGAGAAGAAAGTAACAAATTACTGTTTGGAAATGGAATAGCAATGCTTTTGCAAAGACAACATAGTGTGTTAATAAATCTCTTTGATGTTTGTTGCTTATATCTCAGGGCTCCTTGTCATGCCTCTTTTACTATCTCTAAATAATTAATTCTCTAGAGATATGATACTGTTCAGTTGATATCAATAACCCTGCTGTCTGCCAAGCCAGACAAAACATCCAGCCCAATCTCTAGCACATATAATTTAGCTTTTTCATCTATGAATCATTAACATATAAACTTTGTTTAATTTTTTTTTTTTTTTGTAAGGAAAATATCAGAACTGCAGTCTGTCATGTAGGGCCTCAGCACTTTGCTATTCATCAATCACCATTTCTGGTCCTTTAGCAACTCTCTATCATGTATGAAAGTCTATATCAAAGCCATTTTGCATTAAGTTTCAAAGTAACAGTTAATGAAAACCAGTATCCAGTCCTTCCCTTAATCTAAATATGTGATAATGCACATCCATTTTGCAATTCTACCAAAAAAACCAATTAACTTTGGCAAGTATGTTTAGAACCTTGATGACTATGGTTCACAATTCTTTTATCCTCTAGCTATTTAGTTATCTAACCCTTTGCAATTACTTCCATTAATTTATTAAGAGCAGAGTTGGCCCTTCTGGGAGCCAAAATTCACCTCTGCTCACCACAAGCTCCTTAAAGCACAGGATTAAACACTAAATCTCTGTGGAAGGAAGTAATTTAAGAGAAGATACAGCAAACAGGCATTTTAAAGCTATTGGTTTATAAGTGAACAAAGAGAGCAGCCCTGGCAGACAGGCTTTGGGGCATTCAGAAGTGACCAGTAGGATGTGTTTAATCTCTGCATCCTCCTTAGTAAACACTCAGAAACACTTTTTGTTTGTTGTTTTCCAGAGTCCTTCATGAACAAGGCAATATTGGAACAACTTCCTGCTCCACCACTGAGATGCAGTAAGTCCTTCTGGTGTCTGTACTGCAATGAGGGTACCTATGGTTAACAGCATGTGAGATTATGAGAAACAGTGATTGTCTTAGAAGAATTTTGAGCATACTTAATTATTCTTGCAATGCTCAATTCACATTTGCAAAAAATAACTGATTGTTTAAAATTAATGTCATTCATTCCATTCTACCACGCAATATAAAAGCAGAGATAAAATGGGATCCGTACGTATTTTGGGAAAATGATGAATAGAATCTGCTCTACATGGCCCAGGGACAATGGTTTCTTGCATTAACAGGCAATTTTCTGATTTTTAAGCATTGAGCTTATAAAATTCAGGCTCTTTGTGCATAAAATGTAATTCTGTGTGATTAAAGAAGGAGGGTTCTAGCTAAATTTAATCAAAACATCTTTTAATATGATTTTTTTGTTTAAAAAGAACAGCTTATCTTTGATGTGCTGATTTGAAAAGGGTGAGCTTTGTCTTCAAAGTGTTCCAAGCAAAATCTGAAGAGGGTGGTGAATGGAAGCATGTTGCTTGTCTGGTTATATCTGTGTTCAGGTTGATGGCATTGTAATGTCACATTGTATAGAGGCTGTGATTGTGTACAAAGGAAGAAAACATGGATTGGCATCCTTAAGTGCTGTGAGCATTACAGAAATTAGACCAGGCACCTAGGAAGTTTGCTTCAGTAAATAGTGTGCATATGTATGTATATTACATATGAACATATCTACATATGTATATACATCACATATATATATACATCACATACTATATACATGTCTATATATTGCATATTATGTGACTACATCATATATAACTATTATATAATCTGACAAAAATATGTATGGAATAATTATATACAATGTCACTAAATTAAGTCCTGCTTCTTTCCCATCACAGGAAGCAGTCCAGTTCTTTAGCAGGATACATTATATTATATATACATATGTATATATAATCCTCACTTCATGCTGGATGCAGCCTGATTGACCATAATGCAAGCGTGCATGATTAGTCAGCATGGGTTAGACTGCTTCCAGTCATTACATAGATGTGCAGGATGGAACAGGACTTCCCTGAACTCTGGGAATCATTTAGATTGTTGTGGAACTGGGTGTCCTTCTCTCAGCACCTGCCTGCACAGAGACTCTGTTGATTGGGATAAGAGGTCTCTGGATCCACAGGCTGCTGCAGTGTACCCTGTCCTAGTGTGCAGGGAGCTTGCTCTGACTCTGTGCTGCTCATGCTAGGACATTGAAATTCTGCACAGCATTTGAGCTCTCAACTTCCCTTCTGCACTACATTTAACTCTTTAAACATTTGCAACATCTTTTATTATTAAGTATTTGAAAGTCATACTTAATGACTTAGTCAGGGTCCATGTCCCATTGGGCAAAGGACCTTACAACAGGACACAAACTTATTCCAGTGGGCTAAATGGACAAAAAAAGCAGATGCCTATTGTCCCTTCTTTTGAGAAATTATGCCTTTTTATCAAGATGTCCCCACAAGTTAATTTCCCAGAATGGAAACACAGAGTAGGCCTACTCATGAACACCTTGAATTCAGAGTTTCATCTTCAGTATTTTTCTATTTCTCCACTATCAGGAAGGGGAAGTCTCTCCTTGAACAATAGCTTATGCATTAACCACAAGGCAAACTCTACTTGGATCACAGTATTTTTAGGCAGGCAACTGTTTTAAATGGCAGTATTCAACTATCAAAAATATGCAATACTTGAAGTGGTATTTTATTGTGGAACACTAAAATAAAAGGTAGTGAATAACTTTTTCTTTGAAATACTGTATGTAAGCTGTAACTCTATAATTAATTAAAAAATCAAGCAATTTTAGGAATTGCATTTTATCATCTTATGACTTCAATACAGGACTCCCATGTTATTTCTGACTGTAATTATCTGTTCTGCTTAAGAAAAGATATAATTCTAAATGATTATGAATCTCTGACATAACTCCTTACAATACTAATGAATAGGTCTATAGTCAATTTGCTATATACAGTATGTCAGATCCCAAAGGACATTTTTCTTCCTATCTTTATAAAAATACAAATACAAAATGTGTCTTCTGAAAATCTAAAATTTCTTAAAATGAAAAGCCAAATGTTTCTAAAGTCTTCTAAACAGTATAACTGGCTATTTAATATATGAATATTTATAGAGTGTTCTGCTTAAGGCAGCAGCATTTCTGTAATTATAGACTTCGGAGCCCAACACCTTGAAAATGTCAAATATAATTAGGTGGTAGAATGTGTATTGTTTTAATTACAAAATGGAATAGGAATTTTCTTGTGCCTAATTAGAATAATAAAACCCCCGATGTCAATTCTTGACTAATCCTGACTAACAAGTCTTTATACCCTTACTTCCTTGGATGGATAATGGAAAAATATCCCTGTTTAGCTTTTAATTTAGACCTGTAAATTTAAAGCTTGACTGAAATGGCCAAACCCTGTTCAGCTTAGAGTCTTAAAGTAGAAGGATAATCAGCATAGTTACTGAAAAATCTGAGGTCTATTTTTTTTTAAAAAAGAGATTTTTTTTGTCTTTTCCCTCCTGGATATTTTCTTAAGCTGTAAGTTAAAAGCCTTCATTAGACCACAGAAATTTGCTATTAATAATAATGAACGTTATTAATATTTTAAAATCTTTTGCTGTATTGAGTGAGGAATAGTCCAAGCATCAGAAAAGATATTCTCTGTTCCCAAGAGTTCAACAAGGATGCAAATATCCAGAGATGTAGTAAGGAGAAAACTTCCTGTGTGTTACATAGCGCAGGACAAACCAAAGCAGCATTCACTAGCACAACAACAATTTCTCTGAACTGATGGGGCATGTAACAAATCTTCCTTCTGGCCACAGGACAGCTATCACAATGATAGATCACAGAGGACTGAAAGAAGAGATGGCTGGGAGGGGAGTTCAGGGATAACAGTTCTCCAGGCTGTTCATCTCTCTTCTGTGGGACAAGCTGTGATTGCTCTGGGGGTCATTTTGGGATGCTTCTGGTTTACTTGTGAGGATTGAGGCTGTCCAAGGTGCACAGTGCTAGCACAGTTTGCTACAGGTCATATGATACAGCCTATGCACAGAAGCCATGCTGGTCCTGCCCAAAACTCAGAAGTTGGTTACTGCTTAACCTCTGGGTCCAAAATTGCTGGGGCACCCCCAGGTACATAGAAATGCTTCTGTTAAAACTTTCCTAAGATTAGTTTTCCATAACTTTGAATGTATGAAACAAGGAACCTGTGGAGCTGTAGCCCACTAAATACATTATCATCATTCCTACTAACACGTTACAGATTTTGTACTGAGTTTGCAAGGACTCAGGACTGAGGCTCATCAAACAGGCTTTGTCCTTAAACCTTAGAAATCAGACTATGGCTAATTTGTTTTACTTTCATATCTCTCTATGCTAAATTTCTGTATGAATTTGTATTTATATCTAGGAGTAACAAGTAGTTATTTAGTATAAATGAGCTGTAGTGTAACGCATCCCAAATCCTTTCTCAGGAGCAATATAATGTTGATAGTGACTCTTCCTCACTTTAGGAAGTACTTTGGTTCATTTTTATGTTTGCTAATGCACTTGTACACCTTTCTCTCTCTTAGTCTGTCTTTTCACATTACATTCCAATTTACTATATGTGACATGGTTCACATATGTTGGATTCTGGGTTTTGATCTCTTTGTTTCCCTTCAGTTTTGCTAGTTGCAGTTCTGAATTTTTTTATCCAACCATTGGGTCAGTTGTTTGTAACCCTGAGGTTTCCAGTACCAGTACATGTCCCATCTCCTATCCTACACCTACAACTGCACCACGTTGCACTCTCTGTAATGCAGGAATATAGATCTGGTGTGACAGCAGCTGTCTTGCTGGCTCAGTGGAACATCGAGGCTTAGGGAATTCTTATCAGAGTGTACAGAACCTGGGAATCCCTGGCTTCTATAAATTTTCTAAAATTGCACACTGCTAGTTTTATATTTTACTCTCATCTTCATCAGCACTTAACTAAGCAAAAAGTCCCTATTTATCTTCAGGAAAATAAGGTTGTAAAATTAATGGGCTTTAAATAGTGAGAATTTAATGTGAGAATTCAGCCGCGGAATGTCACATACTCAGATGTCTGAACCTGTTTTGTAGGTTGTAGTTATGCGACTTTTGCTTTGCTAAATTGCACTGTCTGGGTGTCCTCTCTTACCATGAACTCAGATCCTGTGGGGATGTTGCCTGTACAAAAGGTAGGCAGAAAAGAGAGAAGCAGCATGGATGTAGCTTTCAGAGAAAGTCAAGACATGATTTGCCAGATGCAGTCTACAGATGGTATGATTAGCCCAGCTGTCAAAAGAAAGGGTTATGAGATGCCTGATACATTATTTGTATATTTTATATTTTGTAGATAATTTTCAAACTTGGATGGCCAGGAATTTTTCAGATTCTTAGGTTGTTCTGCAACCCTTCCACAGTAAGCAAGGGGTTACAAGTATGGGAGCTACCTCCTCATATTTCTCTTGTTTTCAGGGAATTGGGGAATCTTTGTAAGCAATCAAGTAAATACACAGGATTGCCTCAAGGTGATAGCAAATGAATTTCATTGGTTTCCCAACATGAAAAAAATATCAGCCAAGTCTTTGAGAGAAGGATGGTCTAATTAATAACTATATTTAGTTCCCATGACAAGGCTGTGGCATTGTGGAAGATTCTATTAAATTTATCATAAATGTCGATCCTTGTGCCAAGGAATTCATGGTCTAAATGACAAGGCACAACAGATGGATGAGACAAGAAAGAGGGCTGTGGTGGGCTGGAGGAGACAAGGTGTTCCTCAGCCAACTCCTAACAGTGACTGCAGCTTTCAGCTGCCCGGGCTGTTGTGTTGTACTTTGCTGTGAGATTCACAATGAACAAGAGGAGAGAATGGAAAGAGGATAGGCTTCTCCTTCCTGACAGGGTGAACACTGGGTCATTACTGTGATTGAGCACCTTCCAGAATAGGTCAGTATTAAGAACTCGCATCAGCCAAATTCTACCATTTTCTTATTTTTGAGAACCCATGACTCTCTGAAGAGAGAGTACTAAGCATGGGATGCCTACAGAGCAGGCTTGACAGAAAAGTGAGATTTTTAGATTTATTTTTATGTTTTAAACTTAATTCTTATATGTCTCAGTTTTATAAAAGAAGGCATTCAGTCTTTTCAGAAATTTAAGGCTTCCATCTGCATAAAGGCTCTTTGCTTTTCTGCCTGAACTTGAGTTTCTGCTGCTCCTAGTCCCCTTTCTGGATGCAGGTTTCATCTGGCCTGAAGCTATAAGGAATTAGTCTATTCTCTAAAGTACTTGTGCCTCATCACTGTCTAACTTTTTTGAAATTATGTACAGATACGTGATAAAACAGCCTTTCTTCTCCTAGACTTAATGTTATTTGACTTAATTTCATCTTAAAGTTGAATTTCAAATCCCAGATGTCTTTGAAATCTATTAGTTACCATTTTGGAAAATTAAGTTATCTGTATTTCCAGCATTGGTTTTAGAATTTAATTTAATTGTTTTTTGTGACTGCCAAATGCAGTCTAGCTTTGGAAATAAAACAGCTATCTTCATGCAACTCTTCAAATGTCTTATTTTTTACCAGATCTTAACAGAAAGGTCTTAGTATGTGTAAGACCAAAACAAGAGCTGATATATCAGTGATATAATTCCTATTTATTTCAGAAATTTCAGTCATGCTGAATGCACAGCAACCATAAAAGTGTTTTTTTTTTCTTTTTTTTTTTAAATAAATATATGTGAAGCAGCAATTACACAGTGAGAAACCAACAAAATTCAAATCGTTTAACAAAAATAATTTTGTGGGGGAGTAATCTATAAATACTTTACAAACTTTCTATATTATATATTTTATCAATATATAATATTAAATATATGTGTTTTAAGTAAATTCTTAGGCAGAAATTTAAAACACAAAGACACCAGTAATGCATTTCTTTTCAGTGTGACTTCAAACATAATTGATGACTTCTTATCTTAATTATTATTGTTTGATTACATCAATTATTGATGGTTATAATCAATTAATAACTACATACAATGAGATTTAGGATATTACATGTACTGTTGATTACAAAATTTATTTTATCCTCTTGCTGTAATGTTATGGTAAGTCGAGAACAGCTGCACTTCAACAAGAGGCAGTTGTTTTCAGGTCAGTGTCACCAAATTTCAGCCAGAAGTTTCTTCAAAAACCCCATCTCTAAGGGACAAAACTGCCAGTCCCTACACAATGCTACTACTTATTGTACTCTCTAAAGCATGCTGATTTCCATATATTAAAAAAAAAAATTACTCTTGTAGGTGTCAGCCCTTCTCCAGTGGCTTCCTGCCATGCTGTTTAGCCACTTCTGAGCTCCCTACAAACTGGACTTTTTGATAGGATCATCAGAAAAGATCCCATGTTTGTAATAGCTCAGGTCCTGTGCACTTTAAGGTTCCACAATATGCTGTTTTTTATTAACTTTGGCTCCAGAGTAACAGATTTTTAACAACTATAAATAAAAATTGCAGATGGTAGGATTATAGATTTTTGGAAGAGGTAGTAATTTGGGAAAATGTATCTCCATTAATTTCTAACATATTCAGGCCTTCTTCTACTACTGAAGTATTAGGTCAAGAGGATGTTGCTGGACTGAAAAGGAAGCAGGGCCTTCTTTCACTGAGAACTACTCAAACTCTACACTTGCCAAGCACATAGCCAATACCAGAAGGGACATCTAGCTTGTGGCATTTTCATTTGTTTTCCAAAGTCAGCCTTGGCACAGGTGTGACGCCTCCCTTTCATTCTCCTTTTATGGTCATCTCCTGCTAAAAGCTGGTATTGTTTAAGCTGTAGGGCTCTCCATAAGCACAGAAGTAACAAGGAGGATGAAACATTGATGACTCTGCCAATGAACTATGCAGCTTCTCTCCATGCATATCCTCAGGTCTTGGATAGCCCCCAAATATTTGGATGTATCGGTCTGTAATGCAGCTTTATAAACATATCTGGCATCTATACTCTGAGAGGCAGACACATGACTAGGCCAGTTCAATGAGCAGAGAGCAAAGTGTATTTCTTCTTCTCCTCCTCTCAACATGGCTGACTCTTTTGAGAGAAAAAAACCTATGTGAAAAATATTATGCTACTTTGACAGTTGCAAAGATAATTTCATCTTCTGCCATTGGGGATCTTTTTTGGATGCAGCTCCCAGATAACTTAAGTATAACAAAAAAACAATCTTAAGAGGAATATAACTACACTGTTCCTCCAAGTCACAGCATTACAGTTTAATTCTTACATTAGATCCAAACATCCTGTTTTTAGGAAAGAAGATTTATTCCTACAGCCTATTCTATCCCTTATTCTAATCACTGCACTCTGATTTTTTTCTGTCTCTTTGTGTCTTTGCAGGTCAGTGTAATTTAAATATTGTAGGTCATGCATGGCTGAACAGCTGAAAAGCATTCCAGATGTGACTAAGAAGTGCTACTGAGTATCAAAGATGTTTCAAGCTCTCTCAGGGTATGTTAGAAACAAAAGGTAGTAAAGCATCTTTTACTGAGACACAGTAACATGGGGCCATTCTCTACATGCACTTATTTCAATGGGGTGTCATGACCTCCTGAGTTCTGCAGCCTGGAGGTCTACAATGATAACAGATCTTTGTGCTTTCTGCTGGTGAGAATTCCAACTCCCTTGGGAACAAGGCAAATAAGTGGTCTTCTACTACTGGAAGAAGTGTTTCCACACTGATTAAGGTTTGGCTGAGCTCTGGAAAATGTAGAAAAAGAAGTTGTATCCATATGCATTCATAACATAGAGTCTAGAAGACAACATAAGGAAGAAAATTTAACAGCATGAGGGATAGCGTCTAAAATATCTCCAGTTTTAATCCCTGGAACTTACACAACCAGCAGAGGAAGGCTGTGCCACAACAATACAATTTAGCTGGAGAATAAATGCATTGAGTAATGCAGATTGACACCACTTTGACCTTTTGCATTCCCACATAGTAGCCACTGGATGAAGCAATAACACCACTGAAGTCAAAGGCAAAATTTATGCAACTTCCATGAGAATAGGAATTAAACCAGGAGTTTTTGAAATGGGGAAGCATGACTAAAGACAATCTATTTTCTTCACTGAGAGAAATATGTCTGTCCTGACTACAAAGAGTGACCACTCTGCCAGGAATGGAAACTACGTAACCCTGGAAGTTCTTGTAAATCTGGAAGTTTTCCAGATTGATATTAAAATTCAAGACATCAATATTTCTTCTCTAAGTGAATATAATAATGATATACTCTGAATATCCTGAAAACAAAGTCAGTTAACAAAACCCAAAACTTATTCCAGGAATACTAATTTTCAAGATGTCCCAGAGGTATGTAGTCTTTTTACCATGAAAAGTAATTTCCACTAGGCCAGAGGAGCTATGAATTTTCATGGAAAGCTTTCTCTTTCTCAGCTATGCAAATGAAATTCAGATAACCCATACACTCTGTCTACAGAACCCTAAAATGCCTTAAGCATAATTAGGAATAAAAGAGGCCTAACTGCCTGATGGTGATGATTACCATGTCCTTCAGGTAAGTGTGCACAAGGCAATCTAAAATTATTCAGCTCTCGGGAGTGTGTGCTAATCAGAGGTTCTGCTAAGCAGAACTATTACCAGTCCTTTAAAATAACCTCTAAAACATTCTTACGAGACATCAAGTTATTTTATTTTATGAATCATGAAACTTGAAAACCCGTAATTGAAAATGTGTTCAGATTCACTTCATAATGTTTATTTGCCTCTGATGCTTTCAGAGAATGACCTATCCACATTTTTCAGAAGCTGTCTCTTCATTTTCTTTCCATTTCCCTGTCTTTCAAACCTTTAGCCTGGTTCTCCTTTTGCTTTTCCCATGTAAATGAAGAATAACTCTAATGATCTCAAGAGGAGCAAGTTAGTTTTGTGTTTTAACTCTCTTGTTGGAAACACCTGCCAGTTTGAATTATCCATCAGTTCATAGAATATGTCCTGAATTGAAAGGATCCCCACAAGGACCACTGAAGTCCAACTCCTGGCCCTGCACAGGACCATCCCCAAGAGTCACACCTTGTGCCTGACACTGTTGTCCAAACACTTCTTAGACTCTGTCAAATTTGGTGCTGTGACCACTTCCCTGGGGAGCCTGTTCCAGTGCTCAGCCACTCTCTGGGTGAAGAATCTGTGGTAATAGCCAACCTAAACCTCCCCTGACACAATTTCCTGTCATTCTCTTGAGTCCTGTCACTTGTCACCAGAGAGGAGAGATTGCTTCTTGTCCTCAGCTATTCCCTTGAGAGGAAGCTGTAGACAGCTATGAGGTCTCACCTCAGTCTCCTTTTCTCCAGGGCAGTTGCCTGCCTACATTCAATGTAATCATATTTTTATCTAAGCCTGAAAGTCACTACCACTAAACACATTTGTTTATTGGAGTTAATCTCATTCATAACACATTCTTAAAGATCTTAACACTGAAACCCCTTAGTGTCAGAACTGTATTTGTGTGTTGCCATTTCTAAGGTTCTGCATGCCTGCATTATATTGGTTGTTACAAGCATTATTTCACTCATTTCACTCTTTAAAATATATTTCATTCGTATAACATGGATACATCTCTTTCCTACCATGTTGAAAAAAATTTTAACTTTCAACTTAACATCTTTTTTTCCAAGTCTATGCTTTTGTCTAGCATTCAAGAGGAAAAAAACAAGCACATTTTTAGAAATGTATTTTCTAAACAGTGTGATTTTCCTTGGGCCTAGACCTCCTAAATAAGTCTTGCTGGAAAGTGGATATCAGGAAGCCCTACTTTTTTTGTTTGAAGGCGGAAACTTAATGGGCTATGGGGTTTTTGGGTTGCAATTCAGAGTGGGAAGGCACTGTCTGCTATGAACAGAAGAGGGAAAATCAAAGGGGATGAGTGCCCAATAGAAAAAACGAAACATAAAAGAATTGACAGCATTCAAAGGCAAGATATTGAAAGCCTGTTTCTTACTGTCCATTTATGAAAGTGAAAGCTTTAAAATTCAGAGAGGCTTACAGTAGGTAAGTTTTGGGTTTAAGTAGTTGGCTGTGGTTGGATTGCATTAGGAACTTACCTCCTGGTTACAAAGGAAATCCTCATTACATGGTAAAGCCCATCAACCACACTGGGTGACTCCTCTACCCCTTACACTTGCAAACTTCTCTTTGCAATTAAATGATCTCTGAATAAATCCCTCTTTATGGAGTATAACTTAATCTGGTTCTGTTTGAGCCAATCACAACAGAAGATTTTAAGTCATGTCCTTTCCCTGGTGCTGCAGAAGTGCTGGCATTTGCTGTGCTCCAAAGCTTTAAGGCATTCTCATTAGTCTGATTAGAATTTGTGCACATGTGTGCAAACCCAGAGTGGGCATTCACAGGGAACACAAGCTACATGCTCCTTTCAAGTATTACATGAATTGTTGGTACCCTTTCACCCCAGTGATTTGAGTACTCAACTGAAAAGTGAAAAATGGTTTCAAATCCTCATGCTATGTAATGAGTAGGGCTGATACCTCACCAAAAAGTTCCCTAATCAATGTTTAGATTCAGGTGTATTGCAGTCAGATTTTTCTCCTGATGTTGGTGTTACTTTTCAGTTCAAGAGGGGCTGTAAGTATGCAGTTCAATAATTAGAAATTACTCCTCATGGGGAAGGGCTCACACAGGTTCTTGACTGCTCCTGTGACTGAATAGCATAGAAGTCTTCAAAGTTCATTAGGAGACATTTCTATCAATTGAGGACTTTGACTCACTCAGAGCATCTGAGTTTTAAATGAAGTTTGAAATGACTTGCTGAGGGACCTAACATTCCAGATCTGAGTGGAGAACTTGCCTGCCTCATGTAAGCAGAGAACTGTAAGCAGATCTCGGTGTAGGTTCTTCACTGCTCACAGAATCCTTTGACTTATTCCTTGTAACAGTTGCAGCGAGCTTCTAGGAAAAGTATATGTATGCAATCAGTATTACATAAGGGAACTCTTAAGAGCAGCAGGCACACACTTTGTGCTGCTGCTCTGCATTTCATCCCATCTTGCTGCAGGCCAAAGCATAGCACAAGTTCTGTTGAGTCTTGCAGACCTCTACATCTTTTCCGGCATTAGAGTCCTGCTCAGTCTGAGGTACAGCAACCTCCCTTCCTGTCTGGATTCCCAAAACAGCAAAGAGAGCACAGAGAGTGAAGAAGCCCCTTACCTTTTCTTCTCCAAGCTTGACCTTTCCCTTCTATGCAAAGTTAATATAAGATATATGGCACAGCAAGCGCCTTCCATCAAAGGGCTTTTCTTGAGCAGGCCTAATCACATTGATAGGATGAGCTTGATGCTTCCATATAACCAGTCTCTGTTAAGCTTTCCAGTTGGTGCAGCTTGGTGTTAGCTGCTGACCATATCCAAGTGCTTTACAGAATAGAAACATCCCACTGTTACCTAAAATTTCTTCTGAACTCAACCCCCTCCTACCTTCTAGAGAATCTTCCAAAGCTCTTCACCTGCACTTGAGAGAAAATATATCTTGTTTTATATTTCATCCCATGTTTATATTTTTGTATTTTTATATATTAAGTATTATATATATTCTATGCTTTTGAGTGCCAGGTATAGTTAATTTACACTGAACTTTACCATTAAGTTTTCACATTGTTTTCACAATCTGTTTTCTACCTAAGTTAGATACCTCAAAGTGCCTCAGGCTCTCTTTCCCTGTGAGTAGGGTCACATGAAACACTTCACCCAACCCATAAAACATTTTTAGTTTTCTCTTTCTGCTGTGCCATTAAACAAATCCACATCACAATGGTTTCTTTGAGCTTAAACTGTGTCTACGCATGGTCTTCCAGAAGTAGCTAAGTGACTGCACTGTCCAGGGAGGCTAAGTGCCTCCAAGTGACACACCAAGCAGCCAGTGTCTCTGCAACTCCACCTGCTACCAGCTGAGCAGCCATAGCAGGTTTTGCCCTAGAAGATGTGCCGAGAACCTCATTCTGTTTTCCAAACAGACATTTTTAGCCTGATTGAGGAAACACATACTCCAGGGGTCAGCAAAAATTTATCAGTGATGATTACCTATTTGAGAACATTTCTATTTTTCTAAGCATTCCCTTATGAACGTGATTTTTATTCTATCAAAGCAACGTGAGAGGCGTTTGCCTGGAAGCCAGCCTTTCTGGAAACATGTCTTCCTCCCGAGAGATTCCTGAGCATATTGCCCGATTTAGTTGAGCAAACCATTCAGGGTCTGAGAAATTCTTAGAAATAATTCCTGCTCCAAAAGGCTCGAAAGGTGAGATTCATTTATGTCTGCTCCTTATAGGAAGCTTCGATGCTGATTCCGGCGAGATAAAGCATCACGTAAGGGTTTTGCATCAGATGGAGCGGAAAGAACATCGAGTCGAGCTCGCTCTCCGCGGGCGCACCGCGCTCCCCGCGGACCGGCTCCGCGCCGCTCCCCGCGCCACCGCCAGCCCGCGGCCAGCCCGCCCTGCGCAGCGGCCACTCACCTCCACGAAGTAGAAGCAGGGCAGGAGGGTGACGCTGTCCTTGGTCACTTTGCCCTTTTGCCGCTCCTTCGCGGACATGCTGGCGGGGCTGCGGGCGGCGGCCCCGCGGCCAAGCGCTGCCCCGGCCGCTCGCAGCCGCCCGCCCGGGTCTTCCGCCCGCGCCGCGGCGAGCGCTGCGCGTGCTGGGCCTGACGTCAGGAGCTGCTCGGCGGCGGGCGGGGGTCCCGGCCGGGTACCCCTCGCGCCGGGGCCGGGCAGGACGGGGGGCCGGGGGGA
>CM031864.1:19519132-19570294 GCA_018697195.1 Certhia americana | reverse complement strand
CGCTCGCAGCCGCCCGCCCGCCCGCCGCGGGTCTCCTCCGCCCGCCGCCGCCGCGCCGAGCGCTGCGCCGTGCGCGGGGCTGACGTCAGGAGCTGCTCGGCGGCGGGCGGGGGTCCCGGCCCGGTTAACTCCTTCGCGCCGGGCCGGGCAGGGACCGGGGGGCAGGGGAGCCCCGGGAGGCGCGCCCGCACACGGGGATGCTTTGGCTGCGGCAGGAGAGCTGTGAGCACACGTACTGGTTTGAGAGACCTGATCGGGATCCCTGCGGGCATCAGGGTGTTCGGGATGCTCCTTGAGGAGTCTGCTGCCTTTATCTTGTTTCTGGGCAATATTTTTTCTGAAACAGAGTAGTAGAACGTTCCAGGGAATAGCATTCCTATACAATCAATGTTCTCGTCTTGCAGGTGTACTCTTTTTGAAATCAAGATGCTAATGACAGCTCACCTCAGTCAGTGCCAGTCAGGGGGAGTACTGTGACTGGGACTGAGCCGAATTGAGCTCTTCAACCCCATGTGCAATACTGAGGCATGTGATTTCTCTCATCTGTGAAGTATCTGGTGCAGTTCCTGCTACAGTCTTGAAGAGAACAGAATTAACCTGAGCAATTGTTTCCATGGTGAAATGTGTGCTAAGATTCTATTTATGGATCAAAGTTTGCAGCCTTTTCTCAGGCAAGCTCCTGTTGATGTCAATGAGAGGTACCCTGGATAAGGCCTGCAGGAATTCTCTGTGAAAGATAGCATTTTCATGCTTTGTAGCAAATTAATAAGTTCTGCAAGAGTTGTCTTGTGCCTGCAAGCTTATTCTTGCATTGCAATGTTCAGCTTTAATGTACAAGGAGAGAAGTGTGACTCAAGCAGTCACTTTTTATTTCCTGTGTTTCTCCTTTTAGGGGAAAATGGGAAATTACCTGCTGTTCTTTCTCAGATGGTTGCTAGTATTTTGGCTGCTATGGCAATGGAGGTGAAGATTCTCTTCAGCCCTTTTCTTTTCTAGCTGTTCTCTTTTCATTTATCCAGAGTGGATATGCCAATCCCTGCTCTGCACTGAGTAGACAAGTTTCATGAGAGGGTGAAATCAAAAACGTACTTCATGCCTGCAGGCAGGTGTGGAAGGCAATTCTGTAGTCATTGAAAAAGACTTCTCAGAGCTGCAACACACGTTGCCATACCAACACATATTTCTTGTCTTAACCCTGTTAGGAAAGATTTACAGGGTGTCTGCTGGCTCAGGAGTCAGGGCAGTTGACTCCTGAGCCAGGCATATTGGTAGGCTGTAAAGTTGGTAGCCTTGTAAAAGGCAGGTCAGGGACCTCCAGGTAGTGAAGGTAACTAGGGGGATTACTGGGAAGAGAGGAGCTGTGACCAGAGGAGGCTTGTGCCTGTCTATCAGCACTAAATTCCAGGAAATTACTCTGAGTGATGTGGGCATGTCCAGTAGTGGTTCATACCCAGCAGTACAACTCTAGCCTTTAAATAAAAGAAGTCCATTTTTGTTAACTTCGCTGGTGGGTTATCCCAAGTAAAACACCAAGAGCTGAGGAGCTGTTGTAAGATTTTTTTCCTTGCCAAATATATAACTACTATTGGGGAGAGTGAGTACTGAGTGATATCACTTAAATTGCATTTACTGTATCAGCCTTGATTGTTGTGAAATCATGAATCTGGCTTGAAAATAATCAGTACACACTAATAAAAATTATTCAAGAGTACTTTTTCTGCCTGTTTCACACACAATTGCTTCGTTCTGGGAGAATCAGGGGGATCAGGTGCTCCTCTGGTAAAATGAACCAAAAAATTGTGATCTAACTTCATAAACTGGAAAAATTTCTCCTATAAATTATATTTTATCATTGGTCTGACTAAAGGCCCATTAAGAGTGCACTTATGAGCAGTACAGTGAAACAAAAGATAGTAGCCAGCCTCTATTCTACAAACTCACTATAAATGTGTGTCTGGTGGGAAGGATAGCATGCAAGCTGTGTGACTGTAGTAAGGGCAGGAAGCATTGTGCTAATTCCCTGTGTTTGTTTTTGATAGAGCTAGAAGAGGGGTTTTATATGGATTAGCTGAAGAGGTTACTTTTTGTGAATGACAGACCTTGCCACAGAACACCTTGAGTTAGAAGGGACCCACAAGGATCATCAACACCAGGTCCTGGCCCTGCAAAGGACCATCTCCAGAAGTCACACCATGTGCCCTAGAGAATTATCGAAATACTTCTTGAACTCTGTCAGGCTTGGGGCTGTGACTGCTTCCCTGGGTCAGTCAAATGCTGAGGAGTCTTTCTCCTGGTATGCAGTGACCCAGTTCCAGCCTTCTTCTTTAACAGACCCTTGAATAATAGTCCTTTGACTAATTACCCTGTAGGGTTCTGAGTCCACCTGCTTCTCCACTAGATTGGCAGTTCAAGACTCCCAAAAGTCTTGAGACTATAGTGTCTCTGAAAATAATCAGTCTCTTGGTCATTCACTCAAATACTGAGTAGCCTGTCTGCTTCTTCCTATAGTTCCTTCACCTGGTGACACAGCTCCTCACTCACAGCACACCTGCAAAAGAACAGTTCATCATCCCCAGCCTCACAAAAAGACATCAAGCACTCCTGGAAATCCATGACCAGGACAGCAACGTCTACTGTCAGCATGCTCTGGCATTGCTGGCTCAGTGACTCTTGCAGCTGCATGGGATTCTAGTCAAACAGAAGAGGAGAAGGCTCATCAGTGCCTGCGTCCCAGCATGGGGCATGTCTGCCTCACACTAGACTAAATGTGATATTGATGACAAGTATGGACATGTCTAAGGTGCATTTCCCACCCTTCCCTCTGGGCTTTCACTTAGGTCCTCACTTGAGACAGCTAGAACAGCCACTTTCTCAGGAAGAAGTAACCAAGGTACAGCTAAGGTGTCCGTCCCTTCACCATTTCAGCATTAGTGTGCTGCCAGCAAGGGATTCCTAGCTGTCAACTGGGTTGGCAATAAATTTACTGATAAATAGATAATACATTAAACTCGTTTCCCCAATTCTAATTTGTTTTGCCCAAAACAGTAACTAGTGAGTGATCTCTCCCTGTTCTTGTCTTGACCCATAAGCCTTTTGTTATATTTTCTTTATCCTCTCAGGCTGAGGAGGGGAGTGATGGAGAGGTTTTGGTAGACACCTGGTGTTTTCCTAAGGGCAGTCCAAAATGAGTGTCTCATCCATACAATCTCCTAAAGGAAAATGTGTTGGTGGTAACTAATTCAGAAACACCTCCTGTCCATTTCAATCATGATAGTCTTACAAGAAAGTGTGGTGATGTGTGGCTTACGAATGCATCTATGTGCTGGATAGTCATATGTACAGGATCTGCACTATTCCTGACAGCTTTTCTACCCACCTTCAAGCAAACTCAGAGAAGTGTCATGGAACATTTAGCATAAAGCATAAAATTGTTTTTTTATGCTTTGCTTCAGCAAAACTAATCAAGTTCATAAAAACATTTAAAGGAGTTGGAGAACTAAAAGACTGAATTCATAGATGTATGTGGCCTCTTCTGACTCATCTAGAATGAGTTTTTAGGAGTGATTTATAATTCAGTCAACAAAAAGAAAACTTGGCAATCAATGGGTGCCTCTGGTGACAGCAAGCTGATTTTTTAGAGCTCAGCTTGACCTAAGACCTTGGCCCCCTAAAGCAGCATTGCTAATGAAACTTCTTTAGGTGAAGAAAACATCTTTCTTTGTGCTTGTCAAGCAGAGAGTAGCTATCACAGAAACATGATTTGAAATCCTTTCCCAGTACAATCTAGTGTGTTGGCAAAGTTGCACTGCATTAAATGTGACTGCAGGTCATTGTTTTTTTGTCCAGGTACTCTCTTCCCTCTGCAGCAAAGTCTGCCTTTGCTCCCAGGCTTTGGTAGATGCTGGACACAGGCAATGGCTGTGGTTTCACTGCTTCCATGGCAACAGAAAGCATACTGCAGAAGCAGGGAGCAGTGTTATATCACTGAATAAACCCACTTGCAAAAGCAGTATGAAATAATATGACAAAGCTTTAGAGGAGCTAAATCTTTGGTGAGTCTATGGCTGTGCAGATTACCTGGTCAGAGAGTGGCTGTGGGAGTCTGTAGCAAGCAGAACTTTGGCCAGAGGCTGCAGCAGCAGCTGCAGTTGCAGTTACCATTACTTAGTAGCCTAAGGAAACCTGCTTTCTTCTGGTCACCACACAATTTCCCTGCAGAAAGGCCACTTCTGGAGCTGTGTGCATGGATCAGGGTTAAATCATATTATATAGATAGATTTTTTTTTTGTTTGGTTGGTTTGCCCACTGAATGCAGAATAGATGATGTGAACTCAGCATATTAAAACATTAATCCTCTCTTGAGAAAGAGTGGCATATGGGAGCTGGGCTTTGCTGTGTGGAACTGACAGATGTTTTTTGTTCTGCTTTGCTTGCCATATCAGAATTCAAAAGTGCAGCAGTGTGTATTTGTATATGTACATTCTTCTTTCCCACCCCACACCCCCAGTCCCTCAGGAAAATCTGTTTGGGGAAATTTCCTGTGTGTATTGAATTCATATGTTCTTCCATAAGTAAATCTGCCCTGAGCAATGAGGGGATGTTGCTTGTTTTAGTCATTCATTTAAAAGATTGTTATGGTCATATGACAGATAAATTTTTATGAATATTTTATGAACAGGGTTTCTAATCTTTGGTGCAACTACCTCAGTATAGTCTGTTATTTGGAGGAAAAAACCTGCTGGCTCCCAGGACAAAGCTCATCTCAGATAACATGGCAGCATCTTTCTCAACATCTAAACAAGGTACCTTACATATAAACCTGATAAATATTGTGAAAGGGAAAAATTACAGGATAGAGCAAAATTGTATAGCTGAATGGTATCAAGGGCATCCTCTTAATTATCAACATTAGCTTTCTTCAAGTGCAGGATTTTTTTTCTTGCTTTTTAATAACTTTTTAATATTTAAAAAAATTAATAAATTATTTTAATATTATTAATTAATAAATTAAATTTATTTTAAAATAATTTTTAATAATTTTTTTGCTTGCTTTTTAATAATTTTGCTAGGGCAAATTTTTCCTCTTTGACCCATCTGTAGATCCCATGTTGGCAGCACATAGCACTCTTGGATAAATGGCATGTGACAGCACTGGGAGATTCATAGTGGAACAAGTTCAAAACATACAAAAGAGATGCACAGTGCAGATGGGAGAGTTAAATTCTGCTTTGAAGTTGTAATTGCAACAAGCAATTGTTTCTCTGCTATGCCTAATAATCTCCTGTTGTTGTAAAGCTCTTTCTTCTAATGTCTTTTCCTTGGCTGCTAGATATAGGTCAAAGCTTTAAAGCAGCAGATGATTCTGAATGATTCCTGGCTTTCCTGCTGCCTTTTACACTGTAGTGTTTGGTTTGAAAAATGAATTTTGCATATTTTGCATGAGTCATGCTAGGATCATTTTTCTGAGTCTGCGGCTTTAAATACCATTTATGAACACATCTACAATTTTGCAGACTTGCATGCCTGTGCTTTCTGGCCTTAGGCAAGTTATGGGTTGCAAGCCATGTGGCTGCAGAAGCGTAATGCTGGACTGTGCTTTGTATGAACTGCTTCCCTTAAAGTCAGATTTAGCAACAGGCTGAGTGGTTATTAAAGAAGCTTCTTAGTGAAGCTGCCTTGTGCCTGGCTGATGTCAAGTCTGTGCTCACTATGGACTGTGCCCAGTGTGCATTTATTTCTCTGCTGATAATGGCAGATTCTTGCTCACCTGCACACATCTGTATTTAAGATCTTAGTTACAGGCACGTAGGTGTGAAAATGCCAGAATGTGAAAACCCCAGCCCATTTCTGGAATATCAATGCCTCTTTAAAGCAACTCTGTAGATATCAATAAAAAAACCAAATCTGAATTATTGTGCAATGACCTGTCCCAGATATTTCGCTTGAATCTTAGCAAGTTATCACCAACATTAGATATCAGCCATTTGGTGCAAGAGCTGAGGCAGAGGGAGGTGGAGTAAGAAATTACAGTCATGTAATTAACAGTAGAACCCATTTGTCTAAATGGAAATGCTGAAGTCCCAGCAGAAATTCTCTTTGCCCTGCAGTCTGTATGAAATACCAAGTCCGAAAAGGACTGGTATGCTTGTCTGACATTTTCAGGACTACAACAGCCTATTGATATTTATTACTCCATCCCTTTCTAACCACTGCACATGTTTGCTTCTCAACATATTTTTGCCATATCCAAGACTCTGATGTTTTTTCAGTTTAAATAAACACCTTCTCAAAATAGAGATTTTTTTTTTTTTTTGAAAAATGTGTGTTTGAAATTCCTTGAAAAAAGCAAACTGCATGCATGGCTTTGAGAAGGAAATTTAGCAAGTGAATTTTAACAACATAAGATAGTCTTATTCATAGGAGTTAGCATAAAAATATCTAAAGTACTAAAACTTGTATTTTCAGAGTGTTCTTAGATGCTCCAAACCCCAAAGTCACAAAAATCTTTTATTTTTGCAATATTGAAGTCCAGTATTAACTTCCATATGAGCACATCAAATATTTTGGAAGTAGGTAATTATAGTGCTGTTTGTTATCAAGGACACAAATGAGATAGTCTCACAACTGAAGGAAACTCCTGTCCCACATTATTAAATATAAACTTTCACTGTTAGTAAAACTGAGGCATAAAACCTACCCTATGTTTACATATGCACATAAATATGGGGTTTTGTATTTATGAGGTCTTAAAGCAATGTGACAATTGAGAAATTGAAAATCACGTCAGCTAAAAATGACTGCAATTCCACAATAGCACTCAATATATGTCAGGATTAATATTTATACTGTATAGAAACAGAAAACTCTGACTGAACTAACAGAAAGGAGAAAACTATGAAATACTTATTTTATTATTTGTATAACATTTTCTTTGGCAAAAATCAACATCATCAGGAAGCAGAAAAGCTCATTGTCAGTAAATGCTGAAAAAATGCAGAAATAGCACAGTGAAAGAATCAGTCTATCATCTTGTTAGAATTAAAGTGAATAAAAACCTTATCTATGAATAAGTTGAGTAGAAATACCTGGATTATAAAGAATAGTTGAATATTCCTGGAGACAGTGTTCTTTATAAAATTAGCACTTGGGCAAAAACATAAGAGGTTATACAATAATTTTGTACCTTGGTTCTGTAATGTGAGAGTGAAGAGCTGTCAGGTGGCTTTCAGCCCCTTTGTGATCATGCTTAGAAGGCTCTTAAAATCAACCATTGCTGAATTAAATGTGGAAGAGTCTGTTAAGAATGGAACTGTAGATGTGAACAGCCAACAGGTATTCACCATAGAAGTATCTTGCTAAACTTCAGCAAAGCCTGAACAGAGTTGTAATGGCAACTGTGATAATAATAAGATATCTATCATGTAAGAGGGTGAATCTCCTGGTGCAGTTCTTCATCTCTCCTGACTGGAATATCTTAAACACTTCAAGCCATTATAAGCTCTCAATGAGTTCTAAGGATTGTAAATATTAGGTGCAACTTGCAGAAGAAAATGAAGGTATGTGGAAGATCTAAGATGATTTTGCAACAGTGCAAGCAGAAGTGTATGCCTGAGCTGTGTGCAGGTCATGGCATAGTGTGGCAGTAGGTTCTTGTATTGTTTAGCTACTCCAGTAAACACAAACAATAGGATAAAAAGAAATGAAGAAAAACAAGGAACTGGACATATCTGATGGCTTAATGAGTGCTTTTAACTTCAAGTTCTTCCATTCAGCACCTGGCTTTCCCTGGGTGGTTGCTCTTGACACATTCTAGGAAGCTATATAAAATCTTGGGAAATCAGGGCTCAACGTGTTACCTAAGATAAACCAAAGTAGCTGAAGTGTACTTCAACTTTCTTGCCTGAACAACAGCCTTTGGAAGCATTCAGAAACACCGAATATTATAACCAAATATAATAAGCATAACTCCTGCAGTCCTTTGCCTTGTAGACTGCCTGTTGGAGAATTCTCCTGCTGGCCTTATATTTCTGCATTGTGTCCCTCAGCCTAGTGAAATGCCTCCAAAGGGAGATCTGACATCTTTATGAAGTCTGTAATATCAATGTAAGAATCCCCCAAATGAAGGACTATACTACTCCTTGCTTATGTAACTAAAGAGGAATTAGTTTTTATTGTTGATTTTGTAGATGTATAGAGGTGAGAAGCTGTGTAGCCCAAATACAGCAAAATTCAGCTGCCATTTCCAGGGACTTCCACCCTGATGGGACAATATGAATCAGATGGTGAGATCTACAAAAAAGGGAGAAGCTGCTTTTGAATGCTGTTGGAGTAAGTAGCTTCTTTGGACAGACAAACAGCTGTCAGTTAACTGAGGAACAAGGAGCTGTGCATTGCCTGAGGCAACAGATCATTGGAGGTTAAGGGAGTTCTAAGTGATATGCTTTGGTAAAAACTGTATTGAGCTAAAACAGTTACTTCACCCAAACACTTGCAAATCCATGAAAAATAAGGCATTCCTTCTTGGAGATATTACTTTAAAAGGCCCACAGAATTTTACATGCTAGGATTTCAAATTGCAGATTTATTAGAGGCCAGAAATTCATTAAAATCTGTTTTCCTGTTGTGGACAAAGGGATGTCACTCTGACCAGTTTTCAGCAGTAGCTCTGAGTTGCACTGAAATATAATTATTGATACCTTTAATCTTACTCAAATTGAAAAGCAAACTATTGAATTTTCAAAGAGGCAAAACCTTACAAAAATCTTATTAATTCTAAATTAATTCAAACACACAGCGGGGTAGTTTTATTCATCTTTCCCAGGAGTTCATTTATGTTGATTGAAGGATTTATTTGTTTGGAGTTTAAATCTCTTTGATAACAGAATATCAATATAAGTACTTATTTGGTAGAATGTAATTTTCATGTGTTTTTCATTGTTATTATTTGCCTTCCTGTTAGTATACTTTCTGGATACAAATTCTAGTGATAAATAGGGAACTGTGACCAGTGACAAATTACATGTCTAAACCTAAGGAAAATAAATGAAGGAGGTATTATTTTTGTAACTGCTTAATACTTGCTTTTACCATTCCTTGAATGGGCTCTGAATCTGTCTCTCTAATGGCAATAATTTAGTTCAACTATTTTTTCTACATTTTTACTGCTTTGGTAACAAAAAAGTTTACCACTTTGATGTAAAATTTTACACTTAATTGGCAATAATTAAATAAGAGTGTGGGAATAGTATCTTTCATTCATATTGGAATGGTTCAGGGAGTCTGATCTGCTGTTAAAAGATTCTAATAATGTAAATTTCACTATAGTGAAGACGTAGGGAAAGTAATCAGTAAAACTTTCTTGTTTATGTGCATGCAACGATGAATATATGCAGATGAAACCTGTCACCATCTTTGGTACCAGAGGAAAATTGTTTATGACTCCTGGATATCATCAGCTGGTTTATTTATAGCACAAAAGAAAAATTAAAAGCCATGAATGCCCCTATCATCTAAATTAAACAGGTTAAAATGCTGCATTTTAAACCACTCTGATATTACGATTGTGGCCATTGTTAAGAGGATGGAAAGTATTAACATTGTCCCAGGACTTAAAGCGTATCCATTCATCTGCTAATGGATTGGTGGCTGGAACAGTAAGTATTGATTTGTCTTGGGATATAGACGTGAGGTTTGGAGATTTGATGTGATATTCCAGAAGCAGGTATTACTGCCCAGAGTATGGATTACATATTTCAGTAATTAAGTTCTTGCCACACATTTTTGTATGTTCTATTTCATGCTCTCTAGATGCATCTCTTGTTTATATCTCAGTCACATATTTTTCCCATTTTCCTTGCCATTTCACCATTCCTGTTCTTTCACTCAATTCTCTATAAAACTTTTCTTCTACCTCAATGTCTTGTTTACCAACTCCTCTACATTTTCTTACTTTTCTTGCCTCCTCCCCATCCTCCCTTCCTTATCATTTTATGTTATCCAGCTCATCCAGTCTTCCATTTTAATGTTTTCACCCTCTTCTCTTTACCTTTGGCATATCTGTTTCCATACTCCCTCCACCTCTCTCCATAGTGTTCCAATTCTTTTTTTTTTCCCTATCATGCTGTCTCCTGTGTGCTGCCAGCCAACCAGCTCTGCTTAGGGCAGTAGTTATTTGAGACAGAAAGCAGAAACCAGGAGACTGAGCCTAAAAGTAAATATGACACCCTTCTCTTTACTTGGGCCCATGCCCTGTGCTTACCAAACCCCTTGAAATATTACCTGTACCCAGGTCACCACTGTCCAGTGGCACCATCCCCTGTTTACTGGCAGAAGTGATGCTGAGGAGCTGTCCAAGGTATGGCTGGCAGTCCCATCTGCCTTTTCCTATTCTGTTTTGTCCTGCTTTCTCTTTGTCCTTCAGCATTTTAGCACATCATTTTTCAAGAAAGTGACTGAAGATGTAGCCAGGAAGCCTCTCTTTCTCTCATCCACTGCTGTCTGTGGAGGTGTCTGTGACAGCTGATAGAATCCAGGATAGCAATCTCAAGGTGCTGGAGTCAGTAGGATGTTGCAGTGCAGGCAGCTCAAACACCACTTCAGCTGGGTAACATAAGGAACACAGTGGAAAGCCGTATCTCTTATTGCAAAGTTTGGCAGAAGGAACACACAGTTTATGCATGGAGATGGAATTCCAAACAGATCAGCAGTGTCTTGCTTTTCTAATCCCTTACCTAGTTAGATTTCTCAGATATGCAGATACTTTGTTCTACATCAGATTCACACTATCCAATGTGATTGTTTTTAAGTGCTGGGGAAATGCATTTAAAATGTGCTTCTGTGGATTGCTTTCAATATTGTGAACTGACACCTAAGGACACTTTCCCAGTCTGTTGATCCAACCTTCTATTTAGAATATATGTAATGGATATCTGGTGTATCAAAGACGTGGTGAGAGACATTGTCAGGTACAGGGGATCAATCTTCACTGCTCCTCGTTCAAAACAATTGTCTGTTTTCATGGGCATTCTCAATTAAGTAAACTCAATTCTTGCCTGGAATATTTTCATCATCTGTTTGACAAAGTAACATCTTTGCACAGACGATTAGGGAAAGTTTTTCTGGTTTTTACAGTTTGCTTAATTTGTACATTTGAGAATCCCTTGTGTGTATTTAGTTTGTTCCTCAAGAGATTCCATTTTCCACTCATTTCTTTGACTTTCCATGAGTGATATTCCCAAAACCTAGAAAAACAGAGTTAAACACTCTCCTTCTAGGAAGCAGAAGAGTGGCATTGGCACAGAATATAAAAAAGTTGGTTTCTCTCATTAAATTTTTTCCACACTTTTTTTTTTTTTTTTTTTTTTTTTTTTTTTTTTTTTTTTTTTTTTTTCTCGTAAGCTCTCTGTGCTGAAGTTTATGCCTTTGTAAAATGGAGATAATGTCCTTTGTTAAGAGATATGGCATTGTTGGTATGAATGTTATGTAAACCATAATTAATTCATTGCTGTGAGGCCATTTGAAGAAAGTCTGTTGTTGTTATTTTGTGTTCCTGTAACTCTAAAGATACTCAGTTGGGTACAATTTCTCTTCCCAGAGGAGCTATGGGAGTCCTCTCCTATGCCTAGAATTTTTAGGATCAGGTCAGCTAACAAGAGGTTCAACCCCTCCTCTGTCTGTTTTTTCTGGTCACACTGTCACTGAATGACAACACAACAATTCTTAGCTCCTTCTGTGCCTCCAGAAGAATCTCCTAATAATATATAAAGTTCTTCTGGGAAACAGTGAACCTGAGGTTGTGACTTCCAATGGGCATGTTCCATAGCTAGTGTCTTTTATAATGTAATAACACATTTTTAATGACACAATGGGATGATTTTTCAAGTAGAAATTTCCCAAAACAAGAAATAGGGGTTATTATTATTAGCATTGTTCTTTGAATTATCTCACAGATTTTCCCTTTAAGTGTAAAACATAAGATTATCATATGTACGCAAAAAGTGATCACATTTTACTATACTTGAATTCTCAAGTACTTTTTTCCTCAATATATTCTGAATCTCTAAGGAGTCTTTTAAAATGTAAAATAGGAAAGGCAAGGAATAAGGGTTGAAAAAGCAATACTGATATTTTTTTATATGGATCAGCTATTTTCCCAAATTTTTCCTATTATGAAAATATAGTGAACCAGTAATGTTAGCAGTGTAATGATCAAATGTCTTGGATATCTGTTCTTAGTAAGATTAGCTTTTATATTGTGGAAAAATGTTGAATATGGGACAAATGGGAGCTGATTCTTAAGTTGTGGTATAAAAATAATATAGTCACTTGTGATTTCTAAAAACTATTCCTAAAAACACACCTCTGGCATGTAGGAAGAGAGGTTTGCCAGGTTAAGTGTAGTATTCCTCTGTGGGTCTTTACTTCGGGAGTTATGTGAACTCTAGGGATAGGAGAGAGGACAATCCCCACATGGCTCTGTAGATGAAAGTTGCATTGATTTAAAGCTCACTGCTGCTACCACAAGATCTACAGAGAATAGGTTACTTCATAACAAAGAGGAGAGTATTTTTCTGAGTGATTTGCTACTAGTTAATCCACCCCAAGAAAGAAGAATTTCAATAAGATACAGAGCAGAGAGGTGCAGATTACATCTGATATAGTGGGACATGCATTAAAGTTGCAATGAATGCAAAAATTAAAAGGAAGTATTCATAGCTGTTCCTCACCTTTGAGCTTTTCTACCTTCTCAATCTACTCAAAGTTCTGGGAGTTAAATGTTACTTGAAGTGCTATTTTTATCTGGAATGGATTTTACAATAATCAGTACATCAGGACAACATCATTTCCCTCAAGGGTTACTCTGTAGAAATTTTGTTGAAAACCAACAGCAGTTGTTGGCCCTCACTTCCAGTCTCGAGTGCTTAACCTTGGGTGGAAGAATCCTGCTGAGTTCTTTGCTCCAATGAATCCTCACCTGCAATGAAATTCTGCAGATGGCATTAGTTACTCTCTTATATTTAATACTATCAATGCCTTCAAAGGATATTGACCTGCCCCCAGTGCTGTGCTGTTTGCCTTCTGCTGGTTTGTGAGAGCTGTTGATGAGAATTGGGCCTAAGCAACTTGTTCTGTATGAGTGCAGCCAGGGTGTGTGTGGAAATGGTGTTATTGCTCCGTTCAGATGTTAGAAGTTTCACTGGAATGCCTAAGGGAAACCTTTACATCTTCAGTTTGTAATTCTGCCCCCAAAATTTTCAGGCAATTATGCTCTATTTAGTGCCTGGGACACTTAATGGTATTTAGTAAAACAGCCATAACCCCTTCAAAATATTATGCTTAGTAAAGGATGGTGCTGAACAAGAGCAAATAAACAAAAATATGTTTGATTCCTTCATGTTTTCTTAGGACATGCAAAGAAATAAAGGAAATAATTTTGTGACTACAGTTAATGGAAAATATCCGATATTTCAATACAAGTAATCCACCATGTAAAACCTGATTATTTTAACATAATCACTTTTTAGATTAAAACTGTATTACACTTAAAAATAAAAAATCTGGGCCCAATTGAAGGTAAAGACTTCAGTCAAACTGTATTTTAAAGTATTTCATGAGGAACTGCACTCCTTTGTCTTTCTAAAGAAACAGCTTACTGAAATGAATCCATGGTCCCTTTCTAAGCTGAAAAAAAGGGTAAATGGGAGAAAAAAAGTTAAACCATACATCCATAAAGCTGACATTTATTTGTTATGCATACAGGGAAGTTTTATGAAGATTTGCCTGGGATTTTTTAAAGATATATTTTGACTGTTCCTTTCTGAAATTTGGATTCAGCTTTCAAAGCACTACACTTTGCTATAATGATATTGATATTTCCTGCCCCATTGGTATTGCTTACATCACTTCAGTACCATATAATGTTGGATCATTACTACAAAACATCTTTTTAAGCAGAAAGAAAGACTCAAGAAGGCATAGCCAGGAGAAAATGATTCTGTCTCTCTTCTTGAATGAAGGGAAATATCATCACACATCAGAATACACATGCATAATTTATGTATTTTTTCCTTCTATTTTCTCTCAATCAAGCCTGATTATGAGGGGAAACTAAAAAAATAATGGACAACTGGAAATTGCTAGACTACCTTGGTTTAGAATCCTTTGATTATTATTAAATGAATTAGCTATGCCTTCAGGGGAAGAACAGCTGCATTCTGAACCAGAAAGTAGCCTGATTCTGCCTTCATTTTTATTTTAAGACAGTGAAAATAGCATATGACTGAAGTGAATGTATCTAATGAATCTTTCAAAACACCTTCCTGGCAGGAGCTACTCAAAACTTAGCCACCTTGTGAGCAAAAACCACTAGAACCAAATGTTGCCTCCTTTCAGAGCAGCTCCTTTCATTTCCAGTAGGATTTGGGAAGCACAGTCTAGTGTTTTGGCTTTTATGTCTCTTCAGACTATATGTTACAGAAAGAAAAGGTTACCAGTTCAACGAATTTGTAGAGCTCCACTGAGTAAAGGAACTGACTCTATGGTTATAATACAGAAGAACATTTGGAACACTTTAGAAGAACAAAATTCTTATTCCCTTAAAATGTGTGCCTTAGACATTCATTTGTTGTATATTTTAGGTAATATTAATTTTAAAATTTGAAATAGACAAAGGATCCTATAAGGTCATATTTCTCTGAATGTCCTGTGTGCTTGCCCCAAACATAAGATCTAGGAAAACTAGGACAGTTGCTCTGAAGATGCAGCATCAAAGGGAATATTTACTTTGAAATATATAAAATTGTCTTCAACTTCCTCTGTCAGAGTTTTTCCCCTCCTACTTGAAAAGGCAAAACTATCCTGGCACCTATAATGCAAAATTCTCGGGGATATGTGCTGTGATGAAAATGCATAAGGTCACCTGGAGAATAGCAGCATTTTATCATTTATATAATGCCTAATAATGCTGGAAAGAAAACCTGTCATTATGGAGTGTTTGATGGTCAATCGACAATTTTTTAATGCTCTCAGCCCTGCAGTGCAGTGATCTGTGTTTAATGAAAGTAGCTGTGTAAAGGAAAAAAGGACTCATGGTAAAGCTGTATTAAACATCTTTCTCAGAAGAAAAGAGGAGTAATTTTGCTACATCCCCAGTGAGACAGCTGCTGCAAAGTTCTTGGGTGTCTCATGAGCACTGTTCTGTTCTCCCATTCTTTGTCCAACACTAATTTCCCTTCGTGCTGTATTCTCCCATGTCACATAGTGACCACAGACATCTGGCCAGATATTTGGGCACAGATTAATTTACCCAAGTTTAGGTACTCAGTGCCCAAGTTTTCCATTTAGTCAATGGAAAGAGTGGGTGTGTTCTGTGAGACAGAGGCATCTCCAGAAATCAATTCAGGTTTTAGGAGGACCTAATGTTCTCCCTGAGTTTTATTGACTTTTGACTTTTGTAGTCAACAAGTTGTAGTGGGGAGCCTTTAGCTGATGTACTTCAGTTAAATAACTAAATTTTGACAAACCCAGGCCTTGGTATGCATTTTATCCCCAGGTTATGCCAGGGAAAATCTGTCTCTGAGAGTGTCAGGCTTAATTTGAAAAGAATGCATTCCACATATATAGCACTGAACTAAGATCCACTGAGAGTTGCAGTCTTTAGAAAGTACCTTCAATTAATGTCATGTCAAATTATGTTTGTGGAGGTAACACACACATATGACATTTCACAGGAAATATGAAATCACAAGCTCGTATTTCACTGAGTCCTCCTTGTTAGAGCAGCTTGTGTTTGTGTAAAGGTTTATTAATTGTGAAAGCACACCAGGCAGTGCTGATTTCATGGCTCTTTGCCCCACCATGGTAACTGCCACATTCAGCTCAGTGCAGAGACATTCCTTCTTCCAAAAGGGACCCTTCTGTGGCCCACAGATTTTGCAGGGATAAAAGATGTGATAAATCTGTGGGGGTTAAATTTCTCAGTAAGAGCTGGTCATTTTAACTGCACTCTAGCATTAAACTCCCAGGTATGGACTGCACTGTATGATGCAGCTTCAGAGCAGAGCAACATTTACTCTGAAATATTTAATAAACTGTTCCATTTCTTTCTCTGTAATAGGATAATGGACCCCTGAAAAATTACTGACTTAGTCCTGATAGTTTTCTATTTAAAAAGGAGAAGAAAATTTTGACTCCCATTACCACAGAAACGAAGCTAACCAAAGAGAAAAATCTGCATGATATGGCACTGTGTGTTTTTAGCACCTCTTATCCTTAGCTCTAAAATGAACTCTAAAATGCTAATTCTCGATTTCAAATTGCTGGTGGTGTAATTAAAATAGACATTTTTACTGGGATTACATACTCCTTTTTACAGTGACTTTTTTTACTATGATATTTTAATATATGATAGTCTTAAGTCCTGAATGTACTAATATACTACCTTGTGAAAAACTGTCATGGCTATATTCACTCAAAGTCTCATTTGTGCATGCAAATACAAATACAAATACAAATACATATAAATATAAATATAAATATAAATATAAATATAAATATAAATATAATCTATAGTAAATATGATACCCGAAATTAAATATAATCAAATATAATATAAAAATAATATAGAATACTGTTTTCATGGCGACTTCAGTTTTTCTATTAAACAAAAACAGCAGAGAAGATAGGGAGACACTTTTTTAAATGGTGGTTTCAAGTCTTCCTGCTTATACTTTTAAAAGATTCTTGAAATAAACTGAACTTTCAGGCCAAAGAGTGAAGCACGCTGTTTATACTAGGTGACAAATATGAAAAAATTGACATTCCTTTAAATTCACTTCTGCTCCAATGCTGCATTTACTTCTTTCAAATGTTTCAAATTCAGCAGGATAATAAATATACAAATCTCTCATGTGTCAAACCAAGCAAAGAGAAGGGATGGGAACCATCCCAGGCATTGCCTGGGTACCTTCCGTGGATGCTGCCTTGGGAAAGCCTGCAGTTTGTCGCCTGCTCACAACTGTGTGCCTGCAGTTACAGTTGTGACATTGGGGCATCTTCTGCCTACAAATTGGCTCTTCACAGCACCAACAGCACTCTGCACCAGTGGTCTGTCATATTACAGGGCACATTAGAGCAATTCTCTTTCCCTTTGGGTTTTTTACCTTCTGAACAAATGATTTACCGCATGTGTCACTGAACATCATGATGAGCAAAATCTCCCTATTTTGGACCATATCTCTGCTAGAGAAAACCTTCCTCATCAGGAGTCATAAATTGAGAGTTTCTCAGTGTGATTTCAGCCTTGCTAGAATTCTATTGAAGGTTGGAGGCTTGTTTTTGCAATACATACTGAAGAAAAATATTAAGAATATAAGCAATTGCATATGCAAAATTTTCTGAACTTAGATAAAGCTGAAAATGTTTATTTTTCAAGTGGAAAATCTCATAGAGAAATAGCATAAAGATCTTAAGAAAAAGCAAAAATATGAAATATGTGTTATATTTAAAATATATATGTGTTATATTCAAAATATATTCAAATATGAGAATATGTGCATATTAAAAATATGAATATTGTGAAATTAAGTAGGAATATCATTGCTGATATCGAGTAAATACTACAAAACTACAAAATGTGTTAGTATACACTAAATTCAATGACATTTCCTCATGGGGGATCAATATATCATCAATATATCATCAGAGTCCTTGGGGTTTTCTTTACAGTTACAGCTCCAGACAGCTTTCAGTTCAGATAAAGATGTCTGCCTCTGTAACTGCTGCATCTCAGTTGTGCATACTGCGTGTGAAGGTTGCTCATGTAAGTACTTCACACTCTTTTGTAACTTTGCCCAGTTTCCTGTGTATCAATCCATATTCATAGTCATATTCATATTCATGCATTTGCAATTAGCCTGCTTGTTGGAGCCCTGAGAATAAAAATGCTAGTGTATAAGGGGAAGTGTGGGAAAGGACATACATTTGTCCTCAATTGTACAATTAGCCTCTACTGTACAATTAAGGACCCCATAACAATCAATGGATGTGCCACTAACTGGATAAACAGACAGCACTAAGCACAAAGGAACCTTGCTCTTTTTTTTAATATCTAACCAGTACTGTAATAAAAAGGATATAATAATTGTTTGTATTACCCTCTAGAAAATATATATTGCAAGCCACAATATAAAGAGTGGGGTATAGGCTGAATATGCTTGTGAAGAGGGTTTAATTTAGAACTCAGCTGATCTACTTGCAGTGGCACACTTCAGAAGCAACTGTACTGCAATGAAGGGAGTAATCCCAGCACACACTCAAAATCAGGCCAGTCAGATTGCTTCTGTATTTCATGTTAGGCTCTATTGAGTAGCTGTTTCAAATGTTTTTGAGGTGGTTTTATCAACAACCACAAAGATAGAACTGCTCTTCAGTACTAAGGCGAATTTTTGTCTGTATTTGGCTCCTTCATTTCTTTTTCTGTCGCCTAGAAAGTGCTCAGTAAAGGAGAAGATGGAAGCAGAGGCTGACATCCAGGCATGTTTTTTAAGAGCATCTTAAATAAGAGAGAGAACAAGTATTTCACTCTGTTCACTCAAGCAGAACCAGTTACGATATGTCGCTAGTGCAGAGTGCACGGGCACATGAACCCAAAGCATGCTTCTTGATCTGCTGTCTGCTTTTATCTGCGTGGTGGATATCGCACAGAAACAAAAACGACATGAGCCATTTTATTTCAGTCTCTGCAGCTGCTCAGCGCAGGAGCACCATAGAGCTTTTTTTTTTCTGCTAGGAAAAAGATGATCTCCGCACAATTGTATGAAGAGAAAGCATGCGGGTTATTTATTCTTCCAAGCCAACAAATAGCTTAACGCTGGTGTGCAGACCGGCTGGTGTTGGCTGTGCCCGGCCGGCCCGCCGCTCCCCCGGCAGCGAGCGGGGCTGCGGGGCTGGAGCCCTCTGCCGAGCGCCGCGCTCCACGGCCTGTCGGGCTCGGCTGCTTCCCCTCACGCCTTGTCATGTACAAAAACATGTCAGTAGTGCTTTTAGCCATCTTCCCGACTGTTGGGCATGGCGATCCGTGCCCAGCGCGGGTTGAGGGCGAGGGTGAGCAAAGGGAGCCCGGGCTGGGCTGCCCGAAGCGCTGTGGGCCCAGGCTGGGGCTGTGTGGGGATGAGCGTGGGCCTGCGACACAACGAGAGTGACACCAAGGCACACGTCCACCCTGAGCCCTGGAGTCCTGGCAGTCAAACAAGAATTATGCTGTGGGAGGTTGAAGTCTGCTGTCTTTTAAACCTAATTGATTTATAAAAATCAATCAACAGTGATTTGCATTGCTCCTTCCTTAGTTGTGAGGGACTGTCAGTCATGTGTGCATAATCCCGTTTCCAGTCGGCACCAACAATTCCTGTTGGGATTTTCCACTGCATCGACACAGTGCATTCAGAAGTGACTATGCATCGAACTTGCTCAGTCAAAAAAAAGACACAAATATTTGGCTTTTAAAATTTATTTATTTATTTTTAATTTTCTCAGTAAGTTCATGTAATGTAGAAGCATTAATCACATGCTATTAGAGCTTTTCATGTTTATCCCATCACTCCTCTTACTCCTGGCAGCAGCTGTGTGCAGGCAGACTGCCCCCAAGAGCAGCCTCTTGCCATGCTGCCCATGATCCTGACTCCCCAGCCCAGTGCTCTGCCATGCCCTGCCTTTTGCTTTCATTGCCTTTTTAAAATACTTTGGGCGCCTTATTTTCCTTCAACACAACCATTTAATTTCATTAAAAGCGTGTAAGGTAGTTTGTTTACATAAATGCCTAATGCATATGGATACTTCCTAAAGACTCTTGTTACTTTGTACCTGGTTCTATTAATGTTGATTTAACAGGCATAATGAGTAACTGATGTTGCTAAGGATGGCAATAATTTTTAATTTTTTTAATTACCTAAAATTATCTATCCTCTGGAAGAAATGAACCAGAGATTGAAATATGCAGTGAAATGTTTTTTTAATGCATTGGGGAATTGAATATATTATAAGAACTCACATAGATGAAATGCTGATTAGTATTTAGGAAGACTAATTATAGCTAAAGATTGCTCTGCAGAGCAGAGGTTGACACGCAGCCTTGCTGTGCCTTCAGAAATCTTAGTGTGCAGGACATACAACAGACTTTACCTTTTTTTGTAGTCTGGTACGTGTATTTGTATGGCTTACAAAATGCTTTTTTGTATGCAGTGAGTGATAGATTGGTATGTAAATAAGGAGCCAAAGCATCACACAGCTGTAGCAAAGCTGGATACAACTTCCCTGGAAAAATGGAGTCTGATTTCTAAGGGTGTTCATCTAACAGGATGAAACTGTGCAAAGCTTGCAGGATGTAAACAGGAATGTTTTTGCTGATTTCAAGGGCTTCATGAGCAGGGAATAAAGTGTACTAGAAGGCAATATATGGGGTGTTTTCTTAAAAAAAAATCTATATTTGTATATTTTTTTCAAGTAGGTTTTTCTCCTAATATACAGTTGCAAACACAAATGATTCTTGGATTTTGACAGAAGATACTTTTTGCAGCAGGGCTGCCGAAATTCTATATATGATTCTTTTTTATATTGAACTTTAGGTAGATTTGCATGTGCTGTAGCACCAAGAACATTTAAGCCTTGGGGCATAAAATGATCAGCTACTCTGAATAGGAAGAAGTTCATCCTTCTACCAAACAATACATTATTGGAGTTAAATGTTTTCTGCAGCAACAGTGGTTGCTCAGAAAATTATATCAGAAAAGCTATAAAGCTAGATAGGTCTTGAGTCTTTTCTTACCTAGTGCTTCCAGTGTTTCTAAATTGCTATTGACAGCTAAAATTGAAAGAAATGTTGCAAATGTTGGTCCAAGAAATAGCTGCTTCCTCTATATGAAATGTTCTACTGAAGGTAGTTGGGTAAATCTCTGAAGTATTAGGATTTGGTTCAGAATATTAGTTTTATAAAAATGTAGAATACTAAATAAGTGTTCGGTAATATTTATCCATAAAAAATGGTAAAACATATTTCTTTTTCCAGCCACCAAAATTTTCCAATTCGTAAAGCTTTTTTCTCTGAAAATAAGAAAAAGAAACAGCAAATCCAGTAAATGCCTCAGTGGCCAAAGCCTTTCTGCTGAAGTTCCTGGTTTATATTGGTGTAGTGCTAGGTGGCTATAACACCCTTCTGCCTAACACAGTCCCTCATTCGAAGCTAGACACCCAGAATGGAATCCAATAAGACATTTTAAAAAGGAAGAGCTTAAATTGTTTACTGATTTTTTTTTTCCCTAACTAAAATAACTGTCATTGAAGTTACTAAAAATAGGCCAAATGGACATACTCCTTCTGGTCAGAATATTTTTTTTGTACAGTGAGTGGGATAACCAAACCAGATGTATCATTTCCATACTTCTAGGATATAATGCTTCCAGATTGCAGCAGGTGAAGTGAGAATTTTATTTGTGTGTCAGATGAATGTTAAAACAACAATTTTCCTAATTATTATTACAAATTTCATTAGAAACCAGACTGAGGTTTTGTGGGTGACTTCCTCTAAATAGCTTATCACATATCACTTTTTCTCTAATTGGCAGAGGCAAACAGTACCATTCCTGTCTCACAAAGGACACAACTTCTATCTTCTTTTTCAAATTTACTTATGTAGCTTTAGCTAAAAGATCTTGATCTTCTGTGTGAAGTCTTTCTAAAGTCACATCCCTTAGCCTTAGTTTCTTGGGAAAAGACTTTCAATAATGAAGCTGAGGTGTGCTAAATATGTGTGAAATACAGGAATATGGGGTTCTAGAACAAGTGTCATTCCTTGTAGTAAAGCCTATTGGGAAAGTATGGCTGTAAAATTTTATCAGAATTTGTTTTCAACTTTCTCTTTCCCAGCACCTCCCCCAGGCTACTTCTATAATACCACAGTCTAGCATGCTGGAAAGGAAACAACCTTGACAACATATTTTATTGCCCAGTAATGACAATGCTATTTTTTTTTCTACTAGAGATATTTCCTAACGCATGTCACTGGTTGTGTACCATTCATAAAATCCAAACACAAATGGGTCTTCTTATAGGAATCATAACCTTCATTTTCCTACTATCTACCTATCTACCCTGAGATTTCTTTTATGTATATTAGAAATAATTAGAAAAACTCATTATTCTTGGAAGACATCAATTATATGTTTGTGAATCTTTGGATAATTTGAAGAAAGGAATTATTCCAGCTGAATAGAGAGACGTTTGGTAGAGATTGGCTGGAGAGGAAGTAGTGAGAAGCCAGCCAGTGTAAGACCACCCAGAGACAGGCTCACCTGGTGGACCTGTGCTCTCAGCAATATTTATTCCCCATCTTTTTAATCTATCAAGCCTATTCCTTACTGCTGTATGCGCTGCAAAGTTTTTCTGATGTACCTATTTGAAGTGCCAGGAGATCAATCCATTGTCACTTAAAATCTCATTTTGAACAATTTGGAAATCTGTTTTCAAATTCAGTATAAGTACCAAGCATTTTTTCAAGACAGCTAAAAACCAAGACTAACTAAGAAGTGTGGATGGACACCAATGTTAACAATTCCTAAGACCATTTTTAAAATGTATGAATTATATCTCAAGAAATCAAATCACCAAGTATTTGAAATTATGTACAAAAGTATGCAAAGTGATATCCCCAAAGTAAAGCCACAAACTTGTTCAGAAAATAGCAATATCTTGAGATCTATCTTTCTGTACATTAAGGCCAAAGGTCCAATTCATTTCAGCAATGAAAACAAGGTCATTAGTCCTTTCTTTCTAAGAATGACAAAAAGAAATTAAAAAAAAATGCTCCTATCAAGAACCATTAAATTCTCTTCCAGAATCTTTCAAATATCACAGTTCAAGTTGTCCTTCAAATGTCAGTGTCAGATTTCAGTGCGGTAGTCACTGCCTGTTCTATTATTACTACTGCTGCCTACCTTGATAAAAGTCTATTCATAATACAGTCTTTTTAAAGATGTGCAGCAAGATGTTAATTTGTCTTTCCACCTATCTCTTGTACTGTTTTTATTGCAATAGCATCTGGACTTCAGAAGCAGTCACTATATTAATGCCAGTTAAAACAAAACCTGAAAAAATTATGACTGTCTGTGACAGTGGCATGCATTTACACTCTCTTTTACTATGTGGTGTTTAGCATTTATTAATTTTGTTTAGGGAAGTGAGCTAGGAGCCAAGTAGAAATATTGCTGAAGCTAAACTGAAGATGGATTGTGGCTGTATCCATAGTCAAAAACTTTTTAAAAGGCCAGTTTTCAACACAGTGTGTGTGAAATTATGGACTGTATGCTTAACTGCATAGAAGTCATTTTAGGCTGCATCCCTCTTTGCCCACACAGCTGTTCTCCCAAGTATGCTAAAGCTTTCAGTGGTTCCTTCAAATGAATAGATGTCATTGCACATTTTCAAGTACTGCCGTTGTCCCAGTAGTCTTTGTTAGCTGTCTACAAGCCTTGTATTTTCTAGTAAGTGCCTTGAAGTAAGAACACTTACATGGACATTTTCTCATCTCACAAAGACCCAACAGGCAGTTGTGGTGATCACATGATTTTGATACTGCTTACTAGAACTGCTTTTACACACTGATTTGGCCTACCTAGATTCTGCTTCATCTGCAGTAACCCTTCTTATTTCTTTAGAATCTGTCACATCTTTAACTGTGAAATGTCATTTTATTTTATTTACATTTTTATCCCTTCTCTGGCAACCAAGTTCCTCATCAAAACTGCTATTTCAACAAGCTTTCCCTCTAGAGGTTCTTTTCCTTTATGCAAATTCTTTTCAGGTGTTGCCTACTCGTGGGGCTTTTTTAACTACTTTATCTTAAAAGTCAGATTTTAGCAGCTATGTCACTGACTCATTTGATGATACTACTTAGTATTATCTTCTGTGTCTGCTTATAATCCCTTCCTTAAAATGTCTCTCATCAGAAAAAAGTCCTCTATTGAGTAGCCAAGCAACCCAAATCCTGCCTTCTAAGATTAGACATTGAGTCACCTTGCAGTTTATTTAATGCTATGTTTCATGTATGTTCCTTCTCCTGGATCTGGAAGAATTCCATTGAAGACCAGAGAAGGCAGTCTTTCCCAGCTGGCAGCTCTTTCATCCTGGTATTGTTGAAACTCTGCAGTGACATTTATCAGCATGAAGTAGGATTAAAGAAGGCTTCTTTTCTCCCATGATAAATTTTTGTAGCTCAGGTCAAGTGTTCTTGCTCCTGCCACACCATCTTTGCTGTCCTCCAGATCAGCTTTGATGACTTGCTCACAGACTCTCTGATGAAGATCCTCGATCATTCATGCATACCTGGTTTTTGTGTTGTAAACCTGTTTCTCCCTTTATCCTCTATCTGCTATTTCTTTATCCTTTATTTTTGTCCTTTTCTTGTCTCTGTAATGATTTTCTGTACAATGCAATTCATTGTCCTCATGACCCTGCTTATTTTCATTGCTCCTTCCTCATCTTTAGAAGCTAGCTGCTCTTCTTTGCCTCTTGGTGTGCCTGCCAGTTTCTGCTTATTTCTCCACCTTGATAGCACAGTGAGCTGTCTTCTCTCTTATCTTGTGTTCATTGAATGAATGGCTGCTTGTCTTTTCTGTGTCTCTGTTTCAGATCATCATTTTCTTCAGGCAGCTACAGATCTTGAATCTTCTATGATGTGTTGTCATTTCTTCTCTTTCATGTCCTTAAATCCCCTTTAAATACTTGATTCTATGTACCCATGGCAACAGCCACTTCAGATTCTCTGACCAAAGCAAGCACTGAATTAATTCTGCAGTGCTTTTCTTGTTTACCACATCACATAAAAATGGGAGAGCTGATTTTTCTTATCTGATGACTCTTAACTCTCCAGTAGAACTGATGTTTAAGCCCTTTTCTTCAGAGCTGAGTGAACAAGTCCCAAGAACAAGTAATTCAGCGAAAGTAATCTTTTTTTCTAGTCACCATGAAACAGAAGCCATTGGATATTTACAAAGAGTAAATATTGAATGGTTGTGTAGGGTTTGTTGAGCTTTGGAATATTCTTCCACAAACCTTTAGAGAAGAAAGTCAGTGACGGGCACCACATACCTGGTATGGTGAGGGAGGAAATAGAATAGACCAACTTGGCTGGCAGCCATCTGCCACTCCCACAGACACTGGCGCTTGTGAATGAGTGACTGAGCACGTGGGAAACAATGCAGTAGGTTCAGTCTGAGGGAATGGCTTTGCAAATCCTTGGCAAATGCTAGTAGGAAGCTGCAAGCATCCCTCAGTCAGTGAGGACAGCTGTTGATAAGCTCATCACAGCACGCTGAATGATAGAGAGCAGTGACTAACATGTTAGAACTGTACAGCTGTTACAGATACAATGTGTGCATTATCAATGAGAAAATTAGCAGTGAAACACAGGAGTGGTTGTGGTACATGGAAGGATGCTTAACTAAGCTGGGGTGTGGGTGTATAAAGAGTTGATTGAACTAGTGAGATAAAGTTCTGGTGCTGTTTCTCATGGCAATAACACCAGAAAGAACCTGCTTATCTGATTATGCAGATTTTGAAGGCTAGTTCTTTTAGCAGAAGATTCTCCTGCAAATAAGATCCATCTTGGCCATCTGTTGCCAGATGGAAGTGTTCTACTTCTGAATCACTGGCTGCAATGACATATTTAGACAATGAATCTTTCATGCTTAGATCCAAAGCATAAACACATATTGAGGTTATGTTTTTCTGTTTACTTGGCCTAAAGTCATAGCATGGCTGTATACTGTGTGAACATGCTGTTAGATAGTAGATAGAAAATCCAGCAGTTCACACCCACCCTTAGAGATGTATCCCAGTTGCTTGAATAAAAAGTACATAATTTATCACCAAATAATGTAAAGACAACATAAAGGCCCTATTTTACTTTTATTTTGATATCTTTAAATTTGTTTGAGGAGTCTGAATGATTCAGCATATGTGATGGCCAGTGTAGGCAGTGTTTTGGTATTCAGGCAGGCCCAGAATACAGATCATCAACTCATAAACCTTCACTTACAGATCTATACTTAAACCTCCCTGGTGAAAACAAAATTACATTCTTTCTTTTTTTTTTCCTGTAGCTTATTTTCTGTGATATTTTAGGGGGTTTGTTGTTTATTTTTTAGTGAACAGAGAGTAGGAGGAAATAAAAAAATACATAACCTAACAGAGAAGTTTACAGTTATGCAATAAAATTTTAAATTATTGCTGTTTTAATGAATTATAAAGATGTTTATCATTGTAAAGTTCTTTGAGGTTTAATTGTGACTTTTTGTACACATTATTATGCAAAAATTAGGTTTTATACAGAAGTTGATAACTGTCAGTATATTTCATTTCAGCAGAAACAATGCCAGGTTTTAGACTTAGATTAGCTGAGTCTATTTGGTCTGAAGGAAATAGAATAAAAAAGTGGAATCTGAAGAAATAGCATGTAGAAATTTATACATGCCAGCCTCCATCAAGTTTTTCTACATGGGAAATAATTGATAAATTTTTATGCAGCAGTGTCATAGAACCTCATGCTGCTGACATTGTGCACCACTTTGATCTTGAAAAAGAATGATAGCTGCTCCCATCTGTAGCTGTATCACATCTTGTTGGCAACACAGAATTTGCTTAGATAGTCAAATGAGGAAAATACTTAATGTATTTTAGGATACAGTTGAAAGAAAAACAGCAGCTAAAGGCTGGGAAGAAAACCATTACAGTGTATTCAGCCCAGCTCCCCCAAAACTATCATCAGAAATTCTGCAGCTCAGCAGTTCAAGACAACTGGAGAGGCACCTATTCTTAAATACAAATCAGTTTTGATATACATGTGATTGTGGTGACTCTATGCTTCTTCTTTGCACTTTTGGTAAACACTAGTGAAATTGACTTTTTCTGCCAAAAAAAAAAAAAAAAAAAATTGGAAATAGTAAGTTTCACGGGCTGACATGTGAGCTAACTTTTAATTAATACAAGGTGGAATTGATCATTGCAGCAAAAATAACAATGTGTGATATTTATGCCTACTCATAACTAATCAACAATACTCAAAATTTAAATATTTGGCAATTAAGATAATTAAAAAAATCAAGACAGAAATGTCAATACTGAATAAATTTAGGGAAACCACAGTACGGCCTCACTGCTATAGTTTTGTTCTAATAACACTGTCGATGAGACACAGAATAAGTGCATTAATCAACTGGTAAGTTTTATCAGCAGCTGTCTGGCATCTGATTCCAGATGATGACAGGCAAGTCAATGTCCATTGCTCCCAGTGGGCCAGCTCAACGTCCACTCTTGGATAGGAGCTGTGACTGATCACTCCCAGGGCTGAGATCAGGAATGGCCAAACTGCAAAGAGCAGAGGAAGACTGGCTGGCCAGAAAGTACTTCAGTGACTCTCAACGCAGCTGAGCACTGAAGCATTGAACTGTGGGACAAAAGATTCTTATCATATGTAAGTACAACTATGGGTACATCAATCAAGCTTGGCTCAGCCACCGCCTCCACAGCACTCCAGCTGTGCCTGTGAGGAACTCTTGGCAGCAGTAATTCTAGTGTCATCAGTGTGTAATTAAAACAAATCCCTTTAGGTTTGTATGTTTTATTTTTGTATTATTTATTCAGTGCTTTTAGGATGAAAACTTGGTTCCATTTGGTGTAAAACCCTATATAAATCCCCCATTGCATGGCTGGTGTCATTCATACCTCCTGCATTACCTGGCCATTGGTAATGCACAGAGAACTGCAGCCAATTTGGCCTTGCCTTGTAAATCCTCTCCTGACTGGAGAGCAAGCTGCAGACTAAGACATAACATTCCACATATTTGAATATTTTGATTCTAAATCAGAAAGCAAAATGAAGACAAAAAGCCATTCCAAGATCTATATTATTCCAGACAGTTACACTGCACTAACTATTCTAGTGAATTTCTGCAGAGATTCCCACAGTCAGCTGCCTGTGTGGGAAGGTGTCTGTGTAGATGCCTTCTGAGTGGCAAGGGCTTCCTGTTATTATGCTAGAGAGTTGCTGTCACATCCGTGGTGGATGGGATTTTATGTGAGCACCAGAATTTTGCATTTTCACTCCAGTGGGTGCTTTATTATGTACAAAACTATGGGATTAAGATTTGCCTGGATTTTACAACTGGAGTAATTTTATGGAACTTTTTTATTGGTTAATCCCACATTAATTTGCCTGCTTGCAAAACAAGTGCATTCTTCCCTCATCTTCTTAACAGAAAAATGACCTTGTTATTTCTGATACTGCAGCTTGTTGGGCAAAACTTAATCCTGTCGCTACAAACATAATCCCATGAATCCTCTTCTTGCTGATAACACTTTTTACTGTCTGAAATCCTGTGGGAACATTTTCTTTGGTGTTTGACAGGCATCCAGGTCCTTCTAATGTTAATCTTCAGATAATGAGTAATCTGAGAGGAATATAGTTTCTCTGGTTCCTAGCTTTCATCTTTCATAGTAATAAAATTGTCACTTTATGCTGTGCCAATTGTTTTACAATTTTTTAAAAACTAATTTTATTTCATTTCAAGACAGGAGAGCACAGTTTAGCTCTCAATATCATCACAAATGATACACCCATCAGAAGGTCAGCAAAGAATGAAGAAACAAAACATTTGTGCAGCATATGTGGAAGTCACTGGGGAAAATACCATGTTGGTATATATTGCACTGCTTCCAATCTGCTGGTGACATTTTCCCCCATATTTCATTTACTCTTGACATAGATGTTGTTGTGTGTTGGCAGTCACTGACAGCCTGGCAGATGTTACAGGGACCTTGTTGCCTGTGGGTTAACACACTTGTGAGGTGGAAGGTTATTTCAAGGAAGTGGCAAAGAGTGGTAAATGCCCTGGACTTCAGAGGGAAACTGCACCTGATTTCATTACTAAGGTTCACCAGTTAGTGGCACTCATGAATTTTCAGGTAGCAAAAGCAGTCAAATGTGTCATTCCCTGCTCGATAATCAGGGTGATTTGCAACTCTTGTCTCTCATGCGTCTCTCAGCTGATAGCAATCTATTCTTGAACATTTTATATGTCATTGTTTTCACATTTTTCTTTTGAAAATACATTAAATGCTGACTTTACATCCAAGACATCTTAAATACTAATTCTCCCCCAGCATCTTTGCCATCAGTATGTTCTGTGTTTCTTCTGTTCCTTTTTCCTGTTATGTACATAAAGATAAGCTCTCTCTCCTCTTGGAGAGAAATGCCTCTCATGTATTTCTCTGGCAGATCTAAACCCTGAAAGGATCATCATTCCTAAGTTTTTATTTTACGGAATTTTTTATGAGAGAAAAGCAATTTGGAAATGTCATATTCGGCTGAGAAAACACTCCCTAGCATTTTACATGAAAAGGTATAGACATTAGCGTACAAAATTCTCAGTTTTATCAGTCCTATCTGCAGATGAGTTCTTTGATATTCTGTAGTTTGGTTTGATATTCAGGTTACATTACATACCAGACTCATTTCTGTTCTGTCAGTTAATCAAAGAACACCTTTGCTGTTTGCAGAGTTAGCTTTCCACTGCTCTGTCTGCCCTCTGTCCTTACACCTGGGATCAAAACTAATATGCACGTCAGAGAAAAGAGACTTTTAGTTACTGCAGCACCAAGATTAAAACGTAAGAGAAATCCTCTTGGAGAAAAAGGAGTAAAAGTGTGAATGTGTGGAATAACTTGATGAACTCTGTTCCTCCAAAGATTGTTCTGAATGTACATTTCAGTATTTCCACCATGAATTTGGTTCAGATTATTACAGTACTTTTCTCTGGTCATTTTTTTCAGCCTTAGCAAAGCTAAGAAATCAGCTAAGGCTGATTTTTTTCAGCTTTAGATCATGTAAGAATTCTTTTTGATTAAGAATGGACACTGTTATCTGTGAAAGCCTGAGTAGTGTTTTTAAAAACACCTGTCTCTGTGCATATGCATGGAACTGAGAGGTAGCTGGAACACAGATAAAAATCAAAAGGAAGATCTTCACTAACAGAAGTTTCCATAAGTAGAGTATCAATTACTGTAAAAATTAAATTTCTTTCTCACCCCAATGACATTCAGCAGGAACAAGAGCCATGAAATATAAGTAGTGAGTCTGAAACTCCTTGAGTCTGCACAGCAACTCTAATTCTTGTGTAGCTGGGTATCAGGACTGTGCCTTTGTGCTCACCAATCTACCACCACTGGGTGCTGCAACTCTCAATCCAGCCAACTGCAGAGACAAAATCGTGGACAATTTAAACAGTGCACTAACATGAGATAAAGTGAATTCTTAGCCACCTTCACAGCTAAGTGTTTGACTAATTAGTCCCAGAACTATCTTGGTGGAAATTTTTGACTGTCCTGAAGGCTTCTCCAGGCAGCTCCTGCCATGCCCAGAGCAATTGATGTGTTTTAATGTATTGATTATCAGCTGGGCAGGAAATCTGGACCTTCCAGGAATTCCTCAGCTGGTTCACCTTAGAAAATTGATCAAAGTGTATACAAATACTCTTTAGCCTACATACTGTAAGCTCTCCTGCATTATATTCATGCAGCACATTCGCCCTCCTAACAAATAGATAATGATGATAAATAGATATGATACAAATGGGAGATAGAAATGTCAGTAACTCAGAGTAAAGTAACAGAATTCTTTATTTTTCTTTGTCTTTCTCTTCATTAAAATGTCATAATCTTCTGTATTCTCCATTATCTCTATGAAGACTACATAGATTTGACACATAAGGTTTCTTACAATGGAGATTTTCTTCACAGCATAGTGACCTTATTTCTTTTTTCCTTGACTAATTTAATGTTCCCCAGGCAAATTCTGATTGCCTTCTCACAAACCACTACATTTTTACCACACTGGGGAGCATAAGTGCTGCTGATAGTTCTACTGAGCTTTATTTGATTTTTAGTAGATGTTTTTTTAAGTTTAGAGCATATCTTACATCTCTTAATATATTGGTAAGCATATTTACCATTTTCATTGGTATAGTTGATGGTTGAACTTCACCCAAAATGGAAAGAGACAATTGAAATAGATTATGCCATTTGCATTTCTAGATAAATCCTAAGTTACAGGAAAACCTGTGATGAAAAGACAGCTAGTAATGATACTGCAGTGCCTTAGATCTGCTTGGAACTTGTATAACACACTCTTTCACCAAAAATGCCAGAGGACAGGGATACAAATGACAACTGTGGATAACAGAAGTAGCAAAATAGTAAGATTAGGGAACTCTGTTTCAGAACTAAGGATATTTGAGTCATGAAATGCAGTACTAAATAAATCCCTTGAAGTCATATTCAAGCTATGAGTACAAGTACTTCCTCTCCAGTTTTTGAGTAAACTGAAAGTCATAAAAATCTAGGCATCTTTTTGTATTGAAAGTTGTTCAAATTTCCCCAGAGCTCGTTGCTGTTGTTACATCCTAAGAGGATATCTCCTTGTGCATCTGAAGCACCTGGGTCAGTAGATATGCCTAGAAATTGCCCATAGAATTGATTTCTAGACCCTATGCAGAGCAGTGGCTACTTTTTTTGTAAAAACATTCTGCTTTTGCATCCCTGGTCTCGCTGCCCAATTCCCACCCCCTTTACAGGACTTAAGAGTTGGTGGTTTAGGGGTTACAGTCATAGAGCCAGGCTGATGATTGGACCTGATGTCTAAAAGGTCTCTTCCAAACTTAATGATTCTGTGATTCTATGAAAACCCCGCCCTAGAAACACGAATGCAATTGTCTCATATTGAGGAGAGGTACAAGTTGAGTGAGTTTTCATCCAAATGGGGTCAGAAACACTGAGAGTAGGTTTCCATCAACTGTGCTAAGTGAGGATGTTCAGCCTACAGCTGCCAAGCGTGGAGTTGACCTTTGGCTCCCATGCTGCTGTCGTTCAGAGCTGCTGCTGCTCAGCCAAATGCTCTTGTCCAGAGCTCCTCCTGGAGGTGTGTGCTTGCTGTCTCTTCCCAAACCAGCACAGCTGTGAATATGACGCTCTAGTCTGGCAGTGAGGCAGATTGGTGATGGTATGTGGCAGGGGTAGGCTTGTCTGGAGAGCGATCCTGTAGGCTGTTGTTAGGCATGCCCCCAGAACAGCAGCTCAAGGGAGACAGGCTGCCTAATGCATACAGCAGGGTACTGCCAGAGAAACTGTTTCATAGGCTGCCTAGTAACTACTTACATAAAAAGACTTCATATCACTAAAACAGAACTAGTTCCTTAGGTATTTATAGGGATGCTTGTAACATTTCAGCCATGCTCTCACAGATGGCTTCTTGATGTCTCATTCAGTCTCACTCCCTTTCTCCAAACACATAACCAACCTCTGGAAACCCAATTTCATGTATTGTCTGTGTTTATCCTGTGTAAAGAGCGTTCCAGACTCTGACCAGTGCCTACCTCCATGCTATGGAAAAAAAATCTGGGACACATCTCAGGCTCTAGAGTTCATCCCCATTTGAGCACACTGAGAGCTTTTGACACTGCCAGCACACATCTGCAGTACTTACACAGCATTAACAAGAACATGTTGCTCCTTTGGTGCTATTCTGGAGAAGATGAATCTTAGTCCCTTTTTATTCTTGAGCTAATGGCTGAAAAGCAGTCACATATTGGTCCTTAATTCTCAGAGCTTGTTCCCTTTTCTTCAATGTATTGTTAGCACTCAATAAATAATAGATAACTGCTATGTTGGTGTGTCTTTAATGAACTGAGCCTATAGTCCCAATGTGCAGTAGCTGTGCATGCACATCTCCATATGAAATATTAATGGTTATGTTATGTAACTGTATAATGGAATGTCAAGGAGTCTCTGGGACTCTTGCCTGAGAGAGGATTTGAAAGAAATATGAACAGCAAAGTTTGGCCCTGGATTCCTAAAAGTGAATTGATCAACAGTAGAGCACCATTTTCTATTTACTTGATAAATAAGTTCAGCTTCTAACAATCTGAGAGAAATTTCAAGAACATTGCTTGCTTATGAAGTACAATTGCTTTGGATAAACACAGGCTGAATGCAGATAACTGCTGCTGTGTTTTATAGCACCATTTTTGGTGCTTGTTTTCAAGGCTAAAAATGCCCAGAGTGACAGGGTCACAGCTAAAATTCTCCCAGCTCCCAGTGAGACCTGTCTGGTGCATGCCTAAGTCTCACAGAATTGAGCAATCAATGTGCTTCACATTGCTCCTGACACCCTAATGAGGGGAGTGAGGCACAATATCAGTCTCCTCCAGCCACCTTCACGAGGGGAGCAAAGCATCAGAGATGGTCAGTGCATTGCTGGGAGCCAGGCTGTACACACAAAGCAGTTTGTTTTCTTGACACTGCTTGGAAAAATTGCTTTCTCTTCTCTTTAGCATGCTGACTCCTGGTCTGCTGAGCATCAAGCCCTGTGTGAAATACGCACATGCACAGGCAGAGCATGAGAGGGAGAAAAAGTCAGCTGCAGTTTACTAAAGCATCAGAGGAAGAAATAGAATCAAAGATGAATTTGGGAGGCCATAGTAGCGAGAGAGAAGGAGATGCAAGATGCTGAAAAATGTGCTACATGTGAGAAATAGAATGAGGCAAAGGGAGTATGTGGAAAGATTAAAGAGAAACTGGAAGGAGAACACAGGGACGCCAGAAGGAGAGAGCATAATAAATGGGTATATGGTGAGACATAAATGAAGAACTGTGAGGGGAACAGCTGGGAAAACCAAAAGACAGCTAATGGACTGTTTCAGTATCTTTTAGGAAGAGTCTAGAGGGAAGCTTTTAGAGTTGAGTTTTAAAAATTAAATAATCAGAGAAATAGTAGTTATATTGGTTATATGGGGTGTTTTTAGGAAGAAGAGAGCAATCTAGAGGGACTACCCAACATTTAGAAATTTTCTAATTCTTGAAGATTCAATCTCCACTAGGAATTTTAGTCAATTTACTGTATCAATCATGGGCTGTTTCCTTGTAGCATTACATCCACAGTACTTTGTTTTCTGCTCTATTTTTTCCTATAGCAGAGATTGGTAGGCCAGGTTTTTCTTTCAGGCAGTTATTGCTCTTTTTTTTTTGTTTGTTTGTTTTAATTTTAACAACAGATCCTAATTTTCTTGCAAGGGAATAGGAAAGTTTTTGTAGGTGCAATGTTGAAAATAAGAATTCTGTGGATCCTTAAGAACCAAAGATCCACTGTACTGAGATTGCAAGACACGACTTCACAGCTTGGTACTTCCTTTTTGTCCTGTGTTCCCATGCTTCTGTAGAAGCCTGATAGATTAAAATTGAAATTTTGAAAAACCTTTAAGCCTTCAATTACTGCCACTTCAGCAAAGTCCTCTTTGTTTAATTTTAAGAACATGCTTAAGTTTCTTTGAAGTCAATAGAATTAGAAAAGCTCTGCCAAAAAGAAATAAAGTTGTTGTTTTGTTGAGGTATGCAGGCAGATAATTAGTACAATTTCAAATACAAATCTTCATATAGATACTATTATTTGGAACCAAAATGGCTGTAATGTATGTAACAAAATAGCAAAATCTAAACTAACTTGAAGATATTTCATACTGGAATAAAGAAGTACACATGAACAGTGCTCTTCCCTGATGCTCACCACTCCTTATTTTGGTACAAATTTGTGTTTTAAGCATGCCTTTTCCAGTTTGCCATCAGCACATTATTATAAATAAGGCCAGATTCTTACAGATGGACAGACACAATATCCTATGTTTCCTTCACAGGTTAACATGATTTCGAGCAGCAGGCATCAGTCTCAGAGAAGCCACACGATGTTGCCATGTTCCATATTAGCTGAGGTAGGAAAATAGAGTAGATTTCTATGTTCTTGGGTGTAGTTTTTAAAAAAATACTTTCAACAACTATCAATATATTTATGTTTATGGGCTGCTCTCTGCTAGCAATCACTTGTGACAGCTGGGAACAAAATTCTTGTCCCTGTGATATTCTTTCATGAGGGGGAATAGAGTCCCTATGCCAGCAAATAAATTTTAAGTATTGTGATGCTCTGAAGTGCCAGAATACAGGGAAATGAAGTACCTCTAAGCTGGACCCAAAATTTTGGTGATTAAATCTTAAAAATACTTTATAAGTCTACAATTCTTTTTCATTCTTATGCCACTTTACATTTGAGAGTTGCATCACTTGTGGAATTCAATAAAATACTACTATGAAGGTGAACGTAAATCTCCATAGGCAGGGTAACTCAGTTTAGAATAGTTGTGTTTTGTTCCCTTTTTTTAAAGCCATTTCTGCATCCAAAAAATTTACATCACACAAAAAATGCAAGCAACATTTTTCTTATCTTTTAGTGCATGCCGATTATATAGAAAAATCCTGATGGTTCTTCTCAGTTTGCCAGCTGACTTGGTATGAGGGAGCCTGAGGGAAATGATTAAGCTGTATTTTCAGTACAGTCTTTCCTGACTTGCATGTGCACACTGGTATCCATCGGATTCTGTGGACTGCAGATCAAAGTGGAACCTCTTCAGATAAACATTCTTTAGGCTGAGTGAGAGTGGGGCATTTGCAGTCAATTTTCTGCTCATCCACAGGCTCATGCACCGGCCTGAGCACCTGCTTGGGCCTTACTGCACAGGCAATTAGGTATTGCTGTCTCTGGATTTCAGACCAGCAGTTGTTCTAGGGATTTCAGTGGTGCTTAGTATTAGACTTCAGAAGTAAAAGTTGAGGAGTTTTAAGATTTCCCTGTGAATCTAGTTCCTAGACTGCATCTTGGCACCTATCTCCTTACCTCATACTGGTACAGAGAAAGCAGTACATTGGCTCCTGTGGGATGCATAGATCCTTCTGTGATACATTTAGAGTTATCTAATAGATGGGAGAGTGGGGGATATCATAAATTGAGGGAGAATATAGCAGCATGTCAAGCAGAAGTTTTTTATGGTGTAAACATTATGACTTACGTGACCTTTCCTAAAGAAATTCTCATTCTCAATGGAGTCATGGAGCCTTCTTTGCCTTTTGAATTAAGATGTTTAAGGTTTTTTTATCAGCACATCCTGGAAGTTATTTCCATGTGGATAGAAAATTGCTTCATTGTCTGGCATTATTTCTGTCACATAATTTCAGCAAATTTTGAAACTTGGCAACTTATGTTCACTGTTTTCAAGCGAAGTTTGTGATCCATTCTGACACAAATCACTGCAGATCCACTGGTTTTCTTGCTTGTGCTATGTCACACTGAGACAGCAGCAAGACTCATGGCCTCTGTATCATCACATCTAATGATATTAGGGGATCCAAAATCTGATGATGTCATGATGCTATTATATAAGTTCATCATGAAATTCATTAGGGAGATCATACAGAGCTACTAGACATATATAAATGGGAATTATCTAAACATGACTTCTCTTCCTGAATGCTGGGGGGAATTACTTAGCCTTGTTCCAAATCTGGCATAATTTGGAAAATCTGAATAAGAATTCTACACCCCGATTTGATAGGATACCCATGTAGAAAACAACAAATATGTTGAAGCAGATTATATTCTACAATTACTTGCTATAATCATTGTTCTCTAGGATCAAAGGTGATTCAAATGTTGTTTGGATCAGCTGTAGTTTTTTTTTAAACAACTGGATAAGACAAGTATATAGAATTTGCACATCTGGGTTTAGGTATTTGGGTGATTAAAAGGTCTGTGGGCTTTCTCAGCCTTCCTTTAAAAGCCTCATTAAGTGTCCTCCTTACCATTAAAATGGAATAGCAGCCATGAGGTGCCCGTGGCAGCAGTGGTAGCTCATTTGGTAATGATTGCTTGGAGTGACCCCCATGTGTCTGCAGTTTATAGGACTGGGCTATTTATCAGAGAAACTTTATTTGGAGGGGCACAGCAGTAACTAAATGCCTACTAAGTGTGTGGCTTTGCCAGCCTATATTTCAAGAATCTTTTTTGTGTGGAACCCAGTATAAATCTGCTCTTCCGAAGGTCTGCCAGTCTTTACTGGCCTGACTATCAGAGTATTTGAGAAGTTGTAAATGGGGTGCAGGATATGACACTGGACTGTATACAAGTCCTAACTTGCTTCTCAGGGAAGAGTGTCTGAGGTGCTGTTGCACTCCACGCCACTGATGTCCTGGCAGCACTTTCTCCTGAGCTCTCCAGCAGTAGGTAAAGAGGGGCTTAGCCCCAGCCAGGGTGTGGGGCAGCACAGTGAAAACCGTGTGATGGTCAGCAAGTACTTCAGCTCAACAAGGAGATGTGAGTGTGCTTGTTGGAAGTTACAACACGGAATAGTTACACACAGGTTAATCAAATTCTATTTCACTCTTCTCAAAAAAATATTACTTTTTCATGAGTAGTCTGCAGGTTAGGAGTAAAAGAAAAGGGGGAGTTCAGAGTGATTTACATTAGAGGAATACTAAGAGTAGTTTCTCTCTTGCAACTAGGTTTTCTGTACTTCTTAAAGCCTTCTCACAAGCATAGCTTCTCTGCTAAGCAATGATGTTATAACAGGTAAGTCTACTTTCAGTTCTCTAGCCCTTTTGAAGAATATTTAGTAAAATTTTTTTCTAATAAATTTCTAACCTTGTGAGAGAAATTATCTAAGCAGATATACAGAAAATTTTCAGGGATAAGAAAACCAGGGTATCTGCTTGATTCTTCTTGTGATACTAAGCTTTATGCCTTTCAGAATGTCAGCTTTCCTCTACTAGACAGCCTTGTAAATTACTACTGACAACATTTCCAAAAATTTGTCCTATTTAATTCACAAATGATAGAAAAGGTGCACCTGGTTATCCTGTTTTCTGTTTCAGATTCCTTCATTCAAAGAAATAAACCTAATTTAATTAGTTGATCCTAATGGGTAGAACTAGATGTCTATATCTGCTTATCCAAGCTGGAGGAAAGAATTTAAGTTCTGTAAGACTTTGCAATCTGCATGTTTCGGCTTTACAGAACCTGACCTGTACATACATCTGTTATGTCCTAGTGCTGTTAGGAGCTCCTCGTGATTCAAAGCATCATTTTTACACTCTCTTCTATAATCTGTGTTCTGTACCACTGAATTCTAGTGGTATGTTGTAGCATTTGTTTATTGTTTTCTTGTTAGTACCTTATACATTACAGAATGTAATGTATATGTACAGAATGTAATGTAAGCATTAAATTTTGAGACTTATCTCCTAAAAGCCATGCAATATTAAAAGTTCTCCAGGACTACCAACTCATGCAGCTGTTATGACAGGCCAAATATTTCGATTCGAAAGGTCTGGTATTTTTCAATTTCCCTTTAACCTGAGCTTTTCCTACCTTGTACGTTGTTATGCAAAACCTGATTTATTTCTCTTTTCTCTGAGATGATTTAACTCATGTGTTGATAAGTGAGTTCTTCTAACATGTATGCTGAAAACAGGTGTCCAGGTAGCAGGTGTGAGGCAAGTTTAGCTCTCTGCCTTTTAGGGACAAGGCAGTTACCTGTCTGACTGCCTGCTGGAATCAGCCTTAACTGCCCAAAATGTAACAGTCTCAACTTTGAACTTAGGGTCACCAGGTACAAACTTTTGCTGATCTTTAACACTTCTGCAATTTTAGGCTTAGGAATACTCACACTAGAATAATTAAGTGCATTATTATCATCTAGTAATTTAAACTATATTATAATTTTTTTCCCTGACTTTCACTTTTTTCTCCACTTGTGCCAATAAGTATACTCACTGGAATCTCTAGAGTAGGTATAATTTTTTCACCTGTTATTGACTTCTAGAAATTTCTAAACTTACCTTTTCTGAATGAAAGAATTACACTATTACTGACTCTGGCAGTGGGCAGATGCTTTAATATATGTACCTATGAGAATATGGATTTCTGTGGGCTTCAGATATGTCATCAACCGCATATGTAAATCTTGTGAAAGATTTATGTTAATTTAATGTTTATGTGCAAGGAACTTCTGAATTCTTAATAGAGAGCTATGAACTGTGCTTAACTACACTGACAGGCTTTGTCCTTTTCAGGGTTTTTTTTGGGGGGATATGTTTTGTAGCAATATACCAATATCTTATTTTCATGCTTCTCAGGAGATGCTGAGTGACATTTCTCTCTGCCTTGGATATACACTCTGCAGAGTTCTTTATGCAGTTTACTCTCCACTGAATTGAGAGCTTTTTTATAGCTGAGAATCAAGATGACTCAGACAATTTAGAGCTGATTCAACAACAGAAGGTCAATTTTAGTTTCTCCTTTACCCTTTGGATTCTAAGGATTTACTTTCTGCCTAAGGTCATAATTTATAATCTCTTGTGCAATTTTTCTCATCCTACCATTTTCTTCTCCTTTTTTTTTTTTTTTTTTTTTTTTTTTTTTTCCTGTTTACACTATCTACGTTCTCTTCAATATTTTAAATACTGTCCCGTAAAGCCCTCTAGCATAGGATCTAAGACTATGGTTTGAATTTTGTGATACTGAAAGCCATTTTTTTTTTTTTTTTTTTTTTTTTTTTTTCCTGTTTACAATATCTAAGTAGCTCTTCAATAGTTTTAAATACTGGCCAGTAAAGCCTCTAGCATAGGATGCTAAGACTAGTTGTGTGAATTTGTGGTGATACTGGAAAGCCAACAGTGAGTATTTCACATAACCCATCAAAATAGCCAGCCTTCAAAATATCAACTTTACAAATGACCTATATTTGAATTTGTAACTCTGAAAATATATTTTTCTTTCAATCTGGAATTTTCTTTTTTTTTTTAAATGGACCTTAAAGATATTGCACTGAAGTGAAACACTAGAGATCTGTAGTGGAGTCTTCTCTTAGATGAATAAAGTATGGTTTCTGCTTCTACTAAGTATTTTTTGGGCGTTCATTTATTTGTGTAATTATTTCTATTCCTAGGCTTGTAATTCCCTTTAGGCAGGGAGCAAGATTTTTCTTTTACTTCAATGTAACATGAAACAGCACATGAAAAGGGCAGTTCTGAAACATTATGCAGATTGAATTCTAATTATTTCTAATAATACTATTACATGTAGTTGATCTTGTAATCTTGTCCCATTATTTAGCCCTTAAAGCTTTACAAAACAATTCAAATGCAAAATGTAGATCCTGAAACGAATTACAGAAAATATAAATACAATTAAATCAGATCTTCCAAAAGAGTAAAAAAATAATAACAATAATTTAAAAATAAATTCCGCTGTTTTATTAAATATGTTGTAAAAAAAGAAAGCCATTTCAAAACAATGTAGTGCTTTAAATACCTTAGATAAATGTAAAATACCAGGACAGGATCAAATATATACAATATATATATACAAATATATACAAATCTTGGATGGAATTAAGTTATATGGAGATTTAATAGAAAAAAAAAATAAAATATAACTCAAAACACTTCTCCATAGCTTCCAGTGACTTTGTCTGTCTTTGCTGAGTTGCTCCTTCAATTAAAAGTAGCCCTTTGGCTCATTTTGACTTAGAGAAAACATTCTTTTGACTGTCCTGCATATTTCTTAGGACATCTAGCACAAAGAATCTGCTTAGAGAAACACATGAATTTTGAACTAGAAAGTGAATTGCTTAGGCAGTCTTTGTCATTAAATTTGTCCAGGACATTATAGAGATCATCTTACAAGATAGCTCTTGTGACTGACTGACTGTCCTCTTTACCCCATACCACAAACAGAAAAAAAAATTACCGATCCTTTTAAAATCCTGCTGAATTTGATGTGTCAATTGTCTGTCAAAGAGCATGGAGGGAAACCGTGTGAGAGTTTCCCATTCCAGTAGATTCTTTTTTTCCTTTGTGATCATAGCTAAGTTTACCAACTAGATTCTGATCTTTGTGAAATTTATTGCCATATATTGATTAGCCTACATTTTAGATTGAAACTACCTTTCATGGAAGTAATTCCCTCACAATTCTTTTCAGTTGCTATTTTCTACTATTCATTTTAGAAATGCTTTACAATGAAAAATACATGTGCCACAATACAGATCTGTTCTGTCACTGCTAGAAAGGAATAGCCTGCTGTTAGAAACAGGGGAGGCTCTGGTTATCTGTGTAGCACTTAACTTTTAAGAACTGCAACACATTTTATTTGACAATGCCCTGAAAAATTAAACTTCTAGCCATATCTAACAGGATGATAAACATTCAAAGAGAAGAGGATTTCAACATTAATCATTCACTGAGAGCAATGCAAGTGAGAGAACAAGCTGATGCTGATGAAAAGCACTAGCTATGCTAATGAAAGTTTTCAATGTCTTCTACTGACAAGGCAGGCATTGGAAAGCTTCTGCTGCTTTGAAATGGATAAAGCATAGTAATTCAATAAATGTTCTTTATTTTTGGTCTTCCCAATCAATTTCTGAGCTTAGCTCTCATAAGTAGCAGTAACACCTTAGTAAGCATTAGCACCTTAGCAGGCTATTTAACACTTGTGTAATAGAGACCCAGATGTCCCAAAATGTCCAAGATGTGCAAGAGCTGTTTTGGTCACCCCAGGCAATGCAGGAAGAGCCACCTCCCCCTCTGCTCATCCTCCCCTGGTGGCACTGACTGATTGTGGTAGCCTCTAACAAGAAGCAGGTACCATTTCCCCTGCTTTTCATAGTGCTTCTTTACTACATGGAATAGATCAAAGCACAAAAAGGCAAAGAAGAGAAATTATCAAGGACAGTAGGATCCAAGTCAGCTATTCTCTGATGGAAACTAATTCATGAATGAATTGTTTCTGGAATTGTCTCAAAGTCTGAAGAGGTTCTCAGGCTTTTTGCTCTTCTCTGTAATGTAATGACTTTTTCAGCCCTGACTGTAAGAAATGCAGGGAGAAGAAAATTCCTGGTACCCACTGAATGCACTGTGGTTTACCTTTCCTGCTGGCTCTCCTAGAAGGGAGTGCATAGTGAGTCGTGCACCTATAGAACATGAACATATAGTTGAACTTTCCTTTCTCTGGGGGATGTTTTTAGTATGCTTAGGGATATTTTTAGACAGTGGAAGTCTTTTCTAAGAACTTGCGTAGCTTAACTACCGCAATTAGTTTATAAGCTTTATTACTTTATAGTTCTTTAAAACATCCACACTGGTGGTATTTTTCTTGAAAACTGAAATGAAAAGATTGTGTGGAAGTATCTATTCATTGCATAAAACAAGTGAGATTCAGTTACTGGTGCAAAATTAAATTATTGTGTATCAACAGCAATGAAAATTTCTCCATCCAAGATTTTTTCTATCGTTGGGGAAGATTATGTGACAAAATCTGCTCTCCATCCCCATTTACATTATTCTTGTCTCTGGAGCTGCTAGTTGCAATGTTATTGTGAATTGAGACATAAATTGGGGAGTGTGTGATTCAAACCTGTGTGGATGATATGTACTGTTTAATTAATAACAATAATAATACATAATTCATCATACCTGGCTTTCCCTAGGATTACTGTTGACTTTGGCTGTGTAATTAATGCCAAGGTCAGCTGGGAAAAATCTGATATTGTTCTCATTTCTATGGGTTTACTTTTCTTTTTTTTTTTTGTTTTTGCTAGCTGAAAGTTTAATTGCTCCTAATGGAATTAAATACTGGACATTAGGATGCCTAATAAGCTAAATAGTTTGCTTAAATCCAATTTGGATGCTGTCTAGCCCCTGAAGAAGCAGTATTCAGCATGTTAGATATTGTCATTGCTACATGAAGAAAACTTTAATGCCATAAAAATTATATGTCCTAAGGTAGTTGTATCTTTTTAGCAACTGTCCTCTCAATTTCCCAAAGGTTAATTTTTGTGCCAGCTTAGGGAAAATAGGATTCTGCAGCCCTTATGTTCTGTTCTCAGGTCTCCTACTGATTTTAATTTCTCTAAATCAGCAGAATTTCTATAGGAGAGGGGAGAAAGATCAAACACTAATAATATTTTAATCTCTTTCTATTTCAGAGCTCATTGTACCACATTTACAGCTTTACCACATGGCAATCACCTCAAAGGAAATGAGCCTTATATGCCTCTAAAAATGATAGTTCCTGGCAATATGAATATGCAGTAAAAACTGCATCATCCTTTAAGGGCATAAAAGTAGTCACTAGGCAGTCATAACAGAAATGATATATGAATTTTAGTTCTGGTAGATATCAATTAATCTTTTCCCAAAATGAATCCTAAAGACATTTCATATTCCTTGGTTCTGTCCCAATGATCCAGCCTTCTTACCCCTCTATCACCTGCCAGGCCTGTGCAGAGCCAGCAGCCTGTGCATACTCAAACTCTCCTCACACTGTCCTGCCACCACATTGATCACCAGCTGCCTGCATGACTTGTTGAGCTTCTACCTTTTAATCCTTTTGCTCTGGCAGGAGCCTCCAGAATCCCCCACTTCTTGCATTTTCCCACAAGAAAGCTGTAATATCAACTTGTGATGTTCTTGCCAACTTACCACATGTACCCTTGCACAAATTCCTTGTTCCCCTTCTCTCCTTTTCTAGTCATTTCTCCTACATGATCACTGGCCACTTCCTTCTTTTAGAACAGTCAGTTGTCTGTAGTTAAGCTGGCTAGCTGGATGAATAAGGCACTGACTGAGGATCTTCAGCAGCAGTGATCAAAGTAAAGAGTTGTATATTAACCAAACAAGCATACATTTTGTTACATAATAATTTGACAGTGTTCCCTATTTTATCAGTGACAGACATACTCTAATCTAATAATTTTCATATCCTTTAGCCTAACAATTTGTTAAACAGAATATTTTTAAATGAGGAGAGCAATCTTATGTAAGCTAATACAGCAGAGCTTGAAAACTTTGGTTAATAATAGTTCATGGTGCCAAGTCACCACAAAGAATCTTGCAAAGTATTATTTTATTATTATTATGCCTCTTTAGTTTTCCAACTGTTACTTTCAGTTCAGGCTTCACTTCTGAAAGTTGCACGGGCTGTTGCCTTCTCTCAGAAGTGACTTTTTGATTCTTTAGTTAATTCCTTGCTGCCTTCCTGAGTCCTTTGCTAATGCTGGACAGCTTGACAGTATAGTTTTTGCCTGAAAGGTAATTATGATGAGAAATTATGATTAAGTCAAAGGCATAATATCTTAGATTATTTTTTTAAGAACCAATCCTCTAACCAATAATCTAAGGTTTTATGTAGTACCTTACTGGAGCACATACATACATATAAATATATAGATACATACACACACGGTATTGTCTCTTTGCAAAGAGGACAGTTAAGAGATATCTTTCTTGCTACACCTTTAGGTGAGTGGATGGGCAGTTTCAATTTGTATCAATTAACCAATTTAGAGAAAATATGATTTTATTTTTAGATATGAATTGCAATAGTTTCAATGAACCACCATTAGAATAGATTGTAACCATTAAGATTAAAGACAGCAAATCTCTGGATTGGAGTAAATCAAATGTAATTCACAGAACCAGAGGAAATTTTAGGTTCAGAGCAGGACTGACCTCACTTTTTGGAAAGGTTCCTCAGAGCCTTGTAAATGAAGTCTTGAATATATCTCCGAGGACAGAAATATCTTGATAGGAGGAAAGTATCTGATTGATGGAAATGAATGCTTCCTGCAGCAATTGTTACATAGGAATCCAGTAATTTGGAGAAAAACACAAATTTCAGTGTGAGCATGCTAATGCCTTAAAAATGGTTGTCTTTTTAATCCTGCTCTGAGCCTTGCAGCCAAAAAGAATAGTGTAGAGGAGATAACTGCACAAGGTGGGAGTTTCTCAAAGTGCAGCGGTATCTGTCCTGCAGGGGGCATGGAAAGTGTGGCTTTAGGAAACAAACCAATGCAGGAAATTCCTGTGGGGTGTATCCTTAGTGTCCTGGTGATGGTGTCAGTCATGGCAGGCAGTCAGTCCCCGGACCTACAAATATTTTTTGTTTGTAGCTGACTTTTGTCACTTGGGTTTTCTGCTTTCTTGAGTTTTCTGTCTTTGCTGCATTCTCATGAACAAGCTACAAAAGAAAGGGCATTTTTCAGAGGCACATGTGTGAAAATATGAATGTAACATGAATGTCTTGTGAATGTCTTTGTGTCAAATGAAATACGTGATACACATTTCTTGTATATCCATGGATCATGAATGCGGAGGGATGCACGAGGGTACCAAAGAGTAGGTCTGATGAATATTATGAGCTGGACTTTAAGTTTTTATAATATTTAAATTTTTCAAAGTAATCAAAAAAAATAATCATCTCTATTTTTAGTTTTCTTCAACAATTACCTGGTAGCAATGGGTAATGGACTTGTAATTCTGTTTGGTAAATTCTGTGGGCTTGTTTTTTTTTTTCCTTTTCTCCATTGAACCACTAGCTATATATCCTGAGCTTGCTCTTTTTATGCTTTTCACTGTAATTGTATGAAGTAACAGATAATGTCCAACTCAGGAATGGGATTTCAGGTGTAATGCTAATGAGAAATGTCTGGTATAATTTGTAAGAACATAAGTAGTTCTATGGCACAACTGTGTGTGAGCTTACCCAGCAGAAACTGTTACAGAGGAAGTGTGGGACTCCTGCCAGCATGAGCTGCATACATTAAACTACAACCAGAGCTGGGAGTGTGCTGTGACTTTGGTGCATAATTTATTATATTAGTCTATTTGTCTTTCCCTTCTGAAAGAAAGTCAATAAGTGGGTCAACTTAATCTTATGTCCATATTTGTGCTTGTAAGTGAAGTCTTGATCCCTTCCCTGTCCAGGATACAACTGCTAGGCGCCAAGCTGTTGTAAGGAAGGAGGGAACTCTGCAAGTTTTACTCTGTAACTGCCACTGAATTGAAGAATCATTAGACATGAAAGGAAGACCTCACCATTCCCTGCAGAGTCCCATGCCAAAGCAACAGTCTAGTTTCTTTACACTCTATCAGATGGTTTTACGTTTCCCCTCCTTAGTATTGCAAAATATTTTATTCTCCAGTCATGGAATTAGCAAAAGACAATGATAGCAAGTATGCAGAGCTAAAAATCAGTCATAATTCTGTTAAAGTGTGGAACTTAAAAATGAGAGGGTGGATTCCTCAGGTAGAGACCAGCAACCCTGGCCACTAAAACAGCCAGCCTATGAGTAGACAAGGACTGATTTTTCACACAAGTTTTCCTGCAATGAACAAAGTCTCCTTCAGTTAAAACAGAAGTTTATGTCCATCTCTCTGGTAACTTCAGCTGTTGTTCATAGATCCTTGAGCAATGTCTCTACAGTATCTGTAAAACACTGCGGACTTCTAGGGTCCATTTTCTATAGGCAGCTAAACTGGGGGTGAGAGCATAAGGTACCCCAGAAAGGTCTTGATGAGCTCACCATTCCCTTCCTTCACACTTCTGGACTTTCAGCTTGATGAGAGTTTTATACTGTCAACATAGTACCTTGAGGGAAAACATTTACTTTCAGTGTATCCCCTTAAAGGCAGTACAGAATCTTTAGCCAGTAAATTATCTTAATTAGTCTCACTATTTATAATAAAAATGTACAAAGGAGAAGGCAAACTACAGAGCAGAAAACTTTCATATTCAAATGAGTGAAATTAATTCAGTAATATGTAAAGAGAGTTTTTGAACTGGTCTGTGAAAGCTTCAGGCATTGTTCAAATGTCTGAACTACTTTTGGATTATGTACAAAATCAGCTGTACAAATACATGCAGTGTCCTACACAGGGGGTAGGTCTGTATACTTTTCTTTTTCCCCCACTCGAACACTGCACCATGAATAGGCTAGTGCTATGTCAAATAATGTGCAGTAATTTGCTATGTCAATCTTTCAAGGCATCTTTAATTACCTTGGGTAGTGGCTTTCTTTCATTACAAGAAATTATAAGAAATTCTGGGTGAATGAGATGAGGTAGCTTATTTACATATTCTGAGGCTAGTCGTATGATTTTTATTGAGCCAATTATGCCGAAGATTGCCAAGTTTACAGTCAGTTTGTATAGCACTGCAGTTACCAAAAATGCATCTATCAATGAAAATAAATTTGTAGCTAACTTTCTGAGTGGTAGGCTTTTTCCTAAATTTATCTTAGGAAAGATCAAGTAATTATTATTTGAGCTTTCAAGTACCAGTGATTTTATTTCATTTCACACTGACAAAACTGTGTCTCTCTCTTTTTTTTTTTTTTTTTTTTTTTTTTAAATTATAAATAGTAGTAAATATGCTAATACAGGCTTTAACTCTGAGAATGTACAGGTCTTAGGTGCATGGTGTCCCTCTGGTATCCCAAATTTCTGTTATAACCTATGAAGAACTCTACTTCTTAATTTGAATACAGAAAACAGTTTTAAAAAGATTAATTATATTATTGATGTAAATACTGACTAGGCAACTAATGTGGCATGACTGCTGCTCATTAAATCAAACTCAATCATTTCATTGCTGCCTTGTCCTCCTCCTCATTTGTTTCATCTCCATCTGCTCACTCTTTCATATTACTTGCACTGCATCATATGAGGTACCCAAGCTTACTGGGGCAAAATGTTGTCTTCTATGAAAAGTATGGTCCAGCTCTACATAATACTGCAATATAAATACAATAGTAATGCTTTTGCTGCTGCTAATTTAACCAATTTTCTCCCTGTTTGAGTCTTGGAAAGTATAATTCCTATTTTGGAGCTAGTTTATCTATGTGTAAATGAAACTTAAGAGTAGATTTGATGACATCTCACTGCAGCCCTTTAAAAGAAGAGTGCTAGTCTAAGCTAATCATCAAAGCTTGTGCCATTACTTTTACAAGTGGTATCATAAAAGGCTGGCATTTCTTAGAATGTAATGAATGACATTTTCAGATGATTCATCCTGCCCTAATGTAGTGGAGCTTAGTCACCTAATGGAGTTGTTTCTGTGAACTACATACTAAGACCATAGCAAAAACTTAAATTTGGTGCCTAAGTTGTTTGAATTATATTGCAAGTGTCCTGGGTGAGCCTCATTTCTGATTCTGTGCTGATGCTGCTCCAGATGCTAGGAAATTATTTCTATCTTGCATTATCATGGTCCTACAAGCATAAATTTTAACAGTGAATGTCCTGGGCTTTAGGGCTTACATCACAGCATATCATTACACAATTTACTTTCTCACTTAAAATGTCCTTTTAGTCGTCTCTTAAAAATATCTGTAGAGATTATAATTCCTTCTGTCTCTTCCCTACTGCTGTGCCACCAACACCGATGCAATATTCCTCTCAGAAAGGGCTGGTTTAGTGTATTAGTGTAGCAGTGTGGAGATGTAACAGTGAAACAGTCATGGGGCTTCAAGCGGCTGACACTCTGATAAAGCATGAAAGAGGTAAACAGGAAAGATAAAAATAGTGGGGTGATTGGATATCAATTCTTATTTTCCTTCCTGTTGAGAAGGCTTTGTTGGGTTGGCTCTGTTTCTTTACTGCCATTTGCCAGAGCAATGTTTCATAACTAGAAAATACATTAAGCAATGGTGATGTGAGCACAAAGGTTAGTGAATTTGGTCAGGAACTGGAAATACCTCTTTGTAATAAAGGTCATGAGTGCAAAATGTTGCAAAATAGTGTGTCTAAGGTTTCTCTTTGCCCTGCTCTACATTGTGTCTCCTGAGCTGAAAATTCACTTAAAATTAGGTAGCAAATGAAAAGAACAAGATAAACCTGTGAGGGACATCGATGGCACTATTCCCAAGGAAGTTGACTTCAAAACAAGTCTGTCAGTTCCCTGAGTTTCAGCTGACAATTTAATGTATGAATAGCCTTCTGAAACAAAAATTGTGGGTTCTGGGCTTTTCTCTGCCATTCTTCTGTTGTGCATATCACTGTGGTTGCAGAATATATTTAGCTGGTTGCATTAGTCACTGGGGGTTGTGTTCTTATGCTTCTATATGTTTGATTTAATATATGTTTGCATATTCAACTGTGCAGGCAATAAACATCATGTTCATTATAATATAAAGCTATTTCTGCTTTTACTTGATCAGCTGAGGTACATTGGTACATCTGTAAACAGAAGCTGGTTTGTGATATCAAAATGCAGGAGTATTTTATCAGCTGATTTCTGAGAAAAGATTGATTTTCCTCAATGCAGATTTTTGGAAGAGATAGGCCACCAGCATTTCTATGAAGTATGAACTTAAACAGAACTGAAGAGCTGAGTCTTGTGCTCAGTGCAGTCTGGCTGTTGACTTTTGTCTTTGGATCAGGCCATACATCCTAACAATGAGGGTGTCTGTATGTAGTTTCCAGGATTATGATTTTTATATATATGGTAATGTGTATTACTGTGCTAAAGAAATGGGGAAAATAAAATTTGTGCTTAACAGAATTCACCACAAGATGTCTCATGTCTCACTACAGATTTTTTACTAAAGTAGGGAGCTATCCAGCTAAGTCTGGTGAGTGCAGTGCGAATGACATGATTTAGATTCTTCTGGAGAGTGTGTTAAAAGCACATAAAAATAGACTGGATGTGGAATCCAGACATGAAGAGCATGTTCTTCAAGGGCTGATTAAAAATAAATGCATGGAGACTAACATCCCTGAATATTGAAAAAATGTTCAAGAAAGGGGGGAAAATGAACAGTTAAAGCTGAAGTACAACCCTAGAAAAAGAATTACTCATTATGAAATGGGGTGATCTAATCTCATTTGTTATTTCTTACCACCTTTACTATGTAAAATAAGTGGACTCTCTGGTTGAAGTGTCCATTAAAAGTGTTTTCCACCCTTGTAATATTTGGGGTGAGGTGTGTACCTTTAAGTAACTATTTTTTCTGTTGGCTCTGTGAATCTAGACTAGAGCCCACACATGCATGAATCTGTAAAAGCCTTGGGCACAGTTGTCTATTCTTATGTGTATTGCTGTATATGTATTTTTAAATAGAACTCTTTTGTGTTCCTATGTGTATCACTTCTCCCAGCACTGGTGCAGATTCTCCTCTTACTCTAGGATGTTTCTTGAGTGAGGACAGAGGCAAGGCCAGCTGTTTAAGTAAAAGCTTTAAGTGCTAATTGTTTTCATAGCTGTCCATGTACAAAAGACTATGTATTTCAATTCCCAGTTTTGGAAAGTTTAGGGGTCAGGGTGGGTACTGTGGGATAGTGGGGAACTTCTACTGTGGCCAGAAATGAGCCAGAGCACAAGCTGATAGTATAAATCAAATGTATTTCATATATCTGATGACCCAAAGAAGCAGATATGCTCAGGATAAGTGTTACGTATTGGCAAATTTCTTAGTATAAATAAATACACTAAAGTTATTGGGTTGGGGGTATGTGAAGGAAATCTAATTTTAAACTTTATGATGGACTCTTTTGTTAACGCGTAACTACAATGTATCTCCAAAACTGCTGCCATAAAATTGTCGTGGCAAACCATAGAGCAAAAATGAAGAACCATTTTTTTACAAAATCACAGAATCGCACAAGAATACATGGGAGTGTTCAAGGAGAGACTTGATTTTTACAAAATCACAGAATCGCACAAGAATACGAGAGTGTTCAAGGATGTGGCAGTTAGTGCCATAGTCTAGTTGACGTGTTAGACCACAGGTTGGACTCTGATCTCAGAGGTCCTTTCCAACCTAACTGATGCTGTGCTTCTATGATTCCACGTTGAGGTCTTTCCCACCGCGGCCAATGGTGGCGATCCGTGTGCCTGCCCGGGGCCGTCCGAGCTGCGGTTGTTGGCAGCGTCCCGCCGGCTCCGGGAGGGGAAGGGAGGGCGTGCACCTGCGGGAGCACCCCGGCCCTATGCACGCCCGTCCTACAGGTGTGTGTGTGTCGGTGCAGACGGACCCACGGCGGACCCCGTCCCGCAGGAGGAGGGGGGGAAAGCGCGGAGGGTCCCCTTACCACTCAGGGCGCCGGGGCTGTGCCGTGGGAGCCGGCCGGGGGTCGAGCGCTGCCCTTCCCCGCCGGGCCCGGCGCGGCCGCTGCTCCCTGTGCGGGGCGGGGCGGGGCCGCCCCTGCCGCCGCCACGCTCCGCCCGCCCGCCGCACGCGCGCTGCCCCGCGTGGAGGGGCTGCCGGAGCGGCGGGCCGGGCCCCCTGCCCTGCCTTGCCCGCCCCGCTGTGCCGTACAGCCCCGGCCGGCCGCGCTCCCGACGGGTTGACCGCGCTGCCGGCGCCGCTGAGCAGCCCCCGCCCGGAGGTGGATTGCGCGGGCAGGGGC
>CM031864.1:19392839-19518919 GCA_018697195.1 Certhia americana | reverse complement strand
GGCCGCGCTCCCCGCCGGGCTGACCGCGCTGCCGGCCGCCGCTGAGCAGCCCCCGCCCGCGGTGGATGCCGCCGGGCAGCGGGCGGAGCGCGCCGCCGGGGAGAGGGGCTGCCGCGGCCGCCGGAGCCCACGTACATGCGAGTGGCCTCTCCGCTCACCAGCATGCTTTACTTCCAGATGGTGATCATGGCAGGGACCGTGATGCTGGCTTATTACTTCGAGTACACGGACACCTTCACCGTCAACGTGCAAGGCTTCTTCTGCTACGAGGGCGCGTACCGAAAGCCCTACCCGGGCCCGGAGGACCGCAGCGCCGTGCCGCCGGTGCTCCTCTACTCGCTGACCGCAGGCGTGCCCGTGCTGGTGGTAAGCAGGGGCCGGCCGTGCCCGAGCTCTGGTGACTCTTTGGGCTGGAGCGGAGCGGGCCGGGGCGGGCTGCGGGTCCCGGCCGGAGCAGTGCCGCCGGCGGGCGGCTGCGGACCGGGGATCCTCCGCGCTCCCGGGACTGCCGGCCGGCCCCGCGGGCAGCGCTGCCGGCCACGGCCCCACCGTGCCCACCGCGCCTCTCAAGTTTATTTTTAGCACCGGTTTATGTAACTGCCAGTGCCTGTATTTCCAGCACCGTGCGACTCCTTTTGGTAAAAAATTATCTTTTCTTTTTCGAAACGCGCGTCGCTTGCAGATAGATGGGCAACCTGAGGAAAACCCGGTTTTTAGCAACGACTTGCTGATGTGTCACCCGGTACTAATTAGAAAACCCCTCTGTCAGTCTTGTTTTCTAAAAGTCAACTGGTAGGTGCAGGGAGCAGTTTTACTTGATTTAGTTGTCTCCCTATGTCACAGTTACTGGTGTGTGTGTGCAAACGAAACCTGTGTTCCATCAATCATTTTTAAAAAGGTGTGTCTAAAAAGTAATTTATTTAATCGATTTTCTTTGGGGGGTCTTTTAGGGAAAACAGCTAAGAGGAAGCTCTTTGGAAAAGCAGTGGTATTCCTTTCAAGCTTTTGAAGGTACTCTTTGTGCTGTCAGATAACAAGGGCATTAGCATCATTCAGTGATCCCTGACCATACTGAGGAGGAAAGACCTAGAGGGGAATATTTGACAGCTGGGGATGGATTGTATATAGATTTACCAGGTACATGCACAGTTATGCATACATACAGAATGCCCTTGTAAAGAGTTGATTTTATCAACTGTAAGCATTAGAATGATTTAAAAAATGCAATAAGAAGAGGCCTTTTAAGATAGCAATTATTTTTTTGTCACAATAATTATCTTTCAGGAAAATGTAACAAAATAGGAGTAGAAAAAGCCTCAGCAGGGTAATGCTATGGTAATCCCAGAGACAATTTCTGCTTTTGTAACAACATGAGATCTCAGATGGTATCAGACATAAAACCTTATGGTCAGGATCAGCCTTAGTATTGAGACTTAGTTCTCTTTTTAATTTTTTTTTTCTCCCAAGGGATTGGACCTCTTCATTTGGCAAAACCTGTTATGGAGCATTTTTGCTTTTAATTCTATTTCTTTTGTTTGCCTCAGGAAGTTATTGAGATTATGTTAGATATTCTTGTTGAGCATCTCTTTTTCTTAATATGTGTCAGCAACCTGGATTGGTAGTTTCCATTCATTTCCTGGGTGCTAGATGATTACGTCAGAGAAATCTCCATGACATTTTGGGTTGGCAGTCTTGTAATTAGCCTTGCTAAAAAGCTAATAATAGAATTTAATGATACTTAACAGTGTTTCATTTCCTAGTCACCAGTCTTTTGGGCAGATGACATGCTTTGGGATGCCAGGGCATAGAAAACCACATTGTAGATGTCAGTGTTTCGCTTTTTAAAAAGTATTTTTATTTCATTTTATTAAACAAAAAATTCATCTGCTGGGAGTCTCATGAATTCAACAGCATTAAGTCTAATAATTAACTTTATTAAATATTGGATTTTTCAGGTTTTGCATAGAGTTTTGTTCTGATTTGCCTTGGGCAATCCTCTTGGACTTAGTGTTTACCAGGGATGGCACTTACTCAGTTGTACAGGACATGTATACTGCCTTTGCTCGCTCTTTTCAATGAAGGGAGTGGTAAAAGTAAGATTTCTTCACCAAATCAACTTGTATGTTTTCAATCGTAGTAGGTTTCAGAGATTAGGTTCTTTTCTATTTAATTTGTTTCTTGTCTGTGACATTTTGGACATATATGTTCCTGGTAGTTTTGTTTCTGTAGATGAAATACAAAAATGAATCATGTAATACAGCCATATTTTGGTCTGTAAAGATGCAGATGTAGACAAGTGAAGGAAGTGGATTTTTGAGAATGAAATTTCACTTTTTTTCCCCAAAATGAGTATTTTCCTTGAACATAGGCTATTAAATACTATAATTTATGAAGATTTTTTTTGTTTGGTTGGTTTTTTTACCCTGCTTGTTTGGTGTATGGGGTTAATGCCCTTTCTGGTGTTTTGAGGTAGAGCTACAGAATCTTTACCTTGGTGTTCACAACTGAGGTTTTTTTGAGTGATGGGACTTGTTGAATTTGAGCTATAGAGTGCTTCAAGATAAGCCAGGTTATATTAATGTGGTTCAATTAATGGCTCCATTGCATTTAGTTTGAATGAAATTGCTCAAAAATCATTAAAAAAGAGTTTTTCTAATGATTTTCATTTCTACATGCCTTCTATAGTAGAAAACTAAATAAGTAAAGTACCAGTAGCAGGACCCATCTTGAGCATCTCCTCAGCAGTGGGTCTGTGGCTGCTGTGAGGCTGTCACACGGCTGCTCATCCAAAACCCCTGTGCCACATCAGAGATGTTGCAGCAGCCCTGAGTGTCAAGCCATGGGGTTGAGCTGAGTGTCTGCACACAGGGCAGCAACCTGCATGTGCTGAGACCTAAATAATAACCTGTTATTTAACAGGGATTTGCTCTGAGCACGGTGTCTTGGAAATTTTCTGGTTAGTCTTTAAAATGCTGCTTCCTGCTCGTACATTCCTACAGCCCTGGTGCAGCATTGCTGCCAGGCTTTCATTCCTGACTCAGTCAGCTTCCACAGCCCATCTGCCCCCATGCCATCTAGGGACAGATGTAGCTGGCTGGCAAGGCAAGGCACAGGTGCTCAGGAGTGTGATCTGAGAAGCGCAGTCCCAGGGCAGAAGCAGAGACAGCTTGCTCTACTGGAATGCTTGACTTTTTGATGGGGTTTTGGCTTTTTTGTTTACTTTTTGTGCGTGTGTCGGTTTTTTTGTTTGCTTGTTTTGTTTTGTTGGTTTTGTTGGGGTTTTGTTTGTTCATTTTGTGTTTTGTTTTTTTGTTGTTGGGGGGGGGGTTGGTTTTCTGTAATTTTTATCTTTGAGTCAAGTGCTCTGATATGGGAAAGGGAAACTGTGACTGAAGGAAAGAAGTTCGCTCTGTACTTGGGACTTACTGGGTTTGTATATCTACAGTCTTTGGCCAAGATATCACCGTGTATTTACTGAATATTTGGCAAGCCATGACTTGGTGGGCAGTTGGACTAGATGATTATTGTAAGTCTCCCCCAGCTGAACTATTCTATTCTAATTATCTTATAGGTTGTGTAGGATCTAGTAAGGAATCAAAGCGTGCTATTCACTTTGGCTGTAACAAATTTATTGCCTGCTAAGATGTTTCTGCTTAAAACCCTTGCAACTTCAGAGTTTCCTGGAGAAGCTGTGGCTGCCCCATCCCTGGCAGTATTCAAAGCCAGGCTGGATGGGCTTTGAGCAGCCTGGTCTATGGAAGGTGTTCCTGCCCATGGCAGGTGGGCTGGAATTACATGAGCTTTAAGATCCCTTCCAACCCAAACTGTTCTATAATTCACAGGTATTGCAGCAATTGTGGGAAGCCTGTAGAGGAATCCACTAACCTTTCTGCAGGATGAGAACAGGTGCTGTTTTTCCCTTTTTCCAGCTGGTTTCCTAGTAGGTTCCATGAAATGAAGGTACTTGATAATGTTGCTTTTCTCTAGGTTATCTCTAAAGGGCGTAAGCACTGTTTCTTATCTACTAAATCTTTGGATTCTTCCACTGGAGAATTTTGAGGGCCCAAAGAGTTGCTTTTGTTTAGTTTGTTTTTAAAGTGCTGAAAGCAACTGCAGTTTAATATATAATAAAATATTTGGTCCCTTCCAATGTTAGACTTTTATTTGTTGAAGGTCTTCTAAGTCTTACTTTTAGGCACAGGTAATGACTTGAATGAGTAGATATATTTGTGTAAGGAGCATTAGGCACACAAGCAGTAAATTTTTTTTTTAAATGTAGATAAGGTGGAAATTTCAATCAGAAGAGTGGAAAAGCTCTAAGTATGATATTCTATGAGGGAAGACTGAGACTTCGTCAGAGGCAGAGCCCCCATGGGCTCCTTTTTCCCCTTTGTGACTCAGGTTTGGAAGAATACTGCTGGCTCTGTGCTCCCATCCATTTACTGTCCATGGCACTAATGTAATGAAATCTCTGGTATACTGAGGAATTCTCAACATATGGTTTATTTTGGTTTTTTGGGTTTGTTTGTTTGTTTTTTATTTTGTTTTTTTAATCCTAAAGTCAAATGTGAAGGTGACAGGATGTAGGTTCTTGATGCGAGTCTATTCAAATATGTAATAAGCATAGAACTGCTAGTTGAGGGCTCAGTGCTATTTAAGCCATTTCCCAAAGTGCCAGTTCTTGCTCAGTGGGCTGGTTGCTTTTTTAAACTTGTTATGACAGATGTAGCTTGGGAAATACACGTCAGTCTAATCCTTTAGCTTCCAGTAGAAATGATTTCTAGAACGGTGAGGCTAGTGTCTCATGTGTTGAGAATTATGGAGTGATCAGTTCTGCGTTATTTCTTTCTGGTAGATGTTAATAATTTTGACCTCTTTAAAATATTGTGAAGTGCACTCAAGGATTCTTTTAGTGATTCCACATGCTAATATGCTTTATTTAAAATGTAAAAACTGTTTAAACAATAAATGGTATAAAATGTGATGGACCTAAGATGTACACTGACTGTCAAATAAAAGCCAGGAGGAGATACTGACACATTTTTATAGAGATATGTAAACAGTTCTATTATGCAAGTGTTGCTTGTTTTTATTTCCAAGTAACAAATATATTATTACAATACTTATCCATAAAATATACACTTCTACTTGCCTAGGTGGGTTCCTAGCATATTTGTATTTTCCCTGCAAACCAATTAAAGATTAATTTGTTTTAGGATAATACTTTTAATGTCATCACTGAAAAAATACTTGCCATTTAGACATGAAGTATAGCGTTCTCTTCTTTTTTTTTTTTTTTTTTAAGTGAACTAGAGCAATCTTTAGATTTGGCACATCTCAAACAAGGAATGAATATCAAAACCCAGACATTCTGCCTTGAGCTTAGCTTTAATCAGTAACTTTTTCTCTTGAGGAAGAAATTTTGAATCCTGGCAGAAGAGACTGTAAAGTAAAAGATGCGATATCATTTTTCTTGTATCAAATTTACTGTACCCCAATGCTTAAGAAAAATCAAGATCATTCTGTGAAAATTGAAAAAGAGAAGCTACATTTTGAAGTATCTGCACAGTTTTTCTAAGTCTCCTGTCTTCTTTACTGTCTGTGCTGCTGTCTTAATAGCTCCAGGTCTGAGTAGCTCAAGAGCAGTTGAAGAATATGCAGAGATCTGAAGGAGATGCACCACTTGATTCCAGCACATAGATCTAGCTGATGTGACTAGACACCTCCCATCCCAGTCTTCCTTTCTGAACCTGCTAGTACCTATTTTCCTTCTGACATCTATGATTCTATGCGCTGTGGCATCGGGGACTGATCAAATTTTATCAGGCTGAGTTCTCAAAATGCTCCTGGCAGAGAAGCTTTTAGTTAACATGTAGTACACTGAAACTATTCTACTAGTGTGTAACTTAGTGCTGTACACTTTTGTACACTAGAACCATTTTTTAAAAGGGGTTCTAGATTGTGATTATCTGGGACATCATAACACTCAGTTGTCTGTTATAATGTGAGGAAAAGCATAATCCAGTGTTAAAGTCCTGAGAATATTTTCTGTGAATTTGCTGTGCCTCATGCCTGAGTGTTTTCTTCGTTCCTCACCTTAGTCAGAAAAAGCTACTACCTTCACAAGTGTTCCTTCAATCCACTTTAGGCTGATTAGTATTCTACTTTATGGCTGGTACCAGGTCACTTTGGCTTCTATGGACACCTTGATAGTATTGGAAAAAAACTAAAGCACAGGGACATTTCACTTTTGTGAGACTCTCACTGAATTACTGCATCCAGCTCTGGGGCCTCCAGCATAAGAACAACATGGACCTGCTGGACTGAGTCTGGAGAAGGATCACAAAAGAGATCAAGGGGCTGGGGCATGTTTCCTATGAGCACAGGGTGAGAGAGAAACTCTGAGGTTCTTCACCCTGGAGAACAGGCTTTGGAAGGACCTTAGAACACCTTCCAGTACATAAAGAGGGCCTAAATCTGGGGAGGGACTCTTTGTAAGGGCTTGTAATGTTAGCACAAGGGTTTAAAATGAAAGGGTGTGGATTTAGAATAGACATTAGGAAGAAGTTCTTCTCTATGAGGGTTGTGTGACACGGGTTGCCCAGGAAAAGTATGGATTCCCCATCCCTAAAATTGTTCAAGGCCAGGTTGGACGGGGCTTTAAGCAATCTGGTTGCAGGACTGGGAACCAGATGATGTTTAAGGGTCTCTTCTAACCGAGACCATCCTATGATTCTCAAAATTGAACAGACTTTTCTCCTGGATTAGTAATTGAAGAAGGGACCTCTGTGCATCCTGAAGGAGATTAAAGTGTTTTGTCATTTCTGCCAGAAAAGAATCAAGGAAGCTTGACAAATAATGCAAGGATGGACAGTTGTCAGCAGCTGTGTTACAGGGCAAAAAAATCCCAAGGATTTGTAGCAAGGTATTCAAGTTTTCATTTTTATGTACAACTTATTGAGAAAGTCAAGGAATTTCCCAGAAAGGTATGCAGTCTATCCTAGTGCTCTATTTCTGGGAACAGTGGGTTGTTTTGTTTTTTTTTATCATGATATTTGAACATATTTTGATAAGACAGTGATGAAGCAACAGAAGATTAAAGTTCTGCATCCTGAAATCAGAAATGGTTTTATTTGAGAAGCTAATTAGGTAATCAAAGAAAATAATTCCAGGATTATTGAAATAGGTTATATATCAAGAAGATGAAGCTTTTTAGCCTTATGTGCCTTTCTCTTGCTGACACATTTTTCAGCCGTTAAAACTTTACATGAATAAGGAATTACCAGAATACTTTGTTTACTCTGTGATCACATTGTTCTTGCAGGGCTCATTTGGTCCCTGTTATCCTAGCTCTGTTTCAATCTGTGTGCACAGCTGCAACTTCTTTCCTTGACAGGTTTCTTCTCTCATTGCCATGTACTTGTAGGAAAGATACAAAACTTGATGCTTTTTTTTTTTTTTTTTCTTAAATATGCAAGTGCTGCAGACTTCAGGAAGCCACCTTTTTTGGGGAGGAGGAATGCCCTTTTTAGGAATTCAGGAGAAGTTTAAAGCTAAGGGATAATTTATTTCATGCTCTTCGTTTGTGAATGGATAATTGCTTTGCAGCTTTACTTAAGAATAAAAAAATAATCACACTGTTAGGTCTGCAGTAACTTTGTGTACCAGATGTCAGTATTGGCCTGTTGGGATACACAGCAAGACAAATACATGATTTGATAGTCTGATGCTGGTTTTATCTCAGCATTAAACCACTAATCCAACAGAGCTATAACCTGGAGAAACAACTAAAAATTCAGAACCACTGTGTGTTTTCTTGGGAATTCTTCTTTATCTGTCTGTCTTCCTGTTGGGGTGTGATGGCTTACATGAACAGTGCCTGCAGAAGTTATGTTTATGATTCCACTTGAATGTATTTCTGCTGTGTTTAGTATGCGAGTGATTTACAAACACTAACAATATCCAGGCCATATGTTTCATCCTTTGATGGGCTCTCTGAAAGTAAAGTGGCAAGCAGATGTGTACAAGGCAGGCAGGGTTCTGTTTGCAACAGCTGAATGCCTGCTTGTCCTACAAACGATGCACTTATGTTTAAGTGAGAAATTGTTAATCCAACTAATCCTGCGCGATTAAGGAATTTCTATCATTGTTTGTAATCTAAAATAGTAGGCTTGAAGTAATAATCAGTTTTTCAGCTAAACAATTCTTGCTCATTGTACATCATGCAGGATTGAGGAGATGGGTACATGATGATACATAATAGATGACAGCCAAAGTAGAACTGTAAGTAGCTTTAGCTGTGTTTTTCAGCCTTAAAAGCAGAGTGATGTTTAAAAAGCTTTATATGCTCTTGCAGCATCTCTCAGATGGCCCAGCTTTCTTCATACATGGCTTTTATTTAGCAGAGATGTGGTTACCTCATAGATTGCAAGTAAAAAGTCCAGCTGAAGTGGATATATCGTATCTCTGTCACTCAAAAAGTTGTATATGAGACACTGTTTTAAGGAGGAATATCTATTGAAAACAAAATCCTTTGTATTTGTACATAGTACAATGAACATGGTGTTGGACAGTGCCTAGGAAAGCAGTTTTAGCACTTGCTATCTCTGATGGGCAAACTGTCTTTGCTAAGAGCACTTCTGTTTACCTGTGGATCAGAATATATTTATTTTCAATATAAAATGGTAAGAAATCTGCAGTAGAAAAATGACTATATATATTAAGGCTTTTTAGAATCTTATTACTGTGAAGAATTGTTCAGTACAGATTCAAAACTGACTCTTAATTCTGGATGCCATTTCCTGGGATATGAGGCACCATAAAAAACCTTCTTGGCTATGTGGTATGAAAACTAAGGTTGTGGATTCCACTTCTGGCTGCCAGTCTGGACAACATACAGTTTCTGTAGTTCTGTGTATATTGTGTAAATGTATCATAGATATCCATTGTCTAATTATACATTATTATACTTTGTATATTTACATGAAAATTTCATTAACCATATATATTTGTTAATGTACAGCCAATTGTAAATGTGGTATAGCTATGTTTTAAAAATATTATTTTTCTTTCTCTGCTGTTACTGCTTCTTGCCTCTCATCCATGTTGGATTAAAGCATATGTATGAAGACATTCAGAGTTTTTAGTTTTCGAAATAATAATTAAGAAAAAAGCAGCTACCAAGGACAGAAGTCAGCCTAACAGTATTCTGCTATTCAGATTTTATTTTTTTCTTTCTCTATACAGCATATTGAAACACCTGTTGTTTTAGGTTGCTAGGTTTCATGCTGACTCTAAAAAGGACCAATCGAACGTTTTATTTTTTATTATTCAAATTTTGAGTAATATTATGCGGATTTCTTTGATCAATGTATAATTTGGCTCTTTATAAATAAGTATTGAATATTAGAATCAGTAACTGGAACTCAGCTTCCCAGTATAGTTATTTTGGGTGGTAATAGGGATTTCTGTGACCTGTCTGTAGCAATTTAGGGCTCAGACATGACTGAATTAGTTCTGCTTAAAGATTTCTTAATCATGGGTCAGCTGAGCTGCAGTAACCAACGACATGAACTTGCAGCCCATGGGAACCATGAAGTGAAGTATTTGAGCTTGACCTGCTTTAATCAAGACCTAGCCCAGGATGTGTTAGTTTTTGGGGTTTTCCAGGGTGGGTGCACAGGCTGTCCATAACAGGGCTCTGCTGAGAAGGAGGGAACAGCTCCTGGCTGATGCCTGCCTGACCTACCAAGTACAGGTCAGTGCATGAGTTCAGCTCTGTGCAGAACGATGTGTGGACATTGGCGCATTGGAAAGGTACTTAATAGTACCTTGATCACACTAACCTAGATTGAGCCTGATGTCCAGAGCCTCTACACTGCTCTGCTTTTCCTCTTCCTGTGAGGAGTGTCCTTGGCCCTGTTGGGGCGTATCAAGGCTCTGCCATGAAGCCAGGCCTGAGGCTGCTGCCATCATGCATTCACCGTGCACAGACATGAGCCTGAGCATCCGAGAGGCCCAGGGGAGGACTGGGGAGCTTGTGCTGCATTAGACTGTAGGCCATAAGCATGTTCCATGTGAATGGTGTGGGGGCATTCCAGCTGTTAGGATGGGCCCCTTTGCCAAGTGCTCACGCTTGACTGAAGCCAGCGCTTCAGTCGGTCACGGGGACTCTTTCCAGAGCATTTAGCAAAGGCAGATGAGATTTGTAGGCAGATTGACCTTGGGCCATGTGAGTGGTTTGGGGACATCTGCAGCTGGCAGAATGAATGTACAGAGCTGGGCTGTGAGCTCTGTCAGGCTCTGCCTTGGTAAGGGGATCTGACCACTCAAGCAGGATGGACATGTAGCTGTTAATGCCGAGCTGTCAAACGGTAGTTGTGAAATTAGGCTTCTCTGTAAACCACTAGGAGATTGTGCATGAACAGTTATACCACAACTAGATTGTTAATTTGTTATCTTGGTATTGTTAATGAATTATCTTGGTATTGATGGAGTTTAATCATGTGTTTTGGTGCTATTTAAAATCACAAAGCTTTCCTAAGGTGGAGTGTTGTGTGTGCATGAGTTTAGTGCTGATAGACTCTTTTTCTGGAACTACATTCATTTTAATAGTCAGCAGTTTTACTCAGTATTTCTTTTGTTTCTGAACTGATTATGATTGTTGTGTGGTTAGGAGTAGATGGAAATCATAAAACAGCGAGTATTTCTTTAAAAATCTAAGTATGTTTACATATGCAAGTGTGTCTGCACAATGTGTTGCCAGAAAAAGTCATGCTTACATGGTTGACTTGTATCCATAGTTTAGTTCACATGTACTTTTGACCTTGAATACCAATGGCAAAATTTTAATGCCTCAAAGAATTGATTCATTTACACCAGAATACTTAAATTGTTGTCACTGAATGTGTGCAAGCACCTTTCATGGCACCACACTTTGCACTTCTCTTGTAGTAATTTAAATTGCTCCCATAACGAGATTGCATCCAAGACTGGCTAAAAACATGTGTTTGTGCATTTACATAGCAGTATGTATTTTACATAATATCCTTTATTGTCTTCACAGAGAAGACCAAAAACCAGCAACTATAAAGTCTGCCTTGAAGACAGTCAGTGTCAGAGCTTCACAAGATCTAAAAATTTTAAATAGACTCATTCATCCTTAAAATACTTCTCTCACCATTTGAGCTTTTTTCATGATATTTGATAAAGCCAGCAGCGTATTTACTATTATTTTACAGATCTGTGCAAAGGAGATGATCCTTGTTAGAGTAAATCATTATGCGCTATTTCATGAGTGGAAAGAGATACACTCACATATTGAAGAAGAGTAGCTGGGCTTACTTCGCCCAATAGACTTTGCAATTAATTTTGAGAATACTATTGCATGGCTTAAAGAGCTTTTTTTATGCTCTGCTGTCTTCACAGCAAAGTATACAATCTCCCCTCTGTCTTGTAGGCATTTCCTGTACTAGGAAATTTTTGCTGAAATTTCCCACTCCTGCTACTCCTGTTTCAGCTCATTGGCTGCGGTGCCAATGAGGGCACTTGGGACTTCCTCTTAATTCAAGCACTGCATTGTGTAAACTTCTAAACAGGGTCAGACAACATAGTGTTGCCAGCTGCACATCTGCAGCCATCTGGATTTGTGGCAGGAGCAGTAAAATAGACATTGTGTAGCAGAGTTCAAAGAGTGACAGAAGTGGTGCAAATCATATTTGCAGAAAACCCACCATAGAGAAACCCACCGTAAAGAAAATCCACCATATTTGAACTACAGAATATGCAGTATCATTATTGAAAAGGTCTTTCTACTTGTGTATTTATCAAATAAAGATAAATGGGATATGCTACTGCTCTACAATGTTTTGTGAAAAAACTTACTGGCTAATTCATTCCCATTGCTTTGTTAAGAGCAGGGGTAAGTAATTATTAAAGCTTCTGGTGCTCATAAACAGGCCTCCTCCCCCACTTGTATGACTTCATTAAGATTCTAATAAATTCTGTTTCTAATAAACATCACTCCAGTATCTTAATTTATTATAATAACATTATTAAGGAAAAATAATTGCACACTGTGAAATTACAGCTTTCAAGTCTAAGGGAGGAGATGCAGGGGAGTGGTCACACATTGTTTTGTATCTGGGCTCACTAGTTGTTTGAGGTGAGACTAGAAGAGGCACTTCTGACCTCTTTTCTTTTGGATCCTTTCTCCCTGAACAGCATCTCTAGTAGCTGTCCTGGGAATAATGTCATGAGTCTGCCTGGTCAGTGAAGCTTCAAAAGTTAACTTCTGTAGAGTCATTCTCTTTGTGTTACTCAAGCATCAGTACAAGGAGCAGTCTCTACTTTTCTCTACTTGAGAGCTTTTGTTTGGTCAATTGTTTCCTGGCTCTCAGAGGCACTAGAAGTGTGGATTAATACTGTCAGGGTTTGTTACTCAGTAGTTTTACTGCCGGTTTTATGCTGAATGCACATATTATGCACAAGTAACCCTAACATGAGACAGCTCAGAATAAGACATATTTTTAGACCCATGCTTCTATGCATGAGCTTTTAAAGTATTTTAAACTCATTTGTAATGACACCTGGATTCTTTGCAGTAATATTTACAATGTAAAGACTTAAAGTATATTAGAAGAATCACACATACGTTAATATGTTCAGGAGTGGGCATTGCATTTTTTGACTTATCTTTCTGATTTATCTGATCTTTTAAACTGCTTTCTCAAATATTTGGTACTGCTTCCCTGTAAAATTGAATTGTCTTCCTAGTTTTGTTTCATTATTTTCTTGGGACAGTACTCATAGCTGAGACCTATTTCCTGAGTTTGGATGAGATATTTCTCTTAAGCTAAAGTGCAATAGTTTAATAGTTTTCACAACAAATCCAGCTCCTGTTGAAGTTAGTGGGGTTACTACCTTGAATTTCAACTAGAAAAGGTGAATGACCTTAATGTTTTTCATTTGTTGGCAGTTATACTGTAGCCTAAGGTAATGGTGAAGGAAGAGGTGGTTATACAGAGGCCATTATTAATAGGAGTGGAACTACTTGCATGATTACAAGGAGAGCTATTTTTTTTGAAGGTTAAATAAAATAAAAAAGCATTTAAAAAAAAAGCTTAGAATTATTTTATTGAGCAATCTAATTAAATTTATCATTATGAATCAAATACTAGTTAATAATAAACATAAGTAATAAACCAGTTGTGTGTCTGTTTTGCAGACATAAATATTTTGCCACAAAAATCCGGAAGACAATTTTTGTGGAATCTTGCAGGTATTAATCTTATGTACAGCATGTTTTCCTCATAGCTCTATTAAAACACAGGGTACTTATACTGTTCCAGTGTTTGGTTCTCCATTTGCCATTGTTTGATGGCAATGGGAATTCAGTGAAAGTGGCTTTCCTTGGACTGATCTCAGGAATAATATATCTGCAAAACGTATCTGGCCTTGAGTAGAAATGAGCTAGAAGTAAAACAGTGGGAAAAGCGAGAAGTACAGATATTCTCCTTCTTCTGAGCCTCTGAGAACAGTTGGCTACAGTCATATACTGACAGTAAAACCACTACTTTGTGACCAGAATCATTAAGAGATGCCTTTTATGTAATCAGATTTTATTCAAACAGGGATGAAAGACCGTTTATGCTGAATTTTGCAATTGAATGTTCATCCTGGGTAGAAAAGCACGGTTGCATAGATCACCTAAGGCTTAAAATACAGAGCAATGTTGCTGTTGGAAATGATCACTGGTATGGGTGTCAGATGAATTGGTATTGTGTTTATCAAGGAATCATATTTTAAATATGTACAGAAGGGCTAGGACATCAATCTGCCTCAGCAGACAGAAAACTGTGCAGTTTTCTTGGCCAGTGAAGAAACAAAGGGGTTCATCAAGTTCATAAAGAACCAGTCTTTTCCACATGTGTTGTTGGAAGTCCAGTGGAAGACTTCCTTGACACAGCTAAGTGCAGAGATGAACATACATGAAATCTATCTTCTAACAAAGAAGATAAATCATAGAGCTTTGATCATTTTGTTTTTCCTTCACAAATACCACAGTATTTTAAAGGTTGAAGTTAAGTGCTTGAGAAAAATGAAAAATTTTGATATAGAATTCTTTTTCAAACTCCTTAATGAAATAATTATATTTAACAACACTTTTTTCACATATCCATCAGAGATCAGGAGACTAAAATCAGTTGATATCTGGTCTTATTACAAGTCAGTTTCCTAAGGAGGTGCGTTTGTAAACTATGGAGTTTGGAAACTCTACATAATGGCTTGCATTCTTGGTTTTTGTAAAAACAAAATAAGCACAATTTAAAAACTGTAAGAATTTCATGTGATGCTCTTATCTGGAGTACTTGAGCCCAAAGTAATTTCACAGTTTGAAATGTGAATTTATGCCTTTAGAAGGCAGTTTTGAATTAATTTCTTCCTTGAATTCTTTCTTCCCCTCACCATTTACTAGGAGTTTTTTTAGATGTAGAAATTTTTTCTAGATTCACATTTTTCCCCTAGTTTTTCGATGTTATTTTTCTAAAATTAGAAAAGCTTGATGCATGGGCAAGAATTCTCATGAATGTCTCTTATCTACTACCTCTTGCAATGTGTTCAGCAAGAACACTTGTGTCAGTATTGTGAAACTCTGCTGGCATTTAGATGATTTTAGAGCAGGGTGCCTGACACTTGGCCCCCAGACTGCCCCGCTGGCATTGCTGTGTTTTCCTCAAGTCCTGGCCACTTCCAATTGCCTGGAGAGCTGCAGTGTGGAGCAGCTGGGTGTTCTTCATCCCACAGGGGTACGAAAGGTTCCATGGACACGAGCAGGAGCTGTAATGGCACAGACACAGGATGGGGAGCGGGGTGAATGCAGGGCTCTGGGCAGAGGGGCAGCCCTGCAGGTTCAGCTGTAATGGCAGACACAGGATGGGGAGCGGGGTGAATGCAGGGCTCTGGGCAGAGGGGCAGCCCGGCAGGTTCAGCTGTAATGGCAGACACAGGATGGGGAGCAGGCTGAATGCAGGGCTCCAGGCGGACTGGGCACACCCTCTGGGCTGTGTGATCAATGCCCTGCCTCAGTCCCACAGGGAGCATCGAGTGCCATGCAAGGCCTTGCTGTCATGTGCCATCGGTTGTGTCCCTCTGGTGATGGCACAAGGCCTTCTCTTAGTTACCCTCGGAACAGCAGGGCCTGGTAACTGGTTCTGTAAATGACCTTTTACATAGCCAGCCTTTGCTCTGGCATTGTGTGATTTCAGCCCTGCTGCTGCTTTGCCCGTTGGACACCACAGATGGGCTCCAGAGGAGATGCCATTTGCATACATGATTAATTGCTCAGTTAAGGAAAAAAGGAAGCTCTTAAGACACTCTGCACTTCAAAATATTTCATTTTTTTCCTCTCATGTGGAATGAATGAAGATAATTCAGTGAATGATGAAGTTGTCCATGTCTCTGTGATGGTGTTCTTCTGTGGTTCATTTCTGGCTTCCTGCCTATAAATGCTTGGTTATTGAGTGTCTCTTGTTCTCTAATACCAGTAAAGTCTTCTTAAAGAGAGGAGTCTTTGCCATTGTTTAGTACTGAGTATGTCTACAATGTATTTAAAAGGGAAATAAAGAGTATTTGTTCATGTCAAAAGTAGCATTACTGTTTAGTAGCATGTAGCCTTACTTCGGACTACAGAGAAATAAGTAAAGCAGGTAATATTTCACTATTAGATATGTAATCTTTTACTGCTGTTTTTCTTTTGTAAGTGGACATGATCAAATATATTAAATTTTAGTATTTTTTCTCAAAAAATATGAGTAGTACATATTTTTAAAACAAAATGTAAAGGCTCTAAAAGGCTGAGTATTTTTTTCAAAATCTTTAGAAAAGCAATTTTCTTTTTTTATATCTTTTCTGTAGATCTTTAGAAGCTGCTGTGCAGTATGGTCCTATATCCTTATGCTGAATGCAAGAGAGGGTATTTTGTATTTAATCAATACCACACAGATTTATCTAGGATTTATTTTTTCATTTTCTGCAAAACTACTGGTCATTTGTTACTATAGAAAATGTACTACTCTGAAAATTGACCAGGGCATTTGCTGTCAGTTTAAGCAAACAAGTAGCAATGAGAACAAGAAAAACACCAAGAAAAAGGCCTCAAGGGAAAGCTCTGCATAATAAGCTTGAAATTGCTACTGCTGGAAACACTGTTGCTGCTTTTCCTGCCAGGGCTGTCACCTCATTCAACAATTTTAGCTTCCAGCAAAGAGTGGAGCTTTACTTTCAGCATCACTAAAGGCCAAGGCTTGCGCTGCTATATTTCCCAAACTCTGAGGCCACTATGCTCATTGGTACATGGATGGCATTTTTAAAGAGGAAATAGGCCAGGAATAGCCCATGGTCTCAAAAGTTAAGAAGACAAGGTAAAGAGAGGAATAACAAAGCATATAGAAGCCACATTTTTAGAAGAGATCTGCACCACAGAGTGGGAGAACTCATAAATGAAATTAATAGGGAGGCCATGCAATTTAATTGATAACACTTTTCCTAGATATGTAAATCATTCCTGAGATTTTTAGCTCCATTTCCTACCTTCCCTTCTTGCCTGATAAGGAGGAAAGAGGAATTTCATTCTAGAGAGAAAAGCAGAACTCTGGACTGCCTGAGATGCTGATTCCCCCAAGATTAATCCTTGAAGATGGTCTCATAGAAGCCTTGGATACTGGTCAAGTCATGACTAAATGAGACGCACAATGAATGAAACAAGGGCAGAAGAGAAACTACAATGCACAGTATTGTAAAATCTTCTTCTTAACTTGATGAGTTGGGCACATGGATGAATATTTAGTGGTCTTTTTAATGCAGTAAGCAGTTTTTAGTGCTACTCATCTATCTGAGTGGTTGCTGTAGTTACAGCATAACCCTGAGAACTGGCAGAGAGGGAATCGTGTATTCTATGACATTCCCTAGCCTGTCTGAAATATTTCTTGAACATTTGTGTGGCTGAAAGTAGGTGTTAGCTGGAAATGTCTATGACTCTGTACACAGAAATTTATTTCCTAATCCCAAATAGAGATTATCAACCTTACATTTCAGGATTTATCTTGTTTAACCATATTCATGTACCCTCAGATATCTTGTTCATGCAAATGAGTATTTAAGTCTAACTTGAGTCCTGGGGCTTTATAGAGAGTTACGTGAAATATATGAGAATGTAGGTCATAAAATAAACCCCTCATTAGTATTTTAACAAGTGCAGATTTAAGGTCATTTATTTATATAGGTGCTAACTGTTGTAAACCATAGGAGGCTCTAGGGGAAGTTTGTTTATAGAGTCAGTTTACTGGAAAATCAACAATGTCAGAGCTGCTCTAGCTCTAATATTTGGAATGAGTCAGGCTTGACATTTCGAGTTGAAAAGAACGCAGAATTTAGAACCAAGTTAAGAATATACTGGATGGAAGGACAAATTAGATTTTTAAATTGACATGCAGTGCTAAAACTAGGCACAGCTTGCCTGGAATCAGAAAAATGACTAATACAGAAAAAAACCTGGACTTACTTGGGAGGCAGGAATCAGTGTAGGGAATTGTGCAAAATGCTGTAAGAATCCTGAGAAGAAAACATGGAAAGGGACAGGTATTAGGTGGTTTGCAATAAATGCAAAAACTATATTACAAGTATAAACAAACCATGAAAATCAATCAGCTAATATGTTAATATGGAGTTAAGAGGTGAAACAAGAAGAAATATTAATTTTAGATCTCATGCCTCTCAAATTCTGTTCCTGGCTGTTAAATGGATTGTCACATCACAGACAGGATATGATTGCTGTGGAGATGGTTCCAAGAACTTCTGTAATTTAATTTTTGCTGGGTTAATACTTTTTATGTGTTTCCATAAGAGTAAATGGTCATTTTTGTCTCATTCCTTGTTACAACGCTTATGTATAATGTGTTTTTGTCTAAGGACTCTGCAAGTTGTTTATACGTGTTCTTGAGAATACTGGAGAGCCTGCACTTTGTACTGTTAGATTTCAGATGAAAATTGTTCTTTTCCTTATACTTTACATGTTGTAGCTATATGTCAAAATGGAAGGATGGCCTTAGGGAAGGATGGCCTCCCCTGCTTTTAACAACTGTTAAAATGTCTGTGAGCTAAGAATTTTAATACATACCTTTAGGGAATTTGTGCAGTGATCTAAAGTAGTATGACCCTGATAGAATAAGGTAAAAGATGCTTCTAATATCCTCTCATTTTCATTACAGTCATATTTCTATACCTGAACTTGTGTAGGTTTGTCCAGGTGTTTATGTTGTCAGAACATTCAGATTCTCCACTGCAATCTTTCACTGCCAGTTTTGGAATATTCCAAAAACTTTTTGTCCCAAGACTTAGAGAAGAAATACACAAATAATTCTGTTAAATTAAATGTCATTTGTTGGCTGGTTACAAAACTCACATATGCAGTGGAATGGGTAATGGTGGTTCCTGTGCCAGCAGAAATACAGAAATTGCTCCTTCCAGGAATGTACCAGGCATGCAAATTGCTGTAAAGTGCAGGGGAGGGGTATTGCTCTCCTTTTCCTCTGCCCTGTAGATCTGATTGTTGCTAGTGATGCTGGAGGGAAGAAGGGGAAGGAATTGCACTGGGAAGAAGAATTTCTCCTGGGATTTATTGAGATTGAAAAGGATTTTTCTTCCATTTCTGAAACATCAATAGGCTGATTATTGAGATGAGCAGTGCTTGTGCTGAAGGATGGAGGAAGGAGAACAGCTTTAGCTGAGCTGCCAGTACAGAAAAATAAAGAACCTGTATTTATTGCCAAATTCTAGAAGGATTCTATCGAAGCGAATCCACGGAAGCATAGAGATGAATGCCTTGTGTGCTCAATGACTCTTATTACTTCTGACAATAGAGCACGAGGCCTTCTGTAGCAGAAGTTTTGTCTTCAGCTGAATTCCACATCCTTCTGACCCTTGCACCTACGTGCCCACCCTTAGAGCATTCTTGTTCAGCTACGAACTTGAATGCTGCTATTTGTGGAACAGAGGGTTTTCTTCATACAGGTCACCATCAAAGACAGGAAATGTAACAAGGGAAAACTGTTGGCAGCAGCAAGGATCTAGATGCAGCCGATGAAGACATTGCTGGAAGTGAGGATCTCCTTTCCTATAACTGAACAAGCAGTTCTCTCTTTAGTAAACCCCGGCTTCCCTACCAGCCAAGAAGACAACCTTTATTCTTAGATCAGCAGATTCAGTCTCTGCTCAGAGCTAGAGATTTGAGCTAGCTGGCACTCTTGGTGTTCTTGCAAAAGGTTGAGCACTGTATCTCACAGATGCTTCCTTTGTACTGAATTCTGCTCCTTCCTGGAGTTTCAAAATCTGTGAAAATTTTACTGAGTTTGGCAGAAAGGATTAAAGGCAGAATCTGACTCTCTTCAGGTTGCCTAGTTCTTGAAAGAAAAGCATTACTGTGACTCACAGTAAAAGTATTAGTGTTTCTGTTCTTACCTTTATGAATCATGTTAAAACTGATATTTTTGCTATGTTTTTTCATGAGAGCTATAGGGATCACTGGGTTGAATTCTCCTCATAATGTGGATGATCTTGAATCAAGGTTGAATTATTTTTCATGTATACTGATTATTTGCTAATTACAGACGAATAAATTCTACTTCACTGGGCTGAAACTTTGCATGCATCACAATAGAGAGGGAATATTTGTTAGTTCAGGTGTTGAAATTTCTGTTTTATTTAAAAATTCCACTAGGATCTGAAGCCAGTCTAAAGTAATAGATAATGACTGTTTTGGTGACAAATTAAATTTTGCTTTTTACATACTCGCCTCCAGAGTTATTTTTGTTACTTGTGCCACATTTTTTTTAAGTAGCACTTTCTGCCACAATTTAGCCCATGGGTATCTGCATAATCTACAAACAAGTAAGGTCATTAATTGCATCCTTCCTGTTGACAACAAAATATGCATGTGAGCCAGTGCCCACAGATTATTTTATTTATTTTGTAGAACTGTTCAGACCTATTGTGATATATGAAAAGATTTATATTTTCTCATTAGGGCAAAGGTTTAGAAAACCTCAGCAATTAATCAGATTTGGTGGCATTGTTGCTTGTATTTGTGGATTATTAAGATTTCACTTTGGTAGTCTTCATTCTTGTTGATCAAAGTGTGATGTACCTGTCAATGAGCTTCACATTTTTCATGTAGAGGAGTGGAAGGGCCTTGCCTGTAGGTCCCACAGTGAATCAAGGTTAGAATCCAGTGGTCCGTATTTGACCCTTCTGCTCTGCTTTTCCACTTTCCCTGCCATAAAGCTTCAGTACCATATCTTTAGATAGATACCTGCTTGAAGTCTTTGCTTTGGCTGTCAGGTCTCAATCCATAATTGTAGTGACTAAATTAAAGTTCATGCTTTGTTGTACAGGTAAATAAGTAACCTAGGGAAGATTTTTTACATTCAAAATATTTTTTTTTCTCATTTGGTGATTTTTTGCATTTTGTTGCCAGCCTTAATGTGAATTGTATATAGACATGAGAACTTTATTTATTTTGGCGGAGTGAATGTGAAACAGGCCATTCTTGATGTTAAAATATCAGTGGTGACACTTGTTCAAGCATGAGGGGCAGAGCTAAAGCCAGACTTGATAAATTTAGGTAGCAAAATATGAATCAAACCCTGTTAAGAACCTCCTGGCAAACCAAACCTCTGATGTGAACAGGAGCTCTGTTATGATTTTTTCCCCTTTCTCTCTACCATAGTCCAAAATCTAAAGCTCAATCCTGCAAAGTGCTGAGTGTCAGTGAATACCATGTGGGAACTGAAATGTTCAGCATCTTCCAGGATTAGGCCTTTACTTTGGTCCAGATCTTGTGCCATTATGTGATCTGTTGTTCTTAAATGAATAGATTTCTTTCTCTTTCCCCTCATCCTGAAAACTAGGTTATGTTGACTACAAATCCTGGTTGTAATAATTTATTCTCTTTTAAGGCAAATGAAATAAAGCAAGCCATAAGGCATATTTCCCTCATAAGAAGATTAATGTACAGAACTTGATTCACTTATGCTGTCTTTTGTGCTGGTTTGGTGATGTTTCTTTAAGATGAGATATCTGTCTCTGTAAAATGAGTGTATTTTACTTGCTGTAATCTGATACACCATTTCTCTCCCCTTTTTTCTCCTCCCTAAGATTATCGTTGGAGAAACTGCAGTCTTTTGTCTACAGTTAGCTACAAAGGATTTTGAAAACCAAGAGAAAACAATATTAACTGGAGACTGTTGTTATATAAATCCACTGGTGCGAAGGACCATCAGATTCCTTGGTACGAGCAAAATTACTGCTTTCATTTTCTGAATGGTGAGAGTGATCAATTATGTCTTAATTTTGGCCTGGGGAAAATATTCAGGTAATATTTCATGTGTAGTCTTAATTCAGGTGCAGTTTTCCTTTTAGATAGCAAATGAAGCTTTTTGGAAGGTTGGATTGAAAAACAGTTGCAGAAACAGCAGTAAAAGTAGAAAAAACTGGGGCCACTAGAGGGGTAAAAACAACCAACAGGCCTGAAGTGTAGTGAAGTGGAGAAAGGTGGTATCCCTGTGCCTTATCTATAGCTGATAGTATACACACAAACACCAAAATTGAAGACATTGGGATATAAATGTGTGTTTGAGCTAATTTAGCTGCTTTCTTTGGCTGGATATTGTATTATAGTCTCTAGCAGAAAACTGTACAAAATCCATGCTGCATTGGTTTTGGCTAAAACTCCCCCATTGACTTTAGCAGATATGAGCTGTCATCTTTTCTACTTAGTTTGTTCTAAATGTATTTGGAGGGAGAAGTCTCACCACTCAAAATGTGTATTGGACGTTTCCAGATGCTGGTTTTTAATATATGTAGGGATGCCATAGCAGGTCTCAATTCTGCTATTTTCTTCTCTCTCATTGTTGTATCTAAAAGAAACAGCTGGAGGAATGAAGCCTTGGGCCAGCCAATCCTGCAGTGTGCCCCAGCCTCAGGGGAGGGAGGGCATGTGCAGCTGTGTCTGTATTTGCAGTGTTTGTGTAACAACTGTGCCTGCCTTCCCAGAGCTCGATTGCTCCCAGTAAGGAGACTGTCTTGTATAGGTCTGGAGGAGGTGGGGAGTGATGATGAGGAGCTCTTCCCACTCCAGTTCCTCACTGTATAATCAGTGGCTGAGTTTTCTTCCCACTAAGTGGTCCCTTCCTTCCTCACAGAAGCAAAAAAAATTTGGTAGGGGTGGCAGGAGGGAACAAAGGCCTTTCCACTGTTGCAGCAGATGAGGCATCACTACCCATTGTGTGTCCACCTGTGTTGTGCAGCGCACACCCTTGGGACTGGCTGAAAGGCCCTTCTGTGAAGTGACATGGCCAGGCACAATGTGCTGCTCACCAGAGTCTAGCATCTTGGGAGGAATTAACCAGCCAGAATCCCAGAAATCAACCCTGGTCCTCTAGCTTTGCTAAGAAAAATACCGACCTTTATAAATGTATGTTTCTGTGGAATTTCATCTGCTGTGACACTGACCCATTGACGTCCTCATAGTGCCCCATGAAACTGGGATTTGCCAGAACTCCCCCTATATTCACAGTGAATTGGAGTATAGGAAAGGTAAGGTGACTTGCCCATGGAAATACAGGGGGAAATGTATAGCTCAGATGGAACTGGAACAAGCATCCACTGGCTTTGAAACCTGCCAGTCAAGCCGCTGTGTTTGCATGTTCTTCCAAAGCTCATTTTCTATTTACAAAAGGATAGGGAGAGGCCTCAGAATAGCAGAAATCTGTTTTCTTTAAAGTAATCAGATACATGCACTTACATTCTAATGAATGAGTACATGTGCTTAATGCTTTGCTGATATGTCTGAATAGGGAAACTCTTTAGCATAAGTAGTTCCTCAAATTTATAAATGTTTAGCTCATTGTGTTGGTACTGTGATTAACATGCCATGCACAGAGATTTACCCAATAGCAGGCAGATGAAGACAACTGGTACATGGCAGTATTGAATTATTCAGTACTTTATATTCTTTACAGCTGCAAGGAAAAAAAAAAAAGTTTGTCCAGTTTGTGTTATGACTTTACAAGTTACTTCTCCATCAGGGTCTGACCTTGGTTTTCAAGCAGATTTATTGGGTGAAGAATTTCTCTCTGTCACTTCTGTTTAGCTAGCAAGGGCAAAAGTTAGGTACCAGTAGCACCAGCTACCCCAAACAGGGGATATGCATAGCTATGGGGCCTAGGAAAGCAGGCTACTTGCACAAGGAATGAGTGTTCCTGTGAAAGGTGGGAGAGACATCAGGTGTGTGGGTACATTGCAGTGTTGCTGCTGCAGGAAAATACCATCTCCGGCATGAGCCATGGTCTTCAGAGTACAGTACCTAGGAGGATTTTTCATGTTCTTGCATGGAAAAGGCTGGTATATTGCTGTGATAAATGCTATAGATTGTCAGGAAATTTAACTCTTTGTTTCCCTCTTTAGGAATTTACGCATTTGGACTGTTTGCTACGGACATCTTTGTAAATGCTGGACAAGTAGTAACAGGGAATCTTGCACCCCATTTTCTTGCACTTTGTAAACCCAACTATACAGCACTTGGATGTAAACAGTATACACAATTCATCAGTAGCGTACATGCCTGTACTGGAAATCCAGACCTTATCATGAAAGCCAGAAAGACTTTCCCATCCAAAGAAGCAGCACTAAGCATATATGCAGCTATGTATCTGGCTGTGAGTATATTATATTATTTAATATCACTGTATTTTTGAAAGCAAATGGCTGGCACTGTGAGGGGGAGGAGGGAGGAATGGGCAGAAGATAAGGCCCAAAATTGGCTGATTTTCTGCATGCAAACCTTCTGTGAGTTCCTGTGAGAATGATTCATTTGGCTTAATTCTGACAAGGTATAGTGGTTTCTAAGCCTTGAAAGCCAAGACAATGCTAAGAGAGGGCAAGCTGTCCTTGAAAGGTATAATCTGTAGATTTTGGATACCCAGTTCCTTGGTCTACTTGATCCCCATTTCCAGAGTGTGTGGGACAATCCTTTGCTGGATGCTAAGGAGTAAGGGCTGGGATTTCCCCTGACTGGTAGTGGTACTGCTCTGTTCTAACGCAGTGCAGATCAGTAGAACTGCACATGGCCATATTCTTTGGTGAGGTGAAGCAGAAGGGTGAGCTATGTGTATGTCTGATCCCTGCATATTTCTCAAGATACCTGTGTGTCTTTTGGTAGCAGAACTGGTATTTATAGGTACCTCATTTTTCGTGCAAAGTCATTTTGGTTCTTATTATGCAATAAACATAACAAAATGAACAAGACAATCCACTTTGTTTTTCCCTCTCTCCTCTCTTTTACAGGGAGTGATGAACAGCTCTGGGATAAAAAGTGGGGTTTGTTTCCTGAATCAGAGCTGTTGTATAGGTTGTGGAGAGGCAGGGGAGAGGAAGAGTCACGATTTAATCTCACTCAAGTAACTCTGGCTTAGTTTGGAGTGCATATTTTTCTAGTCTTAAGCAGGAGCAAGCACATGTTGTTTCTGTACTGGGGCCAAATTCTCTCCAGCACATGCCTGTGTCTTACCTGACCTGTGCTGGAACTCACAGCCCTCTGCAGCCCTTTGGGGGCTGCCTTCATAATGTCAGTGGGGAACTAGGCAGGTGTGTGTAGCTTTGTGGTCATTGCAGGAGTCAGCCCTGAACGTTCCCTCAGTATTTGAGCAGTGGCCTGCCCAGAGATGTGTGTGTATATGTATATATGCACATGTAGATATATGCATGTGTGTGAGTATGTATTGCTTTTGAGCACATACCAATTGAGCCAGCTTTTAATTCCTGACCAATGGGGAAACTGATACTTGACAACATGGCAAAGATCCCAGTCCCATCTACAGACAGTGTGTCAACTCAGTGCTTCTGCACAGGGTTTTAGAACCAGTTCCTTGAAATCTGCACCACTGATGGTAACATTCACCAGGTTCCTTGTGAGCAATGTCTGTTTAAGAGATGTTGATCACCAGTTAGTACAGGCAAGTGTTTGCAAATAAGAGATGAACAATAATCATGTATTCTAACTTGGGGCAAGTATAATTCTACTAGTATTGTCTTTACTTGGAGAGATATCTAAGGATGAAACACTCTAAATTTGATGCAAGCTATTTTGGAAAATACTCAGAATTTTTCATTTTAATTGCTCCTATTTTTCTCATCCATCTGTAAAGCTGGATTTCCACTCTTGCCATGAGTCAGAGTAACTAGGAAACCAGCTATTCAGCTACTGCAAAGCAGAAAGTAAAATAGTATTAGTACAAGTTAAAAACAAAAAGTGGAAATCAGTAAGGTTTAATACCTAATATAAGTGGCTTTTGACATGAGCAAGAATACTTTATGCAAACCTTGTCTGTGGTCAGTATACAGTTAGCAATATAAAAAATTAAAGCTGCTGGGATCCATTTCATTGCTATTTGCTCTTTCAGTAACTAACAGAAATGAAGTAATAATAATAATAATAGAAATGAATATATCCTATGTCATTACTGTACTGCTGCAGGGTGCTTAACACTGTTGTCATTTAACTAAAGCACTATAAACTACGCTCAGGACTTCTGAGTTCCTGTAGTAGCTCCTTGTTACAATATTGGCAGGTTCATTGTTTTGGTATTTTTTTCTTAAATCCTATTGCATGACTTAAGCTAAAAATGCCATTTATTACACTCCAATGGAAAAAAAATTCAATGTTCCAATACTGGGGTCATGTCCTTACACTGCCATGATGTTTATCAGGATAGTTGGCCCTAAATAACAATTTTCTCATCACTGTTCACTGGAGTAGAAGATTTAAAACAGTAGCCTAGTCTTTGTATGAGCCATGCTGCAACAGTTATTGAGAGCATGGACATAAAGACAGCCATATATTATTCGCTGTTTCATTAGCACATTATCTTTGGTACAAAATGTGCTTTCTCTTTGGTTAGCAGAAATTTTGGAGAGAGGGAGAGATTGTTATGGAATCCATCCTGAATATTTCAGCCAGCTGTCCACAACACAAAACCAGCTTGAAGGAAAAAAATGCGCAGAGATCTCACCCAAGGGTCCTTGCTCTCCCAGGTGGTGAAGTCAGTGCTTTTAGACCTGTGTGATTTCACCAATCAACCCATTTAGAAATGCCTATGCTTTATCTAATAATTCCCATATCTTGTTCCATTTAAGTGCAGCCACGTCCTTATCACTTAGCATCTGTGCATATTGTCTTGTTAACAATAGCATCTTTTTTCATCTAAGTTCTTGAGTCTTGCATTTTTTCCCTCTCCCCCCTTTTGAGAGTGGGTGGCTGCTATGGTAACTCAGAATTCCCCTCCTGCTTGAAAGTATAGTCATTTTCAAATGGTCGTTTTGCTAATATTTAGACCTTTGTAGTGTTTGCCTTCATTGCTTCCAGTGCCTTTTAAGACAAACCTAAGCAGTGGAAATGTTGAGTGGCAGTGCTGTGGTTAGATGTTTTCTCTACCCTGCTCCAAACACAGATGTGATCAATGATGCATTGCCTTTCTGCTTTAGACTTTCAGGTTCCTTCTTTCCAGTGTACCAGTGTTTTCAAAATGAACTACTGTAAATCTGTTCTGAAATCTCTAATCTGCCTGGTGCCTGGATTTTTCCCTTAGATGTCTGTTCTGATCTTACTGGGGATCTTTTGTTTGTTTATTTTTGATTGAGTTGGGTTAATAAGTTGACTGCATCTGCTTTCATTTCTTATTAGCATTGCAGTTCACCCTTTTTCAGCTAGGACAGTAATTGTTACATAGGCAAACAGTGCAGCTTTATTAAACAGTATATAATGGTATAAGCCACATTTTGATAAACATAAGCTGACATAGCCTGGACAATTAGAGATAAGTTTTGAAGCAACCAAGTATGCACGTACTTGGGGTGTTTTCCACAACTGAGATCCAGGAAGTGGAAGTCATGAGTCTTTTTTTGGTAGGCTTTCAAATTGATATATGAAGATTTAGTCAGCCTGTTCCCACAGATTTAAATATAAGATTTGTGACTAACAGTTGTCCTTTGGTACTGCAGACCTAGGGGATTGGTCATTGCTAGCTATAGTTTAAGGGAAATTTTAATTAATTCTATAAATTTTTGCCCTTTTTTCATGTTTTTCTTATTGCATTGCACAAAAGCAGTTGGGTAGGGCAGTGTTTGATTTTTGTGTTACTGCACACATTTCAGACTTGCTTTGGGTTTGTAATGCTAGAGGAACAGGCTTCATGTCTTGAAGCTGCCATAGCCCTTGAGTGTGTTGCTTGCACTGTGAACCCTTGGCCTCAACTATGACAGACAGGACTAACAGATTGTAAAGCCTACAAATAATTTTTTTCTCTCTGCAGAGCTTTTCTTTGGCCCATGGTCATGTTTACTGCAAGGTTCTTGCTCCTGGTATTTTGCTGCATTGATTTTGCTGTTTAGTGTCTTTGTAAGTCACTGGGAAAAGACAACAAGACAGTCTGGATATCAGTGCTGGCAGCATGGTGACATTCCCCTCAGTGTCACTCCTTGATCCAGTTGTAGGTGTAGATCTAGTTTCACCTGTCCTTTGTGTTGAAGTGCCTGTTAGATTCCAGCTAAATGGGCAGCTGCTGAAGGCATGATAGGTCTCCTGGACAGACCTAAGGGAGTATTCAGGAGGAAAAGGACTAGAAGAGCCACATCATTGAATTGACTTTGTTGTCCATCTCTGTTAGAAAATTAAAGGATTCTTCTGGCTGTCTTTCAGGGACAGTGCTAGGAGTGTGGAATTTCTTTTAAGTAGCAGCAAGTATCCCTCAATACTTATAATAAAACATGTTATGAGCTTCACATATTGAGTGTATTGGTTTCTTTCAAATAATAAAATATTACCATTTGATCCAGGAATTTGTCTAAAGACCTCTATAAATTTCATGTCAGTCAGGTCTTCTTTGCAATTCAGTTCCTCAAGAGAACAGCCTCTGTAATAGGTGTATCTTATGGTCTTGGTACAGTGAAAGATACTTCTTTCCTTCTCTGGTTGCTTTACAGTTACTGCTGTGGGGAGCCTATAGTAGGAAAATTAATAGTAAGGCACAGAATTCTAGAGCTTTCTTTTCCTTTTACCAAGTCAGCCCCTGACTTTGAAAGCTAATTTTTGTGTAGGGTCATAAATAGTTAGATCAAAACATGTAGAGAGGAGGAGGCTTCAGAAACACTAAAAGAAATCTTCAGTGGACAGTTGCAGAAGAACCCAGATCATTCAAGACTATGACTTTGGTTTGCTCTAGAAATAGTTTGACCCATTAATTATTACCAAAGGAAACTGAAAAGATTTTAGGGTGTTCAACAGGATTCTAAGTAAACGCTGAACCTGTTTATAGACTACAACAGCCCACTATCTTTTCAGCTTTTTGATAAAAGTGTCTCTTTTCTTGTAAGTCTGATGAATATTAAATATTCCTTGAGTGGAATATTTATAACATTACTTGTATTACTTAAATAGTTCAAGATTATTTCTTTAATTCCAGCACATTGTAAAAGCAAAAGAAAACCTGAGATAATTTATGTTTGAGGTGCTACCTGGGATGGGTGCCTGTACAATGATTTCTTCCTCATTCTTCTTGTTGCTTCATTAGTCATTATTCACTACCCACTGATGGACTGATCTTTGTCAATCTCCCGGACCATCTAAGTCAGGGAGAAATGAAATAGCAGATGCAGAAGGGATCTTCTTACCTGCATCCCTGGACCCCAGGCTGATGAAATCAGGAAGGAAAATTATCTTCCTTCCTGGCTGGAGCACCCAGCCTGATATGTAGCTCCAGTGTAACTAAAATGGGATTCTGAGACCTGTTACACCTGTGTTTGTGTGCATAGATGTTGGTGTGGGTGGGTCTAAAGATAGCTGTAAGATGCCTAGAAAGAATTCGCAGCATAGCCCAGGAATCCACTTTGTCCTGCACTTTACATACAGTTCCTGTTCTTCTCTTAGCATGTTTTGGAATGATTTTATTTATACTAGATTTAGGACAAACTTTACATTCTTTACTTGCAACCTGACACTTTTGAAGGACTTTCCCAATACAAGCTAAATGCCAAGGCTGTGATTGTTCCTTATACTCTGGCCTGAGCCAGTCACATCAGAAACCTCACAGGTAGCTTGCTTTGTCTTTGGTGGTGATGATAATAATTTCTTTCAAATTCTTATTTTCAAACCCACATCAGTTAAAGATTTAATTTCCATTTATGAGGTCCTCTACAGCTTCGCTTCCAGTATCTTAAAGACTGAAGGTCAAATGTTTGTGTTTTTCTGAAAATCTAGTAAATACTGTTATATTGTGTGGTCAGGTAACAATCCACCTCCTTACATGACTTTCTGCCATGTCACATGACACATGACATGTGTCTGCTTACTGGTGACAGCTCTATACCTTTTAGTATTAAAATCCTATTTCAGGCAAAAGGAACATGACAGCAAAAGTTCTTTGAGAGAAGATTCACTACTCTTCCAATGTTGCAGGTGAATGTGCAGCCTGCTATATTAATTCTAACTGCTGTATCAATCCTTGACCTACATACAAAATCTCTGCTGTTGGTCTTGCTGTTGACTAATTTAAAAGTTTTCTTTCATTAGAAAACTCCTCTCCCAATTTTTGTTCTTAAAAGGAATGGAGATGAAGTTGTTCAGTAAACATCTTTAGCCATGTAAAAAGTTATATTGTCATTCATTCTTACTAATGTTTTAAATCACTGAGCTATTTTCCTTTGTTGATGCTGCATTTAATATTTATTAAAAGTGAAGCATCCTGTCATCTTTTCAGTTGTTTATTACTTGTCAATTACTGAGTGTGCTGGTTTATAGTTTTTCCACCAGAATCAAGAAGAAAACAGCTGCTTAATTATATTAATTATATTTTATTCTTAGTGTAAAACAGGTCTTTGACTGAGTTGACTGTGTTAATATATTATACAAGAGGCCAAGTTTAAAAATGGATATCTATGAATCCTGCCTTGGAGGAGGTTATATTTGCTATATAGAGCTTTGCAAATCTCTGGCTTTTTGTCACACTGTTTCAGTAAAGTTTGGACCTGTTTTTATTGATTCTCTTGTATTGTAATATAATGCTATTCCTTGCATGAGTGGTACCTGTTCTTTAAAGAAAAGATAGAAATTTTACCTCTGCTGGCAGAACCCTCCGGTTATTTCAAATAATGAACTGGGCTTCACAACCATGACCACTCATATAAGGAGCAGTCCATTGGCAAATGGAAATCTCTACTCATGTGATCCACAGCATGAATCTGCCATTGGTTTTCCTCAGTGCTTTGAGTAGGGATTTGAAGGACATGCTTGGTTGTAAAAATATCCAGAGAATTTTATGCAGAACATTTTTTGGGTTCAAAATGTTTCAACATTTTGTATTAAAAATGTTGAAATTTGATTAAAGTACTGCAGAATCAATTATTTGTACTATAATGTGTTTTGTCTCACTAAAAATTGAGATAATCTTCTTGGGCAATGACCAGTTATTCTAGGTTACTGAAATAAGTCACCTTGACCTGCCTTAAACAAGCAAGTTTTTCCTTTTCAGTAGTCATTTCAATTTAAAATAGCACAATACAGAATTAAATTCAAGATAGCTTCCTTCTAACTCCCCTGTGTCAACTCCACCCAAGCTGTATTTGAAATTTGATTTTCTTATTGTGTATTAAAAATATTCCAGTGTTTTTCCTAGCACCAGCGGTCCTAATATGCAGTGTGAATGTGGATAATGGTGGTAGTATCCAGTAGAACAATGAGACTTGCTGAAACAGATGGTTGCTGAGTTAATTCCATGTGCAGTACTCTATCTATAGCTTGGAGAAAACCAGTGGGGCTGAAAAGCTGGATATTAATGTTACAGTTCTCTTATCACCTTTCCACATGGTAAGAGTAGCTCACTGAAGGCAGCCTGCAAAAATACAAAGAAATAAAAGAATAATCAGCAAAGGGAGAAAGATGGTTTCTGAAATGGTCTAGAAAGAAGAGAGGAGAATGTGGCTTGCAGATAAACCCCAAAAGTCTTTTTTGCAAACCTTTGCTTTTTATGAATTAGTGGAAATCTTTCTACTGGTTTCCTGTTCATCATATAAAGTACTGAGGTTTGTGTTGCACTTCTCTGATGTTAGTTTGAGGTTAGTTTTGTTTCACCCTCTAAGCCATGGCATGGCTCTTTCTCTAGTGTTTTGAACAAAATTACTATTAGATGTTACTCCTTTTAGACAAGTGCTGACCACTACTTCTTCACTTAATTTATTAACTTAATTTATTAATTTATTAATTCTTCACTTAATTTATTAATTTAGAAACTGTAGCCACAGATTCTAAACTGCTTCTTGGCTGGATTATTGCAGCACTTTGTAAACTGATTCCCTAGTATATTCCACCAAATTTTCAGACAGTACAAAAAATCCTCAAACAAACCCAAAGGACTGCTTATTTGTTGGCCAGAGAAGTGGTACTGGTTCTTCAATGCAGACTCATCTGTTTTCTTTTGCAGTCTGAAGTGATGGAATTACAGAATTGGAATTGCCAATGAAACTCCATAGGAAATACATTCTTCTGTTCAAAAAATTTAAATCCTGTTAAAAATTTGAAGATTCAGGGTTTCAATTGTTTAATTACAGAAGCATCTTCTGCAGAGAGTAGAAACTTCTTTTGTCAAAAATCTTGTTAGTTGAAGTATAATTTTTTCTGGAGGATAGGGAGAAGAGGTGTTGCAAGCGGTCTCAATGCCAAGATTCAAGAGACTGGAAAGTCAAAGATTTGGTATTAGTTTCTTCTATGAGCTCATCAGGGCTTGGAAAGTGCCGGGTTAAACCTGGTGGTCACTAATTCACTCTTTGGGCAGAAGAGCTGCTCTGTTATCAGGCCCTACATTAATATTGCACAGGGAGAATTAGATTGTAGCAGGGCAAATGGATTTCTCAGGCTGATGCACAGAAACCTGCAGCACTTAGGTTGGTTTGTGTGAAGAACAGGTTGTATTATTTCAGCACTGGTTGAAACTATTATTATATTCACTGGTTGAAACTATATTTATAGAAGTAGATGCTGGCATTTAGTTCAATTTCCACTGCTCTTTGACACTGTTTTTTTACCTTTTCACTGATTTTTGACAAATCATTAATTAGTCACATGAAGAAGTGGTATATAAGAGAGAAAGGCTTTTGCTAATAAAAGCAAGGTCGTTATGTGTTCCTTTTCTGACTCTGCCTGGCAGCTTGTAATTAAAAAAAATCTTTACTTTCAGAGTAAAGATCTTTTTCTGTTACTGTCAACGCTGCACAGTGAAAAATCAGTCTCTTTACTTCTATGCATTAATAAATAAATACACAGACTGAGAGTAATCAGATAGGATTGTCCAGGTAGGCTTTTCAGGTTCATGTAAAATGCAGTTTTGCTGTATGGTCTCTTTCTTTTTCTATATCCCTAGGAAAAGGGTGTGATGACTTTATCTACTACTCTACCTCCTAATTTCTTTACACCCTACCCCCACTCCAGAAAAAAAAGCACCATAGTCTATTCAAATAAAATATACAGCTTTTATTCACCAATTAGTGGGAGACGTCCATCAGTCTTACACTTTCTTTTTTTCTAATTTTCAGATGTATATCACCAACACAGTGAAAGCCAGAGGAACAAGGCTTGCAAAACCTGTTCTGTGTTTGGGTTTAATGTGCTTGGCCTTCCTTACTGGAATCAACAGAGTAGCAGAATATCGAAATCACTGGTCAGACGTAATAGCAGGATTTGTAATTGGAATATCTATAGCAGTATTTTTGGTAAGTGTGTGTCTGTGTCACTTCTGTTTGAAAAAATCAATGCGTATCTCAATGTATCTCTAAAAAAGCCTTCAGATAACTAAACTACAAAAGACATGTTTCTTAGGTTTTCTAATTAGTCATCAGTTTCCTTAGTAGTAGTTACATACACAGAAATGTGAAGTCAAGAAAGGACTGATCCAGTTGCCTCTTTTGACTTCCATATAAACCAGATTGTAGCATTTCAAACAGTAGTTTTTGCAGCAAGGTCCACTTGCAGGAAGTATGTATTCCTCAGAATAGCACATAGTTATGATTTCATGTATTAAGTATTAAATTCAGTAGAGTAGTACCCACACTGATCAGAGAATAGGTAGCACTTGTTTTTTTGGCTTTACAGTAACTCTAATGAATTTATTTCATCATGATCCGGGTTTATGTTGAAATTTCATATTAATCTGTATAAATTTTTTTTTTTTTCGCTTAGTCTTTTCCTTTTCTGGAGCTGTGTTCCAAAACCAGATAGTTAATTGCAGTTGCCAATGACTACAATGTGTCAGAAAACTACTTCTAATCTATTAATCACTAATATCTGCTGTGCAAGACTATTGAACAGAGCAGTCACTGCTGTTTAATGCCTGTAGGTTTGTCTGCCTGGCAGCTTGTAATAGTACTAAATACACCCTTGAAGTTTTTCCCCATGAAAATACTTTTGAGTTTGACTCTTGGATTGCAGGGTCTTGGTCTCAAGATCTTGGATCTGAAAGCATGGCTTGGCTGAGAACCCTGCCAGGGATGGCTGGGATGGGTGTTTTCACTCCTCTAGACATGCAGGGTAGCTGTAAGTCTCCTTTAAAGTACATCTGCTTGCACTTCCAAGTGTTCCCTTCCACACAAGGTGTCCAGTAGCATGACATCAATTTTAGTTGTGTTTTGGAGAAAAGGCAGTTGGCAAACATTGCTGCTCAGCTGAGTGCCGGAATTAGTAGAAGCACAAACTGTTACATACCACATTCCTTAGTCCCTATATGAGAATCTGCTGCCCTGAGCAGGTTTAAAGTTGCATTCAGACCTGGGCATGGTCCTTGCCGCCTTCTTCCCTTTCTAACTCTCTATTTGAGTAAGATGAACACTGATATGGCACTGGCCTTCCCAGGAGTTTAAGGTTAATGCCATGTGAGGCTGCAAGACATCTCTTCATGAGATTCATAATAATTGGTAATAATTATGCAGCTTCAGTAACAGATTCTCTTTTAGATAAGAGGTTTTTTTGGGTCTCAAATGATGCATGTACCAATAAGTTGGTTAAAAGTCTTTTATCTTGAAATATTAATTAAGGATTTTCTGTAAAACATAAACCTCACATTTCAGTGTTTCTACTGCAAAGCTGTGACTAAAGATGGTGTCATTTCTGCCTCATGATAATGGTCAGGATCAAAGTTTAAAAAAATGAGTTGTTCCTTAAGTATTCTGTTTATCTTCAAATCCCTTCTAGGTTGTTTGTGTGGTAAATAACTTCAGAGGACGTCAGCCAGAGCACGAACATTCTCGTCTGGATAACCTGACCCAGATGCCCATGATCAGCATACCCAGAGTAGAAAGCCCTTTAGAAAAGGTAATGTCTGACGTTTTCAAAAACAGTTAAATAAAACATAGCTTTCCTGGAAGGATGATCACAAACTATCCTGACAAGAGCACCAAGGTAATCAGATTTAAAATAAAGAAACACGTCAGTGAAAGAGAAAGAAGGAAAGAATTAAATTCATTGACACCCCTTGGGAGGCTCTTCATGTTGTCATTTCACTGCCATAGGTGCTGCTAAGCCTATGGAGTCAGGCTGAGTAGATCTGAGGCCCTCTTCCCTTGTGTTCCTCAGTAAATGTGATCAATACACTGCCTGATAGTCCAAAGAACATAGAAAGTTCTTAAAATGCTTAGAAAGAAAGTCTGACTTGTGGCCCAAGGGGTTTTGCAATTCAGGTTCAAGTGGCATTTATCCTATTTATTTATCCTATTGTTTGTGGTATGTCCTCAGCCTGGTGTAGAGAATGGGATGCAGTCCCTTCTGGATCAGCTGTGGGGCTTCTACCATCAGACATGTGCTAAGCCCAGGACAGGGTGCCCACTTGAAGTGAGAGTAACTCGCTTCAACTACAGGGCATAGAGTAACTGCACTAAGCCCATGATCTCTTGTCAGAGCACAAGGGATTTTAGACTAGGATATGCTAATGAGAGTCTCCTGGGTATGCCAGGACTTTCTGCTTGAGTGTCATAGTAAAATTTATTTTAGTTTGCTGTGATAGGTAAGATTGTCTAACAAATTTTATGAGTAAATACTGAAATAGATAGCATAACCAAATACAGAAAATGTTTTAGACATTTTTATCAAGGGGAAACTTTAAACTAGTAATGCAAAGTTTAAAGGAAGGTTTACTTTTTCTAATGAACGTATCTGTCATTATTCATTAAAATCTATTGGGTTATGTCCATATTTGAGGATAGTAAACAATTCTACACTGGGTAGAAAGGTAGGGCACCAAAAGTATTTTTCTGTGGTATTGTTTTAATTCCAGATTAATTCTGATAATTTTTTTTATCATGTTCAACGTCAGAAAGGTTTTCAACCACTTTCCAATCTGTCTTATTCACTTGAAAGTGGTGGAAGTTGTCCTTCAGTAAGAATTACTGCTAGTTCTGGGTTTTTTATTCCTTTCCTTGAAGAGAAAGAAGATTTCTTTTCAGAATGGTCTGACATGCCTCTTTTGAACCAAATATGTCTAAGCTACTTCTGTTGATGTCTTGTCATAAGGAGGTCAGAGTCTCATTTGCTTGAACAAGCATTTAGATGATGAATGTGTATCTTCAAAATAATCCATTCAGTAAACTTTCTGTAAAATGTCAAAACCAAACAAGCTGTCAGTTGGCCTGGAACATACCACACTAATAAGAACATGTTTTATTTACATGCTGGGCTCTCATGCAATAAAAGCCATTTCTGTGGCTCAGGAGTCATCATAGGTAATAAGTATATATTCTCTGGATATTGAATTTTTTTTTTCTGGGGATAAAGACTTCATATTAACTTTTATGTTTCTATGTGATTTGAGAATTTCTCACTCATGATCAACAGTTCTTTTCCTGAGACTTGGCCTAGTTTGAGATGCTGTGGGGAAAGCTATGAGAGAGTGTAGGAGGATGGTGGCAGGAATAATATTTGCTCTACTTGAGGATAGCCACTGCCATTTGTGATCTGCCCAGGACTCTATTATATGAATGAGCTTCTTTGCTTCAGAACCCATATCCTTATGGCACTAGATGGTAGCTGTTTGCTATCATGCAGCTTCTCTCTAGATAATTGGGGACTGACCACAAAGTGATACCCCTTGCTGAGATCCCATTTTATGGGTCCATCTTTGTCTGTGTTGCAAAGCCTTTCTCCTTTTCAGACAGAGAGGATCGGATGCAAGGTGAAGGCTTTGATAATTGTTTGGAAATGCTTTCTTCTGATTCCACTTCCAGAAAGTTTAAATTGAATTAGCAAATAATTGATGAAGTTACTTACATGTGAATATTTTAGGTTTTGAATGTCTATGGATATTTTTACCTTTTTTAATGTAATTATTTTTGTTTAATCTAAAGTTTTAGATAGAAGACAGACCCTGTTAAATAAAAGGCATTAAGAATAATATTTCAGGGAACTAAGGTCTAAATTAAGTTAGCTAATTTCAATTAACTACCATTGCTACAAGAAATCTTGAATTAATCTTTGCTTTTTAGCTCTCTTCTTATTTTTCATCATTTGTTTTCCACTGGAGAGAGAGTGATGCTAAATAATTTGTGTGCTATTTGCCTCTTCCTTCTTTAGACACATGAGTTACTTTTCACTACATTTCAGTTAGGACTGTTCCAGTTCAATGTTCTGATTGCACATAGATTTACATTTTGCTTATTTTAAAACAGTTTTTTCCTTATTTTCAGTCTGCAAGCTCCTGTGCCAATATTAAAGACAGGTCAGAAATTAGCAACTGGGAGTAGCACAAATCCTAACTGTCTGAAGTTATCAAAAGCTAAGGCAGTGCAAGCTGGAAGCAATGCAACTATGTGACTGGTACTAAAAAATAGTAACTATATAGGTGTTTGGGAGCAAGCAATTAAAAACTCCTGCCCTAAAGAATGACTTCATTAGAAATGCCTGCCAGATAGGACCCCACTCATTTCTGTTTTGTAATAAATTCACCCGTTAATGAGTCAGCACATCATGGACACCTTGAATCACATTACTTTGCTGTTTCCAGATCTTCTGCTTGCTATTCCAGTGCTTTCTCCATAGAGAACAAATGCTTCTGGCATGCTCACCATGCTGCCACTGTCTTGAGTTCTGGTGGAGATCTAGGTACATTTGAAGTGCACTTAACTAAGCATAAGCTCTTGTAGTACTCCAAACTGAGCTGCTGCTTCTGCTTAGTGACAAGGTCAGATCACTGTTCTCATGACCCTTCTGTTTCATTGTGGTGCTTTCAGATGATTTAGCTGTTCTGCATGGGTACCCATGCAGTCAGAGAAACTGTAGTTGCAGTGTCTCCTTGAGGGATCCTTGCCAGAACCTGCTCAGCCATGCAGACTTAGTGCTTCTACTTTAACTATAATCGTCCTCAGAATTAATGAAAAGAATGAAAGCCAAGGAACCTCATCACTCACCCATCTGCTTCTGTTTCTCTTCTGTCTCTGACTTTTTTCATCTCTTATGAGACAATTGGTGTTTCAGTTAGCTTCCTTTCTCCTACAGAAAGGAAGCTCTCATCCTGCCCCAGTCAAGGTTAGAGAGTCCTGTTCTTTTGCAGAAATTACTGAGAAATGGGGATATTTTGGATAGTACCAGATAGTACTCTGGAAGAGTTTGAATGTTCAGCTTCATCCAAGTGCAGTCACAAACTGTGTTTCCTTTTTCAGGGCAGACTTATATTATTCCATGCAAAAGTCATCTGAAATTGTCCAGGGTTTACAGAGGTCTCCTACCCATCAAGTAGCAGCTTATGATTCTGCTAGTCTTATTTATTTTTTATAAGTATTCTAGCTTTGAAAAAATCAAATACAAATACAACATGGAGCCTTTCAGGACTAATGGAGGCAGTAGATAGAATACTGAAATCGAAGGTTTCAGAAGGAAACACTGGGTTGGGAGATGCACAATGGTTCATTTCCTGTGAGATGAGATAATTATTGTGTGTGATTATCAGTGCTTTCTGTAGCTATTCAGTATTACTTATTTGCACAGTGGGTTCTTGGCAGGGCTCTGTTTGACAGCTAAACAGCATTTATTCCCTGAGGTTCTGCTTGGCATTCCTTCATACTGCTGCTTCTGTCAGCAGTGCCCAAACCTTCCCAAACACAGTCACTGTTCCTTGTTGCAATGAAGTTTCTTATACTCCCCCATAGGACTGGCTATCCAGCATGACTGAACTTAAAAGAGATAATTAGGTGCTCTCTCCTTCTGCCATTTCCAAGTTTTAATGGTCATAACTACTTGGAATTCCTCTCACAGTATGTGGCATTCTTGATGCCCATCATATCAGTCTTTAGTGATATCAGGGTTAATTGTCTCAGAACTCTTCTTGAGTTTGATACAGTAATTATTGTTCTATTGTGTTTGTGCCAAAGGTAATGATGGCGATAAAACATTCTAGCAATAGTAAATGTAGATATTGCAATGAATTCTGCTAGTATTTTAAGACTGGGAAAGCTTTCTTCTTCAGAATTCAAGGAGTATTGTTTTTTCGATTTACTCCATCTTGATTACTCATGAAACACAGAAAAGCTTCTTCAAAATATAAGAAAATTTTAATGCTCAATGTTACTGCCATTTTTTTTTTTTAATTTTTTTTTTTTTTTTTAATTAAGCATGTTGGTACCAAGTCTTCAATTGTTACGTGCCCTGGTGTGCGCACAGCACCATGGCCTAGGGAGCCTGGCCTGCTCTCTGCAGCTCTCCAGGGATATCACCTCTCACTGAGCTCACAGTAAAAGCAAAACACAATGACACTTTAGCTCATTATACTATGGGCAGATGGGGACAAGGGTTGTGTCCATTTTTGTGGCTTCAAAATATTTCAGTTGAGAGGTCTCCAATACTGTAGTGCTTGATGTCCAAAAGCATCCATAGATGTCTGTGGCATTCTCCTTTGCTTTACCAGGTTCTTCTTCTCAGGGTCAGGATTAAAAGCGAGAGAGACAGAATTCTTGTTTGGACTTGGATGTTTATTCTTTCTTATCTCAGTTACAGTCTCACTGACTATGAGTGCTTCTACATGCTAAGCTAACAAGGCAAAAATGGAGTACAGAGTAAAGTCTTCAAGGTCTTTTAAGCCTAAACTGCCCAATTATGACATGCCAACTAATATATTTTAACTTCTAACCCAATAAGTAATCACCCATGTCCCACACTGAGGGTTTTCTCAACCAATCACACAAAATCACCCAAACTTGTGAAGAAGAAGAAGACGACTACACCCTAAACCCTCCATCTTGTTACATATATATTATTTTAACCCACCACCTTAAATTCTAAATTTCTCACCCTGTGATATAGCACACTTCTATTCAACTATACACTCACAGACTCAGTGCTGTCACTCAGTTTTGGAAGCCTTTTCCATTGCCTCAGATCAAATGTAGTGTATCTTTGAGGATCATTCCCTGTCAGCACAGAAGTCTGAAATTCTCTGTGCCCAGAGTTCCAACAGGTGTCCATACTTGTTTCTCCAGGATGTTCTGATGAGAGCCCATGTGCTTACATCAGCTTATAGGCAGGTTTTGGCATGATCATTCTTTCTTAATAATACAGTCTCCTTAAGGAGATACAACATAATACTGCTTCACACACAAACCACAAACAGATACTCAGGAGAGTCAGCTCATAAAAAATCATAAGCAGGTTTGTTTCAATGTCAAACATTTGAATTTTTATTCATGTCCTAATCCTCTGCTTAAATCTGCTTCTGAGAGATTGTACAAGAATTGTTTCTGATGGAATGCAAACGGTGATCACTACATCTAATGCTCAGATAAACTAACGCTTAAACACGGGAAGTGGAACAATATATTCAGCGTGACCTCCTCAAACGTACATATTGTAGGTGTTGCAGACTCATGGCATTAGTCACAGTCAAGAAGATGCTGTGCAAGGAAGCTCCCTCAAAGCACGCATCCGTAGATTCTTCTGGTGGCTGTCAGGGCCGGAGCGCTGCGGGCGCCGTGCTCTAAGGCAATAACGTATGTGTGTGGGAGCGCCTGGGCTGGGCTGGGCTGCTGTGCAGGGCACCTCACCTCGGGGCATCCCGGGGCACTGAAACTCTCCTTTGGCCACAAAAAGCAGAAAATACACTCTGCTGAGTTGTATGATAACATTATTATTGTTGTCTGATCAGTTATCGTTTGCCTCGAGTACTACAGTAGTATTTTTCTACTTAACAAACTCTACTGTGGGAAAAATTACAATTTTACAAATACCTGTTTTCAAAAAAAGGAAAAATTTTCTTTTCAGGACAATGAGTATTTTTGAATGTCAAAGCAAAAAAAAAATTAAGCTAAAAATATTTAATATATATAATGAAAACTGCAAATCACAAAAAAATTAATGCATTTTTTCAATGCTTTGACATTATAGCATTGCTTATCAACAGAAATTAATTAAAACTTTACAGAAGATATACAGGTGTGGATCATTTTCCCCAGAAGCCTGCACACAAGGCCTAGCCTTTGGCTTTCCCTTTTTTTGTTAGTGGTGTGAGAGCAGTTACGATGCATGCTTTGCTCACCAGCCTGGTACTGTTCTCTTAGAATGGATGGTACAAACGCTGGTCTGCCTGTCTGTGAGACTGCTGCCATTGAGCAGACCCTCAGCATTTCTGATTCTTTTGAGAACTATAGGGAAAATAATTTCCCATGGAGTTGGAAAAGCTGAGGGCTTGTGCATGGTTTTTTGCTTGTCTTCCTGCATCTGTGTGAATCTGGTTGCTGACAGTAGTTAGTATCTCACTCTGACCCTTGTCACAGCAAATCTAAGCAGAAGTAAAAGAGTTGAAATGTAGTTATTCCAGAGGGATGCTGTTTGTTTGGGGTTTTTCTGCAGAGTCTCAGCAAGGCTTATTTGTAGTCTTGCCTGAGACGAGAGCATGAAAAAGCATGAGTAACCAGACAGTTGCATGAATTTGTATCAGTGATTCTTGCCGTCAGCAAGTGATTAATTTTGACCTAGTTATGCATCACCCTGCTGAGTCCATTGGAAATGAATTGACAACCCTTCAGTAGGGTCCAAATCAATAGGTCTATGATCAACAACTTTTTGAGGGCTTATTGCAGAAGGAGGATTTTCATCTGTGTTATTGTATCCCATGTTCTTCGTGTCTTCCCAGGATGGTGACCTGTTCATTTTGGAAGTATAGCTGGCAGGAGTGTGAACCACATTTTTCTTTTCCTAAATAATCGTTATCCACTATTGAATCAATGCCACATGAAAGAGCATTTGGTTCTCTGCATCGCAGATAAATGTGTGTCACTTAGAGACAGGGATGGCACATAGCAGGACTTGAAAGAATTGATTGAAATAAAGAGGAATTCTTTGTTTCCTCCCAATTCCTCATTTTTAGACCATCTTATATATGAAAAAAGTGAATAATTTTAGATTGAGGGTAGTTTAATTTGACAGGATGACTTTTGAGGTCTAAATAAAGAAAATACAGTAAATACTATGAAGAAAATGTCATCATAGCCTCACAGCAACTCCAGAGTCATTGAGTTTGCCCACTTGTATCATCTTTTGTATTCTCAAAACAGAAGAGAGACAGCCAAATAAAATGCTTGGAGTTGATTTTTTTTTTTTTTTTCTACTTAGGAAGTCAAATTTTGCATTTCTTCTGCAGAATAAAACTCTGCAAGCAATTACTATTTTTTTGCTGAAAATTTTTTCATAGAAAGTTGCACTCTTTTTTTACCCTAATGGTTTTTTAAAAAATCTGGCTATGGTTTAATAATTGCTGTTTATTTAAAAGACATAAATTTTGTATTGGGGAAGAATATACATAGATGCTTGCTGTTAAGTAGTATTCTTTTATGAAAACTGTCATAAAATACAAAAAGAACTTTGCTAGAGCTAAAATGCATATTGTAGGGGAGGTGGAAGAGCTTCTCCCCCTGGACTCAGTACAGTTCTGGCACACTGAGAGAGGGAGCAAAGCTGCCAGGCTGGCTTGGAGATGGGGGCATAAGGGGCAGCTCTCCAATCAAAGAATTTCTAATTTCCTCTCTCTAATGCGAAAAGCAAAGATGCCTGCCTATCTCCCCCTGCTCAGGCTGATTGACAAATATTCAGGTAATTTAAAGAACCAAGAAATAGAAACTTACATGGTGGGCATTGTTTCTATCCAGCACTTTTTATGCTGTGTGACAAGAGATTTTCTGGAGGACTTCCCTTAAGCAAAAAACGGGCAGTCCTACTCTCTCCAGGTTATCCACCCTTCCCCCTTCTCCTCACAATCTCCTTTCTTCTGAGTTTAATCATCCCCAGAAGGCAAAGTGATGAGAAGAATATGCAGTGCTTTGGTTGGTGTTTTACTCTGTGCATTTTTTATGCTTGGGAACAAATACATGGCTTAAGATCAAGGTTCCTTTTACTAATTTCACCATTGCATGTTGAGATGGTGGCAGTCAAAGATACTGCATGCCCAAAGGGAAATATGCTTCCTCTGGATCCTGCACTTCACTGTGTGGTTGACTTCCCCTTCAGATGTTTGCAGAGTCACTTGGTTAGGTTCAAGTATGAAAAAGTAGCCAAGTTCTTTGGGATGCTGTAAGGTTTTAGAGTTGCACATACAATGTTCATGTTCCAATGCACATCTCAGTGTTCCTAAGAATCGTCCCGTTGAAGGAAAGAGGAAAATGTTCTTAGATTGCAACTGGACACTGGTGATTCTGGGGAAAAAAAAAAAAACTTAATATGAATTCTTAACTGCCAAATGCCACTTTGCATTTTGCTGCTTGATTCAGTGCCATTGAGCTCATGGGGAGAAAATAATCTTTTAAAAATTAATATTAAAATTGTATTTACACTGAAATAGAGTACTATACTCTGTCAGAAACTGTTATTTTAATTTCCAGGAATTTTGTTTTCAATTATGAATAACATAGCAATAAAAGTACAGCTAACTCAATTATTCACATGTAATTTAAAATTAAATGCAATTTAAAACAAACCAAAACCATCTAAAATTAAAATATAATAGAACCATCACACATAATTGCTTTGTTCAGCATACTTCTATCATACTACTATCCAGTCTTTCAGCAGTTAAGATTTGCTATGGGAATGGGTGAGAGCACTGCAGTGAAAATCAGTTTTATTTACATCATCCTGTAATAGCCTGCAAGTACAAGGCTTCAAGCACAGGAGGCAAAAGTTTTCACAATGGTGACAGCTGTGTATCTGTTTGGTTTTATGGTTTTTATCTGTTTGTTTTTCCTTTAACTCGTAGAACCACATCACGGCCTTTGCAGAAGTCACATGATGTTGACGCTGATGTATATTCACTCCATTGGACTTCATCTCTTTTCACAGCCCACACATGATATTTGCAGTGTATCAAAAATAAGAAATTTTTAGAAGTCCTATTTCTGACTTGATTTTTACATCACTAAAATGATATCAACATTTTGAAGAATTCTTAAATATTAGAACGTCACTTTACTTTCTAGGAAAAATATTAACTGTTTACTTTTATGATGGAATGGGACAAAACTGAGCACTAATTATCTGACATTACCCTCTATTTTGGCTTCTCATTGTTTTCAATGGTTCATGTACCTATTCCAACAGTACTTTGTATTTTGATTTAACTTTGATTTTTAAAATCTACATTTTTAATTCAGCATGAACTTGTTTCCATTTGAGGCAATTTCAGTGTATAAAAACTAGCAAATATTATGTTCTGTATGAAAATGCTGTTTGCACATTGTATTTCGCTGTATTCCATGTAAGATATCATTCAAACAGTATGTTATATGTAAGACTGGTGCTTCTGCTTTTGAAGAGAAAAAAATGCCAATTTTTACTGTAATAAGTATTGTATCATAATTAAAAGTTTATTTATTTGGATATTTTCCTGACATAATTGTAGTTGAATTGTTGTTTTGTAGTTCTTGAATGTCTTGGATGACATATATGTATCTAGGTTAAAAGAAATGAGAATAATATAGAAAGTTTGATCTTTGATATATTCTTTGTTACTAATGATACCCCATGAAAGGTTAAGGGCTCATTCTTAGCTTAGCATATCTGATGGGAAGCCATGCTATTCATAAATCATTTAAACAAATTATTCAAGGCAACCTGCATCTTCTCATGATTGTTGTACTCCCTGATACTATGCTAGGAGAATGGGTGCTAAGACAAGAAGAGGGTCACCAGCTTAGTGAGAAAAGTTCATCTGAGTTTTTACTCTCCATTTTCATGGAAAACTCACAATAAAAACAAAATGGCTCAATTAATTCTTTTTTCAGCCTAAGTAACCAGGACAGGCAGACTTTGTCTCCACAAAGCTTTTTATATCTGTTTGTGTTTGAGGCTCATATTCTTTAAAAAAAGGGAAAAAGTCCTCTGCCAGTCTGCATGGTATTGACGAATTTATTTTTCCTCAACATCAGCCAATGTTACCATATCTCTGTTATTGCTGTGGATATTCAGATTAAGCCTCCCCTTTGGAAGAGTCTTGCTGACTATTCATAGTGAAGTTGTCCTATCAAAATTGAGCACCAAATGGATCTGAATATTGTAAATGCTGAAGACATTCTTAACATCTGCCAGAAAGTTTCCCTCTGGCAAGAGCTGATAAAATGTTAGCATTATAGAAACCTTGAGAATACTACTGGTCACTGCAGGCTGTTGAGCATTTTAGGCCTTAAATTTTCCAGAGTTCAGTGTATTTCCTGTGCATTAATCATTGTTAGAGTATGTTTGGAACACAAGGATGTAGAATCAGGTATATTTTTTCTATGATGAATTTTAATGCGTTCTCACATATTCATCAGGTAATGCCTGCTTTTACTTTTTATTTTAACCTCTGCTTTCACTAAAATACAACTACCTAAAGAGTGCTTGGCAAACAGGGCAAGGCCAAGTCGTCTCTGAGTGCAATAGAGCATATGCCACGAAGTCATTGTGCTAAGCTGAGAATTAAGAGATTGAAGAAATAGATCTGTGGGGAGAAAAGACCTAGAATAGAGTCCTTAGCAACTAGGTTACTTAGGTGATTGAAAATCCACCTTTATTAGACTATCAACTGTGTTTACAAAATTGTAGTAGATCCAAAGTTTGTATCACCGTGTTAAGCTCACTTACCCTGCTCTTAGTCTAGCTAGTTAGGTTCCAAGGTACTAATGATTTCTCTGTGTGCAGATTTAAATGAAATCTTCACTCATTTTTGCATGGTAGCAAATCTGCATTTTTTATATCTGATTTATAAGATTACCAAGAGATTCTTTTATGTTAAAAGAGATGACTCTTTTTCAGTGTACTGTATATCATCAGCTTGTAACTGGTCTCTTTCTCAGGATCTTTCCCAGTCAAATATTTGGGTTAAATTTATCATACTATCTCTGTGAACCAGCAGTGAGAAAACAAAAAGAGAGACACTCTGCTGTATAATGTATTTTTAAATAAAATAATTTTTCATTCATATGTAGTGTACTTTTTTTTAGATGTCTGCTTTACATATATTTTGGTTGATAGTGTGCAAAAAAGGAAATTATGATTTTATGTGAATTGCATTTGGTGATGTATTTTCTCAATTAACCAGGAATCCCCACAGTTAATGACCTTCCCTTAGAGGTAGTCCTGGTGAACTTGAAAAGCATGAGTGGAAGAGCTGTATTGCAGAGTCCATAGCCTGTCAGGGAAGGACTCTCCCCAGAATGTGGACCAGCCAAGCTCCAGACACTGCTTTGACTGATTTTCAGAAGTGGCAAGAACTTGCCTTCCCTACAGTTACATCTGTAACTCTCCACTGTTCTGAAGTTTGGGCTTTACCTCTTCCATTCTGGACCAAAAAAAACTTTGAGTAGGAACACTTGGCCAAAACAGAAGTACGTTGGCACATTTTTACTAAAATGGTATTTTGGTGATTGCTTTTAAAAAATCCCACTGAGGAGCAAGAGTGGTTCCTACTGAACAGCGTGGTTGAACCATTTCAATGGTTTTAAATGCAACTGATTTTATTTTTCTTGTGGACCTTTTCCATGTGTACTTCAGTGAAACAGCTCTGCTCTATTTATAAATGAGATGTTTGAGAAGCATCCCTAATGCTATATGCTGCTGTGTTCCTAAAAATGGAATTTCTAAGGCATATGGGGACACCAGCTGGGCTCCTATCCATACCGTTTTAGATTCTCTTCTATGGATTCTGCAGTTCATTTATAATCAGGAACTGCATAAGACATACGGTGATAGCATCCAGGCTCATGTTTCTTCAGCTTTTAAAAATGTTCATTTTAACAATATATATTAAAAGGGGATAATGTTGGTATTTTTAGAGGCAATTTTCTTCACTGTTTGCTGTTGCCTTCTAATTTTGTTGCTGCCCAAGATCACAGTAAGTGCAACAGTCCATTTGCACATTATGTTAGCGGGGAGCTTTTTATACTCTTCTAAAGTCTAATTTTGGTATTTCTGAGGCTTGCCATCAGAAAGCAGAGTGCATTACATTTTAGGAGCAGATAAACAGTCTGTTTTGATCAAAGACATCCCTGGCCATCTGCATAGCCTCGGCCTTGGGGACACTCAGGAGCATTTGCAGGCGGAAGGGCGAGCAGACCTCCAGACCTCTCAGCCCTGCAGCACCTCCCTCCAGGCACATCAAGAGCATTTTTACCCAGCTCTGCCTCTGACAGCTGCCTCAACCCCAGCATACCGGATTTTCCTGCTGTACACCAGCACGAACAGTTTTGTTCTCCCCTCAAGCACCTCTGAGAGACTGGACAGATCATGAAGTACACTACAAGCATGACTGCAGCTGGAGCCAGCAGCTGCCTGGTTCTCACTTGGACAAGTGAAAAGCTAAAGGAGGACCTAGTATGGCTTCAGCTTTTGGCCTTTTTCTCCACTTTCTAGGCCTTTTGGTTTTCAGGGATTTCCACAAAGAAAGCAAAGCAAATACTTGCAGTCTCTCTGCCACTTGAACTTCTGCTGCATGCCTAGGGTTGTGAAAGCATTACACTTGCTATTGGCCACTAGGGACTTTCCAATATAACAGTGTTGCCTTTTTTGTCATCCTCTCCTGTGTGAAAATGACTGATAAAGCTTCTTAGAGTTTTCAGGTTTGACCTGATGTTCGGGGAAGAAGACACTGTGAGCACCCCAGAAAGATCCCTGCCAGGCTGGGAACTGAAGCCCTCGTGTGACTGTGATAAGCCTGGTTTTTGCTCAGCACTTGCCGAGTTGCCAGACCAAGGTATGACTAACAGGTTTGTTTGCTCATACTGAGCTGTCTGTATTTGTCTCATCATGAAGCCTCAGTCCCCTTCCAGCACAGAAGATTAGGTTCTTGTTTCTGTGGTCAGTGCTGGAGCTTGTTCTTTCTCTGTAGAGAATCCTAGGAAGTGCATGAAACTTGCCCCCTGTGTCTGCTGATGCTCTCCTCGTCAAGCTGGAGGTAAGCGAGGTGTCATTAGGCCTTCCAAGGTGCTTAGCTTCCACTTGCCTATAACCATCCCATGATCCAGGCATTTGGTGATTGCAGTGGCACTGTAACCAGCCTGTGCCCAGGCTCCAACTGCATGTTTTCTGAGAAATGACATCCAGTTCTCTGCCTGTCGTGTCCTTGAAATCAATTTCTTCCATTCCAGTTGTCAGCTCTCGATACTATGTTCTGCTGCGAGATGCGATATTCACAAGGCGTAAGGGGAACATGGCTGTGTTCATCAGCAGGCCATTTTAGATACCCCTTCATGCCAGCTACTCTGGTCTGTTGTCACTAGCCGTGTAAAACATTTGGAAGCAGATTAATCTAATTTAATTAGGACAATTTAATTCTGAACAAAAGTTTACACACAGAGATTTTATTTGATTCTAATTAATCCACAGCAAATCTCTAGCTAATTCATATAAACCCTCCTGAATTGTCCCCTGTGTGGACAAGTCCCAAGTCTTTCTTTTTCTTTCCCCCAGAGTAGGTCTGCTGCTTTAATATCTTCCCCTAGTGACTACAGCCATAACAGTGTGCAGCAGTCAGCTTCCTGAAGAATTACTGTATCCATCCTCTAAAACGGGGGTGTAGAAGCCCCAGTAAAGAGCTTGAGTTCCCAAAACCAAATTCTTGGCACCAGTGTTCTCATCTGACAGCGTTTACTGTCAGCAAAATTTACAGCAAAATAAATAAAAATAAGAAACCAAATCCTTTTTCTGACAAATTTCTTCCTATGTACCAAAGTTAAACCTAAATACGTACGTTCTGCAGGTACAGGGAACTTGTAGTCTCGTTGACAGTCTTTAATATGGTTCTGATTGCAAGATCCTTAAGCTGTGAATTCCTAGGATTGCTCTGAAGTAGGCAAATAATCCTAAAAAAGGAGTTAACATGTCTACAATTGTTAAAGAAAAACTAGAGGGATGGCATTTCTATGTTTTTGAAACACCACAGTAGAAGAAAAATGCTTTTAGTCTGCTGTTTCTGCTAAGAAATCATCTGCTGTTTCATATTCTTATGCTACTGTTGCTTGAGGAAAAACAGTTACTGTTCCTTCCTTAGCAACCTCTATTTATAAAGTAGCAACTGACAAAAATATTCTATTCAAATATTCTAAAAATAAGTCTGATGTGATGAGAATAAAGTGCTTATTTAGCAAAAGAAAAGTATATGCCCTTTTGTTCTCTTTGAAGAGGGGACTGGAAGGTAATCCTAGAAGGAAACACCAGTAAGAAGATAAGACCCTTGCTATTTGACAACATATCAAGACAAGGTGATAGATCTTTGAGATTAATACCCTATTTTTTATTTTTTTGTCCCCTGAGAATTTTGAGAAAACACTGTAAGGATGTTGGCTTAGATCATATAATCTTACAAAGAAAAACATAGAACGCCAATGGTCTTGTATTACATGTATTTTGTGCAGTCACTCTCAAAGCCAGTGAACTCCAGCCCAAAAGAGGAGGAATAGAAAGACTAAACAAACTGTTTCTTGTCAGTCAGAGGGTGAGAGATTTCCCACGCTGTGTCTTTTCAGGAAAGAAACCAAATGAGTAGGGAGGCTTGATATCAGCTGATTATGTGACAGAATTCTGTCATCCTGGGTCTCCTATGGGAATGCTGCCTGCTTATAGTGTATATGTTACATTCAATGAACATATTGCTTAGAGGAACAGATAATTGTGAGATGTTTGATCCTTAGTTCTTTGTCAGATTAAGAGAAGTTGCTGCTCCCATTGCACTGGACACTATGCTGTTGCCTTTTATTTTCTGCCTGGTGACCTGGCTTCCCTGCATATTGAAGGTAAAAGGCTATATACTGAATTTTAATAAAATTAATAAAATGGACTTTTTCTTCAGCAATCTGGTAATCTGCATATCGAGCTTTAGAAAATCTCTTTCACAGATGTAATTTCATTTGAAATTTGGGATTGTAAACTCACTTCTACCTATATACTCCTATAAACCTCAAAGTAAAAGCTCCTTATAGTTGAGGGGAAGAGTCACCTCTTCGGGCTCAATGGAAGAGCTACAAGTCATAAGCACTGTGGTGGAAGATATCACAGGAATTTCCTGACCCAGGAGTCTTGTTTATGACTTGCTTGATCACATGTGTTTTGATTTTCAAATATGCCACTCACTGCAGTGTGCTTATGGTTTCAGTTGGAAGGAAGGCTGTTGAGAAGCATCCATGTTAACACAAAAGAGAACAGTACTGTGGCTTTCTTCGTCCTCACTAGCTTTTAGTATACCTGCATTACTACCTTTTGCTACATGGCTCTGTGCCCAGTCTTCACTTTCTGACCCTGCTTCTGGCATTTGTATTTCCCAGTAGATGTCACATACTGCTGTGTCACATTATGTAATGACCTGCAAGTGAATTGGAATCAGGCCTCTGCCAACATAAAATTGCTTTTTCAGATGCAAGTATGAATATGAAAATAGAAAAATGTGGTGTGGTACCAATTCTTTTAATTGAAGTAGAGTAACAGCAGAAAATGGGATTATTTCAGAAGAAAAATGAAGGGCGGTGATGAAAATCTGATAATAAATGTGAGTGAGATAATTTCAGCTAAATAGAACTATGAATTCAAGTGAGATTTCAAAGGATACAACTTGCATTGACTTTATAGACAGTGATTAAGAATTTCCTACAGCTTCTAAAGCAAATAGATCATGCTAGATTAATTCATGACATTGCAGATCCCACGGGGAGTGGTCTGACAGTTATGTTTATAGGCACAAATATGGCCTGAATTGTGACAAGTCAAAAACTAATGGGAAAGCCAAAATATTCAGGACTGTGTGTATCATACCTTCTGCAATATAAGTGGAAAGAAAATTGGTCCGGAAAGGCCGAGGTACTGCTCTTGGTGATTCTGGTTTGTTTAACTCCAGATGGCAGTTGGGGAGGGGGGATGCTGGTTTTCTATCTTTTTTGTCATTTGCAAATTGGACAGCCACATTGTATCATCCTGCTTTAAGAGGCAGCCTAAGCCCCACCCTGATGTGGTTTGAGTTAGACCTCAGATGCAGGCTACCTGCTGCACAGCCACTTGGACCTCCTCTCCTGTGCCCCTCTCCTGCACATCTCTCTGCTCTTGCCACTGCTCCAGCCTGTGATCACACACCACCAGCAAACAGAGAAAAGCAAAAAAGAGCTTTTGCACTAGCTTTGAGGAGGACACAGGAGAGTTGCACCTTCCCCTGTTGCTGCAGATCTGTAGCCAGAGCTGAGATACACAGCTGTGCTTCCTCCTCCTGGGGTAAAAGGATAGCAAATGTCCTCAGCAGGACAGTGTGCTGTGGGAAGCCATGCCGTGGTCTTAGCTGCTGCTGAGTGTTTGCACATTTGTGTTGTTACCCTGGTATCATTCTTCCTTACAGACTTGGTTTTTGCAAGAGGCTGCAAGTTCACGTAGTCAGTGGAATATGGGAAGGCTCTTTCACCTGCCAGATGAGACTAGAATTATGATGAGAGTTTATCAGCTGTGCCACCCAGAAACTTCCAGATGTTGTGGCGTAGCCCTTTTCCAGGACAGTGTGTTCTCAGAATAGACTTTCAGTTTTCCTTATTCCCTGAGTGTGAGATAGATGTGATTTCTCTTCATTCCCTCTAACAGATATCTTGTTTTTCATATGCCAGTTTCTTGTAATTGATTAGTTTTTGAAATTATTCACTCTTCCATGTTGTTTTTTTTATTGCTCCTATTTCCAGATGGCAGTATACATTAACCTGACATCAAAATTTTTCCATTTCCCTTCAACTGCCTGCCATTTCTCTCTCAGCAGTGTTTAAGCATGTCATCTTCCTCATTGTTTGATTTGTAGTTTATAATTTCTTAGAATACATCATAGACAAATACATATCTTCTCTTTGCACTTTTCAACACCTTGGCTCCCAGCTCCTTTTGGCAGTAGTGGAACTGAAATTCTGCCAGGTGCTGTATTGATGGTTTTAAGTGCTGGTTTCAGTGTAGAGGTACAGGCAAGGGCAAATGTGACACTTTCAAGTGTGACAACAGCAGGGAGAGACCTGGTCTGGGCAGCAGTGTCCTCATGGCTCTTGGATCCTATTGCTGAGCACAGTATTTGTAAACCTGAAACAGTGGCTATAGCACAGGAATGCTCCAGGCAGTCTGTAAACATGAAGGAGCAGCCAGGGTATATGCACATCTTTCATTCTGCTGAAGGCTTAAAATTGAGATTTCTGTGAAAGGGGGAAGGCATGAAAATGAAATTAATTAATTTATTAAATTGAAAAAGGAACAATAAATGTATCTAAGTATTTAAAGATATATTTAGATATCACGATTCTGAAAGAGAAAAGTTGCTTACTGAATCCTGGTTCCAGCTGGGAGAGTGTTAATTTTCTTCCTAGTATCTGTGTTTTGTATTTAGTATGAGAATACTGCTGGTGACACACTGATGCTAAGTGGTGTTTACTCTAAATGAAGGCTTTTTCAGTATCCCATGCTCTGCCAGCAAATAGGTGCACAAGGAGCCGGGAGGGAGCACAGCCAGTACAGCTTACCCTAATGCTTTCTAGAGGCTGACCTGGAACAGAAACCAGACAGAGCAAAAGGATAAAGTAGGGATTCATTAAAAGGTCTCAATGGTACGCTTGGGCAGTGCAGGAGCCCATTGGACCACACCCAAGATGCACCCAAACTGGTCACAAAATGGACACCTGGTCACGAGCTCTCACACTTATATGAAAGTTGTGGTCCACTAGGATATTGGAGTTAATTGTCCAGTTATAGCTTCAGGTTATGAAGATCCATCCTTGTTTTTTCTTCTCACTTTACTGTTGTTTTTGTTCTTGGGTCTGAAAGTTGCATTGGTTATCCTTGGTCCCAAACTAGAGAAGGAATTGTTTTGTTTACCTACTCTGTGAAGAGAGCTTAGTAGCACTGAATATGAAGCCCAGAACTGCGCACTAAAACAGCATAGAATCTAAAAAATATAAAAGCTGAAACTGAAGGCACCATTTCCCCCCTTTAGAGGCTCAACAAGGTCTTTACTTTGTTGAGTCTTCTACTTAAGGCATCAACCCAGGCTGGCCAGAGAGATATTCCACACTCCAGAACATCATGCTCAGTAAATAAACAGGGGGGTTTTGGCCAAGAGCTGCTGATCGCTGCTTGGGAAGGGCTGGGCATCAGTCAGACAGTGGGGAACAGTTCTATTGTGCATCACTTGTGTTTCTTTTGGTTTAGTCCTCTCTTTTTTTTATCTGTATTCTTCTTTTTGTTATTATTATGTATGTTTGGGGCGTTTGAGGGGTGTTTCTGTTTTGTTTTGGGCTTTTTTAATTATTAAGTTATTCTTATCTTAGCCACAGTTTTTTACCTTTTTCTGATTCTCCTTCTTACCTTCCTGGGGAAGACAGAGTGGGTGAGTGGGTCTGTGGTACTCAGCTGATGGCTGAGTTAAACCATGATAAGCACATCAGATGAAAAATTACCAAAAAAAAAAAAACCCTCTGCCAAAAAGGGAGCTTTCCAAATATTTTACTGAAGAAGCTAGAATGTAAACTCAGAAAAATGCAAATAGATTTCTGCCTTTTCTGTGAGCCTGAGCCATTTGCTCTGCCATCCTATGCAGGAAATTACAGTATATGATCAGTGTACAAAAGTATAGATTGACTGTATTTATAGATTATAGTTATGTAACAGGGGTTTGTTTTCTGACCTGCTGTTCCCTGAATGGAGCTCATCATGATCACTATGAGCAATCAAGTGGAGTTTTGCTGAATACAGTTTTACAGCAGGACTTCCTGATATCAGCTAGATAAAAAACAGCTTAGCAGCTGGGGGTGATGACTACTGAATCCATCATTCCCTGATTCCCTTATCACATAACCATGCTCCTACAAAAAGATACAACCAAATCACTCAATTTATGACCTGACCAGTAGGAATTTTGACTGTTGATAATAGCATTACGGTTTCTAATTGCAGAAGTGATTAGAGACTTCTGGACAGTCAAACTGACAATTTTGGTGCAGTTTGGCTTTAGCTATGCAAGTTCTGATGTTTCTTGCTGTTCATTTATTTCTGTAGAGGTCTGGAAGGAGAGGTCAGGTAGAGAGTGAGGGAACATCAGAAACAAGTTCTACAGCCATGTGAGTGCACTTTGAGTAATAACATAGGTCTCCATTTATTGGATAAGATGCTCAGTTTTTGGTCTCTGTAGCTATGAGAAGGTTCCATAGGAGGAGTCACAGTCATCATCTGTTAAAGCATTTGGTCACTGTGGTATCTAAAGCAACATCATGGTAAGAGATCTTTTTTTCATCTCAGTATAGTCATCTGCTCCCTGCCACACCTGCCCAGCCCTCAGGTATTTCTGAAACACTTAGGAGACTCCAGAGAAGGGAAAGTTTAGTTTGAAGGAACTGAGGATTTTTTTTCTCTCTGTAATGTTGTCTTCTGCATCTTTTAGTACCTGCCCTCAGAGTTAGCCTAATGAACCAAAGATTGGGAAGTGGAAATGCAACATCCTGCCAACAGAAAATCTTAGCTTGAGTTGGCAGATAAGTAAACCATTAAGAATTGGAGGCAGACAGTAAAATTACAGGATATACATTGAATTTTCTTGAGAATTTAAAAAATAATGCATTTCTTTCTGTTGATTTACCGGATACTCTTATGACTAAGACTCAACATAGAAGAAACACATAAAGCTGTACTTCCTCCGAGCAAAAATACCATGTAAGAGTTGTTTTATTTTCCTGAGTTTTGATTTCTTTCACCCAACACAATCCTAAAACAATTGAAAAAACCCTGAAATATATAATATATAATATATAATATATAATATATACTTGCTTATAAAATTTAAGCAGATGTTTAAAATGAGCAGGGGATTTTGGTTGGCTGAATATCGACCATTGTGGTCACCCAGGTAAGCAGAACACATTACAGTTTGACTTGTCAGCAAAACCAGACCGTTTGATTGTTATGCATTAGTTGTGATAGCAAAGGACCAGGTCCTTTGTCTGGTCTCCCCTGACTCTAATTAAAAACTGCTTATTGCCTTGGGGACTCTACTCCTCTGTAAACTTGCTCTTTCCAGCAGCAAAGAAGCAGCTGTCAGAAATGAGTGCTGCTCTTGTTTCTATTTCTCTCTTCTGGTCTCCATGTCCCCCCAGCTAGTAACAAAGAAGCAGGATGTTGCAGACAACAGCAAAAAGATCTGAACCCGTCCCTCTCTTCCCCTATTTTTCAAAAATTGTGTTTTAAAGGTCACCTTAGTTGCAGATATGTTTGTAGCTGTCTTACTTCCTTTGCTAAATGGAGTTTAGCCTGATTTGTCATCCAAGATCTTAGTCATTTGGATGAGAAAATCTGTAGTACATTTTGTATTCTGGCTAAGCTCCAGGTATATTCTGCCTGGCTTAATTTACTCAGTGCGACCAACAGACTGATATAGTTTTTGCTTCCTGTACTTCAATTTGGTGTAGTGGTGTTTTCCACCACTAAACCCACCAAATCTCAGTGGTCACTGGGCAAAATGATAGTGGCTGAAAAGGCAGGCCCTTGGCCAGCCACACAACACCCTGCAGCACAGTGCTGGCAGGTGGGCTGGCCTCACTAGCTTAGGGGATATTGTTGCCAAGGTCCCTAGAAAGCTTTCACGAGGATGGCAGGTGCATAAACTGTATCTAGATTGGGTTTTGAGCGTGAAATTTGCCTCATGTTTGCCTTGTTTGGAAAGAGTTTCATAAAGCAGGAAGAAGTATGAGGCATATTACAAGGAAAGCTCCATCTATGGGCAGGAAGAGGCATGAGTTAATTTTGAAAGGCATCAAGACTTTACTAGTTTTCCTATTTGCATATTCTGTAGCCCACTCAGTGATGCCTCTCAGGGTCTGGCTGAAGTGGCAGAGATTAGTGGCTGGGATTTCTCACACCTTGGTATCTGCCTTTCTGTAGAGAATAGAATTAACTTAAGAACAGTGAGGTAAATACATGAAATGTTACTGTAAAGTGTGAAAGAACAAGGGGATAGATGGGGAATACAGATTTGGAAGTATGGAAAGAATGTTTAAAGCAGGACATTCAGTCTGTAAAGCAGTGCATACAAGAATGAGACGCCTGTCCTTTGAAAGTCATTCTTCACAGAGAAATCACATTCTGATTTGTGTGTTGTATGGAGTAGCTCAAAAGAAGTTCTCTAAGAAGAGAAGTACTCTAAATGCTTATAAGAAGTTATATTACTTCTAAAAGTGCTTAGTTTTGTTTATATAGTTATTTTTATACTGATAGATCTCTTTTTGATTATTGTAAGCTTGAACTTAAGCCTGAACAGATGGTAGTAGAGCTAGCTTAGGTGAGTTACAGCTGACTGCTGGCAGCAGTTTTGATTTTTTCTGTCTTTGGACCAAAGTTTTCAAATGCATTTTAACTTTCAAAAGTTTATATTTTTTCAAGGGTATTAACTGCCCGTATCTACTTGAATGTGCTTATGTCTGGATGAAGCAGTCTAATATTAGGCTAAAAACTTGGATTTGGGCTTAATGTGCTGGCAGTTAGGAGCTGATGCTGGAATGATCCTACAAGGGTCCACTTGAAAAGCTTAGTTTTTTGGCTTTATGCAATGGAGTATGATTGCATTGGACGCTGAGCTGTGGAAATACATTGCTGTGGGACAGACAGAGTGAAGGGCTTCCAGACAAGATGAGGAGCTCAGCTTGAGGTTTTGGATTTCTCTCAAGCTCTTGATGAGCTCATTGGACACAGCCAGCAGGAACTGAAAGCACTGAGTGCCTCATCACTTACTTAGTGGGGGCAGAGGCGACCCAAACAGTCCATGCAGAACAGATTAGCCTGGAATGATTCCCAGGAATGAAAAGTATAAAAGCAGAGATTATACCTCCTTCCAGCAGGGTGGTGGAGAAGGCAGGCCTTGAATTCCCCTTCTAGCATGTACTCTGAGGATAGACATGGCAAGAAATGCTCTCCTGCATGGAGTGGCCTTGCTTCTTCCTTCTGGGGTGTTTGTGCTGGCCACAGTGTTGAGACTGCCCAGCCAGCTCCTGCTGGGCCATAAAATAGTATCTGCAGGAGGCTGCTGCTTTAGGCCAGGGAAAGGTGCTTGTACATCATAGCTGAGGGATTTGCTAAAGAATCTGTAGATATCAAATGTCAAATGCTTTAGTTTCTGATGGGAGTTCAGAAGATTTTGTGAGCCTATGAAAAGTACAGTCTGAGCTATTCATTTGAGAATTTTAAGTGGCAAATTCATGGGTTCTGAAATCAAAGTCTATGAATTTTTAAAAGCTCTTATGTTCCATATTGGAATATTGCTTCTGAAGGAAAGAAGTCTTTATTTTGACTCTAGTGTGTATTAGGAGATTTCCCATGCTTACAGGAAAGAGCTTTGCAATGTTTTGTTTGGGAAACCTAGTTCTGCTGCTTAGCACAAACATTTTGGTAGTATTTCTGCCCTCACTTGTCTTTGAATAAACCAGAAAGAAAACAACACAAGGCTTAATTTTCCAATATCTCTGATATTGACTTGAAACTTCAAATTTTGATGAACATATTTTGGAAGAAGAGAAAAGAGAAGAAAATGTTTGGAGAGCTGAGTTATTTTCTGGTATGTAGGCTGAGGGTTGGAGATTTGGAGGCTTTATAACTTCTGTGGAAACCTGGGCCAGTCATTGGGAAGCAAAAGCCTGTGACTTATCCCACAGCCACTGAGCAGGCATCTAAGAGGAGCTACTGGAGGATGGCTGACCCTTCAGAGGACAGAGAGCCCTTCCTGCTTTGACTGCTCACACATCTCAGCATGAATGATCATTCATGTTTTCCCAGTGTCAGTTGTTTCTCTGGGTAGTAAGACAGGGTAGTAAAACAAAGCAATGGCTCCTATAGGCAGGGATTGGTGACCCTTGGGATGCTGCTGAAAAGGAAATACTTAACCTGCTCTGTGGATGTTGACCACCCATATCAGTTTCCCTTGCATCCTCAGTGGTAGTCACAAGCTGCTACGATCCAGTCACTGAAAATGGCTTTTCCACTATTTTAAAAATACTTAAATGTAGTTTTTTAAACGGTCCCTCCAACTGGTTTTTGAGAACCATGTTTTGGTCCAGGACAAATTAATCAAGGTGAAAACTATAGAATAAACAAATTTGAAATGAAAATGCAATCAAGTATTAACTTTGAAAGCACCAATGGTTCTGCTGTAATAAGTTTATCTTTGTGCCTGCAAGCAGTCTTCTAATGGAAAAAAAAAGTATTAAATTGTGTTTATGACATATTATGGCATTTCCAGCACTTCATTGCATAATAATATTCCCATGTTAGAGAAAAATCTGTGTTCTTGCATTTAAGCATGAGAATGTTTCTCTGATGTTCAAGAATTCATTTTAAAATGAAATTTTACAGTCCTTACCACCATTCATTTGTAGAGCCTAGCAGGATTTTATTAAAAGTACTTTCTAATGTGTTTGTAATAATTTATGCTTCTTTGTCCAAACAATTGAATGTGCAGTTTAATTTAGAGAAGCCTGTGATGATATGAAAAAAAATCATGCATAAGCCGAGTTTCTTCTGTAATGCAATTAATATAATGAAATTTGTTCTGAGATTAAGTGTAGATCCTGTATCTATATCTCATTTTTGTAATTTTTTTCAAGTAATGAGTTAAACTCTATGAACTTTATTAAAATATTTTAACTTTATAGAGATTTTTTTTTAGAGTTTATAATTTTCTGGATTTTATTCAACTTACCCACTGTGTTGTAATACAATGTTAATAATACATGATATTTTCATTTTATTTGGTAATGTGTACACATTTAAAATAAATGGAAGAATAGTTCTTCAGGACTCATCGATGATTCACTGCAGTGCTGAACAGTGTACTTGCAATTCATTTCTAATATCATCTGTAGCTGTTATAATGGTGCACTGTACATTTGCAGGCTGAGATCACTTGGAAATAAAAACAAGATTTAAAATATTTCCAAGTAGTAAATAAGCAAAGATTGATGTTCTTTATGCTCTTTACTGCAGATGCTTTTACAGTTACTTCAAAACACCTTAGGACCTACCTGGTAGTTTATAGGTAATAATATCCAATTAAACTATATAATTTTCCTCTGCACATCACCTCTCTGAAACAGTCAGGTGGATGGGGAACGAAACAGAGCGTGTGGAGGTTTTGTTTTTGTTGATTCAGTGTCAATAAATTCTCTCTGGTACTGGATTGCTGCCAGCTGAATAATTTTTTTTCTTTTTCTTCCTTTCCCCCTTCAGGAGTTAGAAAACAATTTATTTTTTAAGGGGACTGGGAGTAGAAATAGCTTTATATGCTAGCAATGGTATAGGAAAATTACCCTTACTCAATCATGCATCTTGCACAATTTTTTACAGCTATTTCCAACATATTAGTGAGGGTTTAATGGTTATTGCTGACACTTGTAAGAACTGTGTACTGTTCATAATCACTTGTAACTGTGTCCACATTACACTTTCTGTGTGTGTAGGCGTTACCACAGACTTATTTTTAATTCTACAAATGTCATTGTGGGTTTCTGAGAGCTAATTTTTCTATCCTAGTGATTTCCTCTGCCTCCTCTTTGCTCCTGCTGGGTTTGGAAGCAGACATGTGCCACGACTCAAGGTGTCAGCCATCCGCTGTCCCCTTGTCCTGCCACAGCAGTGAAGGAGTGCCTGCTGTTCAACAGGCACCCTCCGACTGCTCCTCAGGGCTTGGGCCAGTCCTGGCACTGGCACTTCTCAAGGAGAAGTTTCTGTTTCAGCAGGAATTATGGCCCCCACTGTGTTCATTAGACATTTTATTGGGAAGATCTAAAATACTCTATTGCAGAAATTACCTGCTGGCGTGAGTAAGAATAGTTCAGAAAAGTTTCTGATTGCAAGTCGTAGTTTGTGAACTGGAAACTGGGTTCTTTGCAGCTGCCTGTCCTCGATGTGCACATTTAGGACAAAACTCTTTATTCTCTGAGGTTTTTCTCACTAGAGACTTGATGGTTGGTAGTATTTACAGTTTAAACTGTTCTGAATGGAAGTGAGAAAATCTGGAATATGGAATTGTTTCTGCTTTCTGCCTGACTAAATATGCAGACACTTTATTAAAATAGACCTGTGGTTTAAGTTGCTTTGTCAAAGTGGGTTTTGTCAGTAATAAAAGATAAGGTGAAGTCACTTCATGAGGGGGCAATAATATTGCAAGTTTGACAAAGATGATTTGTGCAGACAGAAAATAGTGTGTGGATCATAAACAGCTAAGGAGAATAAATCATGGTAGGGCATAACGAAATGCACTTAGAGGCTGACCTGGAACAGAGACTAGACAGAGCAAAAGGACAATATAGGTATTTATTAAAAGGCCTCAATGGATACATCCTGGGCAGTGCAAGAACTCAGCTGGGCTACACCCAAGATACACCCCAAAATGGTAACAAAATGGATGACTGGTCACAAAGTCCCACACTTTTGTAAGTTTTGGTCCATCAGCATATTAGTCCATTGTCCAATTATTGCTTCAGGTTGTGAAGCTCCATCCTCCTTGTTTTTCTCTCTTCAATTCACCATTGTTATTGTTCTTGGGTCTGAAATTTGTGTTGGTTTTCCTTGGTCCCAAGGTAGAAAAGAAATTGTTTTGTCTACCTACTCTGTGAAGAGAGCCTAGTAGCACTTAATATGAAGCCCAGAACTACACACTAAACCAGCACAGAATCTAAAAAATATAAAAGCTAAAACTTAAGGCATCACTTATATGTTGGTTTCTTTGCCAGACAGAATTCCCTCTAATATTAAAAACTGTGGAAAACTTTTTCTTTTTTTTGTTTTTCAAGAGTAGTGTGAACAGCATGGAGTAATAAAAGAAACTATAATACAGAGAAAAGGCATTATTTATTGCAGTGCTAAATAGAGATAAATGAAAGATTGTGCAGATTACAAGAACATGAATCACTGAAAAGCAGCATATAGAAACTGTGGTGCACTTAGTGGAAGTGTGGTTTCAGGGCTAGAGCTGTTTTGCTGTAGCCAGAAATCAGGTATAATGTTAAAGTTTTGGGGTGTTTTAGTTTAAGTTTTATAACATTTACCCTTGCTTCATTTGCACTTGTGGAAAGAGCCTGGATTGATTTTTATATTGATTAGCAATTTACTCAGGGGTTTTGACTGCACCAGGTTGATGCTTTTCCAACATTAAAAGTAATAAATTGCAGTAAGTCTATTTGGAGTTACCCACAAACTTAGTTCTTTGAGAATCAGTAGTATTTTAATAAATTGAATAGATAGTTATCTCTTCCACTGGGGTTTTTCTTTTGAGAAGGCACAGCTATCCGAACACACTGTGTGAACTGAGCAGATCTGACTGTAACATTTTAAGCTTATTGTATATGCAAGGAGATGATGTTTTGGGTCAAACTATTGAATTCCTATGGGTTATTTTGATGTGGTTAATTGCATGTACATTTGTAAGCTTAAGGTATTCCATTCCTTTTGGCAAAGATTCATCAGTGCATGAAATTGTATAGAACACCCCGGATTTTCATACATGAAAGTTCCTGCCTTACTTACTGCATTTTAAGAAATCCTCCTCACTTGTATTTCCCTTTGTAATTGTCTTGCTATAGGAATAGTAGTGTGTTCAAAGGCAGTCTTTTCATTGTGATAACATGACAACTGTAATATTTTTTTCTTGTGAGCAGATCTGTCTCTCAGGTTTTCAAAGAAGTACCTTCCCATACAAATGCCACAGGCTGCAGAATCCTTAATGTTAGATGGTGCTTTAAGAGAAGTGCAGCCAGTGAATCAGAAATGCTGATCCTCTCATGCCAGGCTGGAACTTTGATTAGTCATTAGCAATAAATATGTCTTACCAAAACATCTTCCTCACTCATAGATAAATATTATGTGTCATGCCTGTCTCTTTTGAAACAATCCATGCCTTTCTTTGCGAAAATGACCAGCAGCCAACACGTGGCAGAGTGGAAGAAAGCGGTAGAGTGGCCCATGAAATATTATGTCAATTATGTAAGGATGAAGGACATAAAATAATACATATATCAAGTGCCTTGCATAGACAGTAATAGCTGCAGTTTACCTAGGTCAATATTTTTAATATCAATTTTTCTCACAGTGCATCCTGTTTCCTAATGGAAAATCTAGGCTGTGTCATTTCTCTTAAAGCCCCATTCATCTGTGGCATCTCACTGAGGTGAGCAGGCCAGTATTTAGTGCATTTTCCAGGTGGTTTTTCAAGTGATTTCTGCACCCAGAGCCACAGGTGGTGCCAGGATTCCCCTAGGACTGTTTGGCCCCACATGGAGAGCTGAGGCAGGTCCAAAGGACAAGGCTTTAAAGTGCAAACTTCCCACCGGCATCCAGCCCGCGGGAGCACAGGGCTGTGGCAGTGCAGGGTGTGACAGAGCCCTGCAGGGTCACACACACCTGAGCAGCCTCGGGGCAGCAGCTCGAAGCAGGCACAGGGTGGGAGTGGCTGGGCTAAGGTGCCTCTCTGAGTGGAAATACTGGGGTATGGAAAGCTGGAACCTGGAGGACAGTGGCAATGAATGGCTCTGCTGGCAAGGAGGGATAATAGTGCATAAGCTTTGGTGCTGTAATAACCCCTATAAGTATAAATGAGCTGTTGATCACAGTAATTGGATAAACATTGATTATTTATTTTCGTTGCATTTTTCAGTTATTTTTGTGTTACATAACTGAATTTTAAGAGTGATAACAATGTGAAAAATACCAGCAGTACTCTGAACAAAATCTAAATTCAGAAGAGACCTATTTTACAGTTTGATTTTAATCCTTAACTGCTTGATTTACTTTCTGTTTAATAGGAAATCCATCATGTTCTCAAAGAGCAAGTACTGTAAATTTTGAGACAGGGTAAAAAAAAAGGAAACCACATCATCCAGAGAAATAATGAACATGAACCCCTGATTCAAATCCAAAGCTCAATTCAGCCTTAACTATAGAGCTGCAGCTGGCACCACATAACACTTAAGTAGTCAGTTGAATTTATCCTCAATGTCCACAAATGCAGTTATAAACTTTCTTTAGAGCTTCATTTCTCTTTAGTGCCTGTCCATGGGTTTAGGCCTTTTGCAGACTTCCCAGTAGTCCCGTTTCCCTGGGTGTGTGAAAAGTTCAGTAGCAAACCTGCAAACATCCTGTGAATTCAGCTCTCTGCAGCTGTGCAAACAGCACAATGCATTTCCAATACTCTGCTTTAAACATGCTCATGGATAATTGAACTTCAAAGCAACAGCTCTGCTAATTCTTTTATGAAGATGCAAATTACTAGTGTGACTTCTTACCAGATTGGGGGCTTATTGGAACAATCAGTCTGATCTAAATCCTCCCCAAGGCATGAGCACAGCTGGGGGTATTTCTGCAAGTCTAATCCATACTTTGCACACTGGCAGGGTGCAAAACTAATAGTAGCCTGGAGTCAGCAAAGTTTTCACATTCAAATCCCAATACTCGAGTTACCTCCCCTAATAATCTACATTATTCTGGTATTATATGTAGGGATCAGGCATCAAGATGAAAGTTTAAACAAGAAAAAGAAACCAAGTTCTTTACCAAGATTTAATATGGAAAGATAGAGTATTTAATAAATTCAGTTTTTTCTTTCAACAAAACTGTGCTTAATGGTTGCTAAAATATGTGACATATTTGGCTCCAGTATGCATATTTTCTGGTATATTTTTTAAATGATCCTTAATAAATGCTTGGCATGTTCTCCTCTGACCATTACCATTGTACTGCCAGCTTTTAAATGAAAGGTTGAAAAATACATTATGTTCCTCAAAGGCAGCCAAGGCAATTTACCATCTTGTTTTCCAGTTCACAGATATGAAAGTTTAACTTCTAGCTATTGGGAAGTCCAAGTCTAATTAATTCAATATAGAAAATTAAGTCCCAAGAGGAATAAATAGCTTTGGTTATGCCTTCACAATTATGCCTATCTCTGCACATGCACCTAAAAAGAGCTGAAGTAACACTTTTTTTTTAAATGCAAGATATTGTGAACACTTGTTACAAGTGCAAATTTCAACTTCAAAATGCAATTTAAATTTCCTTGGAAGACCACATAAAAACTTACTGACAATATTTCCAAGTAGCTGCTTATTTGTGATATGAGAAGAGAATCTTTTTTTCAGTCAGTGGTAAGGATCTGCGGGCTGAAATTTTGCACCTTTCAAGGTCTTTCCATTTGAAATGTATATGTGTGTGTGTGTGTAGAGGGAACTGTCTGTTCTCCAGTCTGAAACATGGCTGGGCTTTTTACATGCTTTGACAAGTTGGGAGCTTCTCAAAGGGAATTACATACAGGACAGCTGTGCTAGTTTTGGGTAGGGTATAGTTAATTTTCTGCACAGCAGCTGCTCTGGGGCTGTGTTTTGGATTTGTGCTGAAAACAGTGTTGATGACACAGGGATGTTGTAGCTATTAATGAGCAGCATTGACACATCATCAAGACCATTTCTGTTCCTCTCCCCACCCCACCAGTGAGGAGATTGGGGGTACACAAGAACACAAGAAATGGGAAGGGACACAGCCTGGACAGGTGACCCCAAGTGACCCAAGGGATATCCCAGACCATATGGAGTCATGCTCAGCACATGAAGCTGGGGGAAAGAGAAGGGAGGAGAGAACATTGAGTGTCATAATGTTTTGTCTTCCCAAGTCCCCTTTATGTGTGATGTAGCACTGCTTATCTGGAGATGGCTGAGCACCTGTGTGCTCATGGGAAGTACTGAATGAATTTCTTATTTTGCTTTGCTTGCCTGCATGTGTGGCTTTTGCTTTATTTATACTGTTTTTATCTCAACCCATGAGTTTTCTCACTTTTACTCTGCTGATTTTCTCCCCCATCTACCAGGAAGTGAGCCTCTGTGAGGTGTTTAGTTGTCATCTAGAGTGAAACTACAACAGACTTTCTTGGTGCTCATTTTGGGGCTCAAACAGTTCGAAATAATGACATGTTTGATTGGAATGTGCTAGATTTTTAAATTATAATAATTAATAATATTATCATTATTTGTAATATTATTATCAATTATTATATTGATATCAATATTATTATTATTGGAATTTATTGCTCTTAGGCTAATAATTGACAGACTCCTGTGCTTGCTGTGGGGTTCAATGGCCCCACTGTGCATTAGAGTCCAGGGCTCTTCAGTGGCTGCTTCGTGCTGTGGCTGAAGCTGCAGCCTGTGCTGCTGGTCCCCTCACTCTGGGACATTCTGAGCCCAGCACTGGTGCTGGCCTGGGCTGGCACGGGGCTGGGGCAGCTCTGCAGCTCCTGTGCTGCTGCATGGACACTGCAACTCCAGCAGGGACTGGAGCCACAGGGACTGTGACCTGTGGGTGAGACCACAGTGGGACAGGTACATCTGGAATTGTTTCTGGCCATGGAGAAGTCCATGCCAGAGCAGGTATATCTGGAAGTGTTTCTGGCCATGGAGAAGTCCAGAGCAGGTACATCTAGAAGTTCCTGTGGCCATGGAGAAGTCCATGCCAGAGCAGGTACATCTGGAAGTGTTTCTGGCCATGGAGAAGTCCATGCCACAGCAGATATATCTGGAAGTGTTCCTGGCCATGGAGAAGTCCATGCCAGAGCAGGTACATCTGGAAGTGCCTGTGGCCATGGCTGTGTCAGTGCCACAGCAGGGGCACCCTGCAGACCTTGGGGCCCAGGGGCAGGTCTGTGCTGCAGCAGGGGCAGCTTGAAGCACCAGTGGCTGCTTGTGAGGCTGTGCTGGAACACCTGGAATCGTGTGGCCATGGGCAAACCCACAGCAGAGCAAGAACACTGCAGGGACTGCAGTCAGGGGCAAGGCTGAGCTGGGCAGGTCTGCTTTCTGAGGGGACAGTGACTGTGGGTGAGGCTGTGATGGAGCAGCTCTGTTTGTGAGGGCTCTGAGGCCCATGGCCGGGGCTGTGCAGGAACAGCTGCACCTCAGAGCCACTGTGCTGTGGATAAATCCATGCAGCAGCAGGTGAGTCCCTGAAGAGCCTGTGGCTCACAGAAATGGCTCCACTTGGGGCAAGTACCACCCTGAGGGACTGCAGTCTGTGGGTAAATACCAGCCAGTGCAGGGGTAAGGGGAGGAGTTCATTGCAATGTTAAACATGAGGGTCTAGTCCAAAGGAAATGGGAGTGGACATTATAATGGAAATAGCTTTAAGTTGTTCAACTGCATTTTATGGAATTGCTGTAGCAGGAGCTACCTGAACCAAAGAAGGACAAGCCTTACATGAAGCAGTCCAAGTGCTTAGTTGCCATCTTGGGTTAAACCATGAAAATCTGAAGGGGTGAAGAATGGGATGAGAATTTTTTTTCATGGGGTGGATCTGGCAATAGAGGTACTGCTGGCAGCTCATTGGTTCATACATTACTTACACTAATACTGGGGCAGTAACAGATTCTCCTGTACAGTACCATTGTCCCCTTTGAAGATCAGTCAGATTTTACCAAGGTGAAAAATCCTGTCCTCCCTGTGCAGTGCCAGTTCTGTGCATTAGAGCTGGAGTGCCACTGAGCAGGCACAGAGAGCAGGAGTTGGACAAGTAGTATGTACCATTTACTTATTTATTCATTATCTCTATATTTCTCTTCTCTTCTCTACTCTTTAATTGGAGACTCTTTACATTTTTTATTTTACCTCCTTGTGCTCCATTTCCCAATCTCTTTTTCTCTACTGTTATTTCCTCTGGGAATTTTTTCCTGCTCATTTCTTTCACATTTTTGAAGCAAAAAAATACATCAGAGATGCTTTGTGTTTGAGGAGAGCTTTAAAACACACAGTCTTTAAGGGACTTCTGGGCTGATGTGGATTCACTTCTTTCTTTGTTGGGGAGGATGGGGTGGACCCAGAGTGTCTGGCTGGTCAGACAGCCTTGGCAAGCAGGGCAGGTGCTGTCACCAGCAAAAATCAGAATGAAGTAGGAGCAGCCTGATGGGAGCTGCTCAATGGAGCTAAAAAAGGCACCCCAGCCTCATAACTAGCCACTGCCACCATTCCTCTGCCTCACTGATGGTAACAGATATACTTTAAACATAATCTGAATTTTTCCCAAGGCTTGATATTTGGTTGGTGAGCAAGAGAAGTCTGTGAGTGATAGAAAGCCCACAGGCATGTCTTACTAGCAAGCAGCATGGAGGTGAGTGATGGTGACCTTCAGAAGGTACGTGGAAACCATGATGCAGCTTCCCTGGTAGGGCAGTGCCATGAAAACCAATCATGTGAGCTAGGGAGAGGGAAATCAGGAGGTGGTGATCCCCAGGAGCTGACACAGGGGCAGGAGTGTGAGTGAGCATCCCACTGCAAACACACGTGCTCTTGCACCCCTTTAGGAGTTTCCCAGGCCACCAAATTATCCTCTTAATAGAAAGGAAATGCTAAAAGCGAGTGCAGCCATGTGCAAGCATCCCTGAAAGACATGGCCTGCTGGCACTTCTTTAAATCTGGCATTTAAAATTGCTCAGACAGATGGAATGAAAGTATGTAATAAAATGTGACATTTTATTTTATCATCTACATTTGTTAAGTGAATTCTTTTGATCTTTCCCACTTCAGTAGCACTGAGTGTGAGTCAGATTTTGACAATTTGCTGTTTGCAAAAACCAATTCCAGGGGTCAGACAGAAAAACAATAAGTAATAATTAATTACAGGATACAAATTCTTCAACAGAATCTGGTTATGGTGAGTGACAGTTCAGCCTAACAGAAAAAAAGACATGATTCCAAATAGTCACAGCTTTATAGGCAATGATTTGCGGACTACTTCTGAGTGCCATTTGTCTACTTTTTGGTCATCCTTGTGTATATATTTCTAAGTATCAAGCTTTTGCTAGGAATCCAGAAGAAAAAATGTATTAGTTTTCCTCTAAGTTAGTTGCACTTGTTTGCTTTGGTGTGTAACATAGTCTCTTCCCTTGGTCCTCTTCCAAGCACAGCTCCCTTAGACACACCTTGTCTCTCCCTCTCAGTGCTTCTCTCCCTGCTGCCCTGGACACACTCCAGAGCCTCTGCAGAGCTCAGGTACAGCTGGCAGCTCTCAGACTGCAGCAGATTGCCACACTCATTTCACTTACAATTTTGTTGCTCAAGAGGAGCAAACCCTGAGGGTCAGCACTCTCAGCTTAGCATTGCTAATGAAAGGAAGAGGTGGAAAACTGACATAAGCACAGACTGAGCCCTGATGCTTTGAGAGATTGCCCCCATCCCTCCTTTTACAATTTGGTCAGGGACCTCAGCAGCCATTATATCACTTAATGTTCATTTAGTGCTACATTGGGAATATTAAGCAGTAAACGATTGAACTTTTAATTTGCAATTAAATTAAAAGCAGCCTTCTCACTGCAAGAGAAATGTCATTGGGAACTAACTTTGTATCTGACAGTACTTTGCAAACAGCTATACTACAGTTTATAGGTAACACTTCTATAGGACCTAGCCCTCAATTTTAAAATGAGTACTTTCTCCTGCTACAAACGCAAATAGCCTGCACCCTAGGACATAGCAAAACTACCTGTGTATATTAATTCCACTGGAGCAGCAAGGAGGAGTACCAACTTCAGGGCAGAAGCTGCTGTGTTCATGCTTTCTCAACAAAACTGAAACATACCTGGGCCTTGAAAGCTGACAATCTAAGGATTGCAGTGTTTATAAAAACACTTACACAAATGTCTGGAAACAACCACAAACTACTAAAACTTGTTACTTTTTTATTTCTGGCACCAATTTTTCCATCAAGAAGCCAAAGTAGCCAAGAAAGTTGTGCAAATGTGACCTCCTGGTCCCACCAGGTTTCAAACTCCTGAAAGCTCAGCATCTGATCCCCCAAAATGTGCTATCCCTCATCTGTGTAAACAGAGAGAGGTCAGAACACCCTGGCTGCTCCTGGTGGCTCAAAAATATATGGCTGAATATAAGTGAAGCCTCTGGTTTGCATGTCTTCAGTCCAGGATCAGTGATGCAAGGGAAACCCCAGCACTGCTGTTGCTCTCGGTATCAGTGCTATCTCTGCCTGTGTAGAATCAGAGAACCATAGAATGGTTTCGGCTGGAAGAAACCTTAAAGATCATCTAGTTCCAGCTCCCCTGCACAGGCAGGGACACCTTCCACTAGGGCATGGCTTCCATCCAGCCTGGCCTGGAACACTTCCAGGAATGGGGCATCCATAACTTCTTTGGGCAACCTGTTCCAGGGCCTCACCACCCTCACAAAGAATGTAAATCATAAATACTTTTAAGAAACTTGTCACTTTGTGTAACCTATGCTGTTTGATGGTGCTGAGAAGCAAAGGCAGTAAGTGAATGAAGAGAGCATGACAGTCCATTGACTCTCATGTCCTTCCTTTCCAAGCAGTCTAAAAAATATTCACTTATTTGGTGGGTATTCTCTTCTATATCAGAACTTGTGAAGTGAACACTGAGGAGCATTTTCAAGAAGCCAGTTGCAAGTGGGGACATTTTCAGCAAGTAAACCAAACACCGCATAAGAAGAGCTTCCATCAGGGTAAGGTCGGATTAAAGTTGAGGGTTTGCCACTTGGGTTTTTGGTTGCACCTCTGAACAATACATAGACCAAGAATTATTTGCAAAAATTACTCAGCAACACATTTCAAATAATGAATATTTCAAGGGAATTATTATGGGCCATACTTGAATAGGAAAAGAAGCAAAATAGTTGATGAATTATTCATGCAGCTTTAGCACTGATGTAATAAATATTACATGGTGTCAGAGGGAAATGAAGAATTTTGAAATGAAGAAAGAAATTAACTATGAAGGAAAAGCACCTGAAAATTGGAGAAGGTGAATACAAAGGTTTGAGATATGTGAATAATAATAAGGAGACTTAACAGGGGGGAATAAAAAGGATAACAACTCTGAGTCACTTAAAGAGGCAAAGTACTCTTCCTCTTTAGTTCTTTCTCTACAGAAAATACACAAACTTCCCAAACCTCCTTTAGCTCTGTCTAAAAACAAAAGGAGGGAAACAAAAGAAGACCCCCTAGAGTCAGCCAGGTAGGAACATCTCTAGATCTGGCTCAGGGAGTTACATGATCAGAGATACTGATTTACAAAAGGGCTGTAATATTTGGAGAAAAATACTGGGTTTAGTATCAAATAATGTCTTATTTATTTTGCAAAGTGACTTTCTCATACTGAAGTAGGACAACAGGGTTGTGTATTTGTTAAGGACAGATTCCATAAGGCTTTTATTGTCCTTTGGGTACACATTCAGCAGCTTTAGCTGCTGTGCCACTGATCATGTCTGAATGGTCAGTCAAATCTGCTGTGACATACTGCATCAAGGAGCAACAGTGTTAATTCCAAGTTTGCTCTTCTGCTCAGATGTAATGTGTACAGATTCTCTTTAGTCTTATCAGTTGACTCTTCATTTTAATATTCAAAAAACCACATTTTTTAAAATCCTATTTTTGTGTGAGAGAAGAATTTAACCTTCTTTTTCTTCCAAATGCATTCCTATTGACCTCTCTTTTGTAACAATAAGTAGAAAATAGGAGAGAAGAAAGAAGCTGAAAATCCCATCATATTCCAAACAGATTTTGTAACTAATTTTTTTTTTGTAAAGTAGAAATGGGGATACATTACACATTTTTTTCCCTATTGGCAATGGACTCGGGCTTCTTTTAACCTCAGAAGTAACATATTAAAATGAAATGTTTTACATTCGTCATTTCCGTAAATGTCTCATTTACAAAATCCATCATGGGCACCCCAGTTGCCTCCTCATTGGACATTTACCAGCCTTGGCATATCAATCCATCTCTTGCACATCTGCTCAGAAAATGTAATTAGTTATACCCATATGCTGTAGGAGTACATGATAAAACTTTAGAAACAGAAAAGGCCAAGAGACTTGACTGCCTTTCTCCTTCCTACTACGTGTATTTTGTTGAAGACTTAGGAAACTGAGAAGCTTTTCTTGCCCTCTGCCACAGGGTGGGGATATCACCATGTCCTAAGCAACTTCCAGAGATAAGGCAAAGCAATGTATAGTTCTAATAGTGATCACTTTGGAACAATAATTTATGGTTTAAAAATACATATTCTCCAAAGAGGCACACCTTCTTTCCCTGGTCATTAAAATACTATGAACATATCCTTGCAAGGAAATGATCAAGATGGACAGAGAGCCTCATCAGAAGTTTTGGCATGGGAGTCCAAGATGAGAAGCTCTTGCTGCACCAAATGACACTCTTATGTAGTGAATATGGAAACTCTCAGCTTGTTGATCAGCTTTTTGTCAGCTCTGATCAAGTTTGCTGTCAAGTGGCAAAGGAGAGAGGGACTTACAGTCCAAAATTGAGCTCTGCCTCAGCAACCAAAAGTTGGTTCAATAGTACCTTTGTGCCAAATGGCTTGTGGGTAGAACTGTTCCAAGTTCACCAGTGTGCAGCCCCTGCATCCACTGGCCATGTCTCTGCAAAAGGGACGAGCAGAGGGCTGGTGTAACTCCCTTGGACTTCATTCAGGCTCCATTTTTTTCACTAGACAATAGTAATTATCTTGCTATAGATACTGAAACAGAGCTGTTACAACTGTGATTTATCCATTGATCCCAGCTTCTTGAAAGTTCACCCCAAAGAATGAAATACACTCTGGATAGTTCCATCTCCATGGTAAGGGATTTGCAGCTTTTCTCAAAATCTGTTGAAATGAAACATTGGTTAAGTTTTTCACTGATAGTACATTATCAACCTCAGCTGGTGGTGTGTTTAAAACTCAATTCTCAAGAGATCTGGGTTTTTAACAGGACCTCACAGTGTAGATCAGAAGCCACTGGCCACTAGTTAAATAATACAGAACAGAAAAAAATCAGAAAAGGCTGAATTCTGTCGACTCTGTTTTCATGTTTCTTACTGAAATCCAAAACAATGTGTCACTGTTCACTATGTGAACAAAGTCATGGTGATGTGGCATTACAGAAACACCATTTTAAGTTCATCTCTGACATATCACATTTAGTTATGCATGTTGTTTAATGGCTGTACATTTTTCTTTAAAAACCCCCACTTTCAAATTATTAGCATTCTTTTACATCAGTAGGGGGTTCAAAATCAAAGCTGCTGCACCTCCAGCCTCCACCTTTTCTTTTAGGATTAACTGGGAAAAAAGAAAAGCTCTCATAATTATAGAGATTTAGCTTTCTTTATAAACTGGCTATTTTAAGATCTGTTTATAAAATGACAATATGAAACATCATTCAAAAACAGTGTGAATTGATTACATTCTTCTGAAGAACATGTAGCAGTCGAATATGCATTTGTAGCTGTTACACTGCCCTATAATTAAGACTCTATTGCTTCCCTTCTAAACACATTGCCACTGCTGAAGAACAACTGAGATAATTGAAATGAAACAATGGAAAATGCTGCCCCCTGCCCCAAAAAATCACCTTCCAACCTTTTAGAAAAAGGCAGAAAGACTAGGGTTGCTGCCAGATATAGGAGTAAGTCAAGATACTGATTACAGTTTTCTGCTCCTGTTTCTTTTCAATGAGAAAATTCCCCCCAAATACAATTAATAATTTCAATGTTGATCAGTTGGGAGACAGTCTTTGGTCTCTTCACTCATTTCCATGGATCCTAGATCACAGCGTGGTGATGGTGTGGTCAGCAATCATATTGGGAATGTCCATGTATCTCAGAATGAATGAACAAACCCAAAAACTCAAGAGGCACCATGTAAATACACTTGAATGCTTAGAATTACTCAGAGACTCATTTCTGCTCCGATCTTACTTTTTTTTAGAACTAAATTTAGTACTAATAAATTAATGAAATAGCTGCACCACAAATAGTGAATTAGAACAGTCTAACATCTGGATCTGTGTTTTTGGAGAGGGACTTCAAATGAAAATCTTCAAAACCCTTCAGTGTATTTCTTCTGAATAAATACTTGTGATAAATGAGATTACATATTACAAAGCAGAGATGAAACACAACTTTTTTCCCATAAAGGTCTTCCAGATGACAAATGCTTCTAAGGGCAAATGAAGCTATACAGCAATAGCATTGATGAGCTTTGTCAAATTGCAGATGATTTTCTAGGCATGGAAGCCAGAATTCCCATGGTAACCTTCACAAATGTCACATACACATTCCGTGTAGGTAGCAGCAAGCTATATAACGTAGGAACATACCAATTTAAGGGTTAAAAACTAAGCTAAATATAATTTAAACCATGAAAACAAATACCCTTCTAATTGTATCCAAGGTATTTTTTTCCTTCTGTCCTATTTTCTGATCATTTATATTCTGAAATCTATGTCTAGATTGCAATCCACATGACAGATGCCAGTTATCTTTGTAGTGCCCCCAGAATCTGAGCAAGAGACAAAGTGCAGTTCCTCCTTTTGCTGCTCGGTGTCTCTGGGCAGTGGGATAGCCAGGAGAAAGGGAGTCACCCTTGCCCAGGGTGTGCCTGGCTCCCAGCCCTGCACGCCCTGCTCTGTGCCACCTCCTCAGCCTGGGCACTGGGCAATCTGTCCTAGCATGGCTGGAAAAGTCCTGGTTAAACCTGGGCCAGGTCAGTGCATGAACAGGAACCAGGGGCAGAAGTGGTTTCACAGCCCTTATGGAAAAGGGAAAAAAAGGTCCAAAATGCCAGGGGATGTCTTCTATTTGTGTCTCTGCATTTTAACCAGATAGGTTTCTTCAGTTTGGTTATACGAACCTGGCTGAGACTTGCCAAGTTGACCCAGTATTGCCATCCTGTATTAGATATATTGATATCTAATGATGACCATCTGCACTGAGAGTCTCTCTGCTTCAGCAAAAACTCACACATCAAGAAAAGGGTAATAGAAATTAAAAGTTCTAGGTTCAGCTTGTAGCAGAAGTGCATTTCTTCATTTACTGCAGCCATATGTGACAAAATGAGGCACAACTGTATTTCTATAATATTTTAAAATTCTTCTAACAATTGCATCTCACAGTGCACAGTCATCATCACAGATTAGAAATGAGTTGATTTTTCTGCTTTAGCACCTCCCCTTTTATTCATTTTCTTTCCTACAACATGGTTGATATGGTAACAAAACAGGTGAAATCATAGGAATAAAGGAACATCTGGAATGCACCAATAAATACTGAACAACTTACTTTACAATGTTAAGTTGTCACAATTCACTTGTAAAATTTATCCTGTCCTGTCAGTGAATGAAATGAACACACAGTCTCTGAAGAGCTATTCTCATTTAGGTATTTTCTTTCAAACCAAATTACAAACCTTTTTCTAACCTTACCTTAGATTTTATTTTATATCAGCTGAGCATCTGCTAGGTTGCTTTGTTTATTGCTGGTGGATGAAAGCAGGAGAGAATGTACTGAATTCTTGTAATAATTTTTCTTTTAATAATATAATTACTGCCAATTTCCACTCTATTTCATGGACTCATATAATATTTCTAGGTTCAAAAGGACCCTCTCATACATTTCCCTCTTTAACCTGTTATTAGATAGAAGCTTTGGACTCTTGTGCTGTGCTATTAAAGAATCAAGCAGTGAAAAGAGATGAAAAAGCAGAGGTGATTCTGAAACTTCAGTGAGCTGCTGCTCCTTTACAGACCCTGCCAGACTTAAGGGCTCACTACCAGCTTTGTGGGGCCAAGAAATTCTTATGGGCTCGTGGGCAGGAGGTCCTGATGTTCAGAGAGGTTCTGGCTTTGTCTTCTACACTGACAAACAATGCAGTGCCTGAGTGAAAGAACATTTCTCCACTTAGAAGTGAGGAGCTTTATGACAGTTGTACATACACAGAGCATCTTGCTCAGCTCTCATTTTACATAGTATTTCTTTACCTCCTGGTGAAAGCTTAATTTATTATTTAACTGAACACCACTCCAGAGTACAAATAAAAAAATAAACATCTTATTTGTTTTCATTTGCAAAAAGAGCCTGGTGAGATGCTTCACTTTTGCAAACAAAAGGAGAAAATCATAATGTAATACTGCAGCTACTAAATTTTTTTATTAAATAAGTTAATTCAAAAAAGAAGTTCAGTTGCTCTTTAAGCTGCCAGGGTAGTATAACAATTATTTAAAGAACAGTCAATTTTCCCCACATCACATATTCTCTGTTGCTTTGATTCCAAAGAAGTTTCTTAGTTTGGTTTTAAGAGTTAATGGCTTTCTGGTAATTCTTGGTTAAATATTAATGCAGACATAATAATGCTTATTCCTTAGGTAAATTTCTAAGCAATATAACTATCAAATGAATTATTCCTGCTGAAAACTCACTGTAATGTCACAGTCTAGGTAAAAATTTTTAAACCTCAAATATGACTTTCTGCCTGTAGAGAAATGAACAATGTTTTTTGATATAATTTTCCAACTATATTTTAGACAGGGACATCCTCTTACTGTTCTTCATTTCTTCAGTTGTGTATCTTACCTAAACCAGGACGTACCCTCACTTTTCAGGTCTCCAGAACCTCCAAATGCTGAAAGTTTGTGTCTGTCCCTTTGAGGTTCAGATGAGTGCTTGCCTCTCTGTCCCTCCCAGTGAGGCAGTAGCACCAGCTTTGGGGACTGCATCCAAACATTGGTGCAGCTTGAAAATGCAGCACAGTGGGTTTTGTGAAGGAGTTCATGGTTCATCCTGTTGGCCAGCACTTCTTTCAATCACTCTGTATTTAGTCAGAAGCCTCTGTGGGATTGCATAGATAAGGCTTCTCTCTGCACGATGATGGCAGGACTAGAGTGAAGCTGATGGCTATGTGACACATGGCCAGTTAACAGCAGGTCCACGCAGTAAAAGCTGCAAAGCTAGGAAGTGCTTTATGAACGTTTTGCTGGCCAGGTGCTTTCTGCAAAGGTTTTACCATCTCATCCTCTACTCACTCAAGCCAGTCGCACCAGGGGCAGGTAGGAGCTCCTCCATTTGTTAGAAAAGGGGTTATTTAGCCATTTTCTTTGAGTAAATTTAAAACATAGCAGAGTGGCCTATTACACACACCTCTGCTCTCATCCATTCTTCATGAAGTTACAAGGGACTGTTTGTCCAAAATAGTGGGCAGTGCTGACATGTGATTTTAATACGTGATTTAGACATATGCAAGAAAACCACTTGATACTCCTCATGGCCTGCAAAACTCCTGCTCAAAGGTTGATTTCATTATTAATTTATGCCAGCATTATCCTTATTTTAGTGACACTAGAAGAGAAATCCCACCCATAGCTATCAGATAAATGAAAATAATTCAATATATAGCGCACAAATCTTTTTGAATGGTCACTATTTTAGGTGTAGGCTGACAGCAGCAGGGGCCAGAAGAACCTGTATTTATTTCTTTTTTCTCTGGACATGCATGTTGCCATAGATCTGTTGTAAAGTGATAAGATCTGTATTGGCAACCCTTTAAAATAATTCAGTGCTTAGGGCCACTGATTTCTTACCCATATCCCTGTTTCACCTTTACCCAGCAATTTGCTCTGATGACAGTCCTGCTGTTAGGTACCAGAGAAGGTTTTTGTTCTTTTCTTTGCATGTGTTTTCAGTCTAACGAGAGATGTATTGTTTACAGGCCCTACACATGAACCACTGACATACACAGAGGCAGCATGAAAATCCAGTAACATCAGGCAGACTGATTTTCACTAATCAAATAGTTTAAGCACTTTCTAATTGTAAGGAAGGCAAGACACCATAAAAGCAAAACCTTTGGAAATAAGTCTAAATATGCAATAGACTTTCTAAAATTGTAAGTTTCAGAAGTATTTACATGACACAAAAAGGACAGTGTTTGATTGTACTTAACAACAGAACTTATTTTTACATGATGACAGAGCTACTAAAAAATCAGGAAAATAAATGAAGGCCTCTATAAAACTGACTGCTAAGGTCTTATCCCCATAAGTTATGGCCTAGAAGAGAAAATTAAATTAAAAATAAATCATGAACATCATGAACATTTTTACCAAGAATGCAAAATGTCCAGTGGTGCTTCTAATTTCCAAATGTCTCAGGTAACAATGTTCTAGTCCAGCAGAATATACAGGTAAAATCAATGCAACACACATTGGCACTCCCTATCTCAGCTAACCAGACATTATATGTCCTTAGAGGTGCCTAAATTAGCAGCATGGTAATAATTTTTGGTTACACTCAAGTATTTCTATCCTTCCAGTAAGCCTGTTCAATGAACCTCCACTTATCTGGTATTCAGTGTTACTGCTGTCTGACTTGTTGCAATCCCATTTATAGAACTGTACACTACAGTGAGATTAGGAGCTAAAAACAGCAGGCTAAATTGAGTATTAATAAATGCAAATAAATGCTCACTGGGGAAAAGCCAATTCTCCTATATATACACACTGATGGATATTAAATTATTCAGTAACCTTCAGATAGCTCTGTGGACAGTTCTGTGGAATGGCAGCTCAGCATTCAGTGGTACTTCAAGAAACAAATTAGGAATATGATGACAAAAATCAAAGCATAATTATGACAACATGTATATTTCTGGTATGTCTGCATTTTGAACACTGGTATGCAGCAGAGCTAGAAAATACAGAGAAAAGCACTAACAATGAGCACAGATGTGAAGACCCTTTTGGACAATATGATATTAAGCCATGGCTTTTCCTCTGGGAAAACAGGAAGTACTTGGAAAACATACTAGAGTTCTGTAAATTCTTGACTGGCACAGGGAAGACAAATAGGAAACAGCTGTTCATCTCTTCTCACAATTTAGTAGGCAGAAGGCATTACCTGAAGTTGCTGGGCAGCTGGTTCAGGAAATCACAAAATTAAGTGATTTTTCCTACTTACTAAGTTGAGCAATTCACTGATATTCAGCATGGTGATTATGAGTTTTTTAGGGAAAAAAAAAAAGGGAAAGCCATTAAGGCTATGAAGCACATTGATAGAAGTTCTTATGTTAAAAAAAATCATCAGGAGGATACAGTGGGAAAATATCACAGTCTCCAGCCTTATTGCTGTTCCCTGCCTCCTGCAAGGATCCACTGCCAGTGTGGCTGGAGAAGACCTTGTGAGGCACAGCCCTTCAGCACAGCACTGCCCTCTTAGCACAGACTCACCTCTGCATGGGGAGTTGTCCACACTGGGAGACATTCATGCTCCCTGCAGGATTTCAGGAGCATCTTAACTGACACTTCATAGACGAAAAAAAAAACCAGCTGAGCTTTCACTACTACTTGATGGATGTAGCGTGAGAGCACTTTTCCTAGCATTGCTGAAAAGGTCATGCTGGTATTCCAGATCTTACTTGCAATATGCATTTTATAAGATGAAAGCCACATAATCCTTGCCCAGCTTGGACAGGTCCACAGCCACCCAGGAGCAGCAGCCATGTGCTCTGGAATTGTCCCCTGCAGCCATTAGGTGACTGACCAGAGCAAGCTCACAAAATGCCACCAGAAAGGTTGCAGGTGATGGCTGAAGCCCTGCTTTTCTGCAAGGTCAGAGCCCTGTTTAGGCTGTCTCTGAGTCCTGCACCTCATTCTTTCCATGTATAATCCTGTGGCTTGCTCAGACCTTAACCACCAGGGAAAACTGCAGAAACTACAGCTGCAGACTGGAGGATCTTCTGGGTGGAATAATTCAGTGGCCGGAGGACTTTAATGCATATTGCATGAGTGAATCAGCTGATCATTTTAATTCAAACCTCTTATTTTCTCAACCCCTTCTCTTCCACACTGACTATCTAAAGAGGAAAGAAGTTAAGGATAACTGGAGGGTCAGCCATGGGAGCAGAAGGTTTCATCCTGCAAACTCAAAAAAATTCTTGTGTTGGCAAGATCAGTGCTGTGATTAATGGTATCACTGTACAAACAGTCTGTTTCATGAACTGTCACTTTTTCTTTATCCTTTAAAAAATGTCAAATTGAAGAATAAACATGTAAATAATTCAAACTGAAAATTATCAACACTTTAAAGCAACATTAATCTCACAGAACATGCTTAGCACCTTTATGTCCTATGTTGCCATAGGGCAACTAGCAAGATCTATTAAAATAATCCTAAAGTCCTAGTCCTTGTGGACTAGGTAATTCAACAAGTGAGGTAATTCTACAAGTACAAGAAATTACTCAAGAAGGAGAATCTAAGAAGCAGCTAAAATACCAAAATACTTCTAAAAAAGACTAGGATACAGACTAGATAAACTTTCCTTATTCAACTTTTTATTAAAATTGAGCTATCTTTACATATTTAAAATACTTTATATCAAAATTATACAGTATTTATGAAAAGAATTGTATGCAAATGCGTAAAAACATGTAAAATCAGAGCTAAGTGATATAAAGCAATATATAGCATGTTTCAAAATGTGTATCAGGGCTAGAATACCTGAGTGTTCAATAAGCTGGTTTCCTGCGTTTCACTGATTTTAACAGTTAAATTTAATAACGTATCTGATCTCATATAAAGCACTTTGGTTGGGAGAATTGCATGGAAAAGGCGGAGATCAAGCAGAGACATTACTCAAGGCCTCTCTTCAGAATCTTTGTCCACATGAAGATCCACTGTTTGAGATGCTAGGAAGGACTCCCATGTAGCAAGGCACTTAAAAAATCCAAACACATACATACATATGAGTACAGCAGAGAGATTTCTGTAAACTGTTAGCCAAGGGGAAAACAAATTAAAAAAATAGCAGAATACACACACATTGTCACAAGCTGCTTTTGTAGGACCATGGTAAGAGCAAAATTCAGTTTCCTAGGCAGCTCAGTGATATGCAAAATGTTAGCTAACGTGCTGAGTGAGCTGTAAAGGTCAATTTTACATAATGAAAAGCACACACTGTGAGCACTGTAATTTTATGTTGTAGCATGGAAGATGCTAACATTAATTATGCTCGTCTTTAATCTCTTCCTTTAGTTACAGGCAAAGATCTCTTCCAAACAGAAAGTATGTTGTCAGGTACCGTTCCCTTATAATCTCTATGGATTCCTAATGTATACCAAATTTTCTTTCCAAGTTAAATTAAACCATTTTTTCTTTCTAAATAAGGAGAGAATTCATTTTTCCCCAGAGTAAAGGGAAAGAAATAGAACGAGAAAGGCAGGGACTGGGAGTTGGGAAATTGTTACATTTACTAGTGGTATTTCTTGGCTTATGGAAAAATGTATTTACAATTGGAAAAATTATGTTTTTTATTTAAAGCATCAATTCTGCAGGCAGTAAAATGAAAAAAAAAAAAAAAAACCAAAACTAAAACCAAAACCAAAACCAAAAAAACCCAAAAAAAACCCCAAACAATTAAAAAACCCACAAAACCCCCAAATGACTTTGGTTCAATTTGGATTAAATTAGTGTTGGCAGCTTGGCAAGCCATTCTAAATCATAAATTAGTGTTAAGAGCCATGACAAGACCATCACGAGGTAACCAGTAGTGAGTTGATTTGTTACCCAAAGCACCAGGTTTCTACTATTTCAAATCTGTCACTAGAACAGGACAGGCAAATTGCTGCAATAATTTCCTTCTTCTGATGCTATTGAAAAAAAGCCCTTGAAATGGAAATGCTCTTACAAAACTTTGACTTACACATTCATACCTATTCTTCTTGGCAATGCAGTTGATTTACTACTTACTCTACACAGTTTTTTTTCCATGAAGAATCTTCATTATGCACCATAAATAAGTCTTCTGAGACTTCCCAGGAAATATATATATATTAAAACCTGGAGAGCACACTCCATTTGCCTGAACTTTGAATTAAATCAGTGCCCTGAAAACAGGGTTATTTCCTAATTGAAATCTTTTGCCATAAACTACTCAAGCCACAGCAACTTGCTAAGCCCAGCTCATTGAAACACCTTGTATCCATCTGGCACTGCTTAGGAGACACTGAAATGACCCTGCCTGAACTTGCAGCCACCCAACTCCATTAGACATTTCTTGTGAATGAATCTCAAACTCTGCCATTAAATATGGAGATTTAATCATATTACACTGAAGAGCTAGGTCCTGGTATAACTGCATGTCTGTGTATAAGCAGATGATGTGGGAGGATCTGATAATATTGAATATAAGCTCAAAGAGAAAAACAAAGAACACACACAGGATGACTGGAGCTGGGGGAATCCATGATGACACAAGGATACAGAACCAGGGATACCAATAAAATTAAGTAACAGTGACAAAAGTAACAAGAAAAAGAAATAAGTCAGCAGTAGCTTTTACTCTGAAGACATAAGAAAGTAGAACACGTGGATCTGCAAGACAAGAAGAGCAGTTAAAACAGCCAACTGAACTAAAAGAACACAATGAAAAAGTATGAACTTATTTTTGTGCAGGTTTTTGGCTATTATCAGGCACAGCAGAGATGATTCCTGTTATTCACATTTTGTCCCCTAGACTATGGATACCATGAATTTACTGCCCCAGTCTTTCTCTTCTGATCTTGCTGACAAAAGCCCCAAGTAACTCCTGCTGCTATTGCACACAACATTATGCTGCTGGTCAGAGTACATCTTAAGGTCTGAATTACTGTGAAAAGAGAGGACTAACAGGGTAAAATTCATGTGGAAATCTACTTTTTTCATTGATTTTTTGGAGAAATGCTATTTTGAAATGGTACACCAGGGAGAAACAGTGAAGACACTGTAAGTGCAGCCTGAACAGTGAACTGAAAGTGTTGAAAACTGATTTCTGATTTAAAAGGTCTTTTTGACCTTTTGCATAAAGCCTTTAAGTTTGATCATTAGTCTCCCTACTTCATGTGACACTGTGGCAGCTGAGTCTCTCTGAGAGGCTTGAGCTGGAACATGGCCTCTTGGTTTTGAAATGTCAGTGAGGCAGCTGCTAGCAATGTGTCTTCACTGTGACACTCAAACTCATCAATTTCTGTTTGTTAGAGCCCAGCCTGGATTACCATCCTAGAGAGCTGCAAGGCACAGCTGTTTTTCTAAGCTTTTTCTAGGTGAGGTACAAGAAAACATCATTTTTTCTTGAAGAGTCTTTCATTGGCAATGGCAGGTTTTTTTCTGAACCACAGTTTAATTTAATTACCACATAAGTCCATGTTTTGTTATTCCATAATTTCAGTAATGAGAATTAAAATATCAGCACTAGCTGCAATGTAAAAATGGCTTTGTGTTATCTTTGCAACATTGAGCCAAGCTGCACATGTTAAAATGCAATCACAATACATTGTTTAACCAGATATATTTGATCTATGGAAGTCTGTCCAGATGAAGATGCAAAGCATCTTTTTCACACAAATTATTCAGGTTTTAATTTATCCCTGTTTATATAACCAAATCACATTTTTCAAAATGTAAGTGCAGTGGTGGCTCATTTCACTGTCAGACATCACAGTGCTGCTACAGCTGACAAATTTTATAATTAACCACACCAAAACAAAACTAGGTCTCTGTGCCTTAGGCTCAAGCTTTTCATATCGTGAAGCATGAACTGCATAAACGACATTTTGTTCGTGATGTATACTTCAACATTATTACAGAACGATTTTACTTCATTCTCTTGGGAGGTTGAAAATGGAGATCTAAATAGAGGATCAGACAATTTTCAAAGGAGATAGAAAAGGAAAAAATCCCAGAAAATCCAAACTGAGGAAATTTACTGTGTTTGCACAGGATTGAAATTCATAATCCAATTATTCATAAAAGCCTGATGGAAAACATAAAAAAGCCTAAATACACAAAATGAAATAGCAAGAACTTAAATAAGGCTACTTTACCCAAAATATTCTGGTTACTACTGGAGGACACGTATCTATTCTGCAACAACATTCTTAGAACAAGCAGCAAGAAGTTTTTCATATAGTACAATTGCATATATAATGAAAAAGGAGATATAAAAATGGAACATGTAGTAAGGATGTTAGCAGAAGCAGTGTGTCACTAGACGTGTGTGTTTCTGTTCCAGTTCCCAGTTATCTGTGGCTGATATCTTAAAAATAGCACTTATGATGGCAGTTTTTGGAGTAGAATCTGAAAATGAAGTTTTCTGTCTGAGAGAAACAGAAAGTATTTTCATGATTTCTGTGTGCAGGGAAACAAAAAACTAGACCACACAGAAATAGCAATTCCCACTCTAAAAAATGTCTTCCCAAAACTATTTAAAAAAAATTTAAAGGCTGAAGTGAATTAGGGTTCAAAGATGGATCTGCCTTTGAAGCAACATGCACAGGGACAAATGGGCTCAGATGAGGGAGCTTTTGGAAATCTCATGAAGTTTGGTAGCTGAACTCGCAGGTATGGCTAAGGTAGGGTGTGATCAACATGCAGGAGCAGCCAACTTTCTGCTACACCACCAAATACATCACTACAGAGGCCTCTAGGGCAAATAACAAATCTCATCTATTTTTCTACAGCTTTTACAAGACCAAGAGGTACATAAGGGCTCTGGAGTTAAAGGGCAGTCGCTGTAATAGGGAAGAAGTATTGTTTTGCCCTAATGAATATTCTGGATCAATTTATTCCTGTACAACAATGTAGGTCACTCAAATATACTAAACTGTGCTTGAAATACTTAAGAAAATCAGGAAATTATTTATATTGCTTAAAAATAGTAAGGTATGCCAATAACAACAAGAATCTGACAGTATTAAAGGTAACTGATTGTCTGATTAAGATGCAAGGGTTTCACAGGATTAATTTCACATGCGATATAAAATCAAATGTTATGCTTTGAAAAAACACATTCTTTCAATGCCAAAACTAACCATCATCCCAGATTAAGAAATCTGCTTGCATTTTCTAGAGTACCCAACAACCAGTGGAAACCCAAACTCTGGTATACTTGCTGGACTTACAATGTCTAACCAGTCTTTGGATCGGGCTGTAAAACCTAGCTACTTATTCCAGTGGTTTTCTTGAATAGAACAGTTTACCAAAATTCTTTGGCTGCATATATACTAGCCATACTAAACACATGAGAAAAAAGGAAAAAAATTAGCATTTGTTTAATTGCTAATTAATTTAATATGCTCTTTGAAGCCAGAGTTCAACAGTGCCCGGTTTGTTTCTGCTAGTCTGCAGCAGCAACACTTCAAACCTGTCAGCTAAATAACACTGCTAGCACCACCACTAACTCTGTACCCTGCTTTGGGTTTAGCAATGCTGCATCTTTAGAATATCTATTTCTAAATTAATGAAAATATTCATGGAGACAATCAGTTTCTCAAATGAAAGCTCCACCCTGTGGACAGTTTGTGATTCCAGCTGTTTGGCAGATACCTCTTCTGGACTAAGTTGTCAGACAGCAGTGTCATCACTAAGGCCTTATGAAAAGTAATAAAATAAATGGTACAGTGTAAACACCTGCTGAATCAATGCCACTTACTTCAAAAATAAGAGTAAATTTATGAATTTTTAAAAATTAAAACCTTTTCATATTGTTTCAGAAAGTCCTCCTTATTTTAGCAATACATTTACTGTCTTGTTAGTATGGTATTTTTTTGGATTTAAGACTTAGTGGAATACAGAGAGACTTAAGGATATATTCAACTTTTCCAGAGGAAAGGAAGTACAGAACTGCAACACTGGACCATTATTCACGTCTTTGTCACCACAGCATTGAGAGACACCAAACAGCTGTAGAAACAAAGGAACACTTTTTATTCAAGTATAATAAATGCAGATAGACAATGAACTGGAAGACTACAGGAGTAACTCTTAAATTTGTAAAACTAGAGAAACATAATTACAGGTAACACTTTAGCGTAACACTTCATTAACGTGAACATTAATTCAGCTTAAGGAAGAGATACTCTTTTATGCTAGCTAAGTGATGCTTGACAAGTTGACAGAAGAATCCTTAGGCAACTACAATTAAGGAAAAACCCAAACAAATGTAAGGTCATATTCTTTGCCCAAATGATGTGACAAAGATGAAATGACATTTTAGAAATTTTAGTGTACTTTGACATGCTGCTATATTTTTTTTTGACCACTCTGGCTTGGGCTTTGTACAGTTTTGAAGAACTGCATCCTCTACTGCAGCAGCCATTAGAAAATACAAGATGCCTTGTCTCTCATTACTCTGTGGTTCCCAAAATTTAAGGGATTCAGAGAATGACCATGAACAGAACTGACTCCTTCTTTGGTTGTGTGCCTGGGAAATGCAGTCAGCAAGGGGAATAATGAAAAGCACAGTGAAATGCTGCTGCAGAGAATGGGGCAGTGCTCAGTGCTCATGGAGAGGCAAGAATAGTTTCACTGAGGGGTGGGGGAACCTGTGGAAAGGATGAGAAGCAGGTAGTCACTAAGTCAGAAAGAAGGAGATGATCCCCCATAGGAGTTGGACAGAAGAACTGCGCAACTGTTGAATCACATTCATAGCATCCATGGTGCCTGGGAAAATGCACAGAACGTGCTTTGGGGAAGAAAAAAGGCAGGAAATAACATGAGGGATGTAACAGCAAGAAAAGGCTTAGTAAGCATCAAATGGTGCATCAAAAGTCTGAATGAGTAACTTCAGACGTGAAAGAATGCTAATGAAGCAAGTAATAACTGAACAAGTGAAAAACACTGTAACAGACACTGTGTTTGTGCATGAGTTTAATGAGTCAGAATCAAACTATTACATTTAAGGTTGGATTCTCTTTCCTACTGAAAGCATAAAAAAATACTCTGCTTCTCAGGTTTCTGAGATTCCCTTCCTGAAGTTTCACTCCCAAACAGCAGGAACAGGGGCCAGAGCTGCTTTTCCTGATGCTTTCAGGAGTTCACACTTGTAGTTTGAGATACACAGGCCTCTGACAGTAATCAGTAATCACTTCTCTAATAATTAGCCATCACTTTTAACCATGGGTCTTAAATAAATGTATTTTAGGTCAAAACTGCCAATCAAAATTTTAACTTTATCAAGTTCCTCTGAATATCAGGATTAGATAATGATTTTCTGATAAAACAGGAAGAAATTGGTAAGCACTCACTTTGCAAACAAGGAGTGATACAGTTAGCACAATGTAGCTAATTATTGCAACTGCTGTAGTAACATAAGGTGCTTTTTCTAAAATGTAGATCTACAAAGATGTAATAGCAAAACCACTTAATGAAGATTTCAATATTCAAGAAAAACACTGCCAAAAGATCGTGTCTCAGTACAAACCAATTTGTCTGGTATTTCAGAAGCTGTTTAAGAAGAACCTCTGGCAGTTACAGAGACAGCTGAATAATTTTCTGCAGTTTGTGGCTTAAGAATAGTAATTGAACATACAATATGAGTTTTGGTGTTCTGAATTAAACTTCTAATTCAGCAAAAAGCATTTCTAGACAGGAAAAAGAATAAAATAAATACGTTTTAGCTAATCATTCTCAAAGAATATACTCTACTATATTCAGCATTGTTTTAACATACATATTGCCACGATAGAAATCAGAGACCATCAATAAATGAAGACAACATTAGGGGATTCCAAAAGCTTGCTGCCTGATTTCTGAAAATATTTTGATCTTAATATGTAACAACAGATTGTCAATGTCCATATATCTCACAGACTGCATGTTAATTAATTAGACTTGATGATCAAGAGCTCTGTCTTTTCAATTACGTTTTAACAAAATGATTTGTAAGATCAGAGCACTGCCATTGGCTAGTGTGCAATCCATAAAAGGCTCTGACTGCAAGACTGAAGTTACAGATACCAAAGTGTATTTGTGAAAATGACTAATTTATGATTAATAGATGGCTCAGTGCATTACATTTTTTTCCCAAAGTAAGGAGAAATTATTTAAAAACCTTCAAGACATCTGGGATATTTCCAAAGGGCGCATTTCAATCAACATTGTGTTCCCCATGAGGAAACTTCACAGAATGCTTAATGTATTTTGTTATATGTTTTCAAATTCTCCTTCCTAGCATATATTCTTGGAAATTCTTACCAAGAATATTACCTGTGGCATTTGAGCTGAAAAAATAAATCTGATGGAATCGTATTTAAAGAATTTCCTCATACAGGTCTGAGCCTTCCAGAGGGTTTCTTCATGCTCTCACAGCAAAATGTTTCCAAACTGAAATATAGCAGCTGACACTGAACCGAAAATTATGTTCCAAGTTGTTGTGGTTAGTAAAACAAGAGTGCCCTCTGTCGATGATGAACTCAGGATCATCGACTTGGGCACAATAAAACATATTCTGCTTGAAATCTGTTAAATTAAGGATAACTGCCTCACTATTCCCACAGAAACTGATTCCAAAGCTACCACATATTTGAACTAAAATGGAAAAATTCCTCTTTACAGAGAACCCATGGACTTCTTCACTGAAATAATGAAAAAATAACATTTTTGTGAGAAAGAGTTTTACCTCTTCATAATAAAGGAGATTATTCTCAGCCACATTAGTGAAGGTTGATCTCATATCCCACTGCATGTTCTGCTTCCACCTGTCCCAATCTGCTTTCAGAGCATTATTGGCACGTTCAACTTTGTCTTCAAGTTTCCCAATCTCTTCTGAGAACTATATATTAATTGTAAACATAAAAAAAATTAGGAAAATCACCATTTCCAAAATTAATGAAATCAATTGACTGTAGTGGAGACAAAGAGAACTGCAGAAACAAGGGTGGTATTTAACTTAGCAAAAAAAGTCTTTCCTCAGGGATAAATTTAAAATTAATTCTTAATTAATAACTCACTACAATTTCTGAAATATTAATAACATAAAATAAAGACCTGAATTAAAGTCTGGAGATATATTTTTTTCACTGTGAAGTTACAGACTCTGGCACCTCTTCATTAGCACTTGACATTAATGCATCAAAAAAGAAATATATAGAGAGCTCTACTGAAGCAGAATCAATTGTACAAATTAGATTTGGCCAGAAAAACTGAGAAAATCTTGACAGAATCTTTGATAACAGGAGAAAACAGAATGGGGAGAAGACAGCAGAAATCAAAATCACAAACTTTCTTATTTCTTGCCTGTCACATTACCATCTTGACTTGTGGAACTGTGTGTGACCATACAAGGGGAAAAGAAATACAGAAGCAGAGAAAGAAATTAAATGAAAGGACTTCTACAAAGAAGAAACTCTTTCACAGCAATCAAGGACCCAAAACCTTGAGGGCTGCTCTACAGACATTACTTGCTTCTAATTACTGTATAGATGCACAAACTGACTTGCCAGCTAATGGGAGTAAGTGGACAGTGGCCCTGTCCTTATTGAGTTTTTCTGGTCTCAGTATCTCGGGTATTGACATTTACTCATCAGCTGTGTCTGTTCTGGCTGGCACCAGGTCACAGAACGAGGTACATCTCCCGTGGCTACAGTGCAAATATGTCTGCTGGGACTGCAGAGCCACTGGGAGGGCAGGTACAAACACCACCAAAATAAGGAACATCAAGCAGGAAAACTTAATTCCTCCAGCTGCTCCATTGCAACTCAGGATCCACACATTTCTTCTTCGTCCTTATATTCTGCCCATAAAGCAAATAGTTTCTTCCTCATACCTCTACCACACCTGTGTAAAGTTGGATAGCTACTTTTGCTTTGTGCAGAGCTGGTGTTTTCATTCACAGAAGTTCAGGATTCCAGGTTTAACTTCCAGGATTTTTATGGAATACTTAAACTCCTGGTAGAACAGAGAAATGTCCGAACTCAGAGCAAGACATGGAAAGCCTGGGTGCACAGCCTCCAGCTTGGACCATGCAGGGGAGAGCAGTGATGGAGTGCAACAGCAGTGATGCTGCCATCACAAACTGAATGAGCAAACTGAATCACCAAACACTGCCTGAAATGGTCACAGAACCTGGATCCCATTCAGTTCTTAAAGAAGCCAAGAACTTCTTAGCTGGAAAAACTGAAAATTTCATCTGAATAGATGTTATCCACACTCAAAAATAAACATTTTTAATTAGATTTGATTTCTACACTGATTTCCTTTGCCACACTTCTAGATTAATGAAGTATTGGTTATTAATGAGAAACAAAATGGAAAAAAAATATTTCTACTTTACTGGAAAGTCCAAGTTCAGTTATCTGGTCAGATCACTACTCAAGCTACAGACAAGGATAATTTCAACTACCAACACTGCATTCAAAATGAAAAGGTTAATCCAAAGTTTAAATGTGGGGGAATTACCTTTAAAGGAATTACAGACAACTGGATTTTGCATTTTGACCATGTTCCTTGCTAACTGCCTTTCCTTCAAATACCAAAAAATGAATGCACACAGAATAATGAAAATGATGACATTTTAAAGATGATTTAGAGTAGGAAGGCAGTTAAATCCATTCTCTACTTTTGTAAAGCAAAAGTTCCTATACGGGAATGCACTAGTCTACACATATAAAGAATTTCTCTGACTTAGAATTCCTGGCTGCAGCAGCTTCCCCTTACATAGTTTTTTATACCTTTATAACTTTAAGTTAAGTTATTTTATGGTTTGTTTTTATCTAGCCTTTTCTAGGAGCTACAAATTCCTTCCATACTGTAGTCAGAACATGAAATGGACAGGTAGACTCTGTTACACATCTCTACCTGGATATGCAGTTTAAACATCCCACTCTAAAGCCCCAAAAAAACCATGTGTTATACTAAGGCAAGGGCTGGACTTAAAGTCTACAGGCAGCATTATGCCACATGTCACCAGGTCAAGTGGACACATTCAAGGTCAACTTTTTCAAAACTGAAAAACCCATCAATGCTACTCTAGCTGCTGTGACAACAGAAATGAATGAAGAATGGCTTGGACTTAACAAAAACATCTGGACCTAGTGTGTTCCTCATTTACAAGGTATAAATTGTTACAATTGATCCCGCGAATTAAACAGGATTCTGAATCCATTTTCTTACATTGATCTCACAGAGGCAGCCAAGGTGAGAAATGAAATCTCCCACCAGTGATGGCCAGAGGCCAGCACCGCACTAATCTGACATGGGACCAAGGCACAAGAAGGTGGGAGCCAGGCATTGCCATGGCACAGTGCTACCAGACATGGACTGTAGCCAAAAAAACCTGGCCCAGTAGCCAAATTACATGGCAAGTGACACAGCATTTGACATTATCTCACTATGCAAAATAGCACAAATTTCTATCTGCTACGTGAATTAATCCTACAGCTTGGTGATACTAAACCCTTTTTAGCCTGGAGTTAAAACACAAATTATATTCAGAATGTAACAGAATCAGCAATTCAGCTCTTTACTACTCAGTTTCAAGCCTGAACACTAGAATCCTTAAGTTGTCATTTAATGCTTATCTCACTCTGTCAGAACACATATATACCAGCCTTTTTTCAGAATTATTATCAGCCCTGGTGGCAAGACTAAAACTGCTAAAAATGCCCAAACCATAGAGGGATACACTAGCATTGCTGTGTAATCTTCAGGATGGAGTATTGGAGTCATGGAGCAGTATATCCCACTATCTTTAGAGCCACAGCTCTGGAGGAAAGAAATGTCTGGATAAGCAGGAAAGTACCTAAGTCCTGCCCAATCTCTCTGTCAGAGCCTACATCAAAAAAAAAAAGTCTTCAAACCATCCTACCTTGAACAGCTGCCTCCTTTGTGAACCAAATTCTGGTGTAGAAACCAAGGTTTTGGCTTTTGCAGCAGCACCACAAGCAGCTTGCTAACACAGCTCAAGAAAGCATTATTTTTTCCCAGCCCATGAGCCTAATGTCCCAAAAGGTTTAATTTGCAATTCCAGCCCATCTCATCGGCACTGACCTTAGGGATGTTTTGCATTCTTATGCTGTACAACCCTGTCTTTGTTAAATCATTTAATGTTTGCCATGACCAATGCTAAATATCTCACAGCCTTTTATCAGCTCTAATGACAGTCTGAGACTCCTTATCTGTGGTGGAAATGTACTTCAAATGAGATTAGGGTTCATGCCACTCATTGTCAGCAAAATTTCTGGCTACTAGATTGCACTGACAAGTTCAATCTGACATCTATGAGATCATTAGAAGTTACAGGAGTTCTGCTTAGGATTAGATATGTGCAAATACACCCAAACTTGGTGTCTGACACCCATTCCAACAACATACTTGTGTTATGACCACCTTTTATTATGAAATAAGTCTGGTTAGAAGTGTCAGGAAAGTATTTCAACACATAATAAAAATGAAAACATAGTAAAAAATGACCAAGAAAATAGTTAAGTCACTCAAATGGTTAAAAATATCAGTACACCATTCTCTGTTGATAAACTATGCTTACTAGAAAAAGGCTTCAGCTTCTAATTAAAAAAAAGTCTTCAGGATACAGCTGCCACTCAATTAGAGAACACAGGACTTTATTATCAGATTAGACTAACAGACATCTGTTTTGCTGCTCTTCTGAGACTGCAAGGAGATCCAGGCTCTCAAACACAGGATTCTCTGAAATTAGTAAGAAATAGGGCAGTTGGAAAGATAAAGCAAAGATCTGCAGTAGTCCTGGGTAATCAGAGTGTCCAAAGCCTTTACCAAACTGTAGATCCAGATATGGAAACATAAACACAGTGAAAAAAAAAAGTTTGGGCAAACTGATTTCAAAATCCTACTGGAAGCAAGTACAAACATCTCATGATGGAGTAAACTGTTGTCAATATCAAATCAACACAGTATGATCAATACTATGCTAAAATAAAAATATTCCTTTTTTATTTGTAACAGTTCAGGAAAAGGGAGTGCATGCACATTGTCTGAGAAGTCCATCAGATTATAAGAGAAATGCATCCTGAAAAGATGGCAAGTCCTGCCAGGCTATGGTGTCTCATCTACTGTAAACAACGAGTCTGGCTGCTAAACAAGCTGTATGGAGCTGAATTTGTCACTGAATGCACCTGCCATGGCTACCCAATTCCCAGCCTAGGGGGCTTCTCCAACTCACCATCCTCTGTGCACTTTAAAAGAGCTTCAGGCTTTAAACTAAGGAAAAAGGACAGGAGGAACAGCAAAGAAAGTAGAGAAACAAAACCAAATTACAGAACACAAAGGCAATAAGTAAACAAAATTTCTGCTTCAGGGAAAAAAACCCAAAACCAGAGATATTTACTTAATGACCCACTGCAGTACACAGAGGCAAACTGTTATATAATATACCACAGCCCTTGCAGGTATCAGAGATTAGAAATATATTGTTATTTATTCATCTCAGTGCCAAAAAAATCAAATGAAAATATGCATTTCAAATGCCAAAAACTATCCAAACAGCTCATCTTTACATGGAAACTAATTACAACAAGCCTAATAAAAAGTATCTGAGATATTAAGGATTTTCTCCTTTGATATACTAAAAAGTTATTAGTCATTTTCACATATTATTTATTCTGTAAAACACTTGATGTTAATACTGTGCTAAAAGGACATTATTTAGGCTAGAGATTTTAACTATCAAAAATTTTAAATATGCCAATTCTTATCCCAGAACTTGTTTTCAATTGGCTGCTGAGACTTGCTGGTGATTTTGGGGATACCTGTCCCCATGGGGTACTAGTTACAGTCTGACTTCACTAGAATAAATGAAGGCTTCATACTGGAAGCAAAAAAAAATATCCCTGGGCCCAACTAGAAAAAATAGAAACCTGAAAGAACAGAATGCAGAACATTTTAGTTTAAATAAGTCTAATGAACAGCTTTGCTGATTCTGATCACCTCCTCTACCTCTCTTACTCAATGAAGCAGCAGCTACAAGAGCACTGCAGTAGCTGTTACTTTCTCTTAACTCCAGGTATGGAAGCAAACAGAAAAGCCAAAAAACACAGCCTGTGCTGACAAAGGCCAGTGGTTGCCCACCATGACCAGCCCTTCCCTCCTTCCCACGGTGGCCTTTGCCTGGCACAAAGAGCAGCCAGAGGTGTAGAGAACAGTGCCCAGCCCCAGCACGTGGCCTCACAGCAAACGTGTCCTCCTCCTGCACATCTCCTGCCGTTACCATAAGGCCTGGAAGAGTCTGGCTCTCTGAAAATACTCACCAGATCCTTCTCTGTCTTTTTATTGGCTAAAGCATCAACTTTGGAATCCAGCTCGCCTTGAATTTGGTCTCGCCTTTTCAAAACACCCTTAATATGGAAGATAAAAAAAAAAGAAGAAACCGAATTTTAGCTCTTTCAGAAAACCAACAAACTTAGCTATTTGATAAACAAGATCACAGAATGATTTAATAATTTTGACATGATATATGCTTTTAAAAAAATTGAAATCATAAAGACTTATTTTTCCATACCTGTATTTTATCTTACAGGTTTTTCAATAATCTTACTAAATCCAAAATCAGTGCTACAAGGATCTGCCATACACAATATCACTGCCAGTTGCAGGAGCAGAACTGCTACAGCAATTTATGTGGTATCAGCTTAACTTGCTTTATATTCATTTAAAAACAGCAACAAGAGTCTGCAAAATCTCATGAACGGAAGTATCTTCTTTGAATAAAATTTACAATATAAAGCAGAATGACTAGAAATGGTACACAAGGCATGATTGAAATTGTGACTTTAACTTTTAGTATTATTTTGTGCCAAACACAGTTCTGGCAAATCAGAAAATACAATCAGAAAAATCAGATAAAGTTATCATAGGAAAGACAACTTTTCTACAATTAATGTATGTGCTTATTTTCAGCATCTGTAATTTTTACCTTCTTTGAAACTATCTTATCAGGCAGTGTTTTTAGCATAATGTCAAAAAAATAATTAGAAAGGGGAAGGAATATTACTCGTTAAGCTACAGAACAAGACCAGTATTACAGATTGAATTTCTATTTCCAATGCTCATTTACTCTGAGACCTTGATGAAGCCTTACAAATGTCTCTTTGTCTTAGCTTCCTCATCTGTAAAAAGCACACTCAGGTATGCTTACCTTGCAGAAGTGCTGCAAAGCTTTAGCCTTTTTGGAAAAAAAAAAAAATCAAAAGCAGGACATATATAATTACAATTCTCAAACCCTTCTTTTATATTACCTTGCCATAACTGGTTTTACTGCTTCTTCTGTAGAGATGCTCATATTCACCTCTAGCATAGAGCATGTTGAAACAGCACAGGGCACAAGCAGCTCTACCTTCTCTAGCTCTCTTATTTGACTGAGTTCTCTCTGAAATTTTGACACTTTATCAAACATGACAGAATAATCAAAGAGCTTAATTTTCAAATAATTTTCCAATGTTTCTTTTTGAACAGGTAATCACTACAAAAAATTGCTAAACCTGACTTTGGGCATTTCTGAGCAACAGATCAGCAATATAAACGAATGCTCATCAATAGCTTGGAATCTTTTGGTTAGATAAATACAGAAAATGTTTAGCTGGAAGCACAGAAGCAAAACAAAATTCTGGACCAGCTTTTCTTCATCATAAAAATGTTTTCTCTTTTTTCCTATTTCTTTTGCCTCTTTTAAAACTTTCAATGACTGCTTGGCAACAATTATTGCAAATATGTATTAAATTACAAGACAAAATCAATTATTTTAATATTAAGGTGCTACATGTATAGACAAGTGCTGACTTCTAATGGTAAACAGAGGCACTATAGTTTTAAAATATATTATAGTTTCACAGGTTTTTTGTATAATACTTAATGATACCTTGCCACAAAACCCACAAATAATTTTATGTGAAATAAAACACATAACTAAATAATGCTGTAATTTGTACGCTGAGGGACAGCACATTTGCTCTATGAGTCAGTTAGGAAGGGGTTGGTCCAGATGTAAATATTTTAGCTATGAATTCACCTCTTTTCTCAATTACAGGTTGAACTCTCAACACTGGAAAATACAAGGGTTGTATTGCATTGACCACACCTTGTTCTGCATGTTTGCATATGATCTTGGCAGCACTTCACCAAGGTCCCTGTGATGAAGGGTTAAACCCACTTCTAAAGGTTTACTAGTGGGTGACTTCCACATGGTAATTTTAGGTATTTTATTTTAGTGACTAGTATTTCCCTCTCTGAAGTGCAAGAGGGAAATAAGCAGCAAGTAAAATAAAAATCCATGGTGAATGAAGGGAAAGGAACAGTTGTGGAACAGGAATGAGCTACTGAAGGAAGATTCTCCTCTGGACGGGACCTCACGGCAACCTAATGTGTTGCAAGTGCTGCATCAAGAAAGCTACAAGCAAAAAAAAAAAAAATGCAGTGGGCAAAAATAAGGCATGCAGGAAGAGCCAGGTAGTCACCCTGGGCCTTGTCTCCAGAAACTTCTCTGTGCTCTGGACAAAACAGAATGCCTGAGAAAGGGTGAGGGTGAGTCAGGCGGCAAAACAGAAGGCAATGGGCAGGCAGCATCTCCTCAGTAGCAAGAAGACCACAATTGCTTATGGATAACAGACATAGACATTCTGAAAAATAAGGTTGGAAGTAGAGAAGAAGATGACCTGCAATTGCTAGGACAGTAATCTCTTCAGATCTTTCAATAAAGCAGTACCTACCTACATCTACCAGCAAATAATGAGGCCTGTGAAACAGGACATTTTGTAGAGTCCCTTTTTCTGTGAAGCTCGTTTTAAAGACATTTTAAAGCAGACATTGCAGCATGAATTCCTAATTCTCAGTAGCTAAGCCTTTGAGAAAGTGGCAATACCCTGCAGAGTGCCACTAAAGGCTCAGTTAACTTGGGTCTTGCTCTACCCGTGGCCTGTAAGACTCTTGCAGCCCCTACCTGGAAACCACTGCAGCAAGAGCTGGGCTACTGCTGCTCCCAGCAGTAACACAAGAACAGATTCTGCAGCTGGCATTGCTCAAAACCTAGACAAAGAGGGGTTTGTACACACGTTCTGCATTCTGTAGGCAGCAAAGTGGGAATTATGACATACTGAATTCAGTTACTTAATTATGTTGATTATCCACCAGCACTGACTGTATCAACTCTGGAGTCTGATTTTTTACATCCTCTCCAAGTGTAAGAAAAATACATAAGAGCAGAAGCTTATGGCAAAGACTAACACATGCTTATATAATGGTGCAGGGACTGGAAGTTCCCAGCTGTTCTGGAAAAAGAAAACATATTTAGGAAGAGCTCCTAGAAAGGGAAGAACCTCTCCACTCCTTTTCCCACACACAATCTGTTACTCAATGAGTTCATATTTTGGCAGAGTCAGGGAAGGTCTTTCTCAGCTGTTGTCCCCAAACCCTCTCTGCTACAATGCAGAGCTCACTGAAGATGGCAAAACCAGACATCCTAGCACAGCCACCCAGGGCTGCCTGCCAGGCAAAAACTATCCAGCTCTTATTATTTGGAAGGGGCACCTCTTGCCTGATTAGCAAGAGAAACAGGACCCATTGGATTCCCTGATAATGGTCAGGGACCACATGGTGTGCATGCTTTGTACTGAGTAAATACAGAGATTGTAAAGTCATTTTTATCAGCTACAAATTCTTGCCTGGATGTTGTCACTGGACTAAGCCAAATTCTATACAGAGCCATAAAGAGTCCTTCAGGAAACCTTACCATGAGAATTTCACTGTAGAGAACATACTCGTGCAGGATGGGCAGCAGGTGTTCTGAGAGCCCTGCCATTCGCTTCTCTGTAGCCCTGCAGCAGCGGTCGATGCAGCCAGCAATGCCCTTCAGGGAGTCTGCTATGTCTTCCTCTGAGGCTGACCACAGCGTGTGGATGGGGCCATACTCCTTCATTTCATTAAAATACTCTTAAAAGGAACATATACACATATCACTCTTTCCTTCATTAACAGAGGTCTAAGTGATACTAACTGCAACTCTGTATTTACTGTGAATCAAGCAAGAGACTGACCCTAACGTTTAAATGTGCTCAGATAATCTATTGTAATTAAGTAGCTTTGAGAAATATATCAGCAAAAATGCCCCAGACATTTTAAAATGACGCGCATACTCATCTAGACCTGAAGAGTTGTACTCAGACAACAATGACCTGCATTACTTCACATTGTTTTCATACAGAGCAACAGGAGCCACAGCAGTTGGTCTGACTTGCTGACTTCTACTGCCCTGAATTCCTCCAGTCTTGATAATAGAAATATTCCAAATACAGTCTCAGTTATTAAAACTAGAAGCTTTGTTATTTCCTAACAGCTTCAGAAGAAACAATGAAGTTCACTCCTGCTCAGCAGGTATCTCCTTCAGTAGCTTTTATTAATTTAAATACAGGGATATCCTGTGAGTTACTTCTCTTATGTTTCTAGACCAAGGGATAATCCATAAACAGAGAGAAGGCCCACACATCACTGTGCCATTTGGTAGGGCTAAACATGGGCAAGCTGCAGTTCACAGGAGGACACTGTGAACATTGGTCATGCATTGAAAATGCAATTTTGTCACTACTAAATTTATAATGAAGAAATGTCCTAATAGAGATGAAAGCAGTTGTGAGGCATAAAGAGTGTAATGCTTACTTTGAGATCATTTGGACAAAAAAACCCCAAACCTCTATGGAAAATGTAACCAAGAACCCCATGTAAAGGTACTGCAAGCAGGAATGTTCTCTGTATCACAGCTATCAACAATTCCTATTCACAATAGTGTGGCCCTGCACACAGGTGTTCTGACAAGTGTTGCTTGGAAAATCTAGAAGGAAGATATAACCTACAAAATTGGGAGCATGTCAAAATTCTTAAGCTTTTCCAAGAAATATTTTGGTACTGATACCTTGAACCTACAGACCTCAGACAGCTACTTTCATTGGAGAGAACAATATCAATAGGAACTCTTTTCACCAACATGTATTTTTCTTTTATAACACCCTTTCAATTCAGTGAGTACACACTGAGATCTGATACTGCACAATAAAGCTCAAGGACTCACAGTGCAGCTCTTCAAATTATATTATATAAACAAGTAAATACTTCAAGTGCTGCCCAGTGGAAATTCTACTGAACTGGCATAGCCTGACATCAGGATCATCTCAGAATCTCAGGAAAGTCAGTAATTTAGCATTCCAACTAGATGTGTGAACTGCTCTTACTTAAGGAAAAAATTCAGATTAAGCCATCCTTCTTCAGAGAACTCTAGTAGGCACAGCTTACCATGACAAAAATTACGGCCAACAGTAAAGCTATTAAAAATTTAAAATCTACTTTATCAAGTGAAAAAAGGTACAGAACAAAACTAAACAAAAAGAAATTTAGAGACCTGGAATCAAGACAGCCTCATGTCACTATGAGATTGCACAGAAAACTGCACATTCCCTTGAAAGTTAGAAACCAAAGGTCATGCAGCTTTCCAAAAAGCACATGTTAAAATAATCTCCTAAGTCCCTTATAAGTAGCTGAATGACATGTTAAAACTCATCCTATTAAAAAAATTATTTAAATTTGAAGGTCTGTCAAAAACATGACCTGAAAGAAAAACACAACATAAAAATCTCCCTTTGTCCTTGCTTGCTGGAGAGAATATTTTAGAAAACATGTTTTCTACTTACCCCTTTCTTCCTTGTAAATCCTATGAGCTATTTTATCTAGTAAGTTTATTTTCTGACTAAATGTTTCCATGTAATTGTTCATTTCTGTAAACATTTCAGGACGATTTTTAACTGCTCCTCTTACTGAGGATGCTACAGCTCTGACGGTCTGTCCCATCCTGCTCAGCAACCCAGGGCCCTGCTTCTTGTGTGAGGAGAGTTCCTAAAGACAGAACAAGCTCTCTTTACTTCCAGGAACTTTTGTTAATTCTCTGAAAATAATAAATAAGTGGGTTTTTTTTTTTTTTTTTAACAAATCTATATACATAAACTTCTTTTTAGTGTATAAATCTTATCATTATTAGACCAGTGTCAGAACCATCCCTGTCTTGTGCATTTATTAGCTAAGCCTTTCTGAGCAAACACAAGCATGCCATGTATGACAGTGTCACAAGAATGGTTGAAGACGGCAGAGAACCTTCAACCCTTCACTCCTCAGGGTGAGTTAGCTAGTTTGCAATTTAGCTTTCTGAGCAGGAAAGCAGAGGTAATGATTGCAGAAATAAGTCTTTGAGAAAAGCAGGCAATGCTCCTACTGGAGGAATTAATCCATTTGGTTTTTTAACTCTTTTTATATGTTGCTAGAATAACCTTTGCTGAAATTCAGAGGCAGGCTTTTCTGAGTAAAAAACTCCAATTTGCAACTGGACACATTTTGCAACAATGCAACAGGAAAAGCCTGTATTTTAGTTTTATGAGATCAAACTCATATTTTTTAAAAGTACAACTTTTTTTTTTAAAAAAAACCAAACTTTTTTTTAAAAAAAAAAAGTGCCATGCCAAAACAATAATTAATTAAACCTGTTTTTCTCATAATCTGGGAAACTTACATGCGTATCAAAAAACATGCAGAGTTGAAATACTATGAATTTGCCACAAAAATCCAAAATGCAGTAACAAGAACAACTTTGGAAGGTACACCAATATTTATGGTCATGCACATGATTACCAAAATCACAGAAGAAAGGCATCTCAGGTTATGAATATTGCACAAATCTCTGCCTGCTTCTGCCACTTCTGTAACAAGCCATGTTACAGACACTACTGAATAGTGAACCAAGGAAGTTCCTAATACACCCTACTAATACAACATGTGGTTTCATGTAACTGTAAACAAAAACAAAGTCATTTTACCCAGGCTTGTGCAGTAAGAAAAATTTTGAAGTCCTCATTAAAAGTTAAAGTTGGATGATCAGCAATACGGTTCAAAAATTTATGTAAAGCTTTTTTTCGAGTCTCAATGAATTCATCACTAAATCGTTCCACCATTCCCTTCATTATGAATTTTTCAGGCAATGGCTAAGGAAAAAAAGAAGAAATATATTGTATAATTTGCATAATATTTGGAGTATTACAACAGTTCTTCTGCTTACTAAAAAACACAGGTACATCTTGTAAAATCCACCATGCCATAACCCAAAAGTTATATAAAGTTATCATATTCATCAGGTTACCAGGTTTACCATTTTTCTTGTAATATGCAGTGCAGAAGAACACAAGTACTAAGCAACTAAGAACACAAGTAACTAAGAGAGGACATAAATTACTGCAAATACTACAATTAAAAACCTAAGAAATACCTTCACGTGATTTTTGTCACATACATATAAAGCTAAGGAAAATAGGTTGGCTTAATGTTTGTGAAACTTCAGAAGCTGAAGAAAGACCTCAAACATCTCTGTATAAAACTGGAGTCATCTTATAAACAAAGAAAAATAAGTTTTAGCAAACAAACAGGAATAATCAGTGTTGGATGTGCTTCTTCAAGTTTGCTCTTCAACCAAAGGAAATCCTGGTATCGTCTTCGAACTTCATATTCACTGGAGTCAAATTCACCACGGGTTGTCTGAAAACCAAAAGCAGAAAAAAAAAGCATTAAGTTAGAATAGCAGAAAAAAAAAAAAGGTTTAGATTTTGGATAAAACTGCATACTTGAGGAAATGCATACATTCTATTTGGTTGCTGTTAATGGTTTGCTGTTATTTTAAAGAACAATGATCAACTCCCTGAAGAATTAACAGATCCTATTTTAGCAAGACATCAAAGTTCTATTGGGTGAAAAAAAAGGTGAGCACTAAGCTGCACTTTGTGCAGTGACCTATAATGATTATCTTACCACAATGTTTCCAAATTATTGCAACAATTACTTTAGTGTGGCATTTTTCTTTCAGCAATAGTAGTTATGTTCATTATTTTTAGGCAACTTCTTTAAAGTGATGAGTAATCTACAAGTGAAGAAAGTCCATTTTTTAGCACTCTGAACAAAGCCCAAAGAGCTGACACATGTCCTTGTGACCTGGTGACATTATTCAATAATCCTCACGTTCAAAAGATGAAAACTTCAGCATATCACAGCAATAACACTTCCTGCAATGCTTAATGGATTCTGCAGCCCATCATCGATTCCAGTTTTGCAGCCCCCTGTTAGAACTTGCCAACAAACCTTTAATGGCTACAAAAAATGCTTATTACAGATAACAAAATTGTCAGACCGTGAGATTTATTTTACCACAGCTCTGTCTTCTGGAGGCAAGCCACAAATAGCCCATGTTTTCATTAACCTGTGCTATTTAGCATTCATTGTTGCACAGAGATTTATAACACGATGCAAGTAAATTCCAAAAACCTCAAAACATGCTTTTGTAATCTAAACATTTTTGAGGGTTGAATAAAAATTTTTCAAGGTATGAGGGAGGAATGCTATTACTTTATCATGAACAACCAGCACTCCAAATTAAATATGATAAGAAAGGATAGAAGAGATTAAAAAAGCAAAAGCAATCCACCTTACAGCTCTCTTATACTTGCCTGAAAAAATGTTCTCTCGTCTATAGAAACAGGCATAAAGTGAAAATTATTGCTAGCAACCTAACAAAGATAGCTCTCTTCCTACTCATTAAATATTTTACGAGGAATTGATATCTCCTCTTATTTAAAGATGAATAATTCCCATTTGAAAATTTGCTTTTAAATGAATCTGTTAAAAAGAACTCAAAGTAAAATAAATTAACAGTGCAATTCTCAAAACAGAGCCTGCAGAATATTTACTGGTAATCTCAGAAGACCTGGCTGGTCTCACAAGGCTGAATTTCTTCTTTATTTCCTGTAAATAACTGGCATTCAGGACAACTAAAAATATACTTAATTGTTTCCTAATACTACTTTTTCATTAGAGAATTGTGGCAGTTTCCCCAGAAATCACATGCAACTGTACAGGGGAAGCAAACATCCATGCATTAATGGATGCTGCAATTAGAAAAGAATGGAACTGAAAAACTGTAGGAGGTAATGTTTATGCAAGACATAAGACTGGTAGCCTGTAAGTGATCCAAAAGTCATCAATACTTGTGCTAACATAGTGTCTTCAAAGTGGATCAGTCCTCTGGCTGTTTCCTGTTCCTGCTGAAGATCACAATAGAAAATGTTATTGCCTCACAGCGCTCATTTTGCCACTGAAGAACTATTGACGATTTTCTCAACATAAAGAACCTAAGCATGTGTGTACGCAGACTGACACTGAATATTTTTCCATTATATAGCACAGTTCCATGTAGTTTTAGTTGATAACTCATGGCAAAACTGAAGTTTAAATTTAGTAATATGCCAGAAAATGGTGTGCAAGAAGAGTGAAAATTGTTATCAAAGTAAGCCATGAAACCATGAACAGATACTTACCTTTGTGACTACTCTGTATGTAATAAATGTTTCAATGGCTGTAATGTGGCTTTCAGGATCATCGACTGTAATGAAGAGATCTCTTAATTCTGGCCCATCTTCAAATTTATACTGGTTTATCATTGATGAGGGGGATATTGGCACTGATGGACTGAATGGGTTTACCTCAGTCAGAGATGTATCCTACAGGGAAGACATGAGAACATCCATATCAATAATCTTTGTATACAAACACATCTCTGATGCTAAAATGGCAAGCTTTAAAATAATCTGATAGAACAGATAAAACTCGGAGCAGATGAAAGAGCTATGTAGCACACAGGACATCTATTATCCTTTTCAGTATTTGCTTTGGTGAGGATGTAAAAAATAAGATTTATTCTAAAATGGATGAAAGAACAAAATACTACCATTTGAGAAGAATGTTATGCATAGCTAGAAAGAGAACTTCCTATGAATAGTAAAATTAGTTATGAACCAAGCACCCTTTAATTGTGTTGGGTACTTACTAGTTTTATTAAAATTGTTAGAAGCAAACTACTGAGAACTTATGATGCTTGAATTATCTCTAATTATCTGAACAGGATAGCTAAAAAAATGATGATTCGAAAAAAATAAGGCAAAATCCAAATCTGAATTTTTACTGGAATTGGGTATTTCAGTTTGCATTTATTTTAAAATAAAATTTGAAATGGAAAACAATTACAGGTACATAAATTAATATTTTTTTTTTTTAAGGAAAACAGTAAGTAAGGATGCAGTACAATTTGCTGCTTCATTTCTAAAAAAAAAAAAAAAAGTCAAACCACTCTTTCACTGAGGTGAAAAACCTGTTTGATACCAATGACCACTTCCATACACAACTCAGTAAGAATACGTCCCCATAGCAGCTGCTTCTGCTATGTCCTCACTCAACTGCTGAGAAACAAGGTGGAAATTGGAAACAGGCAAGAAATCTCATTTTATTCCTTAGATATAAGTCCAGGTGACATCTACAAATCTAGAATCTTGAAAGATACAGTTACCATGAAAATAAATTGAATTTACTAATGCCATAAAAGAGCATGACAAATTGATAAATCATTAGAAATAACAGAGAAATTAAAATAGATCATTATATTTTAAATATCAAATACTGTATATGGCTTTTTACATGTATGCAATGCAAAAAATTATTTTCATAATGAACTTTAAAATTAATCTATTTTCTAAAAGTTTTCTAAAAGGGTAATAGGACTACACTGACTACAAGCGGGAAAGATTTGCCCTCTCCAGTGCCTTGTTAATTATGGAGGAAGAAGAACAGGGATGTAGCTAAAGAGAGAACTGCTCAAATGGCAGGACTGGAAAGTCCACGCTGACTGGAGTCACGGCATCATCCCAAGGCTCATCTCAGAGGAACAAAGAGAACCCCACGGCAGTGCTGCTGAACTGGGTGAGAGTTGCTTTTTGACTTTGAATTCAACTGGATCAAAACTTTCTTTGGAAAGAAACACCTTATCTTGCTCTTTTTCTTTGGATTTATCAATGCACTCCCACAAATATGGAAGAGACATTTATACCAGGAATTACGCCCAGAAAGTGCTTATGTACCAATTCACCTCCCATCACTGACGTGCAGCTCTTTGAACAGGGAGACAAAAGCAACCCCTCAAATATTACACAGTGGTTTCCTTGTACACCTGTCAGTCATTTTACTTTTTCTCAGTGTGTTTCTACACCATTTCTATACAGCCAGCACTATCCTGAGTCGTGCAGAATAAACAGAGCTATTCCCAGAGCCCACTAGCACTGGCTGCCCATGGTCTAGAAGAAGAATGAGGACTGCTAGCTCAGAGCAGCCTATGCAATTCAAAGTGCTGAGGCAATGGGAAATTTCCAGGGAAAGAAAAATGCATGTGAGCGTACAAGGGACTTGAATGGCCATATAATTTGAGGAGTAATGACTCTGCAAGGCCTAAATTGGATCAAGGTAAATGCGTTCCATATTTTCTCATTTTCCATGGGGCATTAATGTCTTAATGTTTTCTTCTTTCTTCTAGGTTGCTACTAAAAATTGCTCTATTCATGCAGGTGTCTGAAAGTATAGGTTTATGTGGAAGGACTTATGAATATGTGGTTTGAGAAACAAAATAAAAATCCACAGAATAAGCAAGTCTGGTTTTGCTTAACACAGCTCTAGCATCCATGCGCACACGAATGAATACATGTGAGTTTTACACAAGCATCTGTCTCTTTATCCTCAGGATAGTTCAGGTTTACTTCCAGTAATTCTTGAAGTTCATATGACCAAAGTCTGATGTCATCACAGAAACACAGTAAAAAAAACATGATCACTTTCTATACAGCTGTAATTTTGTGGTTCTAACTATGTTTTTGTGTGCATACAGATGAGGGCAGGAGTTTTGTACCACAGGAAAAACAGATAATTCTTCTAGCTCTTGGGTTGTATAACCTTATTTCTCCTCATCCATGCAAAGAGCATCAAGGCTGTCCAAGAAAATGATGTCCTTTCCCACACCTCCCCCATTCCTACCTATCTGCAGTACCCCTTCTCTTTCCAAGCCCCTTCCCTTCTGACAGAGCAGTTGGCAGAGCTGTGTGTGCCAGTCCACAAACAGGCTCACACCTTTTGATTTACTGGCCAAGGGAACAAGGCGATAGAAAATCAATGAGCTCCTCACAGCATGAGTGCCTTTTTCTGCGTCTCCTTTCTCTTATACTTGCAGTTATCTCAGTCCCACATTTGACTGCAACTGGTCATTAACACTCCAAAACCTGTAAGGGAAGAAACACTCCTACGGACGGAGCAGCCTCAGAACAGGTTATGCACACAGCTGAGACTGCAGCCCTTGGAGAGGACACCAAGCCTGGGGGTTTGCCAAACAATGCTCCCTCCCAGAGCATAGGTCCTTGACCCAAGGCTACCTCCTCTGTGTTCCATCCATCCATCCATCCATCCATCCATCCATCCATCCATCCATCCATCCATCCATCCATCCATCCATCCCTCCCTCCCACCTTGGATCCAGAGCTTGCAATAATCTGAAGCCAAGATCCAAAAGCAGGTCTTGAGATAAAGGACATGGGGCAGAGTTTGTCATATAAGTGAATAGCTTGGTTGCTGGAGCATTCTTCAAAGAGCAAAGAGATTCAGGGAGACTGATTTATAAGTGAATTTTTGGCCAGGAAACTATTCTGTCTCAAAGCCTTGATGAACTGGAAGAAAAATCTTGAAGAAAAATTAGTCTCTGTGGAATTCTGAAGTGGCATATACATGTTTTTTTCAGAAATATCATTAAGTTTTCTGTAATTATGAAATGCAGACAAACACTGTGAAGCAGAGTTTGAAAGGAGAGGTGCTAAAGATTTTAAGTATTAATCAAACTGCAGACAGCTTTGTCATTGCTACGTATCAGTTATCTAGGAATGCAAAAGATAACTGAATGGGTATTTGTGATACAGGCAGTAGTCTATACTTTGAAGCTAAGGGAAGAAAGCAGGTTGAAAACATTCCATCTGTGTGACTCATAACTCAGCTCTCAGAATTTGCCTCTGCTGAAAAGAATTCAGAACTTTTTCAGTGGCACTGGAAACTAGGATAAGGCAAAATGCACATCACATTATGAAATGCTTTCTCAGAGTTGCTGAAGATGCTGATCTGTAATATTTGAGATATGTCAGAGGATACCAGGTCAATGGTTTATAACGCTATCAGGTTAAACGTCTATGGATTTTCATAAAATAAAAGCCCAACGTTTACATTCTGAGTAATAACTCAGGGTATTGAGGTTGACAATTTTTAAGAATCTCATTTTTCACCATTTTGTTAGCTGGCACATTGCACTGCCTAGACTGAGAAAGATGAAGCTGACGAGAGTGGCAGGCAGTGAGCTCTGCAGGGCTGCTGCCGTCCCACTTGGCTTGCAAAGGCCACCTGCCTTACAGAAACTGTATGAGGATCCCCATTAAGATACAATTTAAAATAAGGTAGTCCTGGAACAGTATGTTACGGAAAAATTGGTTTTACAAAACTTAGTTGTAACCTACGTTTAGCTTGTCAGATTCCTTTGAATATATGGAACATGAATAAATAGGGTGCAAAGCCAAAACAACCTCACAGATTTTCATCAGCTCAAAAGATCAGATCTCAAATTGCACTTGAAAACAAACCATGAATTTCTTGTTGATATACACAACCACTACATGCAGGTATCCAAGCTTTGGAAGGAAAGCTGTATTTTCATATAGTATGACAAGTTTTCTTGTTTGCAGGAATAAATTATCATGTAGCATGCATTAATAGTAGTTAAGATTTCATATATGTAAAAAGTATTTCACAAGAATCCAGGTAGAAATTTAAAGATCTCAATATTTGCCATAAAGCAACAGTAATGTGTATCAACTACACTTGTTTTTATTTTTTATTCCCAAGGAGAATTGCTCTTGACAAGCAAGCAGCATAAGTATCAATACACTGTGCTGATAAGCAGATACCTTCATGCTGAACTGCCTGAACTTCACTCATAAAGGAAATGGATGCAAAGTGAGCATAAACAACTAAGACTATATTTTAGCACTGCTTTTGCATGCAAGCTCAGTGAATCATTCATGTTTTTACGTCAAATCAGGACTGGTGCTTTCCAAGAAAATATAACTCAGCTCAACCCTAGTTTTGCTTCAGAAAAATACAGGTAACTTGGTGAAACTTAGCTTAATCTCTTGCATATTATGGACTATTAAATCACCTGAGAGTCCCTTCTGGCCTTAAAAGCCATGAGTTTCAAGAATTCTATTACAGTCAGAGTTTAAATACATAGCTCCTAAGAAGGAAGTCCTTATTCCAACAGTTGTATTCATGCATACCACAACAGTCTTTCTCACCTACAGAAATACAAACCACAGATTTACTCCCTATGACAATCTGTCCTACTGAATAGAAATACATTGCCACTTTTTCAAATTGGAAACGTAACTGCTATTTCTCTCTCATGGCACACATCCTGTCACAGCAGTTCACAAGTATCAGATGGTGAACAACACCCTAGCCCCATATATGCTTTTCCACCCTAGCTCTCTGTATGCACTTATATTTTGGATGCTGCCTTGATAAGGCAAATAGATCCATGACATGACCTCTTTAACTGCTGGGGAGAGAAGAGGTAAGTCTTGTCTTAATCTGTACTAAATGAGAAACAATATGCGCGGAAGCCATCCCCCATTCATTGGTTTAATTAAACCCAGCACTATCAGCCAGACTGGCACGCGATGTACCTGGCTGTGTGCTCTCTCAACGTGGACCCTGATACATTGTCAGCTATGTTCATTTTATTCCCTTCATCAAGATTCAGATGTTATCTTCTCAAATCTCCTATGTGAAGGTGTGAGACTTCATCTTTTAAAAGAAAACTCAGACTGAAACTTGGAAATATTTATTTACATTCAAACACAACTACTAAGCACGACTGTTTATTTAATTTACAGATACATTTATGGCACCTTACGAACATAAGTGATAAGGGTACAGCGAGTCCAGATTAGATGGCACATTTAAGGTAAGCACAGTCATTACTCGCCCTTCTGATCCTAAGGAGCAACTCCGCGTTTCGTGCCCGAGACGTGCCCCGGGACTGCGGGCCCCGCCGAGCGCTGCCCCAGTCAGCCGCGCACCCTGGGCAGCCCGGCCCCGCTGGCACCGGGGAGCACCGTGCGTGCGAGGGGCGGGCGGGCAGAACCCGCCATCGCCGCCCGGGACGGACCCGTCCCGTCCCGTCCCGTCGCGCCACCCCGGCTCGCCCGGCGCCCGCTGGGGCAAAGTACCGGCGAGCCCGCCCGGCCGCCCCCGGCGCGGAGGGCGCTGCCGTACCTTGCTGAACACCTCCAGGTCATCTTCCTCATCGTCCAGCGCCAGAACATCGGCGGCGGCGAGCAGCGGCCCCCGAGCCGTGCCGAGGGCACCCGCAGCAAGATGCGAGTCGGGCCCGAGCCCTTCCCCGCCGGCGGGGAGAGGCGGCCCCGGTAGCCGGCCCTCCGCCTCCATCCTGCCCTGCGAGCGCGGGCGGCGGCTCCGCCACAGCCGATCCCCGCGGCACCGCAGCTGGGGGCTCCCCTGGCCGCCGCCGGCCCGGGGGCGCGCCCAGTGAGCAGGAGTGGAAGCGGCGGCAGGAGTGGAGCCAGCCCGGGCTGCGAGCGAGCGGGGCCGGGAGTGCCGAGCCTGCCGGCAGGCCCGGGCAGCGGGCGGGGGGACTGCGGCTGCGGCCTCTGCGGAGGCGGGACGGGGCGGCTCAACGCCCACAGGCGCGTTCGTGGCGGCGCAGGGGACCCCGCCCGGGCCTGCCGCTGGAAAGTGTGTGCAGTGCCTCGGCCTGGAGAACTCCGTGCGCTCCCGGGGAGCCGTCTGCTCTGCGCTCGGCTGCCCCCGGGCCTGGCAGAGACGTACCCAGGCTTCCTTTCCTGCGCTCTCCGGGTTTTTTTCCCTCCTGGTGGGCGCCAAGATGCCGCCACCCGGGCAGCGGGCAAAACCCATGCGTTGCTGCTTTGTCTCTTGCCTCTCGTACAGCTTCTCTTGGGCAGCCGCTCTGTCGCTCGTAGCTGCACCCCTTCACCGTGGGGTCAGGCGTGTGTCCTGAGGCTGAGGGCAGGGACTACTTTGGCGTCAGAAATGTGCTTGTGAAAACAAAGTGACACCACCTTACACCAGAAAAGCAGCGGGGAGAGAGACACCAGACATTTATAAGCAGCAAAGCTGTCCTTTTTTAAAAAGTAAAGCCATCGGAATTGTGGGACTTCAAAGCTGCAGTATTGAACTGGAAGTAATGGCCGGCGCTATGCATTGCAGGAGCCAGGGCCGAGCAGAGAGGCGGCGGGAGCGGAGGCCAGCCCTGGCCGGGGCCGCGGGCTCCAGCCCGGCCCTGGCACCGACTCTGACACCTCCACTGCGGGGCCGGGCTCGTCACCGAGCCCCGCGTTGGCCCTGTGTGCAACAGGGCACGTCTTTCCAGGCGCCGTCTGGAGTAGCTGAAGTCAACTTTGTTGTTAATATTATTTTAGGAGTCGTGGGCGGGTTCTTAAACAGGCAGATACAACGATGTCTTTGTGTATCTTGGTTCCCTTGCTGTCAAATTAGAAGAGGCAAACCCCGTAATCAGACGAAAGAATTTTGAAAAGTATTCCTTCGTGAAACACTGCTGGCAGCTGATGAGGAAATACATTTGATACTTCACGCTTTTCAGCGAAGTCTTGAACCGCAACTTGAAAGAAAGGGATTAAAATAAAAAAATTTAAAAAAACCCAACAAATGTTCACTGAACTCTGTGTGTGCCTAATTAGAGGGTGTTTACTTAGACATTTTAATTATTGTTTAAAAAACACCCTAAAATTCATGAGGGGGCGGGGGCAGTGTCCCGCCGCACGCCTCAGGTGCCAGCGGAGTGTGCTGCGGGGGTCTGGCCTGCAGCCGCCGGCAGAGGGAGATGGGATGCGCCTGTCCTGGAGCCCCGGGCACTCGCTGGTGGCTGAGGACCTTTCAGAAAGTGAAAATAAACAGTTTCTGTAGAATAAAAATATCTACTGACTCTGGTGCGAGATGCCCAGGCTTCTTTTCTTTCCGAGCCTGTGTAGACTGTCCCTGCCCTACAGCTCTTCGCTGTGCCCCAGCTCTGTGCCTGTGAGGAGCCCCTGGTGTCCTTGGCGTGCTGCCTCTCTCAGCCCTGAGTGCTGCTCACCTCCAGGTGCTGCAAGGGCCCTGCTGGAGCTCCTTGTGGTGCTGGCAATTCTCATCTGCCGTCAAATCTCCAGCTCTTCCTTCCTCTCTCTGTGTCTTTTACGGTTCCTTTCCAGTGTCGTTGCTGCTCCTGCATCCTCTGATTACCTTCAGATACCAGAGGCTGATGAAAAGTGACCATAACAACATAAATTTTCTACTCTCTCTTTTGTCCATCAGTGAGAAGCATAGCTAGTTTGTTTTCTGACCTTATATATAGCTGATAGTGTATAGTTTTCACTGGCTTTACTCTTATTTCCACATGTTCTGCTAGAGGCCTGCAGGCTTTCTGAATAGAGTAGGTACTTACAACACGTACAATGCCTGAGTTTTTAATATGTATTTAAATACAGATGATATAGTTGTGAGGCAATAACAAAATAAAACTCATCAAGGATCACCATTTCAGACAATACACATCAGAGATGATAAATACAGGACAGCTAGTCAAAGGAAGTATAAAATTGATGTACTATAGGTTTGAATAATAAGGCTGTTGTCTGAATCATACTAATTTTTCAAAGTTTTACTGTGCTCTTGGTTTCTTTATTTCTGTTTGAGAGAAATATCACAAGATGCTTTAATTAGATTTTTTTCTTATTATAGCTTTTTATTAGCTCATTAATCAAGCTTAAGAAGACATATTTTTAGATTCCTTGCTGGCAGTGCTTATCTTTCTGTGCTTTATATTTGAGGTATCAATCTGTAAGGAAAAGGTATTCATTGTCCTTCACTCTAGAAAAATATGCATTGCATTTAACAGTCGTTTGGAGGTTTAATCATCCGAAGGACCCCTGCTAAAACAAAATAGGAGACTGTTCTGTGATCACTTTCAGCTGCCCTCCCCACCCTCTGCTCCATTCTAATTTCTATTGAAAGGGCCGAGTATGCAAATACATCTTCAGGGCACCTTCCCACCCATGCCGAGTCCCCGGGGGGTTGCCAGTGCCTCTGCTCTGCATTGTTTAGCAAAAAGAGCATTTTACAGACTGAGGAATTTCGTGCTCGTTTCCTGCTGTAGGACCAGAGATGACTTTAAATAGTTGAATAATTGTTCTATTCAAAGGTATTGCAGCTAGTGTAAATACAGAGCTACACTTAGCAAAGCGGATTTGCAGGTTTCTCTTGTACTTTTATTTCACAAGTGCATTGCTATAGATCTTGGTTTTTCATCATTTCCATGTGTGTATATTTACAGGCTCCATGTTTCCTGAGCACCAGGGATTTACACATTTTACTGCAGATAACCTTTCCTGAACCTGTGGAATAAGGTCTTGGAAATAATTAAGAGTCAACATATTAGATGTTGTTATACATACCATGAATATTGTTGCCCCACTTATTTAAAGAAATAGGTATTGCACTGAAACAATATTTTACAAAATTTTTGCTAGATAAATTCTAACATTTTGTAGTAATACAGTGCTTTCTAAATTCCTATGTAATTTTCATGAAATACTCAAGCTTCCCAGGCCCTCCCACTCAGGAACACTATGTGGAATATGCTGGGGTTGAGCTGCAATCGCCTCCAAATTTTATTTATTCGCTTAAGCCCAAAAAGCTATTTTGTATTACAAAAACGTCAGTATTATTCCTACTCACATTTTCTCTTTTTCTTTGGTTAGAGTGTTGATCCTAGCTAGTAATCCCTTCCAGAGTTGCTTTTCCTTGAACAAATTAAATTTACAAACACCGAAGCAGAACCAAGCTATTCCTTTGCTCTTATGTGCTGGCTGCATGTGATCCCTTTAGGCCACAATACCACTTTGAATACTAAATGTTGTCTTGTCAAGTTTCACCAACTGCACAGTGATATGGACAGGATTAAATCTTGTTTTATTTCACCATCTCCCTAGCCAGGCAGCAGCGGGGTATGGAGGGCTCATGGTGTTTTACTCTGTTCCACCACTGCAGTGCAAATAAGCGTGTTAGTGAATCTGCTGACATTCAGCACCTTGACGCAAATGGGAACGTTTTTCTAGGCCTGAAATGGATTGTCAAGTAGCATTCTTGTCAGGGTTGTGTAGTGCATAAGCAGAAGTCATTATGTTTACACCCAGAAGATATTTTGATGGTGAATTAAGGGCTGACCTTCATATCATACCATTTATTAGAGCAAGGTTTTTAGTAAGCTCCATTTACTGGCTTAGAATAAGGTTAACTATTTATGTTCCATGCCTGAACTCACAAGGAAGTTGGAACGTTAAAACTCTCTACATTGTGAGATGCTTAGCTTTTCAGCTGCCTGTTGTTTTGTGGTTGAAAGGTAAATGTTAAGCTCTTGTGTTATTTTTGTTGTTGTTGTTAATTTAAGTTTGGAAGATTCTTTAATTGGAGTATTGTAAAATGGTTCTTTTGTCAGATGGTGGCTATCTTGCAAGCTTATTTTTCTCAGAGACTCTCAGACCCTTTTTCCTTTCTGACTGCCCAAAAGGAAATTACAATGTAGTGTACTCATAATCATGTTATCTCTTTTATAGCTGCAGATCATTTTTATGGCATTGCAGCTGTACAAAGCCCTGATCAATATCTGGAGATGTGCTATCCTTTTAAGTTATGTTACTGCCAAATTTTAGACATGAAAATATTCCAGGTGAAGCACGATTGGTTTTCATATATTTCACAATATCTAAAAACAATTCTCAAGCTTCATTAGATACAAAACCATTGATTTTTTGGGGGTGTGAGGGGGTGTAATGCTTTTCATTGTTGTCAAATACAGTCTATCTGTTCTAATATAGCACTGTCTTTCTGCTGAAAAAATGGTTTCCTGTTTTCAAATAAATGCTTCTATCCTTGTTTTTTGAGGAACTGTATATTTAACAATCTGTACTGTATGGTGTGAAAGACTAGAGTATCTCCTAGTCAGAAACGATGCAAAAATATTCATGCATTACATACATATAAAGGCTTATTGAATTAATTTGATACAGGAATTGGAGTTCTCTCTATTTTTAGTTTTTCTCATGCCTAGTTTGGAGCTCTAGGTAAAGAGAAACAGATTAATACTGGACCTCAGCTATCCTGTTTATCAGTGAACAGGTGTAGTCCTGCTTGTTAAACAAAAAGAAGTGACAGTGGTTGTTATGAATGTTATTTCTTTGTAAGTGTCTATTATAATCCATTTAAATTGAAGAATTCTGTATTTCAGCTGGAACAGTGTAATAGCTCTGAAAACACTGTGCAAACTGGTGATCATTTTTTTGACCTTTTAGGCACAGGTTTTGCCACCATTTCAAGGTCAATTAGCCTTTACAGAATTGTTTTGTACAGATTTAGCGATCTTTAATGTTCACACATGCTTTCAAGTGACCCTCAAAACTTTTTAGTAGGTGAGCCTAAGTATATCTGTAGTAGGCGAGAGAACTTAAACCAATACAGAAGACACATGCTGGTTGAATTAACACACCATATTCATGATGTTTTAATAGACTTATTTTTAGATGGCAAATTTGTGTGCCTTTTGCCTTAGTTTATTACTACCAGGATGACTACTAAGAAAGTTTTATAAAGGCGATGTTTTTAGTCCTCAAATTCACATCTGAACTATTGACACAAAATTTGGAACAACATGCTACCTAATTATCAATCTAATACTAATTGAGAGAAAATGACATGTATATAGGTATTCATAAAACACATAGAAAATTCATACTGCACCTCACTTTTATCTGAGCTCTTCCATAAAACTCTGTATAATGCTAATTGTAAAGGACAGTGATTCTAAGCTCTTCTTGCTAGAAGCTTCCACTTTTTGTTCTACAAAGATCAGAAAATTAAAAAATACCCCATCATCATAACGCAGAAATAAAAGTATGGTCATATTTAGTAGATTTTGACCCAGAGAAAAGAATGTGAACAGCATGGCTGCAGAGAGGATTTTTAAGTGATGTATGTGAAGCTGCCAAAATGAGAATTGCAGCTGAAGGAAGTGAGCCAGCAGTCTAACAACAATCAATATCCAGGTTAAGTAAACAATTACAGTCTGCCAGAGCTGGAGGAAAATCCACACAGCCTGACAGAGTACCTGTAGTGTCTTCAGGTATCAATTCTGAATTTACTTCATGGATAGCTTGCTTGTCATTTACACAGACACATTTTTATTTATTTTCTTTTTTAATCTATAAGGCAAAAACTGTTCTCAGGGTATGAAGAGCTGTTGTTAAGTCCTTGCAAACAAATGATGCATTTTAGTTAATAGTGGAGGTTGTTTTAAAAGTCTGGGAACCTGTGAGACTCAGAAATGACCAAAGAACAATGAATCTTATCAGACAATCTGATTGGTCAGGGAAACAGGCTTACGAATAATTTAAAAATACCAAGGAGTAATATTGTGGTCCTTTGTGAGCACTAAGCTTACCCAACATAGAAGATGTCAAGCTTAAAATGGGAACAGCTGTGTTTACAATATTTTAGGTAGTTTGCTTATCAAAGATTAATATGTGTAAAAGCCCTTTTGTGAAAACTTGGCAGTTGGTCTAAGATTCTTCCTCCCCTTGACGTCCTCTTCCTCTCCTAACTTTATTTGTTATAAAGTTGCTAAAAAGCTCAAAATAGTTTTAACACTGCTAAAAGAAATGCCTAAGTCTCAAGAAGAGCTGAGATAGATGTATAGAAGAATGAATGTTTTTTACATTGTGACTTGATCTCTTACCCCTGAGGCAAAACTTGTCAGGAAACTTCAAAATTTTCCTGACAGAGTACATACATATAAAACTGGTAATATAGTAGACAACTGTTCTATTGTGTGCCCTAAATATATTACCCCACTCCCCCCCTCAATGTCTTCATTATTTAAAAATATCTGTTGCTTCTGGTGGACAGTAAAATGATGGAGTACTTATTTCCCATTTCTCCGAACACATAAAAAACAACAAACCAACTACCGTCTGTTCCCTCACCACTGCATGACATGCTTGGGATTAGCTGAGGCATGTGATGTATCTGGTGGGAATGCTGTATAGCAAATGTGTGCATGAGCACAAGTGCACAGGGGAGCAGAATTCAGTAATTTTGTGGATTGAGGGGTTTTTTTAGATTTCCTTTTAGGATGTCTTAGTGTGTTTGCACTGTGTAGAATTTTGGAGGATCTGTGTCTTGAAAGCTGCAAAGTATTTGTCTCCAGATACTGAGAAGAACTGTTGCCAAATTCTAGAGAAGAACAGCAAGGGAAACAATTTAAATTTCAAGACTTTATACCATGATGTAGTCCAAGAATAGAGTGACTTTGGACAGTATGGTCAGGCTGCAGCTGCGGGAGCTCTAGATCAGATGGGAAGGAAGTGCTCCAGCAGATGTGATTTACAGTGGCAACACAAGCAGTCATTTGCTTCCTGCAGTTTCCTCTTTTGTGAGAACATGAAAAAGACCAGATTGGTCTGTGTCTTAGAGGGGAAACAATGGGATTAATTAGGTCATTATTATATCCAACAGAATTTTCACTTAGGGATGATGTGATAGCAATGCACTGATGATGTTGACCCTGTGGATTTGGAAGAGAACTTCTGTTTAAGATGAGGTTGGTGGATAGTCTGTGGCATTGAAATGCTGTGTTCTGGTGATTTGCAGTGAGCTCTGTAGTTAGCATTGGTATTTGTTTATCACTGAGAGAAACAGAAAAGCTGTTAGGCAAGATGAAACTGCAGGGGAGAGTAGGTGTACCTCCCCAGCTCCTAGGAATTAAATCTCTATCACATTACATGAAAGCTTAAATACATTAAATTTCTCTTCTTTATTCATCTTTCTGATAAGCAGTTGCTAGAAGGATGCTGTAGACTTCAAAAAGGAAGACTATAGGAAGGAATATACGAGAACATTTACACTTAACCTGTTTCATACTCTAAAGTTTAGAAATCAGAGAGGTCAGTTTCTTCTGCCTTAAGTATGTAATTGTGCTTTTCTTACCCATGAAGCAAAGTTGTATTGCTATTTTTGGCTTTGTTGAGCTTCTGAAGCATTAACAGAATAATATTTTCTTTTCTATATACCATATCACGTAGGACAGCAAATGACCATCTGCTAGATTGCATTTCTCAGCCTGTGGCCACATATACCATAGTAGTTGTTTTGGTGTTTTGTAGAAATTTCTCTTCAAACTGTGTTAATGATTTATGCTACCAAATTGTTCACATTTCTAAACTGTATATTAAACTATTGAAACAGACTAGAATTTTAGATTTTTTCTTGTTCTCATGTGACACACATGAGGAGAAAAGCAATGAACAGAGCACAACTGTTGTAAATGGTACATTTTCCATGTGCAACATATCTGAACGCACCTTTGGTTTTGCTCAAAAGAAATTCCAGTTTAACAATTCTAGCACTCTTGAGACTATCTCTTAGTCGCTACAAATTCTGAGGCCAGACTCAATAGCTGAGTCAAGGGGGAAGGGTCTCTGTAGTAAACTCATCTGGTTTTGAACCAGCAGGGAATTACTCCAGCTCTTCAGCAGGCTGGAATACTTTAGGAGCGCCTTCATGTGAATATGTATCTCTGTGTTTCAGAAAGCCTTTCAAGCCACCAGGAGGAATGATACAAGACTTGGAAGACTTATATTTGGCTTCCACTCTGCCAAAAATATCTCATATAATTTCCTATAAGCTGTATGGATTGTGTTTGAAGCCCTGTGCTGATAAGGCAATAGAGGAGTGTTTTGGATATAGTGCTGTAGCCATTCTTGCCTTCAGCTATTCCCTCTGCTAAAGAGAGTCACTGAGTAGATTGGAGCAAATCTCCTTTGATATCTGTGTGCCTTTTGAGGGCTTTAGGAGCATACCCCAAGAAGATTCCTAATTCCTGTGCTTTAGCAGAACCAATTCAGATTATTCAGGAGACAACAAATTAGCTGAAGGTTTCCATGAAAATATGCTGCTGGTTTTAGGATGCTTTAACTTTAATTTTACATGCACACTGGAACAAAGAAACATGCCTGATAGAAGTAAGGAGAGGAGGTGAAAGGAAACAATAAAAGCAGACATGGTTGCTATGAGCTTCAACACAGATGAAAAAAGGTTTTAACAGTCCCCTGTTTATGCAATATATTTAAAGGTATAATCTAATTAATAAATCATTTTTTGTTCATTATTTTTTAGTACAAAAAAGCCAAGTAATGTAGTAACATGCAGATCAGCACGGAAGCTGGAAGAACGAGTCTCCACTAAAAGTATGGTCTGAAATGCAAAGGATTTTTAAACAAAATTATGTCTATTTGAAAAATGAATCAGTCAGTTTTTAGGTAAAAACAATGCAGAGTGGAATGGATACAAACTATCTTGTAGTTGATCAAAAGCTAGATAATGGTATGTACTGCTGCATACTGAAGAAGCTGAAAATAGGAAATAGCTTTGGTAATCTGCCTCTGAGGGCTGAGGTTGGCATGATGGGCAAAATGAGTCTGAAGCCAAGAAATGGGATAAGACAGTTTTTTGGACTGCCCAAGTTATATCCTGTTAACAGAAGAAGTCAGTTCAAGTGTTTCCCAATGATGATGGAGCTGACAGTGAGCAGAAACACAGTTCAAAAAGTGAGGGGATGTGGCACTGAGATAGGCTTTAGTGGGCATGGTGCATTAGGTCAAAGGTTACACTTGATGATCTTGGAGGGTTTTTCCAACCTTAATGATTCTGTGTTAGATGGATTACAAGCATGTAGTGGGAAAACAGGTGAGAAATCTGATGTGATAATCACAGAAGGTAGAATTGCATATTACTTTATGAGGCAGATAAAGAAATTAATAGCTTTAGTGTAGCTATGTTGTTTGAATCAAAAAATCTCAAAATCAGAGAATGATAGAAAAACTCTAATATTTTGTGAGTCTGTAGGATCTTGTAGGGTTGAATTTGCATACTAAAAGGGATCTTTTTAAAGCATTTTATGTTTAAACATTCTGTGCATGGTTAAAGCTTTTAAGTATGACTAGGAGTTGTGACCATATGGGTGGGCAGCCCTGCATATGGAAGTATTTAACTTCTTCAGAATAGCTTGGAGAACAAATGCTGATAGAACTGGTTATTTCTGCTGATAATAGCTGACACTTTTTTCATTTCATCAATAAGGTTTCATTTAAGTAATGAAGATATTCTAGATGAGCTGATTGAGGAATGTATAATGTGTGATTCAGATAAAATGAAATGATAAGAGGAAAAGAAATCTTTATGTAGCTGAGGATTTCAAAGCTCAGTACTCTACAGTTGTGAATCAATCTACCAAAGCAGCCCTGAAACTTAAATGTGGAAAGGTCTGGAACTTCCTTTTTCAAAAGCTTTAACACTCTCTGGCATTAATACCTGGAACAAAGAAAGAAGCATTGTAGAAATGATATAACTGGATCAATAGCCACATAATTAAAAATAAATTAGCAGAATGTAAAAAGATTGCAGGAAGGACTGACAGGGATAGAAATGTATGCAAAAGAGTCAGAGAAGGATAGGAGTAAGGTGAATTAAAGTCAAGCAGAGCTAGACCTCGCGCTGGATATTAAACATGTTAAAATTACTCAGCCTTAAGCAAGCAGTTTCAGAAAAAAAACACTAAGAACAACATGTCACTGTGCAGAGATTGAATGTATTGCCTAAAAAAAAAAGAAATGTTTTATTCTGACTTCATTAGAGGCATTGGTGCTGATTGTGGTGAGAAATGGAGGTTGCATACTAGGAATAAGTTCACAGGCTTAAAATAAAAATCATTGCAACCAAGATCCAAGCAGTTTGATGGAGTGAAGGATGGCGATCAACAGTTCCTTTGCCAGAAAGATACTAGCTCATGAAGTCTTGTATCTGACCATATGACAACAAATACACAGTGATTAGAGAGAAGGACTAGTGATCCAAGTGGTTGTAGGTGCATTAGTCCTACCTTGGGGCTTGAGAAACAACTTCTGAAGGAAATCCTTCCTGTACTTGCAAATAAATGCTTGACTGGTTCGAGCTTTGGTTCTATACATCGGCTGTCACAGGAGTGCCGGAGTTGGCAGTGCTGCAGGCAGTGCACACACACACACCTCCTCACACATCATGTGTTCTTAGGGGCCAGTTTACCCCAGCTTTGGGCTGGAACACTTCTGTACCATTTGGATCTTTAGATAGTATTAGACTTTTTTTTTCAGTGTCTGGGTATGACTCAGTCTACAAATTATTCTTAATTCCTTTTCTGTAACTTAATTTTCATGCATATTGAGCATATCAAGATTTGCACAAACATGAATTTCAGTTGTAGGCTAAAATTTTCTCCTACAATGCACCAAAATTTAATATAGGTGCAGAACAGAGATTATGGAGTTTCTGTGAGATTTCCCTCCCACTGATACATAAGTGCAGTGAACTCTGTGAAGTGATCTTAACTTCTTGAGGATGAGAGAGATTGTGAAGAAGACACTTGAGTCTACAAAGATTCTCCCATAAGAATCAAGTCCACTGGATGAATTTCAAATTTTGTCCTGTGAGGTAAGTGCTTTAGAGCTCTTACTAGCACTAGGCATAAATTAAGTTTTGAATTGCAATCTGTTTAGAAAAATTAAATTTATTTCTAAATTGTATTTAAGTGGTGATGTTGTGAATGAGATGAAAAAACCCACAACAGATCTTTTCCCAATAGGTTTCCTGACAAAGGAATTTTCTTCTTGACCATCAGAACCAACAGCTTGACAGAAAGCATCCTAAATACTACATTTTCTCTACCATAACTACAGGGACTGTAAGAAAAAGAGGCTTAACCCAAATATCAGAGTAAGTCACGTTTTGTGACCTGTGGTCTTCCCCACAGTTTAGGACTGTCTGTTTAATTGAGGTTCGAGAAGTTCTTTCCAGAACTGAGATGAGCTGGTGGTGGGCATTTTTACAACATAGGTCATTTTAGTATTAAAATTGCTTAGAGTGCTTATACTCTTGTCTTGGTTTTGGAAAGACAGGGACCAAAGAAAAAGGGGAACTTCCCTCGGGTTTTGTTATAATTCCAAAATTTAAAGAGAGGCCTTAGGCAACGATAAGGAGGGTAGGAATAACAGTTTTTTACTAGTTAGTCTAACAAGGTAAATTCACAATAATTACAATATTGACAACAAACAGAACTAGAGGAGAAAAAAAAAAAAACCAAAACAACAAGTCAGTCACAGTTCTTCCTCTGGTAACCCCCCCCCCCCCACTCCCCTCAGTACCGTCACAGGCAAATAGGCTAGCGGCAGCTCTAGGAGGGTGAGATAATTCCGAGGGTTCACAGTGGCTGGAGCTGTTGGAAAAGAGTGTCCCGGCTGGCAGGGGCTGTAGAAACAGCGTGGGGAGACCTCGAGCAGAACTGAAGAAACTGTGGGTGCAGGGCAGGGAGGAAACGGGTTCCCAAAATCCCGGGGGGACACACGAAGAGACCGGTGGTCCGACGGAGTCCGAGGTGAAGGGAAAAAGTTAGAGCTCTCCGCCTCGCCGAGACGAGCAGCCCTGGCCGTCTTTCCCAGAGCAGAGAAAAACTGCCCCCCAGCGAAGTGGAATCAATGTCTCTGTGTAGCTGCTTTCTTTGTTTGTTCCTGAGCACCCATAAGTACCGAAAAGCACTCAGCTATTAGTTTCTTAGCAACTTCTGGGAAAAAATTCTATAAGAAATCAACCCAACCCCCAACAACTCTATAAAGAGTGCTGGAAGAGGGCTGTGTGATGAATAATAAGCTTAGACAATGCTGATAAACGTAAAATAAAACCTGGCTTTTGAGTTTGATCGGAGGAGCTTGATAATCTTTAAATTTTCCCAGAATTAAATATCAAATTATTGCTAATGCCTGGAATCCTTTGTAGGAATGTAATTCAGATAGACTCACCAAAAGAGCTCACATCATTAGCGGGGTGATTGTGTCATCTTCCATTGAAATATTCCCCACCACTGGTGTTTCTTGGCAGACTGACATGTTTTCACTTGACATTGCTGTAACCTCTGGGAAAGAAAGCTCTACCTTTCTGTGAATAATTCATTAGTGAGCCATAACACTGAAGTATTTCCTTCTTTTGAGGGAGGAGGCAGGGATGCTAAAGCTACTTACTTTTGTTTTGTTTTGCTTTTCTTTTTTTTACTTTTTTTTACTGCTACCTTGCAGTCTTAACATTTCCTAAGTATTCTTCCATAGGAACCTTCTCTCCTAACACAGAACTAACTCTCAGTTCTGATCCTTTGGTTCGTGAATTAATCCATATAATTTTTCTGAAGGGTTCTGGATCAGAGCAGTGGAAAGCTGCTGATGCAGTGTAACCTTTCTGATGGTGCTGGGTTGTCTGGAACTGAACAATAATGTCAGTAAATCAAACTTTCAGAAATCCGGCTAAGAAGCATGGCTGGCTGCTTAGTAAAATGTGCTAAAATATGTTTGAAATGACTGTGCAGACTTACACTGCCAGCAGTGAGCATGCAGGACACATTGTACACTGCTGGCAGAACCAGGGGAAGGAGCCCTTTCGTATTTGACCAGAGAATGGAGGGGTTAGTGTTCACAGGTGTGTTTAAAGTACTGGTGAAAATGTTTACCTGAAGTTGGTTTGTCTGACTTATGGAGTGTAAAAAGTCTTTTTTTACAATATCTTTTTACTATATCTTCACTTTACCTGGATAAATGTTCCTATTGCTAGTAATGATTTTAAGAAAAGAGTTGAAACAGAACACCCAGTACAGCTTTTTAAAAAATTATGTTAGATAATCCTTTTTTAGGTATCCTGTTTGAAGGCTCTACCAATGACTTTTTTTCCTAAAATTATATCAGTAGCAGGTGTTCACTTTGTTCTTTACTTTTTCACTTCTAATATGTATTTTTTCATGTCTGCTAGAAAAGTTTGACTCAGTTTAAAGCATATTCTTGGAAACAGACAGGAAAACTGGATGAGCTGTTCTTCTCTTCTTATGTGCAATATCTTGGGTATTTGAGGGGCTCTTTAGTGATCCCTTCCTCTAAGAAGCTCAAATAATTCCTGGTCTTTTATTAATCTGTCAGAGCAGGGGTTGCTTCTGAATTTATCTTAGTATTTCTGTCTGAAACAGCTGTGCAGCCTATGCTTCAAATTGCCAGCATTAAATCAACATAGTTTTCCTCCTCATTCTTCATCAATTTGTCATATAGATAAGCCCACTACCTGCACTAGCAATCTTCCATTATCCACTGTTCTTGCTGGTTTCTTCCATATACTCCCATCAACACCCACAAAGGCTTTTTACCCTCAGATATATTCTGTCTTTCTCTCTAGGTTTTTTAACTCCACTGCATAAGACGGTGTCTACAGATAGCTAATGACTCTAAAATTGAGCATGACATATGACTTATTTTGCCAGTGATATAGCTAGGTGATTTGGACTTTAATATCTTGATATTGTATAAAGGAAATTTAAAAATTATAAAACAGATAAAAAGAAAAACGAAATCACAAGAAAAAGGCATCTTGATGGATTTTGTTATTTATGTAAACTCTAACATCCAAATTTCTTTTCTAATTACTGAAACTGTACTCACTGAAAATGTACACATTTGAGGAATATAAATGAATACACTGTACCCTCCATTATGCATTGTGTAGAAAGTGTCCTTCATGATCAGAGTTCTACCCCATGAAATTTAATCTTCATTCAGATTCTTCTGGGTTTCTTCATATATTTGCCTGTCTCTAATTGTGCTTTTGTGACATCTGTATATTTAACCTCCATAACTAAGATGTGCTTATTTGCATTGTAAAAGAGTAAAGTGTTTCCAATGCCAGTGTTATAATGAATACTATGTTTAAAAGATCATGCTTCATTTTTCTATGTGCTGTGTCGGCAGCAGTGTTGTAATCTGTCCTGATATTTCACTGTATAAATTAGAGAGCTAAGGAAGGGAGAAGGAGAGCAGCAGATATAGATTAAGTGACCTGTTCCATATCACAACACACAACTTTGACAGCATGAGAAGCAGACTCCTAGCCCAACCTACTAAATAAGGAGTCATCAGAAACGTAGGCCTGATTTTTAGGAAGAGGTGAGGAATTTGGAATTGTCATAAATTTTATTTTTGTCCTTTCTTCCCTCTCTACAGAAGTAATTATAACTATATACAGTGGCTGTAGTAAACCTCTTTAAAATGGTTTCAGAAACTACTGCTTCCAACTGTCATTCCAGAATATTTTTTCTAAAATGGAAAAAAAAAAAAAAACCCTCAATTTTTTGCATGGGAAGAAAGACATCTCAATGGTTTCTGGTTTTCCTCTGTTAGAGCTCAAGAACAAGCTGAAAAGTGTCATATGTTTTTCAATGTGTAACTTCCACGTATGCCCATACTGGATGCTAAAAAAAAAAACTGATAGACTTTTTAAAAGGGAATAGATATATTTGTATGGAGAAAGATTAGCAAAATAATCTAAACACCTGAAGTAATAAACAATTAAGAATAGTAAAAATGGAGACTCCTCTAAAAATGTTGGGCAAGGTGGTTGCAAATAAACACTTTAAAGGAGGTGAATCCTATTTCAAGTCAGACCAAAGCTGCTGGTTCCCTTTGCTTCCCTATGGCTGCTGCAGCTGCCCCAGGCTTTTTCTCCCAGAGCAGCTGTTCCCCACTGACACAAGTGGCACTTGCTGGGGACTACATCTTCAGTTACTGGTACAAGAGTCATCATAATGTGCAATGGGATATTTCAGTAATGCTTTCAAATGGCTACTAAAACACAGCCCTGCATAAGGAAATCACAACTGTATGCTTGCAGATAGAGCTTCCAGGGACACAGCTACCTATGTGTTATTCCCTTCAAAGAGGAGCTACTAGAAAAATTGTAGGGCAGCAAGGAAATGTGTAAAAAACCTAGATGCTTGGTGATGTAGTCTTACTGCTGTCTGTCTTCCCATCTCCCTCCCAGTTTTCTGTTTCAGCTTATGGTCTCCAAAACAATGAGTTTTCATAGCTCAATTTGGTTTTTTGCCTCACATCACAGGGAATACCTAACAATGTCAAATATGGAAAAGCTGATTTAAAGTGTGCCAATATCTTCAAAAAAGTCCCAGTTTTAACCTGCACAAAGTAAACATTTTGCTTGGGAAAGTGCAATATCATGTGCATTAACAGAATTCTTTGCCTTTTCCGTAACAAAGGTCTCTTAATTTAGAAGTTGTGCATTAAAGCAGGGGTAAACCCAAATGATGATTTGGGTAAAGCTCACAGTCTGCACAGTAGAAATTAATAGGATAAAGAAAAAGGTTAAACAGTATTGAGGAATTGTAGCATAATGTTCCTCTCTTCCTTAGTGTCCCACAGTAGATATTAAAAAGGAATCACATTTAAGTTGACTTTGGTGCAGCATGTTTCTGACTTCTCAGGACTTCATCCAGTGGATTTTGCAACTGTGGAGGTTGTTGATCTCAAAAGTGGTGCAGGACTCTTCACCTAGCTCTAAGGATTTGTGTGTCAGGGTAGGGTGCTATTTTGTGAAGGTATTGAGATACCCAGGAAAGAATAATGTACACTTCTTGGGGCAAGTGAAGAGAGACTTAAAAGTTCTTCTGGGTGTTTAGAAATTGAACCTCTCAACAGCCAGCAGTATCTGCTCCTAGGCTTTTTTATTTTCATGGCTTTGTGCTTTGGTCATTAGCTTATTCTGCCCTTAAATACAGTTTACAGCTTGTCAGGTTTTTTATTTGAGGAGTTAAGCTTGTCATCCTGGATCCATGAATTCTGTAATATGAACAGGAGAATAGTAACACTTCAAATACCAACATGTATTTCAGACAGACCCTGTATACTCATAAAATGTTAGAATTTAGGATCTTTCCAATGACAGCCATGACTGCTTTGTTTTATGTCAGACTTCTGAAAAATGCTTTCCTAGCCAATGTTGTTTACCTACCTGTCCCTTAAAGAGAAAGGAGACACAGATCTTGCATTTGAGTTACTCTCTCTCCAGCTGCAAATGTTGTGTAGTACATTCTTTATTGTATTTATTACAGAGTATGTGGTACCTGCTTGAGTATACCAAGACCACATAATCAAATTGCTTTTTTCTTATTGTTCATGACATTTGCCCAATGATTTACACTCAAATCTCATTTTTGCAACAGAATTTCAGTCTCATCTTGCATTTCTATACTATCTATTTTGTCATCAAAACTCTTAAAATTCATAATAAATGATTTGGCTCTCTGTCTGTTTGTTAGGCAGTTTATTTGGGAACAATTATGGTTATCTCCTGGATATTTCCATGTTTTTTTGAAACATAGCCTTTGGCTCTACAGTATTTGAAAAATCAATGATTGAAATCTGAATTGTATGCTACCATGAGAGAAAGTATATCCTGGTTTTGTTTTTTGCTTGGGAAGGAATCAGGTTTCAGCTCAAATAGTCATGGTTGTCCCTCTGTATTTTGTTTCTGGTAGGTTGTTCTACAAACCTGCAGAGTAATGATTCAGAATAAAAAGCCTCCTGAATACATTATAAATGTTTTGACATGTCTATGTTTTATAGATATGTAGATTTGCCAGCACAGAATATTTGTAATTTCAAGGGGTTTATAGTTTGGATTGGATATAGATAGGATTTGTGTGTGTCAGAAAAGAAATGTCTGTCTTTATCATCAACTGATTTTTTTCAAAAGCATAAGGAAATTATAAATATGTCTGGGAAAAATAGTCTCCTTTGATTCTTTAGTAGGTGTTGCTTAAATTCATCAGTTTCTTTATATATGTGTATGAATTCAAAGGCTGTAGATCAATAAGGGCTGCTGGAGAGGGGACAGTGGACAGTTACTCAGATTCATCATAAGTGAGACTAGAGATGTGAACAACTGCTTTTAATATCAATAGCTGTACCTAATTTTCTTCTGATGATTTATGTCATTTCAAAAATATGATTTTAAAGGTGAAGCTTTCTATGGGGCTGTCCAAATTTTATATTTCTCATTTCTGAAATAATCAAATTACATCTTATACATAACTAGAGAGACTGAGGTGCTTTTCACATGCAGTATTGCACTTAGCACAAAAACAAATGCTAATGCGACTATCAGTACAGGACCAAACTTTATCTGAGATCTGGGGTGTTGCCATGGCAATTCCAATTGTTGGAAAAAAATTCTCTTTTGTGCTTCATTCTGACATTAAATTGCAAAATTATGATTATGAAGAAACATACAACCCCAAAAAAGGGGGGGGGGGGGGGAATCTCTTCTTGAAGATGTAAAACATACTTTCTGTCACACTTAGATTTTCTGAAACACTGAGTGTATGCCCAGATTGTTACGAGCTGTATTTTTTGCAGATTCAGGTATATTGTTATTTCTCAAGCTGCCATAATAATACTCAGTGTTATTTCTCCCAAATGTAATAATCAACATAATATGGAACTCAGAGACATATATCCCATTTCCTATGCAAAATATCAGTTTCTAGTGTGTGTTACACTGCTGATGTGGTCCTTTTGCTTTTAACAATACGGCCTGTGTTAATTGAAGTGTGTCTAAAATACAGATCTTGCTTAAGTTATTTATATACATCAGCTCTATAATCTATGTATAGTAGAATAGCTCATACTAGCCAATAGATCAGTCATTTCTGTTTAGTTATAAAATTGTTTTTCCACCAATACATCTCACTGTGAGAAAATTGATATGGCTATTACCTGTTCCTTGCTAAATCAATACACAACAAGCTTTAAATAAATAAATAAATAAATAAATAAATAAATAAATAAATAAATAAATAAATAAATAAATAAATAAATAA
>CM031864.1:19371974-19392829 GCA_018697195.1 Certhia americana | reverse complement strand
TAAATAAATAAATAAATAAATAAATAAATAAATAAATAAATAAATAATCACACACCCCTATGCCCCCCCCCCCCAAACCCCAACAGCCAAACAACAAAACCACACAATACTTCTCAAAAAGAAGCAAATGAAGGAGTACAGTTAAAATGTGGTTTGCACTGCAATTCATGCTGAAGTTTATTGTGCAGTCTTTTGTAGGAAATGTGTAAAATGGGAAACGTTTCCAGAAGAGAACTAATTCTTGCAGTGCTGCATTGCTGCGTTATAAATAAATCATTGTCCTTTCTTTATTGATCACTGGAACAATCCAGTCGAAGAATGCTGACTTAGTGCAGCCCTTCTCAGGATGGCTGGATTGAGAGAAAAAGCCGGGTAAGTGGGACCCAACAGCAGGGAATTGGGAAAATCCCAGCCTGGTTAGAGATCAGGTTCGGTGCATGAAATCCTTGACTTGTCTTTTACCTTCACAAAAACTGGACAAAGCAGCTGATTTCTACAAGATTTTCTTTTTGTCTTTCTATAATGTCATTGATCAGGAGAAATTAAATATAAGACAATACTAGTTGTAATAAGTGGATGATGCTTGAAGTCCATGTTTAATGTATTGTGGTTTTGGTTTTGGTTTTTTTTTTGAGAACACGCAAAAAAGGACCTTCCAAATGTAATTAATGATCTCAATTATGATATTTATTTGTCAAGAAATAAAGGCTCAAATCTGCCAGGAATATATTTGAATTTGTAGATTCTCAGAAATAGTACTGCATTTCTGTGAATTGAGGCAGAACCTGAATTTTATTTGGTTATCACAGATAACCAAGATCACAGCTAGCCCGTCTGACAATTCAATGATGTCTGATTTGTCAGGACTTCTGGTATCAAGCCCCAAGGTTTTTCTGGGAACAGGAGTAGCCTGTTACAATGAGGAGCTGAGAAATACTATTTGGGTTTGCATGTCTGACCAATAGATCAGTATTGGATATCAGAGGCATATACTTTTTAAAACACAGCTTTCATTGAAGCCTGTGGTAGACATCTGTAGCAAGAATGTATGCTCACAATGTTTTTATCCAGAACTTCCAGCTAGTTCTAGAATATAAAGTTCTGATTTTTCATAAAACAAGATTTACTGGTAGATGCAGCGCTCAGCTGATGGCAGGTTATTCAGGGCCATGGCGATGCATTGTTTTTAGGACATGTTGTCATCACATAATTTTTGTCTGTTTCTCATTAATTACAAATACTTCCAGGATGCAGGTCTGTAAGATGTAATCATTTATTCCGCTGGGCGCTTTCTGTCTAGTGCTGCAATCAGAGGCAGCACAGGCTGCTGTGTGCTCCCCAGTGTGCCGATGGGTGGCTAACAGGGAGCAGAGGGGCTCTCGCAGGAGTGCTGACTGCAGCCAGGTGCGGGTGGAGCACAGCAGCCCGATGCAGGAGGTGACTGCGCCGGCTGCCCCAGCGCCCTGCTCAGCGCCCCGTTCACCGCGAAAATTCGCACAACCTGAACGATAAACCTGGACCAAATGGACTGCAGGGAACAGATCTGGAGGTACACAGACAGACTACACTTGTCGGTGTTGCTAGCATGGCAGAAAGCACCTGGCACAGCCCTAGTTTCCATTGGACTTGCCCTGCATCCACTGGCTTTCCCTTTCCCGGTGTCCAAGTATCAATCGGTTCCTGCCTTCTGCTAGGATGCTAAATTAACATCAGCATAATAATAATCCACGAAGTATTTCGTTATCTGAAATAATGCGATCTATTAAACAAACAAAAATCCCGGTGGTGTCTATTATTTACTCCTGCGTTTGACCGTCTCTCTTCCCGCTGGAGCAGAGCCTGGCCGCTGGCCACTAGATGCCACTGTTGTATAAGGACATGTTGGGCGTAATGACTGAGACAATGAGTAATTTACTTAGAGAACATGTATGTGTATAATTAGGAGTCATCAATGTCTTTCTTTTAAAATAAAATAAGTTTACCATATCTAATTAGATATTTCTTATAAGATGGATTTCATTCTAATTGAGTAAAGCCATGCCACTGGTTTAAAATACAGCAAAGGATGTATTTGTATTTACTTTCACAGTTTCCATATTTTTTTAGTCCTTGCAATAAATGGATCTGATTACACCTCTTAAATCGATGTTCTCTCAAACTGGTATGACATAAATGATTGTTCTGTCATTGTGATTTTACTGCCATTGTTTTCAGCATGTGAGGTTTTTTCTGTGATATCTCTCTTAATCTCATTCTGTCTTTCCCTATCCTCCTGATTGTGATCTTAAATCTGCATGTTCTTTCCATCCAAACTGAAGTAATCTATTTAAAGCGCCAACAGCGGCCACCACAGATGATTCTGGCTTGACCATGACAGCGCAGTCTTTCCAGCAGCAGTGAGCTCAGTAATCCACATCTAATGAGCCAGAGCTCCAAAATGTCCGTTGTGCAAGGGGCTTCTTTAAAAGCTCAGATTTCCTGTAGCTGAGTGTTGCCAATAGTAATCTAAATTTTGCAGATGTTGGACTGTATCCAGCCTAGGTAAAATTCAAATTCAGTGGCTTTTTGCAGGGAAAATGAATGCCTTAAATCTTCAGTATGAATTCAGAAGGCACTGGCTAGTCATTGTTACAGCCTGTGTGGGTAAATCTTACAGCCCACCCCTTCCCAAAGCAGTTTCATTAGTGCCTGAATTCTCTTCACCATCCTGAGTTCTGGATTTTCCCACCAAAATTCTGTTGTATGCTAATGTAAGAGCTATGCTCGTTTTACAGTTCTTTCAGATCTGTGGGAGTTTTGGTATGGACGATCTTCCTCAGATCAGCTCTGGTGACACCAGACTGCAACACTGACCACTTCCACCTTATGAATGTTCCCATCAGGCTATTCCTGCCTCTGCTGGACATGTGAGCCACTTCTGTGTTTCCCAATTATGACTAGAACTTGTGTATTCAGTCTTGATGGCATCTTTCAAATTACTTTAAATTATCTCCTGAAAGAAGCTACTCCTGCAACAAAACAACGGCAAAGTGATTTCAGAGTAATTTTCAGATTGTGGTTTATAACTGCATTGTACCTCAGAAATAGCTTGTCTTTCATGGGCATGGCTTTCTCTGCTATCCCTATCTCTCATATATCAAAATATGGATTATTATACAAAAGTTGTATCTCTGTCTTATTTATTGAAGTGTTGGCTCTCTAAATAAAGGATCTCAACAGTGATTTGAGCTGGCTGAAAACCTGCTTGAAATTTATGTATTTCAGTGAAAGGTTTTCAACAAGCTCTATTTCTGAAGCTAAAGTACTTCAATTCCCAATGATCAAATTCATTAAAATATAAATTAGCCTAAAGAAACATATGAATCACAATGGTATATTTGCATATCATCTATTTTGGTGTGCCTATAACAGTTTCTTCATGTAGCCTAACAGCTACTGCAATCTTCACAACAACAGAGTTGAATAAATGACTGTAGGGCGAATGAGAAAGCAAAGAGGACAAGGATGAAAATTCTTTTTGCTGAATGGGAAAGAATACTGCAGAATTCTGCAATTGAAATTAAGACCTGTGTTAAACCAGTTTCCTTCACTAAGACATGTCTTAGCTAATCAATTAGCATTGACTCTCTCAGTATTCTAATAATAGGAAAGGATTTAAGGAAATGTCATGTTTCGTTTGTATTTTCAGAGCTGTAGATAATTACAGATTATTGCACAAGAGTGAATATCATCTAAGAAATAAAGGTGAAGAGGATGGAACGAGAATGTCTTATCTCAGGGGAATTAAATGATCCTCCTGCAGTGAGGCCTTTGCATCCTCAAAAGGCAGCAACAGAAATTTCTCATAAAGTTTGACCTGTTGTTCTGTAAGTAATATATCCAAGACTCCAATAAAGAGTATCTTGTCAATTCCTTTTCATAAATGAAGCTGAACTGATACAGCAGCTTGGGTAGTTCCTCTGATCTGTACCAGTTCTCCGCTCTATGCCTTCACATGTATTTCCATGAATTGTTGATACACTTGGCCAGTGAGTTTTCTGTGACTTCAAAGCTAAGCCTTTCACTTTGCCTTGTATAAAACATGCCCAGAAGCTGGATTCTGAAGAAAATAAGTAGAGAGAAAAATATTGATTTTAGATGTTAGGATAATCTAAGAAAAATGGTTCAAAAATAGAAGGGGAGGGAGAATATTTTTTTTTTTTTGTAGATTTGTCATTTGTTGCAAATGCTTCCCAGAAAATTCTTTTGTAGTGAAGTAATTAGCACCATAGAAATGCAAACAATAACTGCAAATATTGCATTTGTGACATCCAGAAAGTGCCATGACATTCTTAAGAGATGTTGCTCTACATCTCTTCTTCATCTTTCCAGGGGAAAGGAGGAAGAAAAGATTGGTTAGTCTTCAAGAATGATGGGCATCAGGTTCTTTGTTGGACTTTCTGAAAAGGCTTTTGTTTGATATCATGGAGCACAAACCCGATTAGCTCTTAATATAATTTGTTAGCTTTTGTGATGCAACTCAGTGTATGTCATTGTGCATTGCTCTGATCAAGTAATGTTAGTCAAAAGAGTCAAATAGTCACAGATTTATGCCCTTTCTAGAAGTGACTAGACATTTTGAATCCTATAGGAGAATAGACCTTTACACTTCTAACTCAGCTAGGATGTCTTTGAAAATATGACCTTTAATATAGGCTCATCTTTCTAAACAGCTTCAGGGGTCATCACAGTGTTTCCAGATAAATTTGGAGACAAATAAAATGAAGAACTGCTGAGTTCTCTTCAAACAGAGAAAGAATAAACCATAAGATATGAAAAAATGTTCCATGACTAAAGCTTTTCAAACAACAATTTTACTGTTATGGTATCCCACTAGTTTTCAGTCACATGAGAACATGAAGTATGTAAGCAACCTAAGTGTGGCTATTGCTGCTCTTTAGGAAACTGGTTCAATAATTCATTGACCTCCCATTGCTTAAGTTTGCTGTCTAAAATATAATCCTCCTTTTTCTTGAGATTATCAAATTTTTTCATAAGTGGAAGAATTTTTAATATTCAACTTGATAGCATTCAAAATCAGCCTGAAATAGACAATTTTATGAGAGTTTTATAAACTTCATTTAAACTGAATTCAAGGAAATGTGGAAGAAAGTATTGGAGATGAGTAATTTTTCAGGAATTGGGAGGAAGAGACACCATTATGTAAAGGAATGTTTAGTATCAAAGCATATAAATAGCTTTAGCTGACAGCAGAACAATAACTTCAAAAGTTAACAAATCATTCTCAAATTTTGATAGAAAAGGAAGCTAGAAAAAGACAGCTAGATTTATTCCATTCTGAAGATAAGAAAGGTTGTTTTAATTGTGATTTTTAAGGATTTTTCAGACATGCTCAACTTTCAATTTCAGTGTTTTTAATCCTGATTTGCACTAATAAAAACTAGGTGCAAATGAGTGCTGATGAGTCTGTATTGAAGTTAAACGAATGGTTGAAAATGTCTATGAATATTCATTTAAATTCAGAAATTAACTCCAAATTGATCATGCCTATGACTTTGTGAATTTGCTCTCTATGAGCATACATGCACTTGAAATTAACTTTCATGAATATTTGCAAAAGCAAATTTTCAATTAGATATTTCATATACTTGCAGAAAATAATTTTTCAGTCATCTCTTTAATTGTGAGATTCGGATTTTACATCATGCTGCTTGATATTTGTGATCTGTTCTGTGGGACTGCATATTTGAAGGCCACCAGGAAGGTTTTGGCTGGATGGAACACTCTGGAAAACCTTTACCTTTTGAGTTACAGGATTCATCAAAAAGCAGAAACAAGTTAGAATATACAAGAAAATAAGAAACCATGCAGATTTCCAATTTCCATTTGAGGATTTTTTAGAAAATATATTGAACACTGCACTTCAGCATGAAGTGAATCTTAGCAGCCAATTTCTCCTCATTTTTGCTGTCATGTCACGGTCACAACCAAGTTCAGTGACTATGGCCAAGAAGAATAATTTTAAGGAAGTGGTTGTTTGGATTTTTAACCACTAAAGACAAGAATTGTGATAGATTGCAATGGCTGATAGTTTGAGGTAGTTTAGAAAAAAGCAGTATACATGCAACGACTGTCATTGGAGCTCCAGAATGGGATGTGTGGCTTCAATTAGAAGTTGACTTCACATGAAAAGTGCTAGATCGAATAAGATGTTTGTATAAAACTGTTCTCATGATGTATCCAGTTTAAACATTATCTAGAACTGGCTAACTTGCAGGAAGAACTGAAGCTGAAAACAATATTCTTCTAAGGAACACAACAGAAGTGACAGTTTGGAAAATCTTGCATATCAGGAAGAGAAACCAACACCAGCAGGTGAGTTGAGAGGATGGAGAGTGGGCCTGCTTGGCACAGGTACTTTTGTGTTCCTAGAAACAGGGAGAAGCAGGAGGGATGCTTGACCCCTCCATGGATGCAGTGGGATCAGTTCTGTTGGGAGCTGGGATGCGTGGGGAGGCTCAGAGGAGAAGCTGCCTGCAGAGGTGACCACAGGACCCCACGGGCCAGCCCAGGGAGATGAGCTCACCCACCTCAAACAAAGGGAAGGGGCTGCTCTTTGAGCAGCCTGAGTGAGTTCTGCACCTGTCCTTAGCAGCCCACTGTGCTGCTGATCTTGCAGGGGAGGATAACTGCAGTCGAGGAATGCACTTTTAAATTTCAGTCCAGTTTTTGTTTTGTGAGGTCATCTATTGTTGTGCACAAGAGTGTAGCCACTTACTTTGCTGGACTAAATGTGTCCTGATTTCATCTTCTACCTTGGCAACTGAACAGCACATTCCTATGGCTTATTCAGGGCACTTTCTTACCGGTGGAGCAAGGAAATGTACAGACACAACTATTCCCTCAGAGCAGGGGAGTGGTTTCCAACCTAGTTGCTGGAGCCAGCTTGAGGGCACGTAACAGGCAGTGCTGGGTCAGTCTCCCTCTGCAGGCACAGCCAGTGCCTCTAATAATTAGCAGGGGAGAGGGAGATTGTTTATGATGCATAAGGTACCATAAGAGGGTAATAAAACTCAAAAGAAATTGAATCAGGTTTTGAAACTGAGAAAACCAAACTTTTCAGCATTTACCAGCATTAGCTTGCCAGGGTATCGAGTACCTTGAATTCCAAGTTAAATATTTTGCAAGCTAAAATACTGTTTATTGGAAGAATAAAGCCAGGAATTATTTGGGGAATCTTCTGAGTGGTTTTTTGATAATTATAAACAAGAAATGTAGGATGAGTAAATTATTTTATGTATTGCTTCTTAATCTCTATTTGAATAGTGAATCTGGCCCCCGTTCCTAGAAGTCATACTCAAAGATTGGATTTCATGTGTAAAAGCTATACAATGTGATAACACAGTTGTACTGCATATTCAGTTTTGATATGTAACCTTTTAAATAAATTGGAATACTCTTTGTGCCTATACTGGCACACACGGAGAGATCATAAACAATAATTTTGTAAAGGTCACTTCCTCACTAAGCGCTTGAGCTCATGGCAAGAACAGCATAGGGCTATTAAAGGACCTTTATGTTTCTATTTTTTGGTGTCTGTTAATATTTTTGCAGCTTTGAAGCTCTGTTTAATATAAAGGCTGTGTATTTGCCATGCCATGGGTTGGTCTGTGCAGGTCTGTGCCATGGGACCCTGAGCTGCCTCCCTGTGCACGTTCATAGCAAGTGCCTGCTGGCCGCAGGATCCGGGGTCACTCAGCAGCATGGAGCAGCACGCCCGAGGCTGGCAGCATCCTTCCTGCTGTGAACACAGCAAGATCCAAATGGTGGAGGCCTTGGTGTCAGTAGCATCTCAAGATAACCAGGTGTCAGGAACCTGGCCAATACATGAGTGCCAGCAGTGGCTGAGGGATCTACACAAGGTGAGAGGTACCAGATGCTTGCCAAGCTCAGTTTGCCTGCATAGCACATTGCTCAGATTTTCCTGCTGGTGCCCTTCTAAGGTGCTAATGAAGTTGTTGGGTTTTTTTGTTTGTTTTTTTTTTTTTTGTTCAGTGAAAAGTCTCTTGGACTTGCTTGTCTCCAGCAAAATACTTTGTCTCAGAGAAAATGCTTGGAAGTTTATAGTCCATCCAACCAACATTAGAACCACATATATCTGCTGGTCTTCAGAAACAAAAGCACATTTTGCAAACAAACTACATTTATGCTATACCTGTTGGACTTTTCTTTCCTGTGATTGACAAGAAGGCCTAAATCAATATCCTTTTATTTTCAGTTCTCTATTGTTTTGAAGAAATACACATCTATCTTGCTGACAGTGTAGGGAGAAGGTATTCCTCACTGTAGTGGCATCAGAGGATACCCTCAGTAAGGGTAAGTGGAGTTTATCTGTGTCATTAAAATAGCCCCTAGCCTAGATGTGTGTGGTATTTTCTGGGGGGCAATTGAGCAGGAGGCTGAGATGGTGCATTTTAACTCTGAGATGTTTTCTGTCCACTGCTGCCTGCTGGAGTAAAGCCAGTGTGGCTCACAGAAGGAACAGGATGTTTGTAAGGATATTGGCTGTACACAAAGCGGTTGTAACTGGAAAACACCACAGGGTGCCTGGGGAAAGGATGCTTGATGTTGCAGGCATGGCCTCTCTAGTGGGCAGAGGCTGGTACTGCCCACACAGGAGGTGGCTCATCTGTGTGCTTGTGTGGACACTCCCACACCTGCTCTGGCACAGCTGGAATTGCCTCCATCCCAGACACAGCACTATGCAAAGCCAGGGCCAGAGCTGGGGAACAGCCCAGGTACCCTCCAGCTTCTGCTGCTGCCATCCGTGCTGCTGTGGTGTTTATTCAATAGCTAGAATTTTGTTTAAAATTATTTCACTTCTCTCTCAGTAAGAAGCCCTTGAATGTATGATTCAAAGCTTTGATTTTCTCTCCTGTGGAAGACCTGTGCCTAGCACCTGTCTGTGATCTTGGAGAGGTTACATGCACTCAACAACAGAGATATGTCAGCTGAAAGTTTAAATTGCTCGGGTGTCTCTTATCCTGGAAAATCTCTTCACTCTTTCTGAGGGCAAACTGATAAAAATCTGTATTTCCTAGATTTAAAGTATCAATGTTGCTAGCTCCTTCTGCATGAATGAATTTTAAGGATGGTCATAACATTATAAAAGTATATATTAGTACTTGTTCCACATCACTCTACAAACTGTAGTTGTTTTTTTTTTCTCAAGCTGATAATTGTAGCTAGTAATTTTACTCCCTTGGCAGCATTTGTCTGACCTTCCTACTTTCCCCTGTTCCCTGAATTGAAAAGAATTTTTGGTAAGATACTACATAATCTTCCCAAAAAAAGGGATAGAGCTTCAATCCCATAATAAGGAATAAAAGTTGTAATTTCCCTTGTAATTGATAAGCATAATTTGTAAATGAACCTGCTTTATGAAATGGTGAAAAATGGTTGGGGCAGTTAAAAAAATTAATTGAATATGGAGAAAATAGATTCCCCATAAGAAATAATATAAATTTGTAAATGTGGAATACAAAATTATTTATAGATGTTGAATGGACAAATTAATTTGGCTGAAACTACCTTCAATTTACAAAGAAACCATCTTTCACATTTTCTGTGTAGACCATTTTCTATGTTCTGCTGTGACTGAGGGAAAAACAAAGCACATGAGTCCTTTAAGGCAAGAGGAAAACATCCCAAAAGTCATTTTAACTGATTCCAAGAGTTGTGCAGTGGGCAGAGATTCAGGGAATGACAAAGGCACATGCAGAGAGGGAGGCAGCGATGCCAGGGAAACAGCTGGTGTCTGAAAAGCCCAGTTTGCTGTTCCCTTTATTGCTCTGCGTGGAGGCTGGGGTGGAGCTGTTTGCTGATCAGGCCAGGCTCAGGCAAGGAAACTGCTGGGGAGATGCTGATCTGAAACTCATGGCTTGGGAGGCCCCAGCCAGCTGGGATCGAGTACAGCAAAAACAGATCCTAACTCCACACTGCCATGGAGAATTGTAAAACCAGCTTCTTGCTTGACCACATGGACTCAGTGGGAGTGACTGTACCAAGGAAAGGTCTCTGGGGTAGGTTGGTTTCAGTAGACACTGCTCCTAGAGTACGTGGACACATGGGGAGTGTCTGGGTACTTCTGGTTCTTCTATCACAAGACTCAGAGGCAGATTTTTAATCTGTGGGCCTTTGCTTCTCTAATTCTTTCTGAGCACCCCAAAGCCAAAGCTGAACAGCTGGTGAAGGCCGAAGCTTTGTGTTTAAGGCACCAGTGCTGCAAATAAACCACAGCATGGTTCTGTTTTATATAATAACAGCATCCAACACATTTCTTGTGCAGGAGGACCTAGGTGAATGTCTCAGTAGATGCAGCTAAATTGCTCAAGCAGAATCCAACTCCTGAGCCCCATGGAATGTCTGGAAACTGCCACAGGCTGCTCTAGATGCCAGGGACGGTGACTGATTCCTCCTCTTCCCTCTGCATCCTTTCCCATCTTCTTGGTGAGAAGTATAAGAAACATCCATTCTTCCTAGATCAAACTGTAGCTAATCCATAATGAGACATGCTGGTATCCTTTCTTACTACTCAGGCACATAAAACACTCAGCAACTTTTTCTAGGCTTAGAAACTCACTCAGTTAAGCCTTGCATGGTGACACAGCATATTCAAAAGCAAAGTGCAAAAATGCCTAAAATCCACGACCTCAATTTAACTCACTTTTGTTGGGACATTTCAGACAGAGGATAGAGAATGACACATGAATCCAAAAGGCAATTTTTGTATAAAAAGTCTAATAAATATTTCCAATTTCTTCCACAAACATTTAAAAAAAACAATAAACAACTGCTGTCCTGTTTCAACATTGAAAGTCAGTAGCAAACTATTTGAAATTGGCCATTCACAGTAACTGTGGCCAGGGGAAGCAAACGATAGTGTCAAGGTATTAGGAAGAGAGAAGCAAAAAAAAATCGGTTGCCCATTCTCCTTTCTTTCATCTCTTGCACAGTTTGGCAGAGAGTTCGGGAAGGGGCTTTTCATCTCTTCAGGGAGAGACATAAACTTGGACCACACATTCTCAAACACTGCCAGCTTGTCATTCAGCTCATGCATTCAAGATGTTGCATATTAATAGAACTCCCTGATGACTGGTGGATAGGGGTCTCTCCACCTATACAAAATAAGCCTCTTGGCACAACAAAGTACAAAAGAGGCCCGTACAGGGAAAAAATGCACTTGAGAACTGGTTTGGAGAAACTCTGCACAGATGCTCCTGTGCAGATGCATATTTCAGATGGTTTTCTCCTGATTAGCATGCAGGAAACTCACCTGTTTTGCTGCCTAGAGGAGTCACAGCAGACATGGAGAAACACCTGCGTGAGTTCAGTTCTGTCTCCCTGTGAATCTGATTTCCACCCTGATTCCATCACTGTTCTGTGTAGCCACTGAGACCCTTTTCAGTCACCCTGTTGGATATCCCTAAGCCAGCAAACACAGAGCAGTACTTTGGGATGGAGAAAAAGCATGAACAGTGCAGAATGCTGCGTGTTGATAAGGGAAGGAGGGAATGAGTGGGTGGATTGGTCACACAGGTGCATTGAGGGTGCATTGGGTATGCTCAGGCCAGATGGGCTCTGAGATAGAAGGATAAGCTCCCAGGAACTGCAGAAGAACCTCGCTTTTGTCATCTGCAAATGATCTGACACTCAGCACATACAGAGTTTTACCTGAGGTCTGGTCATGGGATTCAGGAAAATGAAGCAGGCTGTTTCCCCCCTTCCCTGCAGTGTGCTGGTTACACGTGTCTGCCGTTAATTCTCACACTGAGCTCTACAGGCAGATCCTACACACGCATGGGGAATAAATTTCCTTTGTGCTCTGCTCCATTGTAGTTTACTCCAATGGCAGAAAGCACAGCTTAGTTCTAACCATGTGTTTTGTAAAAATGAGCCTCAGGAGGAGAAAGTGGGGAGAGAGTTGCTTATACATGTGTCGGTATCTGATGCAATCCGCAGTGTGAGCCACGTTTTTCTGGATATTTCAGCATACACTGAGAATGACACATGAGTAGTCCAAGCTATTTTCAGATCTGACAGTTTTCCTTTTCACTCCAACAATTGCTTTTTCAATACACTAGAGTATGCAAAGTGCTTCAATAAACTTTTAATTGGGAGTAGGAGTAACAGTGAAACTAAGGGAAAACTTTAGGCAAAACGAGAACTGACCTCAGCTCATACCTGTTTTATGGGTTTGTTGTCAGCTTTTTTAAAGAGGCTGCGCACCTTGGCATTTCTTGGTTTCTGGCAAGGCTTTTCAAAAAAGTCCTTTTCAGGAGTCCTGAAACAGCTTATGAAAGATTGGTTTTATGATGTTCTTGACCCAGGAGAGATTCAGCAGAAATCTGCTCTGATGGGAGCCATGGGCTAAAGCTATTTGGATATATTTTGAGCTAAGCTCTTAGGTATTTCTCTAAAATAAAATATTCAAAATTTTTGAGATTTCAGAATTGAGATTTCAGAAAGTCTTCTCAGATCCTTAAAACAGAAAAAAGATTACAAGCAAAACTCTCCACATATATGAGACAGATTTTGCTCTGATGGCTCTTTCATACTCTTTGCCTGAAGTTTACTGACTGACACCAAGAACTCAAATATGCCAGGGACAGGGCCTCTGCTTTTGCTTAAGCTGTCAAAATCAATTAGGGATCTGAGGCATGGTGGTGTGTTTCCTAGGAACTTAATTTCTTTCTATTAGCCTCCTGACAAAAGCAACCAACCTCTTTGGAGCTTGCAAAGTAAGGTGCATCCCACAGAGCTAATGCTGTGTGCACTACTTGTAGAAAGGTACGTTTAACAAAAGCTGCAGTCTGGATGCACTGCAAATATCATTACTATTGTTTAATTTCAGCTGCAGTTTGGCATCTGTTTAAGATAATTTCAAAGATAATAATTTCACCAGACAGATACAAAATACAAAACTGAAATTACGTTGCTCAATTATTTTGTTTACTAGTGGTGTTAAACTACTGGTTTTGTCTGAATCATGCAGAAGAGCTGTGATTTTTTTCTGTCTTTTAGCTCCTCTGCAAATACAGCTGTTTAGCATCAGTACCTATTTCTTTCCAGATTACGTTATATGAATGAGTTTGATAGGAGTCACCATGGTGAGGAAAGGATAATGGAATTTCAGGTAAGAGTTCTCCATAATGAATTCATTCCTTACAGCACGTTAACACCCACCCATGGAATTAGGGACCTTTGTAACACAATGCAACAATTTACTAGACATCACAAAACACCAATTATAGAATTGGACTGAAACGAGCTGCCAAATCCTCTGTCCCTGATAAAAGAAGGATAGGTATAGTCATGCCAGCACATTTTAACTCCTTCCTAAAAATTCACTTGGGTCCATTGTGAACGTCCTCAGTGATACACTAGATTGACTGCAGTGCTATCTGTATGACATGAAAGTAAAATAAAATAAAAATGAATAGGTCATGAACAGCAGTGAATATGAACTCAATTTGAATCATATTTATTTAAATAATTACAGCAGATTGTTAACTTTGAGAATCTTCTGATATATGCAAGGGAGAATGAAAGAGAGTTGGCTTCTATATTGTATATTTAGCTTGATAAAAGGAAGCCAGTCTGCATGGAAGAAGTGTGCAATTGAAGTTCCTCAGCTGATATATTCTAAAAGCACAATTAAATGTCAGTACTTTACAAAGAACTCTTAAATCCTAAGACTGAATCTCATCTGTTTTTACTGGTAGCAGAGTACCAAACTGTAAGCAGAACTGAGCAGGATCTGACTTTCCATCACAGACAGTTAATAATTAAATCAAACATTATATTCAACAATAGAACATATGCATCAGCTTCTTTCAAATTGCATTTCCTTCCTGTTAGATCCATTAGTGTAAACCAGACTGCCTTTAGAAAACCCCTTATTGCTGCTGTCTTTCAGCACAGTTCCTGAAATGGATAATGTGGTGCATATTATGGGCAATTACACAGAACTCCCTAGTGACAGGGTTTTAGAGTTTCAGAATAAAACAGCTGGAACTACAGGACTGTAAACTAATCGGAAAAAGAGACAATAGTAACACATTTAATGCACATTGTTAGAACATGGACAAAGACTAGATGTGAAATACTACATATCCTATACCTCCTGTATTGCACAGCATCTTCACTGCAAAATCCTGTTTAACTCTTGAAAGACAAGGCAGTTAAAAGCCAAAGATTTTGTCACAAACAAATGCACGCACAGCTCTATAACCTGAGCTAATTGGAAACATTAGGGAAGAAGCCTTGATCCAGAGCCCTGGTTTTCTCTTAATGTCAGTGTAGTTTGAATCAAATCCAGAACTCTATTCAAAAATTATAATTTATTAATGAATGCATAATGAATATATACCTACATATGCTAGAAAACTGTGTCTCCGTCCCTCTTTTACTGTTTCAATATACTGAGAATTTAGCATTTCTGTTGCAAAAATTGCATTTGCTCTTGGATATATGTTGGATACTGCCACAATGCATAGTGTTTGATCCTCCATCAGTTTAAATTGATGGCAAAGCTCCCATTAATTTTAGTAATACAGCAGTGAATTTTTAGAATAGCACATGCATCATTTAAAAGCACAATGACCGTGATTACATGTGTAATCACAGTAATTGTGCACACAATTACTGGTTGGGTATCTAACTGCCTTTCAAAAATCAGTTGCTCTGCTTATATGTATACTCACAGTCACTTGTGCAAATGCAGTGCAGCTCAGAGCATGCCTACCCACCTCTCTGCTTGCCCCTGAAAAACTACAGGGGAGGGTTTGTCTGTTGCAGTAGGGGATGTTGGATAGAGAAGTATATGTTTACATTGCAGTGGTTTGAACAATAAATAAGAAAGGAAGAGAAATGGCTGTAGTGTCTCTGGGAAAGTAAAAATGTAAAATTACTTCAACTAATTTTTCAAAAGGACAGAGACTGATTTGCACCAGCTCCTGTCTTGTGAACCTCCTTATCAGCAGTGTCCAGCAGGCATGGGCATGTTAATGTTTTGTAATGGTATGGCAAAATGATCAAATTATATATCAAATAACAGCACTGTACTAGAATAAAACAAACAAACAAAAAAAAAAAAAAAACAAAAAAACCAAGCAAAACAAAACTGAGTAAAATTTTGCAGCTTAAAACATTCAGAAAGCAATTAAAGTTTCAACACAGTGCAGTGAGTTTCTTAGAATGAAGAACCAAGAACCAACTGCAGTGGCTTACTCTAGTTTAAAAGGTGACTCTTTTCTTTCAGAAGGTTGATTCCTATAGCTGCAGAGGTATAGAAAAACACATCCTCCCTAGACAGGGGTAAGACTTCCAGATCCATCCTTTTGCTCAGTAAAATGGTAGCTGGAGGAAGTTTTACACAAACCATTTTTCCCAGTTTTCTCCCACAGTCTTGGCTTCTCTCCTCCCCTGGAGCATGGCGAGTGTGCTTTGCTTTCCCTGTAACAGCTTTATGACCCCACAATCGAGAGGAGGGATGGAGGAGCTGGGCAGGTTGGGCCTGTGCTTCTCCCAAGGGAAGGCTGGGCCATGAGTCCACATGAGGGAAAGCAGGTGTCAGTTAACAGCCAGAAAGCCCCCTCTCCCTGGGAAGGAATGGGCCCAATTCCAAGGGATGGGAGTTGTGTTAGAATGAGCAGTAGCACAGGCTCTCCAGGAGCCCCCCTTGCTGTGCACTGACTGCCAACAGTGCTCACTCCAAGGGACTGGGGCAGGACAGGATCCCACAGCTCCTGAGAACGGGCTCCCCAGCAGCCCTGACCCTATGGAAAAGGCAACTAGCTTTCCAGATGAAAGAATCAAAAACTGGCCATGAATGAAAAATGGACTTTCTCAGAGGCTGCCAGTGGCTGGAGGAGGGTGGCTAGACTGGGAGGCCTTCAGCAGACTACACATTGTCTGTTAACCAAGGAGGAAACCTTGTAAAATGTGCTGGGGTTGCTGTAATGGTTACAAATCACACATGCTGTCTAAATAAGATCTGAATATCAAATGTTGTAGTGTTTAACAATATCTGGGTTTCAACTTCCTTGTTTTAGAGGTGGAAATTTTGAGGCTTATTGCCATATATGTGATTTTAGTCCCAACAGGGTTTGGGAAATTTGGTCCTGGGCCTGGTGTGCTGAGAAGACAACAAATGTGCAGTCTTTGTCAGGAAGAAGAGGGAACAGTGGTCAGATGCTTGAAAAATGTTTCTTCTTCTACTGGAAAGATTCAGCACCTTTCCCTTCAACAGCATCAGCTTGTAGCTGAGCTCAGGGCCAGGGAGAATTGCACTGCATGCATGGCTGGTTTCTCAGAGCCCACAGCCACAGTGACTTGACATGTTTTCAGAATAACTTTATGTAAGTTAATCCAGATGGCGTGTCCTGTTGCCTCTGCACAAATAGCTGCTAAATAGTTTTTTTAAACTTTATTGAAGCACATGACTCCTTTCTTGATTCTCTACAACCATCCTGCTGATCATTGTAGCAGATTCTGTTCTTAATTTCATTACAATAAATGTGAAGTAGCCTCATTGACATCCAAACAGAGGAAATTTCAGCTCTCTACATTGCCTTGGGTCTGCAGTCTTGTACACAGGAGCTGTTCATGTAGACTAAATTCAGTACAGAGCATTAAACGCTGTCACTTTTGTAATTAACATCAGAGAGCTATATGAAGCCTTGAAGCTACGAAATCCCTTAAGTCCTGTAGAAAATGTTTCTTTATACAGATCTGAAGCATTATTCAAAGGAATTCACCCTAAAAAGATGGAGAATTGCTGGGACATGAAGAACATAAGGCTATAAGACTGTATATTGGAGAAATGTTCCCTCAGAAGTGTGCATTTAGTCACCTTTGGTGACACATGCTGCCTTGTCTGCTACCTCTGCAAGCGTGGCCTCACTTTCACTGTTATTGCAACATGTGTCAAAGGAAATGAAAACAGAGATTTGGGAAAGGATATAATTAACCTACTTGTAAACATTAACCTTAAATATCTTGCTAATTATCCCACTAATTTAATCACTGCAGATCTCAAACTTGTTTGTTAAATATTTAATTCTGCAAATTGTTTTTGATACAGGGGTGTGGGGAGTTTTCTGTGAATATGAGTTAGTTTGTAAAACTCTGTAAAACCATTGTTATATTCACACTTCATTGAACAAACCCTGCTGTCAACAAGACTTTTAATGGAAATCACAAGAAACTGTGTCCTGAGGCAAAAAGATATAGTGCCCTATTATTTTAAAATCTAATGAACACATTGTGTAGAGTGTAGACCAGGGTAAATGTCTTCCTGCACATCTTCAGGTTTGATTTTGTGGGAGTCTAGACTGGAAAGCTCCGGGTTTACTTATTCTTTTGGCTGCAGTGAAGCAATACAGCTATTTCTTACCTATTCACTTTTTTGTTACTTGAGTAATTCAGCAAAATTATGTCCTTGATATTCAGCCCTTTTTATAAAGTCACTATGTTGTGCAACAAGGAACCTAAAAGGTTTTTAGATGCACCAGTTACAATGCCACCCAAAGTGCTTCTAATTATTCCTGAGAGGAAGTTCTTGAGTTCAGTAGTGTTCGTTGAGAAGCTGAAAGCTCTGTGTGTGTTCCTTGCTCCTTAATGGGAAGGGGACCATGCTCATGCTGCCTCCTGCAAACACCACGGCACAGCCAAGCACTGCGAGGGGGACATCTCCCTGTGCTGAGGCTGGGAAAGCAAACAGGCAGGCTGTGGGAACATCCCAGATGAAGTGGACAGCTAAGCCAGGACACACTGGGAACATTGGATGGAGTGGATGGCTAAGCCAGGACACACTCTGGAGGCTGCAGGCACCCAAATCCTCTGTCCCATAAGAAGGCAGGGGCCCTCAGCTGTGCAGTGCCTCACCTCAGACAGAACTTCAGCCAGCCCCATGTTTCAGGCTGTACCCCCATGGCAGTTCATTGTCAATGTTATTTTCTCCATTGTTGTTGTATTTGTCTTCTTAATTGAGGAAGAAGGTGAAAGATTGGGACTCATAGTGTTTCTGCACTGTAATTCTTGCTATCAGAGAAAGGTACAAAGGTATGTTAAATCCAGGTGACAGTTCACAGCAGACCTGTGTCAAGAGCCATTTGATTAGTTAGGAGTCCATATAAATATCTGTTTGGGAATATGTTACTACCTTATCATATATTATTTAGAATTTTGTCCTGATTGTCTGTTGTTATTTATTACACACTTACATACTGGTTAGTTCAATAAAAGAAAAAATTTCTGTGAATTTAGCTGAATAAAGCGCTGTTCGTTCTTGTTAGTTATATGAGGTCTCATTCTTTCTATGCATTATCTCAATTTCTGGGCATTTTTCCCCTTCATTTACTCCAAAAATTACTTCAATACTAATGAATACTGAAAGACAGCCAAGACAGGATGAACTTTTGGACAATTTATGCAAACACGACAGATGATAATAGATTTACTACAAACATGTCAGGCACAAAAGACTTGACTGCTTTTTAAATACAGTGATACTGGAAGAGATTTATGGATATTTTCAACTGTTCATTAAAGAGAAAAATATTTTGAAACTATAGGCTCTATCCTTTTATCCATTTTTGCCTTCCAGGCTGAGTTGAAAACCTTTGATGTTTTCTTCACCAAAATATAAAAGTAGTTATGAATTTATTTCTTCCAAGTACTTTCATTTTTGTGTCATTTTAGAGTTTTTATTACATTCCTGGCAGTCCAAGTTATGGTGTTTGGAGAGAACCTAGAGTCCACAGTTCTGAGTTTTCTGAAAATAAGGACTAAGTTCACTTAATGATGCTTTCTGGGTACTGCCTTTTTTCTACTCCTTTAGTAATCAAAGGCTAATAAAATCTCTGAATACTTTAACTGCCTTTTAGACCAACCAACCAATTAAAGTTTATTCTATCTAAATGACTGGAAACCACTTGAATTGATAAAAGTTAACATGAAATAGCTAGTACCTGTTGGATCAGGTTAATAAAAAGCAAGTCATATACATGAAAATCATGTACAAATATGGTTCCTGTAGTTGACCCAGGTATCAATTCTTACAGCCAGACAGGCATATTCTTAACTGTTTATTGTCAGAGTCTGCTTCTGTGCCCTTACAAATCAATAGTAAGCCTTGCTTTCAACTTCAGTGAAATTGATGTTGTTGGCAGTCAATGATTTTGCAAGATCAGTTTAAGATACTGGAATGGTTTCATGGAATTATTGGATTCTTTCTTTCTAAAATAGTGTTAAACTTGTAAGTAGGAATTCAAGGAATTTAAACGTGAAAATATATGCTCTTGCACTGCTTCTTTAAACCAGTGTGTCTTGCCAAATCTCCTATCAAGTCAAAGCAGTGCACCAAAATGATAGCAGGAAGGATTGTGCAGTGCTTGAACATCTTATCCTGCATACTCACATGCCCTCGTTTTTTTGAATACATGGGGAAAGATGGGGAAAGATGGAGAAAGAGCAGATTTGTGGAGAAAATAACAGTTTTCATTGCAACCTTAGAAGGATATTGGCAATTTTGTAACAGAATGATTTGAGCATTCTGAGACCCTTCAAAAGAAGGCAGGAAACCTAATAAAGGCTTCATTTTGGAAAAATGGATAGCTGAAAGTAGTATCTTACTAATTCTTATTGGAGGTGCATTTCCAGATTTTGAAAATTAATTCAAGAGCCACAAACCAACACACATTTATGAATAACAGTGCTGTTGGAGATAATGCAAATGTCCTTATAAATAACATAGGATATCTTAAATCATTATTTTTAACGCCTCTTTTCTTTTTTTTTTCCCTATATGAACAGGTCTGTGCTGGTCTGCAGTAATTAAATGTAGGTAGGTTTGTAAGGCCAGATCATCATTACTTCTGTGTCCCTGATTTAAATCTGCAGTAAAACATTTCTCCATTTAGTTTGGTGCTTTTGTGTCATATTTCATACACTAGTTGTCTCTTAATTAAATCCATGATGGCCCACCAACACAGACTATTAAAATAACTATACTTTGCACTTGACATATTTATGAGACAGATTCATAAGAGTATAGACTGATACTTGAACTACTCACTGAGAAATGCTAATAAGATTATGATGAAGGTAAGATTAGAACATTCGTCTCCTTTTCGCTTCTCTCTTCTTTATAGGAATTTATTTTTATAACTGCAATTCACTATTTCTATTCCAGGTTTTTTGATGTTGTTGTATATACCAAAAGTTCTTTCTGTGTCGATTTATTGTGGCAATGGAGTAGGAAACTGCTAATTTATATCACACTAGCAAAGTGCATAACTGTTGTGTTCCTTGAGGTATGAATGTCGGTAAACCTTCGCATGGGAATGACATGTTCAAGATAATACCTTTGGAATTGAGTGGTGAAAAATATGGATGATGGTGAAGTGCCATATTGTTTTACCTTTATTACCTTACTCCTTCAACCCTCCTGTTGGTGTAGAACCAGCTGAGTCTGCTCCTGGAGGAGGGAGGAGACAGTGGCACGGTGCCTGTGACCCCTCAGTCCCCATTTCTGTGCCCCCTCAGTGCCCATTTCTGTGCCCGTGACCCTGCAGTGCCTGTCTCTGTACCCCTGACCCCACAGTGCCTGTTTCTGTGCCCCGATCCCTCAGTGCCCGTTTCTGTATGTGACCCCTCAGTGCCTGTTTCTGTATCTGTGACCCCTCAGTGCCTGTCTCTGTATCTGTTCCCCCTCAGTGCCTGTCTCTGTATCTGTTCCCCCTCAGTGCCTGTTTCTGTATCTGTAACCCCTCAGTGCCTGTTTCTGTACC
>CM031864.1:19297315-19371964 GCA_018697195.1 Certhia americana | reverse complement strand
AGTGCCTGTTTCTGTATCTGTAACCCCTCAGTGCCTGTTTCTGTACCCCTGACCCCTCAATGCCTGTTTCTGTGCCAGGCAGGCCATGGCCTTGCCCATCCCACAGCCGTGGCAGATGAAGTGTCCTGAGCAGTGCAGCTGCTCTGAGCAGCTTGACCACCACTGCAGTGCTGGAAATGGCCTGGGTCTATGGCCTCAGTGCGTGAGGAAAACAGAAAAGCAAGCAAATCTACAAGTCGTATCACTTGAAAGGCTGTTAAACATATGCTAAGATTTGATCATTCACCTGTATGGGTATCTTGGAATTGCCTTCTTAGCATTATTTACTGACAGGGTTGCTGATATGATTTGTTTGTTAATTTTATTAGTAATTTGGATTCAAAAAGTTCAAGGAATTCCATGTTTAAGAAAAATGTTGCTAGAAGTTAAAGAGCTGCTAAATGAAAATCACCACGGATTTCTATCATTTTTCAGGGCTATGATGCTCACATCTCAGGGATCTTTCCTCTGTCTCTATTTTTTTTCCCATTCACATTCTTTCATGGAAGAGCTTCTGCTCATCATTGTGTTGGGGTCCAGGTGTGGGTACAGATGGAGAGGGCTCTAAATATATGCAGCTTGAAAGGAATGTATTTTACAAGTAGGGTCTATAGAAAGCCATGTCTACATGATGTTCAGATGTTCTGGAGGATAAATACATTGCTGTGCTTCATCCTGGTATTCTCTGTGAATGCAACAAAAGCATCAAATTCTGGGATTTCATTTAGAAATAAATACAACACTAGAAAGCAAAAATAATAAAATTATATTAAATATTTCATCCTCTACAGAAATAAACCAGCTTCAGTTCAGGGAGCTTCACTAAACACATTAAATCTAATAAAATTGCCTACACATACTCCTGACACTAGTAGTAATTAAAATAACTTGTTTCAAAAACTGGTCCTATACATGAATACTTATTGGCAATTATTTCTAAGTTCTTCAAACCAAAGATAAAGTAATTTGATTCACACACAATGTTCTTGTAAACGTGGTTCATACTGGGTTTTATATGCAGCTTAGGACTGTTAATTGCCATTTTGAGCCTCACAGTAAAATAGAGTTCAATATGTCGCTTTTACTGAAGTATTGAGAAATGTTTGAGAAATGCTTGTCTTAGTCTAATCAACTGTGAATAATTTATTTCTGAGTCCTACTTTTCAGTATAAATGGATCTGACTTTTCTCAGAGCTTCTCAAGTCTAATCAACTTGTTACATTCATTTAATTAAGGAAATCTGTAGCGAACTGTGAAGTCTATGTACCAACAGGCTTTCTTGTTGTGCAAAATTGGCATATTTTCATTGTGAAGGCAATTGTGATTGTTTATACTGACAGGTAGCCTCTACTAAAGAAACAATTTTTTTTTTCTACACATATGGATCAATATGAATACCATATAAACTGTTTTCTGAACCACCTCTCTCTTAGCAGACCCACCACCTAGCTTCCCAAATTCACACAGCAGTAGCTTTCAGGCAATTCGCATTTCTGGAAGGGTTATGAGTACATAAGTACGTAAGTTCTTCCATGCCTCAGAGGGAAGGAAGATATAATAGAGGTAAAACATACAAGAGTATGATAAGAGACTGACTTTTTAGTCACAGTTAGCCTGAAAAAGATCATCACAGTAGGAGATTAAAGCACTGGCACCAGCTTATGGTCAGGATCTGCATGCCACAGAATCACCCACAAAGGGGTGAGCTAAGGTGCTGATTCAAAGTCCTGTCTGTGTTTCCCAACCTTACATAATTTGTCCTTATTTCTCTGAGAAATTAGCATTCTAGGAAGGGAATAGCTAGTACAATAAAGTGCTTTTACATCATATAGGCATTTGTTTTAAAAAAGGGCCTATTTATTGGTTAATAAATATTCAGAAGTCCATCATTCCTCTCATATTTATGTGATATGAGGAACATTTTTTGTTAGAAATATAGAGAGATGCCATGGAGATTGACATATTATTTATTTCTTATTATCCTCAGACAAACTCTTCAGACTCAGAGAAAAAGTCCTCAACCCTGGTCTGAAATGCTGTCCAGTGCTTATGGGTTATAAAATGAAAATCATCAAAACTGTCCTTGACAGGATGTTTCTTTCCATTAGTTGATTAAAATGGTTTATTGTTGCCTACAGCATCATTACTTTAAATGTATTTTTTAACAAAGAGCAGATGTGGCCATGTCTTGCACTGTTTCTCTTTGTGGTTCCTGGTACAGAAGTGAATCACCGCCCTTGCAGATCCTCCTGTGGAGAGGGAGAGGGAAAGGTGAGGGCCTCAGCAATGTGCTGGGGTATCAGTTGGGAGGGGGTTGGGCAACAGTACTACAGAAAGTTGGAGGCAAAACAAGCAAACCTTCAAGCAGCAAGTGCTCAGAGTAGAAAAAAATCCCAAATCTGGAATTACCTGCCTGCCATTGCTGTATGTTTGCTCTGACAAGGCAAGAAGTGGGTTTTGGCATTTTTTCAGACTGACAGCTCTAAGGTTTCAGATAGAACATGGAAGTGGAGAGTAGCTGTTCCTAAAACATTAAACAAGAACTCCCATGAACTCTCATCTATCCTCTGCTGTTACAAAGAGAACTGAAAAAGTCCAAGACTTTGAGATGTATGTTAAATTTCTTTGTTTCTTGTCCCATCCATGTTTGATGGGGGAGTTCAATTCTCAATACAAATCCTATTTCCAAATCTAGGGGTCATTTCAAGCAATAGTTATAGTACAGATACCTTTCCATTCCCTAGCACAATTTTGCTAAGGCATGTTGTTATCTGATGATAATAAGGTCTTTCAATAGCAAATCTCAAATTATTGGCCATGTGACCTTATATTCAGTAAATATTTATTTGCGAATCATAGGTTAATTAATTTCCATTGTTTCTGTTTTCATTCCATACATGCTTATACTATACAATTAGAGAAAAACACAGACAGCCACGAGTAAACGTTGCTCGTACAAAATGTTTCTATTACCCTTCACTTTTAAAACCATTAATAGATTATTAGGAGATATAAACATTGGAGACCATGGATCATATTTGCATGTTAATGAAATCCATGAATTATACATTATTTGCTATGGAGAGTACTAGAAACAATATTCTTCCTTTCTAATAGCTATAAAAGCTGGAGGTTTCCTGGAGCACACATCACATCCCCTCTGCAATACCTTCTAATAGAAAGAAAGAAATCCAGCTTTTCAAAGCAATCTCTCACTAAATGAAGTAGATTTGTTTGTGTTGCTTTGCAACACACAAATGTGACAGTTCATTTTAAACAAAATAGTTTTAATAATGTCATTACTAATATCTATTTGGTCATCTCTCTGAAAAATGGTATTTTAATAGGAATGTTTCATTTTAATAAATGGCAGAAGAGGCAAGCTGCCCTGAGTCAGCAGGAAGTGGATATACACCAGAGAACAGGCTGATTGTGTTAGATTCATCCAGAACATTGAACAGCACACAGACAGTCCAAGAAAAAGCAACTGGCTGTATTCAAATGATTAGTCTTACTGCTATGCTGTAGCACAGATTCACACATTCTTCTATTATTCCTTGACCTTCTGCCAAAAACTCCCACTTCAAGTAATAATTAGAATTAGTGTTTCCAGTGCATGCTTCCATCTTCCTAACAAACAGTAATGAAATGTGGCTTTTACAAAATATGCAGTTAATTAAACTTTTTTTTTTTTTTTTTAACATTGTTTGATTAATACAGTTCCCCTGTGCTAGCCCCTCATTATGCCTGACTACCTGGGATTGGTGAATCGAAGGAAAAGCACTGTCAATAGGATGAGTGAAATTCCAGAATTTTGCACATTTCAGATTTCTTGTGCTTTTAATTATTTTTCTTTTCTTTTTGTTTTGTTTATATCTTGGAATAAACTGAAAAGACAACCTTTATTTGTAATCCTGTTTTTTTAAGCCGAGGACAGTATATGTATTATATAACAACTCTACAGATACCCTCAGCGTGAATTTGAAGAACACATATATCAAGTGCTACAAGATAATAAGTGGATTTCTAGGCAAGCTTTTTGAAAAGGTGTCTCAGCACTGTACTGCTTAATAACACTATGCAAATAGATATTCTGATTTCATTTTTTTAGATATTATTTCATGCTTTTTTACTGTCTGCCTTAATTATCCAAATGCTGAACAAGTATAGTCTTTTGATTGATGAGAGTTCCACCCCTTTACCCACACCCCTGCAGATATGAGGCTCCACAGTTTAGTACCATAAATCACTGTGATTGTGTAACTTAACTACTGTATGATCAGAGATCACATGCAGTGGTAGCCTGGATATGCATTCACCGTTCGTTATGAATGTTTTAGGGCTAAATTTATTCTGGATGTTGGGAGAAATATCAGTTTCTTCACTTAAGAAAGCAATGCATTTTAAATAAGCAATTCTTGCAACAACTGGAAATAATCACAAAAGTCTTCTATTTGCAACCTTCATTAATGTGAGTTATTTCATCACTTTAGGAAAAATCTTTTCAGAGGAAAACAACAATTAAACCCCTCCCCCCAGGCTCTGACAGCTAAGGATCTATGGATCAGCCATTTTAGTAATTAACCACAATTCCTCTGATTTGTGAATTTCCAGATGATGAGGCAGGAAGCAAGTTACATCTTGGAGAAATTGCCCTCGGGAGAGAGGAAAAACTATTGCGAGGTTGACAGCACAACCTTGTACCGGCACAGTTTCCCTTCCCCAGTGGTTCAAGGAGTTCCAAGCACCCTCCTGTAAATCATCAGCTCACATCTATTTATTATCTTCCAGCCCAGTGCACAACACTATCTGTTACACACGGATACCAGCAATATTGCAAGGTGGACTCAAGGGATAAAAGACAGCAAACCCTGCACACCTCCTATGCCTGAGTCACACCCACTATAAAGCCAGGCTCTGTTCATAAAGCACATGCTGTTGTCAGAAATGAAACAATATGAGCCATTGTGGTTCAGAGTTGGTTTTTTTTAGTGTTTCTCCAATATGCTTGATCTTATCATCTTGATATCTTTGTGTTATTATACAGAGACAAAATTTATCTGCATAGTAATAGACAAAATATCTATGAGAATATTGCTATTCAGTCAATGATTGTTGTTATATTTGGAGTAGGCACCAGCTTCACTCTGTGATGCCTTGTCCTGGAATATCAATAAATAAATCATAAAAGCCAATGCTTCAAATATTGAAAAATTCACACTTCAAACTGTGTTTTGAACTATACTGAGAGCAATGCCTCAGATTGTCCTTTTGCTTTATATGAACAGAGGAAATTCAAAGTAGGAGGAAGTCTCTCCCGGGATTTGGCATAGGGGAGTGCCACAAACCATCAGCCTTCCTGTCTCTGCTGTGCCAACGAAGCCTCTCCTGGGATGTACCACGAGAAGCAGACAGTGTGTCTGGGGAGTTAATGTGGCTTCAGATGAAATTATCTCCTACAGAATCCATCTTGCCTGTTGTTTGAGTGCATGCAAGGGATCCAGGCAGTGGGAAGACCCAGGCCACAGCAGGGCAGGTGAAGGCTCAGAAAAAAGTTAGAAGCATCTTCCTACAACTCTGTTAAGTGAAGTTCCTTGCACCACAGACTTCAGCTGCTGTTGAAAATGGGACATCACGCCTCGTTTTCCTCCTTCTGTTTGGAGCCCAGATTTGGTAAGAACAAACTCACTGAAGCCCCCACTCTGTTGCCCATTTCACTCCTCACTAGTAACAGATACCTAAATTGTATGGTGTGATTGACAGCATTAAAAGGAGAAATGAGGGCAAATGTCCTTCTCAAAAGTACACTCAAGTTCAAGCAGGAGTGTTTGGGCTGATGTCCAAGTTGCAGAATGACTTTCCATGGTTTGCATTGTGCGGGGGGACCACTAGGCAATTCTAATGGTTCTTTTTCTTCTGCTTTGAAAGCACTGATATTAGCTGAAAGCTAGAAGTAGGAATGGTACTTTGTAGTAATTGTAAATGCAAAGCTAGACGAGCACTGGAAGTCACTCAGGTACATCTATTCAAAGGCCAGAAGAAAAAGCTCTGCAGGTATTCAGTGCTTTATCTGATTAGAAAACAGCCTGGCACAGATGTGATTTCTGCTCCATATATCAAGCTATGGCAGGCTTTTGCTGCTTCATTATGAAAGCATCTGAAGTAAAATAGGTTTTGGAACATAAAAAATGACAAATTTGGAAAAATATCTATATGCCAGATGGGTGTAGGAAGAATCCTTGTGACAAATATATTATTAAGGGAATATGCATAAGGAAAGAAACTGTGCCCAGTTCTTCCAGGGATGGACAGGCAGGAAGGTAGCGTCTCACTGTGTCTAATGTATTCTCATCTAATCTAAATCTAATTAATTATGTTGCATCGCTGGCATACGATGTAGGCACTGCACACAACAATGGGAGGCAGCACCGGGGCTTCGGGAGGGCTGGCGGTCGCTTCGCCCTCTCTGTTTTTGTTGGGCTCCTGGGGGAGCGCGGCTCCGGCTGCCGCCGTCTCGCCCGGGAAAGGGTGAGCTCAGCCCCGAGGCTGCTCTCGGAGGGCTGGAGCGCTCCAGCACAGCTTCTCCTGGTGTTTCGTGAAGGAATTGGAGCATTTTGGCAGCGGCCGTCTTACTCCGCTCACGCTTTTGGAGCCGAGTTGTGTGTCTCGGAGCTGTTGTCCCGCAGCGCCGGGCAGCCAGCTCAGCGCGGCTCCGGCTGTGGGAAGGGCTGGCGGGAGCTGCAGCTCGCCCACCTCAGCTCCCCGGCTCCCAGCACATGGGCTGTGTGGGACACTCAGCGCTGCCAGGCCTGGGGATACACGGAGCAGAGGAAGGAGGCTGAGCTCTGGTGGTGCCAGGAGGCTCCTGGACAGGCAGCAGCGCTGGGGCTCAGCGGCAACCCGGCCATGGGGCAGCACTGCTGGAGGGGGCCCTGGAAACTTCAGCTTTGCGGCCAAAAGGATCCTCCAGCCCAGACGGGTGGGACCCGTCAGGACCTTCAGCCTGAGGAAACAGCACTGCCTCTTCTTGAAAACAAGTCAGTATTTCAGCTTTAGTGTAAATAACCCAGAAAGACATGCACACTCTGGCCAGCCGCTCCCTTCTGGGTGGCTGACCAGACCTGATGAGGTCTTAATAGCAGCCAGAGGAGCTGCAAGGAGATACTGCACACACTGACAGGGGTTTCAGCCTTTGGTTATTCCCAAAGATGGGCCAGCATAACTGGTTTGGATCCAAGGTGCGAATGTTCTAGCCATGATTAATGTGCTCAGAACTGAAACAGAAATGGAGATAGGGAGGGTGGTACGGCAATCATATCATTTGGCTTCACATAATTTGATTTTACTGATGCCTCATCCACTATCTGATTACTCTTTTCCTATTTAAACCCAGCCAAACCAGGAGGCTTTTGCTCACAGGCTTTTAGTACTATTTTATTTGGCAGTTATGGAATAAAAGAATTTTAGTATTGCCTTAGAATTTCTCCTGACATCTATCACAACCAATCCAGCTCATATGTGGGTGAACTGTGTTTTGATCCAATTATAAAATTCTATTGGAGTCTTGTTACATTCTTATCCCATGTGCATGTTGAAAAATTCAAGAGCAAAAGAAAATTCTACAAAATGTTTCTTATTTACCGTAGGCTTGGAGACACAAAACTGCATCACGCAGTCATTTGTGGAGGCTAATAGCAAACTAGAAAAACAACATATTCTTCAGGAGAAAAACCCACCCTATTAATCAGCAGGAAGGCTTAGAGGGAGAATAATACAATCTGTGTACAGATATTACTGACAATCGTCTTTGGGAGACGCAGCCTTACTTTTGTTAATTGTGGCAATGAAAACTTTGTTGATGTTCATACCAGAAGTTACAATGAAAAAGAACCTGCCAGTCTGAAGACATTCTGGAGAGTGCATAAAAATGACAAATTTGAAAGAACCCAGACACAAAATGACCAAGGTAACACATAGCTAATGTCCCACTGGATTGCAATGACTATAATACTTAAAAATGAAGATACTTTACACACTCTTAGCATCTCTATAGCAAAAATGCATTATTAAATCAACAGCCCATGCACTATTTGATTACCATGATGGAGAAGTTGATCTAGGATATTTCTGTCTCCACACTTTCACTGTCTTCAGGCTACAAAATATAATAAAAAGAATTAGGTGTCTTCCTTGCTCATCAGCTATAGAAAGTCATGCAGAAACATAGCTTCACAGACAGAGTGCTGCTCCCAGGAGAGGAAATACACTTGTTCCAAAGTTTTCTGGCTCCATCCTGGTGGAGTCTCTCAAGCACCTATAATCAGAATCCCCATCCTAAATCTGGGAGGTGCCAGGACCAAGCCAGCAGCCCTGAGAAAGAGCCAAGCAACAGTGGCAGGGCCAGGGCCAAGTCTGGAGCTCAGATTCAGCTGGGAGCTGTTCAGCCACATGGAAAAGCCAACAGCTCTTTGACTTTCCCAAATACTGCTAGGAATTCATCCTTTTCAGGTGTGTAGGGACCCTGTGGCTGTCCCCAGGAGCAGATGCTGGGTGGCCCTGCTGGGATGGACCTCTCTGCCTTGCCTAGCTGAGCTGTGCCCTCTGTGTGAACCCGAGGCCACTGTGCTCCAGGGCAGCAGCAAGGCTGTGCTGGGTGTGGGCAGGGCACGGGTGGCCCTGCAGCATGCTGGCCACAGGCACCCTGCACTGCTGGGCTGGCTCAGCCTGCCCTTGCTGCTGCTGTGAAATGTGCAGGGAGAGGCTGGGAGGGGAACACCCAGCAGTGCTCACCAAAGAAGTGCAGCCCAGCTACGTGCAAGGCTGAGAGGTGTGTGTGTGCTCACAAATCATATTAGGTCCTTCCCAAGGCTGTCTGCTCTTGGTTACATCAGTTTGGTCTCTCTCTCTCCCCTTTTCCTTATTTCTAGGGTACAGACAGGTTGTTGGTCCCCCATTCTGGAATGCTGTCTGTGTTTCCATGCCCCATGAGAGGCTGATAAACATGGCACCTCTCCCCTTGGCTTCCTCTGGTCACTCTGAGCCCCATGATTAAGCTCTGACACAAAAATCTGTTTAGTCACAGAAGCAGATTGCTTCCATGAAGCGCAAAAATGTAATTTGCCAGTACTTAAGCTACAATATTAAATACTAACATGAAGCTCCTTCCCCTTTTCAGTTCTTTATAGCAAAAAATACTTGGTGTGAAATCTTGTTTCTACAAGGGTCAGTGTTAAATCTGCATTAGTGACAGAGCAGCTTCTACCCTTCCTATGGTGAGTGGTTTTATTGGTTTTGCATTTAAAGCTGTTGCAATGCATCAGTGCTTTCACTGCTGGTCCAGAGCACTCCTACACTTGCAAGCTGGTGAAGAGGTCATCTCCACATTCCCCTGGCTGTGGTCATGTCCCAGGCAGCAGGAAAGCCCTGCTGGGCTCTATTCTCCAGTGGCACTGGCCGCTGTTCCAGCTCTGAGGCAGAGCACACTCCAGGAGCAGCCGTAAGCCAATACGCCTCACCTCAGGCTCCAGCCCACTGTAGTTAATCATTAAATAATTCTCCTGGTGATGTTATCCAGCGCTGATAAATTACAGATTTCATTGTTTTGCCTGGAGCAGCTTTAAATTGTGTTAATTTCATTGAAGATTGACACTGGCTTTTATTTCCTTTTGCTACTGTTTTGTCCTGTAAAGTGACGCACACTACAGACTTCAGATTGCTCGTATAATTGGTACAATAGATTTTTTTTCTCATATTTGGAGAAAATTTTAATCAGAGCCTTTGAAATACCAAGAACTTTGAGATCAATAAAATACTAATGATAGTATATTAGAAGAGAAGTATTACCACAAATCAAATAGCTTTTAAAACATCCTTATTGTTGACCATGTTTGTTTTACATGTGATCTCAGAATGATTTCTAATTTTATACAGCAGTGAATTTATTCCACCTACAATACACGTTTCTGACACAGGGTTTTCTCAAAAGCTGAAGATAAAATACATTATACATCTTCTTGATGAGCCAAACTCTCATCGGTCTGATTCTTTCCTTTGGCAAAGGAAAAAAATATCCCCAGGTAGTCCTACTCTTTTCAGGCAGAAGAAAAAGGCTGTTTTAAGTTAGTGGGATCTTGATCTGTTCTTTGATGACAAATTCCACCTATTTTGGAACAATTAACATAACAGTTCAATATGTATTGAATAAAGCATATGGAAAATCTTTGAGCTGTAACTTACAACTAAAAAAAAATTATATTAAATAACTTCTGTACCAGCAACAATGTGACACTATACAGTAGACTGTTGTGGTAAATAAGAGAAGGTTTTGACTGTGCACTATTGTAGCTCCCCAAGCAGAATGACGAGTTTAACTAGGAAAGATTGAATAAAGCTTCATATCCCCTCTGAGGTTCCATATAACAGCTGGTATTTTTGATAGAGGTCTCTCTCAATATTTTCACTAGGGTACCTTGGGTTTGCTTTGGTGGGGTTTTGTCTTTTGTGGGTTTTTTTTAACACATGGTATAATGCAGTCTAAACCACCTTGCTGTAAATGTGCACAGAAATTAACTGAACGATAAATGAGGTTTCAGGTGTCCTAAGGCACTTATAGGTATTAATGCCCCTGACCAGCCACACTTGGGGCATCCCACCCCCTCCAGGGGCTCATGATTTAAGCTCAGCCCCTTGCAGCCCCCTGTTTCTTAACAGTGCTGTGGGGCTGCTGCTCTCCAATTCCTGGTCTGTGCACCCTCCTGATGTGGGCTCTGGTCTGTGTTTGGGCCTCCAGGATTGGTGACAGAGCTGTCCTGTCAATATGGACCTGGTTGGCAGTCTGAAGACTGCATCTACTTCTGACCCTGACCTGCAGATTATTCCCTAAGCTTGGCCCCCCGGCCAGCTATGAACATGCCTGATGTTGGGACTTGAGGTTGAAGCTGCCCTGCTCTCCCCACCAGCTGCTGTGTGACTGGTCCTGATCCTGCCTCCCTGTCCTGCTGGAAGAAGACATGGATTAGTTGAGGTAAGGAAATCCTTTAATGGAGTTTACTTAACCTGGAGGAGCCTGCCCTGCCCCATGTCTCTATAACCTATTTCTTATTAGAAAGGCGAGGTTTCTTAGGCGAGTAAAAAAGTAGCTAGATTTAATATCTTGGAGCAATTATTCTGCAATAGCTTTTCAGATCTATCAGTCTTTTCAGACTTCTCAGAGACATGGGACAGGGGCTGCAGCTCCTGCAAGGATGCAGCTGGTGGAAGGTGAGCTGACACAGCTGCAGCTGATGTTGTGTTCTCCTTTGATCTCTTGTGCAACCAAAGGATTTCTGTGGTAATCATTGCTTGCTCATGTGCCTGATTGTGTCTACTTGTTCTGTGCAAACCCAAGCTACTGTTGAAGAATTTTGTAAAATGAAATAAGCCTCCTGGAATCCATGTGTATTGTGCAGGCCATGGTAAAAGATTTGGGGTGGTGGCGGCTGGAAGCTGAGAAGAAGCTGGAGAGTTTGTCCCACTGTTTTGGGACACAGTGTTAGACAATGAGTTGATCCAAATTTCATGGATTGTTTCAAGAGAAGAACTACAGTGATTTGCAGCAGAATGGATAGAGTTAAAGTTCTTCAGAAACCCTCTGCAATAAAAATCCACCTCTTAAGAAACCTCGGACACTGTTTCATACATTTAACAGAACAACTTAGACGTGTAGGCCATTTAAAGAAATGGGATAAATAAAGCACCTTATGTTACATTTCTCCAACATTTAAAAATATATGGCAGACAGTGTCACTTTAACGGTTTCCTATATTTTTGTTCAACTCCATACAAGGCTTACTCTGGCCTCCAGGAGAACAGGGGATAGCTACCTACAGGTTTCAAGACTTACATTGAGTTAAACTACTGCTTGGGCCTGTTTTCCAGTTCTCCTTTAAAAAGTATGAAGTGTTCTCTATTTATTTTGCCAGAACCTGATAGGGCAAGTTTGAAGGTGAAACAAGAGTCTGCTTCTCTGGGGTAGGTGCAGAGTTCTCCTTCAGGTTATCTACAAGTGTATTTGGATATGTGTCTGTTTAAATGTAGTATTAGTGTGAAGGTAATAGAAGAATATGGGCTTCATCCCACCAAGTTGTAGACTGGAGCACCTGCCAAATCAGATCCTTTACATGGGGGGTTTGATTGGCATAATCTCTGAATGTTTTTTGTTTCCAACTGCTCTACATAGATTAGCCTAGAAGATTAAAAAAAACCTGTGGGTCCCTCCAAGTACTTGGGATAATGTATTCTCTTTTTAAAAGTACGGTTGAGTGTATTGAGTAAGGGAAAGAAAGGCATGAAATCAAGACTTTAGAAGCAAAGCAAAAAGTCACAATGTTTGTTTCATGATATATCTGGGATCTTACCACCTGGAGAGGTTTGAGAAGCAGACCTTCCAAATAAAAATAGCAGAATAACAAAAAAATAATAGTAAAAAGCAGTGGTAAGGTGCTTCAAAAATCTACATTTTACAGAAGTGTAATCATGATTTAAAAATACAAAAACACTGTGACTCAAAAGAAGGAGAGCGTGGGTGTTTGCTGGGGATGAGTCAAAAGAGAAGAAATTTCAATTCCAGAAAGCAAATGCAAAAGATGAGGCTCTGTAAGTAGAGCCTGCGAAAAGGCAGACCAAATTTATGCATTTGTTCTGCATCCAGGGTTCACCTCCATGCTATGCAGAAGTCATTGATTAACTGACATTAGATTGAAATGGGGCAATTAGACAGAGTAAAATGTCTACAGCATAAATTATACAAGAAAAGTGTCTGAAGAGAGCCTCCCCTTTGTCTTTAAGACTTGCCAGCTGTTCCTTTTCTGCCTTGTGATTTTTACCTTTCCAGATAAGCATATTCCTTTCTCTAAATCAATCTGACGGAGCAGAGCTAACTGTACATCACAGGGTACAGCTGTATGTCCAGATACATTTTTAATAGGTCAGCCAGTCCAGTGGCAAGATAGCACTGATTCATGTTAGCAGATGAGGAGGAAAATGGTGCTGTGGAAGCACCTCCAGCAGATACCCCTGGCACACCTCCTTGGCCCTGATTACTTGAAACAGTTTGTCACATGCTTAAACTGAAACCTGGGCTTTGGTCCCCTTTGTAGTCAGTGAATCAGGTGCTCAGTCTTGTACAGTGTCGAAAATTATTTACAGGAGTTGGAAATCCTGCCCTTTTCCAGTATAGATAATGGAAGTAAATCTCTGATTCACTGAAAAAAGAAAGCTGAGGCAGTTCTGTGGTTATGCTGGCACAGTGCTCTTTGCTTGTAACAGTGCAAAATGTGTTAAAATGCTTTTTTGCAACAGGAACAATGAAAACTGGGTGGGGTTTTTTAGAAACAGATTGCTTTAAGACTCATCTTGTGGTCATGGCTAACACAGTGTGATCCAAAAACACCTTAGTAGTGAATTCAGGTTGTTTGTAAAGGAAACCTGCTCTTTGCCATGGTCCTGGGGTTGTGAGTCTCCATGCCAAGAGCATGCTTTTGTTCTTCCTCTCATCCCACTGCCTAAAGAGCTGTGGGCTGTTAATGGGGCTAACTAAACAATCCTTTCTACAGAAGCACAGGGTAGTTTGAGATGTGTCCAAGCTGCCATTTTCAGCTGCAGTTTTTACAGCCTGTATCTGTTTACCAAGTCCAGACCTCACTTAATATGAATGGTCACAGCTATGACAGCAGAGCCACACTTGAGTCTTTTTCGTATCAGCACTGAACAGGGTTTAAGAGTGGGGGATTTGCACAGGCCCATCTTGTTGGGGACATTTGATTTGTTCTCAGGGTTGTATTTTGCTTCCTATAAGGCTGCTTGGAGCTCTGACAGGAGTGGGAAAGGCAGCCTGCCCTGATACACTGGGGACTGATGGGCAGCTTTACAGTGCAGTATGCACTGAAAGCCTCTGGAGGACTACAACAACTCTGGCTATTGTCCAGTATCAGGAAAACAAATCTTAGCATCCACCTGTCTCAACAACACAAGGAAAGCTCACCTGGCTGTGTTATACAATGACATGCACTGGGCTGCTGTAAATAAACTGGGAATTAAGCATTTCCTGATCTTCCCTCTACTCAAGATAACAAGATTAATGCATGAGCTTTCCACTGTAGAATAATGTGCAATTTGTAGTGTGGCCATGTGAGATGAAGACTTGATCTTTTAGTAAGCCCAGGTTACTGTTTACAAAATGGGGAAGGGGGAAATAGATGTTTAAAATTACTGTTGGCCTGTGTAAAATGTTGTCCTGAACTTCAGCAAGTGTTGACCTGAACTGGTGGTACCTGCTGGGTGACCTCTTCAGTTTTGCATTTAGCTTTCATCATATTGTCCATGTAATTCAAGTGTTATTTTCATCCATTCCTTTTCAGGCCTTTGTATAGAAGGCCTGTTCTCCTTGCTGTTTCTGTGTGGTTCAGAGCCACAAAACCTGATGGTATCTCCCCACTTACCTGCAGCATTCAATATCTGATTCCAGATTTGTCAGGACTGCCTCAAGTATAGGTATTCCATGAAAATCAGATGTTTATCCTATTTGTTCAAGTTTAATGTGCCCAGCCAAGCAAAAAGGAAACCAGGTGAACATTTGGCTAAGTGGCATTTACGTTATTTTTATGCTGGGCCTTATCTGACATGTCAGACACACATTTAGTAGTTTATAGACATGTCTTCCAGCCTTCAAAAATGCAGATTTATGGTTTTGAAAATATTTTACTGAAGCTGAGAGCCTTTAACTTTTCATAATTGGGTTGAAGGGTTGTACATATCTCACCCAGTCCAATCTGAAGAAAAAGTGAAGTGTTTCCATTTTTCATGTGTAGACTATGAAAAGGTGAAGGTTGACTCTAATGATAATAAATAAAACATGAGAGAAATGTAAACCAAGCCAGTCTCAAAGGTGCTTGTTCGGTAATTTCTTGGTGGTAAGGAGTATTTATACAGCACTGAAGTTAAAATATCTGAATATCACAAAGCATGATGATTTTGTACAATGAACTTTTATAACTCATTTGAAATGAACCTGTCAGTCATCAGTAATGGTCTGTGAAACCCTATCCCAAGCTGGTGCCAAGTCTTTCCCACAGAAACATTGTGATAAGCTCTGCTGTGTTCACAGTAAATCAGGGAGTTTCACAATGAGTTACATGATAAGCTTTGCAGGATTGCACAGTAAATCAATGTGTTGAACAATTACACAGTAAGACTCCTTAGTTTTTTCTTTATGGGACCGTCTGTCAGTAATGGATAAAAGTCAATATTCATATTTTTATGCCACTTCTGCTACCTATCACAAATGCAATTTATGGACACTTCTTAAGGTTGGTGGTAAGACCACTGTGTTAGCCTTGTATGCCTGCACATATGTGATATAGTTAATAAAGCACTGGGGGGCAGTGCACAAGGAGCCCAGAGAAGTCTCAAGGCATCACTGAGGCTGACCCAGTGATGGGAAAGGTACCCTTGGCTTTCAGTGGAGCTGTGCCAGTTTACACTAGCTGAGCTAGCTTTTGTCTGTGTTCTCCAAGAAGATATGTACTAGGATTTCCAATTTATGCAGGTATTCACATTTACTTTGCTCTACCTTTGTTTTCTTTGTTTGGGTTTTTTTTTTTTTCAGTCAGCATTGCTATAAGCAACATCTTTCCTCCCAAACTCTGTTTTATTGGTTCTTGTGGTTTACAAGACCATTTCTCTCCCTACCAGCTCCTCTTATGTGATTTAACATCTGCACCTATTTGATGGGTCCTACCTCAATTTATGTTTTACCCCCAAATTTCAGCTCTTCATCTTCAGCTGTCTCCAAGACATCTCCTGTTGATGTTCCCTTGTCCTTCAACACTGCAGACTGGAACTTAGCTTCTTGCCTTTCCTCCCAGGCTAATGCCTTGTGTCCCTCCCTGCCTGTCACCAGGGCTCAGACTTGTCTTGTTTGCTTTGGTTTCATCTCCTCCTCCCTCCCCATGTCTCGCTGCTTCCTAGAGACTTGCAGGGCCTATTGCCAAGTGCTCCAAACATTCAGTTTGCATTCTTCTTCTTTGGCAGAGCCTCCTAAACTCCCACTACTCCACCCTTTGTGTGCCACTTCAAAAATGCACACCTTCTAATCTTCCAATCTTGACAAGATGGAACAATAATAAACAAATTTCCTGGTGCAATTTCAGCATGGTTCCTTCAGATATATGAATTGTTGGTGTCAGATTGTAGGAGATGTCTGCCTTTCAAAGAGCATGGAGTTGTTTGCATTAGTGCTGCCTCCATAAAGCATCATGTACTGGAAGGGGCTATCATGTACACCAGAACTGCAGGAGCCAAATCCACATCTGCAGCACAGCAGAAAAGCTCCAGTGACATCAGGGGATATAGCTCAGGTTTATGCTGGCTGAAGGGCTGGCCTTGAATGGGGACTGTGGAGTGCAAGCCAGGAGATAGTTACTGAGGCCCTTTTACGTCTTTTGGAAACCCGCTACAGACACAGGGAAAAAAACCCCAAAAAACACAGGAGAGAATCTCACTGAAAAATAATAATAAATCTTGACACAATGCTTTGTGTTTTTAGAATGATGCTTCACATTTGTTTCATCGATGAATATATTGTTAGAAAAATAAAATATTTCATAAGTTCATGAGCTTAGTGCTGCTGCTGTCTTCTGGAATCCTGGCATGAGGCATTACCCTCTAAGTGTACATGAGATTTGCTAGTGGTAAACTTCACTGTGTGATGGTGAAGTCAGGATGGACCTAAAGTTTCTGCCAGCCAAGGTTTGTTGCAATCGTGGAAGGTAAAGGTCATGATTTCTGTTGTCTGTTTGAAGTCACCTTATTATTTTCTCTAGATGTTCAGTTGAGGTGGCTGGGAGGTCAGGAAGTGAGGAGAGGTGAGAAATATGGAACCTTTCTAGTCTGCATGCAAAGCAGGCCACGTACAGCATACATTGCTAGTTTAAAAGCCCTCAAGAGGATGTCACAGGGCTCTGATGTAGTAAGATATGTGCAATATCAACACTTGCTGCCCTTATTTGAAATGTCATAAAGTGGGATGTGTACACTTGGTGCAGAAGAAGGCTGTGTAGCCTTGAAGAAGTATGTGTAGGTAGTATATTACAGCTTTTTCTGTGTGGTGTGCATCTGTTGTGGCTAAACTACAAATTAAATCCTGCCTTGTAGCCAGTGAAAATACTGACACATGCTGTTGTATGAGCATCCTCCAGGCATGGCACAGAGCAAGGGTGTTCCCCTTTTGCAGGGGAGCTGCCTTGTGCTGGGGTGCAGGAAGCCTGCAGTTTAGGTTTGTGATTGGGGCGGTGTTTGTAAAGCATAATGGGGGGAACTCAGAAGGCTCAGGGAAAGCTGGAATGGGATGAGGCTGTCAGGACAGCAATCACATATATGTGACCCTCATGTGTACAAGTGTAATGTATGTATTGACACCAGCTTATTAAAACAGGTATTTAGGAGTCAAGAGAGAAATTTACAAAAGGGTTTCATACTTGGGAGTTGGGACTTTGAAGCTGTTGTTCCTCTCTTTTATAAAAATCAGGAGACATGCTGAAATTGCAAACTGCCTTGTCATCCCTGGAATCAAATCTTCAAATGAAGAGGAAATCTTTTCTTTTTCCTAGAAAAGATGCACTTGCTGGGTCTTTTCAGATACCATTTCTATTTGTGACAGGAACTTTTTCAAGGAAATGAGCAGAAGGTAGAACAGCATGCTGCTTCTGATTGTACATTTCTTAATATGCTTTAGAAATATACACACTGGCAACACTTTTACAAGAAAATGCTTCATCTTTCATTAAAGAATGACTTATAAAAAAAGCCTTGACTTTTGTATGGCTGTGTATTTCATTAGGTATATTTCATACTTCTCTAACAACTCCTAAATGGCAAATAGTCCTGAGTAGTACTGGGAAAGCAATTTGCCTTAAATGGTTCATTTAGGTGAATTTAGCAATTTTATTTTGTGTATAAACTGAAAAGCTTTTCTTAGCTCAGCTTTTCCACTTAACAGAATACAGGTGTTTAGTTACTGACAGAGATCACGCAAAATCTCGGTAAGAGAGCTTAACAAAACCAAAAATTCTTGCTTTTCAAGTGTTATTTTTAATTGCTCCAGATACAATACTTGGACATTACCACGAGCAGGTAGAGTTAGATTGTTTGATACTGATGGGGAACACATCTTATTTCATCAGATTTCCTATAAGCTACAGGAACTGTGTATATGCCAAACTTCGCAACTTTGTGCGTGCCAAAAAGCAACTCGGTGAACACTAACTCCAAGATAGCATCAGAAGTCAAGTTCTGAGTGTTTTATATAAATGCTTTACCCAAAAGTCATCTTGTAACTTTGATCCTCCTAACGTGCTACTTCTAGCAGAAATTCCCTTGAAGCAAAACAAAAGCAAAGAGTAAATAGAAAAGCCAAGTCCATAAAGATTCACATCAGCAGGCTTTCCAGTGAAATCATTATGTATTCTCGAGCAATCATTTCTCTTACTTCCTCCTTATTATCCTTATTTACCCTTCCTTTATCCTGATGCTTGAATTAAATCAGTATACCAGTGCTTTCCTTCTCTGAATGTCCTTTAATTTGACAGCCTCATGGCCTCAGTGCCCTTCTTTGCCAAATATTGCCTTTTTGTAGACACAAGTTAATTCCTATCATATTGTGAGACAGGCTTGTGCACGGTGAAAGCCCAGCTTGCAGACTGCCTCGTTTCTTTCCAGCCCCTGAGGAATTCTGAATGTATCAGTAAGAGCAGATAAAACTATCAGCATCTTCCTTCTGCTTTCTTCTGAAAATTTTTCTCAGGCATGTCCTAAAACATGGGGTGTTTGTTTTCTTTCTTTTTGTTTTGCCCATTACTTGCCACATCCACTTTCTTTCCATCTCCCCCATTTCCCACCTGCCCTGTAGGAATGCAATGGCAATATATCTTCACTTAGTCTCCTTGCTGCAATTTGTTTGCATGGCTGGAAGGAAGTGCACTGTCACTCATGAGCCTTTACACCTGCCAAAGCTAACGAGCAAAGTTTGACCCTCATTCTGATGGATTATTTAGAATTTCACACTCCTAGGAGACTTGCAGGGTCTCAAAGGAGCAGCTGAGTGCTACTACAAATATTTATTAGATTTAATATGCTTTATGTAATATAGATATTGTTTAATAGATCCTATTTCAGATCTGAAATGCAATTTTTCATTGAATATCATAATTCAAGTTTCAATAGCGGAAATATATTATGGGTATTTTTACTGATAGCTGCTACCTCAAAAGTTTATTTGGACCCATGGAGGTGATGCAGAAACATCAGCTTTTAGCAGAAGTCTTTTTGCCTGGCCTGACCCGTGGTCCTGTACTTTCCTTTTGGTGTATATCTGAACTCCTTGGTTTTAGTGTATGTCTTGTCCTCCTAATCCCTGATGGTCCTGAGCGATGGAGACTAAGCTAGCACCAGAACTGGGTTCTAAAACTCATTGTTTTGGTGACATAACTCAAAATTATGATGAATAGGAAAACGAGATGGGTAGTTGCTCTAAAGACATTAACCGATTTTAGCGATGGGTGAAGGTGATGTTTGTGGTCTGATAAGAAAAGCACTCAGAAAATGAAACACACATTCTCCAAAGCTCATCTGGTAGGGAAGGGGGCGATGAAAGGCTGGTGGTGCACCCTTGAGACTTTTTTCATGTCCATCTGAAAGTGTAGCAGAGTAGGGGGAATGCTGCCAGTGGCACTCTGCTGATGTGGGGTAGGTGTCCCCAAAGAGAGGGCAGGCTGGTAATCACTGAATTGGAGTTTTTTCTTTTACCTCTGTGAACAGACTGTTATTTTATGAGGAATTTTCAGATTAAGGTCTAGACAACCTAGAGAGCCTTTCAAAAGATTCACAAACCCTCTGAGCCAGTGTGTTGTATTTATCTCTTAAGGAACCTTGTCATTAGGCTCAAATTAAAAATGAGCTGTCAGTTTCTATTAATAATTAATGCCGAAATGTTAGCACTTTGAAAGACTGTTTCAAGTGTAACACATTCCATTTAATGCTGAACAGTTTTATATTTACAGTAATTCCACCTTTCATCCCCTAATGTCAACCTCTAAATCTTTAATGCTTTAATCACACTTCTTATTTTGATATCCCAAGTGAGCTGTTCTAACCTGTGTCCGCTCCTTTTCGATAAGGTACACATTTTATACTGGAAGGTTAGTCAGCAGCACTTGTTAATTATTAAGGAAAACAAAATGCTATTGCTGGAATATTGTTTGTTCCCAGCTGTATGTGTTGCCTTTAATCTGTACTGACAAGAAGCAAGAGGAATCATAAAATAATCAGAGGAGCCAGGAGAGAGGATTGTTTGTGAAGAACATTACCCAGCAGAAATGTAGACAGCCTTGATTTGATTCCATAAATGAACCTAATTACTGGGTAATGTATTGTTCTGTGGAAGTAACATATCTGTAAAATGTGTAGTTAAAAGAAGGCTCTGTGAATTTGAAAGCAGATGATTTTTTTGGGTTTGAGCTGTGATTCCTATAGGATATTCCTGGACAGCACTCAGTGAGAGCTTTGGTCTTGTGCATAGGCAACACAAAAATTGCCCATCCTGCAGCATATGTCTGTGAGCCAAGTTCTTCATTTTCAGCTTCTAATTGTGAATAGGAGAAAATTCTGCAGAGAAACAGGCCACCTAAATGTGCTGTGAAGTTTTCTTTTTAGAATGCATCTTTTTCTCCTGTAAATATCCAAGATATAATAAAATAAATACTTGGAATTTTCTTAACTGCAAGGTGAATAGTGAATATCCTAGAGAACTAGAAAAGGCACTTAAATTTCTTCCAAAGAAATTAGACATTTTTGCACTTCTAGTTATAAAATATATTGTTCCAATTTGTTTGTTTCCCTTGCTGTTTCAGAATAACTCCTTGAAGTGAAGTGTAGCTATACTGTTAAGGGTATTTGTGATCAAGTTTATACAATATTAATGGTCTATAGAACAATATTAAACTAATAACCTACTGCTTAATTACTGGGATCAGTTGAATGAGACTCCACCTTGCATCTCGCTGAGTCATGTGCCATGTATAACATATTTTTCTGCCAATTTATGTTAGCAATTTTTTTATCCAGGTACATGTTTTCTGGGACAGGTACTCAACACTATTATCCATATCTTTTTCCACAAGTGCGATTGCATGGAGAAGGCAGAAAGGTGTCTCACTGTAACAGAAACCTCAGCCTGGCCCTTGCTTTACAGAGATTGAAAATAAAGTCTGGTGCTGGGGAGGGACCTGCTCTGGCCTTTGGGGGCCCTATGAATGGGCCCCATAAGGCTGTCCTTGTATGGACCACGTTTTAATCATGGGTGTCTATCACTGGGAAGACACCCATCTTCTGAATTTGAATGCTAATGATTTTTCCTTAATAATGTGTTGTTTCTTTTATTCCACTGTGTCATGTGCTCCTTTTCCTCCACCTTGTTTGTAGGCATGTTTCTTATAGGCATACTTGAAAATCTCTCCATTGGCTTTGCATTGGTAGCTCAGAGTTCAGATATGTGTGCAACTCACAGCAAGTACTATCTCATTGCATGACAATTCATTTGAAATCGGGGCACTATTAGACTGAGACTCCAAAAAATCTCTATTCTGTTTGGCCTGGCCATTCCCACGCAGGCAAACAGAGTGCTGTGTCAGTCAGGTAGTAATTTTGCACACACTTCACCTAGGTGCTAGTGAAAGCATGATGTGCAAAGTGAAGTTTTCCTACTGTATTATGGTCAATTCTGGCAGCATTTCCACTACAGATGCATGTATTTCAGTGAGACCAAACTGGAGTAAAAGAAGGTAAGATTTTCTCAGCCTGTGAACTTATGTGTGTATTATCAGTCCTCAGCAATATTATCTGCTTCTTTTATCAGGCTCTCATTGTCTGGGCTTTTTATATAATTACATGAAGAGTGGATGAAGTCCTATTAAGTTGTCTGAGACTAGAAAAAGAATTACTGCACTGATACTTTGAATCCTCACTGGCATGTAAAAAAGGCATTCAGAATTTACTGAACCTCTGCCTCACACATCAAAAAAGAAATAGAAAATTTCCTGCTGATACATTATCATGCAAGCATCCAATTCTGTCTTTTCTTGCTGTGGAGACATGCACAACATACAGGAAAGACTTAATATTTATAAGATGCCCAACAGGACTAAACAAATGGACATGTGTAGAATATGTACGTTATTCATTACAAACATGATTAGTGTTTCTATATAATAGATGTGTTGTTAAAGCACAGTGGATTCTTCGAAGTTTACAAGTTTGTTATGAATTGATTTATTCATGAAATGCTTTGTTTCTATGACAACTTTATTGGTTTGCCTGTGGTCTAAATACATATAGGCATGGCAGGAATTCTACAGTACAAAACAAATTACATGCTCCCACCTGAATGGCTTGATGCCTTTAGGGAATGTACAGAAATAGTCCACAATGAGGGCTGAGATCGCCACAGACTGTGCCAGTATGAGAGGGCTTACTTAATAAAGAAAAATGCTTAAAGGTCTTCCACAGCTTCCAACTCTGCAATAAAAGCAAAAGATGGAAATAAAGAAAGGAATCTGGTAGGAAAACATAAAAGGGACCCAAAACCCAGTTGCAGAGATGCTAGTGTGTTCAAGAAAAAGCCACAGATCAAAGACCAGCACTCTCCCACAAATAGAGCTTGCAAGAAGCTATTAATATTCATAACAGATCTAGACGTACAAAAGAAACTGGAGAGCTATTGTTTAGTAAAAATTAGTGTGAAAGTGTAGGACATTAGTTGATAAAAGGATAGGAAGGCTTGCTAGGGCAATACAAATGGCATCAGAGAAAAAAGTCAGTAAGTGGATCAAATAACAGAAATGAAAATACAAGAGCAATAATTAAGACATGGACTTGGAAGAGAGGCCAGAGACCTAAACAAAGCAACAGTTTTCAAAGTATGCAAGACAAAAGTTTTGTAGCAGTGCTTCTATGAGTGACCCCATGACACAGGGGTCTCCCCAAGACAGTATTGTGAACTACAGTAAAAGGATGATGCTTTGGCTGTTGCTGCCCTGTGGGATGCAAAGCCTTATGGAAAATAGGCAAGAGCAGTGGAAACTGAAACAGGCTCTCCTGTTCCATCACCCATAAATCTATCTGCTTTTCAAAGCAGAAGCAGCAGAAAGTGCACTTCCATGCAAAAGCAAGTTTTCCAGCAATGTTTTTTTTCAATCTAAACAAAGCTGCATAGTATTCTGGATCATTTTTAGAAAATTGGTATGAGAATTTCAAAGGGAAGAAGAGGCACTGATAATCCTCTGCCTAGACTGAAAGCCAGTGTGAAAATGCCTTAAATTAGAGCAAACCAGTGCAAATGCAAATTCTGTATTGTTAAACCACAGACTGCACCTCCAGCTCTTCTGCCTCTCTCAGGAACCTGTGCCGTGGTTTAGGTGTTTCCATGCTCACTTGGCTCAGACCAGGTTTTTGCCTTGTAATTTGGCTACTGGGCTGTCATTCGTTGAAGTATTTCACTGATTTTGTCTCTTATCATAGACTGTTCAGAGAACAGGCAGATTTTGTAGCACTGTGGATTTAAGGATGCACTGCTTCCCTTGCACTGCGGTGAAGCCAGACTGTAAAGCCGGTGGGGTTTGGTACCTAAGATTTGGCTCAATGAGTGCTGTAGTCAAGTAGTGTTTTGCATTTGTGAGACAGGTTGTCTGCTTTGAAAGGTGACCAGGTTGATGCAGACAGGCACTGGAGGAGAGGCAGTCCTGAGGCCAGAAAGCAGAGAAAAGCAAATGCAGGGAGTGAGAAGGGAGCAGCACATGTTGAGTGCTGGGCAGGCACACAGCATTCATGGCTCACCCACTCCGTAAGTGCCTGAGACATTTGACTAATTTGACATGGAAGCACTAATAAAATAAAAAGCTTCTCCAATTAGTGCATACTCTCTATTATTTCTGACTTGTGTTCTGACCCAGTCCCTTCCATATTCCTAATTGCCTGTGCTGTGGTAAGTGAAATTGCCTTCCACACTTTTATGAGCTGTGGTCTCCTGCAAGAGGAGAGATTTGTGAGCAGCAACCTCCATGATTGACTTAAAATGACACTGTTGCTTCAGCTGATCAAACTGAGTATTTAAAAACTATGGAATATCTATGGAGAGAGACTTCAGAGGGAAGGAGTAATCACCTCCTAGGACAGTGTGCCTAATTCTCAGCTTTTGTATCTATCATACTTGCTTCAAAGCCCTTCATGGTAGCTATGGATTTTGTTTTGGTTTTTTTCAAGCTGGGCATAAGCCTTGGGAAAAAAAGGAGACATCAGCCAGATAGTTCCTTATTCCACCATACCTTTGGGGCTGAGATAATGCTGAAGTAAAACTACTGAATGTGCAGTAACAAAATGCAGGCAGTTTTTTGTTTCTTTAGTTCTACATTTCTAGATATGAAGTCTCCTGCCTCTGGAAGGAGAGTAGTTGCCCTTTCAGGATTCAATCTGGATATGAAATGTATAGTGAAGATCTCTTTTCTTTCTCAAGGAAAAGAATAACCACAAAGTATTTTTCCATTGGTATTACTTTCTTACTGGTTTAACCTCTATGTGGTGCAAATAATGCATTTTCAATTTAGCTTTTATTTTAAGGAAGTTCATAGGCTGAACAGTGGAACAGGCTATCCCCCAATAAAGCAGAGAGCCAAAAGCAGTTCTAATTCTCCCTTAATGGACTAGCAGAGGTTCTGCTTAGCACTCCTGCAGTATCTGCTGGCTTTTCAGCATTGTTCCCAGGAGACCTAGCAAAGAAGGGCTTTTGGTGGAAGACAGCAGGGTGAGGATGCACCAGAGGTTTGGCACCCAGAATCAAACAACCCCAGAACCCAAGATACCTGGTCAGAAGCCAGTGGTACAGGCACTGCTGAGATGGGAAGCCATCTCACAGCTGTTTTGTTAGATCTTTGGGCATCCTCCTCTCATTTTGAGGAATTGGGAATGCTGCATCTCCAGCATCCAAGTAAGGTTGTGGTGCACACATGGTACCATCAAATAATGCTGCTTGGAAGAGATAAGCACAGCTCCTGCTATGTAGTGCATGTGTTTCAGTAAAGAGTGGCTTTTGACAAACCCACTTGGCAGTGAATTCAAAAACTATTTTTAAAGTCTCATAAATGCTTTTATGGGCCCTTTTTAATGTTGTCTGAGCTATGTAGGAAAATGTCATAGTTTATCCCATAACTAACCATAATATTTAATTTAATGACAGCTATAAAACAAATGCAACAAAGACAAAACTGTTCTGAACTTTCTTGACACTGTATTCAGCAAATACTTGCTCTTTACCTGACATGCCATCATTTACTCCCTCAGCCCTCAGAGAACAACATGATAGCTGAACTATCAATACAGTAGAAAAAATCAGAGACAAGGAAAGTAAACTGTGATATTTCGAAATTAATGATGTAGTTCACTTGATGCACTGCATGCCTAATAATAAAAAATCTAGAAGGAAGATCTTGCTCAATGAAATTTTGAAAATCTTTGCATTTCAGCCATAGAATGTGTGATGTCATTTGTGTATATATAAGGATGTGCCTCATATGATCTGATGTGGTAAGTTGATGCAGACAAAACTTTACACACACATCAAATGCTTAACAGAAATGTCCCTTTTCACTGCCTCTCTGTGTTCGGGCTTGTGCATGTCCGTGTGTGCGTATACATGCATACAGAGGGGCTAGGAGCAGGTACCCTTTTTCATTAAGTAAGTGACATTTTCATGCTGGTACAGCATCTATCTATCTTCTTTCTGGCAAAGCTGTGTGTCTTTCAGTCATCATCTGACTAAAGATCAATGAGAGAGAGCTTTTTGAAGGTGCTTTCAGGTCCTGCGGCAAGGGAGATGATCAGAAAGCTGCCATAAGCTTCGGACCCACTTGACAAATGAGGAACTATTTTGGTGCTCTGTAAACTGCTGTCACATCAGTTAGAAACACTAATTAGAACTACTTTGCTGTTGAAAGTGTCCAGTGCATTAAATACCACTTCTGCTTATTGCAATTAGCTTATCCATTGACTTACACTTTATACCACAAGACTATCAAAGATGGAAATGCATAAGGGATTGTTTAATAATTTATGAGGGAAATTAGAACTGAATGGCAAATAGCTTTTGCCTGCTACCCTTTGGCCTTTCAATCCTTGCAGAGCATGAAACTCACATGTGAAATGTGCTCATCCTTGGTCTTTTCTAGCTAGAGAAGAGCCAACAAACTAGCATGCCCAAGTCAGCAAACATCAGATTATGACTTTTCCTCAGTGATGTGGAGACTAAATGATGTGGGTAGCTTCTGAAAAGCAATAAGACATTGTGTGGTACCACACAATCTGTAAAGAGAGAATTTTATATACTTCCTGTACTTCAAACTGATCCTTGTTATTGATAAAGCAGGGAGATTTTGTTCAATGCTTCATGCCATGTGGAATTGGTAATAATTTTTTATGTCCTTTTGTCTTTTACAGGGCAGATTTTCAAATGAAACAATCTAGTAGAGAGGTGAAGTTGTAAGGACTGAGAACTTCATGCTTTTGTTTTAAAGTTAAATTTTGAGTCCCTAATATTTAAACATGCCTTAGGAATAAGAACAAGGAAGCAAAATTTTCTCATACTGTAAAAGCCAGTAGTCCAGCCATTAGGAATACCTGACTCTAATTGAACACAGAAGTTTTTAGCAGAGAGGGAAAAAGAAAATATCATTCCAAATAGCTGACTTGCAGTTTATCACCCAACATAAAATCAGAAGGCCTCAGTCCTGACTCTGCTATTGTTACTTTGGTTGAAGCACTTATTCTTTCTGCTCGGATTCCCACTGATGATATTATTTTGGCTGCCAGAGTGTTAAAGATCAGGATTTGTAATTCATTATTTTTTGGGGTTTTGTTCTCTCTTTTTTGTTTGTTTGTTTGTTTGTTTGTCTGTCTGTTTGTCTGTTCTCTGGGACCAGTCCAAAGAGCACCTGTATTCTCTTCCTTAAAAATTAGTAAGTTATAACTGTAATGCCCTTTTTTTCCTAAAGTGCTCTTTTAAAGATGCAGACAGAAAACACAAAGAAGCAATAGGCAGTTGCGTCTAAAAGCTCCTAACAAGTTACCTTTAATGATCTGATTCCAAATATGAAATTCTCCCTGACTTTAGGGAGAAGATAGATACCTTCTTTATGATAGATGCACATTATCTGCCTGAAGCCCTGTATTTCATCAGACTGCTCCATACAGAAATATTTCTGAAAAAAGTAATTACTACTTCATTTTCAAAAACTTTAAATTATGAAAGATAAAATACTATTAACAAAGGAATGGGCATACATGCGCTTACCAAACTGCAAACATAAATTACAGTTTAAAATGTTTTTTGTTCTTTGGGACTATTTACAAGTTTGGCTTTTTGGTGTTTTAAGAAAGAATAGTGTCTGAAGAACAGAAGAGAATTGCAAGATCTGAAGTTATTACTGAATCTCCTCAGCCTGCTAAACATCAGAGACCAAGGCAGTGATCTCATTTGTGGCCTTCACTTTTGCTACCTGTAACTGGGAGAAGGGAAAGAATTGGTTTGGTTTTTTTTTCAATTAGATTAACTTGAAAACCAAACCCAAAGATGATGCAACAGACCACACCTTAGTGTAACATGCAGAACTGTCTGAGACCTGCTTTGGTTTGGAGCAGTTCAGCTCTTTGCTCCCTTGGGCAAGCTCCACTTCCTTCAAGTGACTGCTCTTCTGGCTGCTGTAGCAGGAGCACAATATACATTCATTTTCTAATTTTTTTTCCCAGGAATTCACTGCATTGTTGAGAATTTCTGTCTGTTAGGGAGGGCCAGGTCCATATGGGAGTTATGGAAAACTGTTGAGGTTCAGCTGTGAGTGCATTCTTGCCACCAGAATGGTTGCTATTGATGCCATTGGAGCCAAGAAGCAATGCCTGGGCAGGAGGGGTGGAGTGTGTGTGTAAGTCCCAGCCTGAAGCTTTGCTTTCCTTCATTTCTAATTGTCTGATGCCTTCTTTTAAGACTGGTAACCTTAGATCAGAGGGAAAAGGAGGATTATTTTTAAGCATGGTGAAATTTAACTTGTAATTGCTGTTTCCACAGCAGCCAATTGAGAGGTAAGAGCATAGCTTTACCAAGCAGCTCCTAATCTCTAGGATTTACAGATGCTGAAAATGAGCAGGAAATCAGGGTAGCAGTGACCTGCCTGGAGTGCAAGTGCAACACACACTCACAGATATCCATGCTAGAGACACAACATTCCTAGCAAATTTTGTCTCTCCTGTGCAACTTTGAAAAAAATCTCATGGTTTGATGTTTGAGTACTAGGTGAAACCTGGCACATCAGACCCTGCATTGTATTTAATGACAGTTTTGCTATCCCTCTGCTTGAGGCTGGGTGCCACAATATATTCCATTGCTGGCAAGTTTCAACAGGAAAGCAGTAACTTATGCATTGACTGCTTCCTGTGACGTTTCATGTTCCTGTAAAATCAGCTACTTAGAAAAAAAGAACAGTATTAATTTAGCTTGCTCTTTCCCATGAAACTGCTAAGACAATCCTTGTAAAAAGGAGCACTTCAGATGTCCAGTGTCTATGGTGTGTGCTACAATGCAAGTTGTGAGAGCCAGCACTGATTTGTGTTTGTCCTTCGTTTATAGTGGCTGGCTAAATTTCTTCAGTTCTAAGAAGCAATTTGGTTTTCCTACACCGCACAAGGAAAGCAGAAAGTGTACTGTTGTGTATATGGTGCCTATTGAAAGCCTGCCCTCACACAAAATGTGTCAGGGGAGAGTTGAGTCTCTGTGCAGCCATTTGCTCCTTGGAAACAGCAAATTCTCCCAGCCCTGAGCACAGGTGCTGGTGCTGCTCTCCCCTGAGCTTGTTTTCCTGCCTGTTTGCCAGCACTGCAGGTACAGCACACTGGCTGCTCAAGGCCAAATCTGAGATGTGTGTGTGCTGGCCAAGACTATTGATTCAGAGCTGTTCTGGCACAACTGTGAAGTTTTCTGTCCTAGAGCATTGGTTATGTTATTCACATTCACATGTATTTCTCAGAGTGATCACTGAGGAAATCATAAAAACCATACCACACATAGAATGCTCTGAAAAAATTGTTTGTTGTTGTCATTCTGTTCACCAACTGCTTTTCTGGATTTGTGTAATCAACAAATATCTAAATGAAATATTGGCAATCTTTTTTGTGCAATCCCAAAGAAAACATGAAAGAGGAAGTTCTACAAGTAGCTTTAGATAATGTCTCTTTCATGATATCAGGGATTTCCTTTTGTTTTGCTTTAGACATTTTTTGTGATTTTTTTTTGTTTGTTTGTTGTTGTTTTTGTATAAAAGTCTCCTAGCCCACTAGGGAAAGTTTGGCCTTTTCTCTAGAAAAAAGGTTTATCTGTCAAATATCTTGGTTGTGTTTCCTTCCCCACCTGCTGCTAATTTTAACATACCCCTCACCTGAGCAGCAATAAAGCTTATTTAAGTGACTGTCTGTGGGGTATGTAAGTGTGGCCATGTCCAATGGGCAGGGAGCTTGGCCATTCAGGTTTGTGCCTGAGTGCTCTTGGTCCCTTTTTCCTGCTAGAGGGCAGGATGTTTTGGGGGGGACCTCTCCAGTGCAAGGTCCCTTCCTCACAGTTCCCAGGTGTTCTTCCATGGAGTTCTGCTGGGGTTCCAACTCCTCCTTGTGCCCCTGTGGCCAGTCTTACCCAGCTGCTCTTGGTGTTGAGGAGGTGTAACTACACAGTAAGGTTATTTTTCTAATTGATAGAAAACAGTTAATATATTAATTCTGTTTAATTTAACCAGTGTATGAAAACTCCCAATAAAAGCATGCATGTCTAGGACAGACCAGTTGATTGCAGTTGTCTTGGGAGGAAAAGGCTGTTTGTAAATTAGAGCTGGACCAGAGATGTCATTTTGTGCTCTTGAATTAGTGGGACAGCAAAACTCTTTGTATCAGCTTTCCTTGCCTGAGAAATGCTCTTGTGAACTGTTTTACTCTCTTAAAACTTCTGTAGATGGAAAAATTTCAGTGAGAATTTTAAAATGGTATTTGAAAATAAATATAGGGTATATGAAAATACTGAATAAGCAGCTGAGCAGTAGAAAACTCTAAGAAAAATTGCTATTGTGTAAAGATATATAGCTGCAACAGTAGACTGATATCCAATAATTTACTACTAAGTTCCAAAAACCAGATGACTGCAAAGTGTTTGCTAAACCATTCTTTTTCACCTGACATGTGGTTGGATTATGTGAACTGACTCACCATTTAAATGGGGCTACTGAGATTGGTGTGTTATTGATTCAAACAATCCTTGACCCCAGGGATAGCACTTGCTGTAACAGAGGAAACTGGCTTTTAGAATCCTACATATCTCTCTGCATCTGTGTTATTTGACAATACTGAAAACAAAAAGATTAGGGAAGCAAAGAATGAGTTAATACTGGAAAATTCAAGCTGCTTGTTTGATGAAATAGTGCTGGTGCTCTCCAGGAGAAAAATTGAGAGGTGCTGAGACTTTAGTCTTTTGGATTCGAATTCTTTTCAAGAAAGCTATCAGTGGGCATTTGACAGGATGACTTCAGAACCTTTCTTTTTTTTTTTTTTTTTTTTTTTTTTTCCCCAGAAAAACCTTAAAGTAAGTAATGCAGCAGACTGATGACCAGAGTCTTAATTTACTGAAAGTGTGCACTATTTTAAGGGTATCATCCTTAGGCCTGTTTGTCTTCTTTCTCAATCTGTCATTCATCAAATTCTGAACAGTTAACAGTTATCAGTCTTCAGACATTGAGCAGGTAGCCTGGCACTTGCCCAATAGGTACTGGATGATGCTGCAGCTGTTGAACAAGTACTTCATCAAAAATTATTCTTTGGCTTTTTATCAGCTTTTTCAAATCCCAGGTTGCAAATCAGTTGCTTCCTTTTTAGTTACACAGAATTAAAATGAGATGCACCTGAATACTTTTAAAAATAATTACTTCTAATACTATTTACCAAGGCAAACATTCATCCATCCTCAGTCTTTCTCTGTAGACTATAGCACTCACTCCTTACTCTTTCATATGCAAACACTGTCTGTGTTCTAATCACTGAGCATAAGTCAGATAAAAGCAAAATCTGATGTATTAACAATGAAAATGTTCTTCTGAATAAAAACATGGATTACCATGGAATTTTTGCTAGGATTATGCAAAGAGCCTCAGAACTTGTCTCTGAAAGGCTTATTCTTCTAATCAAAGTGAACATCCCATTTTTCTATGCCTTTTTCCTGAGCAGGTTGAAGAATGATCTCTTTATATGTACAGCTTTCCCTAGGCACAAAATTTCACTAAAATCATTTGGGAAAAGGACAATTGGCAATGTCTTCTGGGTGATCTTCCTTTAGTCTCTCCAGTGCTATTGAAACAATATGCAGACTGAGCTGGTCTTTGGGAGCCTGAAATCTCCCACTCTGAATGGTGTTGTGAAAACAAATCCCTTTTGGTGTGGGAGTATCTGCACAGAACAGCTGATGTGGGCTCTCCTTGCAGAGCACCGGCTGCCGTGTTCGCACTACGTGGCTGTAGGTTCCATGGTGGGAGGGAGTCAAATGTGGATCCCGGTGGGATGTGTGTGTGCTAGGCTTTGGAGATATTTCTCTTGGAGTTTCAGACAGCTCTGAGCCATTTGCTGACCTTTTGAAGGATTCCTAAAGCTGTTAGTCAGAAAGCATTACTGTTAGATGCTGACAGTTCTGAATGGGTTATGTACAATATGTTTCCTTTGCTTTTACATGCTTAGATGATGCTTTACCAGTGCCAAGTGGTGGCAGACAAAAAATTATCAAAAATGGGTATTGACATGGATGGAAGGAAATGCTATGTGAGCAGAAACCTTACTTTCCTCTCAGGACACTGGACAACTGTTCAGTGTCACTGCAGTGCTGGTAATGTGTAAAACAACAGCCCTGCCCATGCCCACAGAATGCAATAGCAGTGTCCTGCTGCTGCCTGTGACTCAAGTCAAAGCACAGTCAGACAGCACAGGTTCAGTGCGTTTTTTCTTGGATGTAAAAAAATCCAGTAGTCTTCACAATTATTCCTAGATGGATCAATGTAGCATAACATAGTAGTGCACAGATCAGATGAGTCATATTGAAGCTGACTCCACGCTGACAGTGAATTGCTTTCACTTCAGCAAATTCTTGAAGCACCTCATTTCCTATGAGCTAGGTTATTTTTTCATAAATTGTGGACAACAAATAAGATGAGTTTTAGTCCTTGCCTTTGTTGCTGAATGTGGCAAGCTGATCTGTGAGTAATGGAGCCAAAAAGAGCAATCTGTTCCAGAGCCTCCACAAAGTTTTCCATTGTTTGGGGAACGAATCAGTCCATTCTCTACATGAAAGGGAAAGTTACGCTTAGGAACTTGATTTGTTGCAATGATCTTCTTTAATGTATTGCACTGCTGGTGACATTCTCGCTGATATTGGGGTCCTTTGTGTGCTTTGTATCAGTTTTATTTCCTTTCCAGGAAATTGGCTTCCTTACATACATAGGTGTCTCAGTCTTGGATCCTTTTGAGCCCAGAAGTGTGCCTGCTAACATGCTTCAGGCCCCACTGCATTCACAGTGGCCCATAACCAAGGTATGAAAAGCTGGCATTAAGGATTTTACCCCATCTTCCTATTGCTTCTATAAAAGTTAAGTTTCTTCTTAAAATTAACTCCAGTTATACGGGGCATGAAGAGTCATTTGGGAGCTCAGAGTGGCATTTGGAAGGGCATGGCTTTTATCTTGCTCAGGTGGTTGCTAGATCGGAGGTGGTCCAATGTTTCTTCTATACTGAGACAAGACTAAGAAAAATTCAACTTGAGTTCATGTGATTTGGTGAGTACTAACCTGCATGTCCACTCCTCCCCAAGAAGAAAGGTCTGGTTTTACAGGGAATTCCTACCTGGACCATATAAATCTAAAATAATGAATAGGCATCAGTATTAAGAAGCCTTTAACAAGAATAAAATGGAGACAGAATTGAAAAAGAAAGGGGAGGAAGAGAGAAAGGGAGTGAAGAGGATGTAAAGTTAACCCAAGGGCAGCTTTATCTGCAAAGATGGGGAATGGAGAATACTGGAATTTCCTTTCTGGTGAACATGAAGAGCAGTTTTTTTTTTCCCCTTAGAAGAATTATATCACACATATATAAAAAGTCATTTACCATTGTCAGGTGTTACTGTAGCTGCTGGATAGGCAGTGAGTAAGAGCTTATTCTTCCAAATGCCTTGGGGCCTTGAATAGGGTATGTGAAGAGTGACTAAGGAAAAGGTGGTAGCCACCATTTTTCACTGTCTAGCAATGTGGATTGCTATAGGAGTAGAGTTGAAGGCCCTGCTGGGTTCAGGGGTAGGCACTGAGACTGCATTTTGCCTTTTTGTGTAGGACTCTTGACGTACTGATCCCTTCTCAGCCCAGAAAAAAAACCTAATTAAATAGCTTCTCTTTCCGTGGCAGCACAGGCAAAGGTTGGAAGGACAAGGCTCATACCATTATCCTAAGCTCCCTCTGGAGTCAGCAGAGCTGCAGCCAGTGGTGTTCAGCTCAAAGCTTTCATTGTCTCCTCCAGGATCTTGCTGTTCTAGTTTTCTTGCATGGTCAGACTAGCTGGGTGCAAGTGAATCCAAGAGGTCAAGGTTTCACACAGCACCTGTCCTGTGACTTGAAGAAGGAAAGTCTCAAGTCTCAGCTTACTGGCTGAGAAATGACACTGTAAAGACAATCACGTTACCTTTCAGATTGCTTATAAATTTTAACAATTTTAGGGCAAACTCACTACAGTCTAAGGCCACCCTCAGTAAGTTTGGGATCCCAGATGTTTGCAGTGCAGTGCCCCTGTTGATCCTGGAATCAAGCTATGCTGAGGTGTGAGGTGTCTGCTTCTGCCTGCAGGACATCTGTGACTCTCCCAAGCTCTCCTGTTGCAGCTTTTACACTTTATGGACTGTTTCTGTTTGCTGTATCCTAAAAAATGCCCTGGTCTTCCAATGCCAGAGCCCTGCCCCTCCCTGCACCTTGCCTACTAATAACCCAGCATGTGCCTCATTTGGCACAGGGAAAAAGGACTTACCCACAGCTTCCCAGCTTCTCAGAGGCTGTGTAAAATCCATGCAGGGTCACTGGTGTAAATCCCAGATGTCCTCTGGAGGCTGGAAATGCCTTCCTGAGCCACTTCAGCTGAGATGCAGCTGAGTCTGATCCATCAGCTTAAGAGGAGACTGGGAAATACCTGTGAGAAGTTGCTGCTGCTGGGGAAGTAGTTAATTTTTTCTCAGATTTTTTTTACTTTTTTTTTTTTTTTTTTTTTTTTTACTCTTCAGTTTTTCTCTTTGCTCCTCAGAGAGGAATGTGGGCTCAGCTTACAATGAGTTAGGACTACACCAGACTCTTTCTAAAGAAAAGCCTGAGATTCCAGGGAAGGATTTTGTTCCTTTTGTCTGCTTTTCTGTAGAAGACGCTCATTAAAAGAAGAGTCTGAATTTCAAGAGCAGGTCTATTGGAGAGGTAGAAAGCAACTCTAAAGCTTGAGTTTGGATGCTGATTTCCTCCAAAGTCTGCTGAAATTCAGATTTAGACTGGCATAATGAGTGCTGCTCAGAAATATGCCATGCAGAATATTTCTGGGCTATACCAGGCTCCATTAACTCCTGGCAGCTTTTGGTGGTGGGTATGAAGCACACTCTGTGGGTTGTTTTTTCAGGGGTCATTCAGCAGTGTCTCACTACAGAGAAGAGCACTATTGAACTCCTTGGAAAAGCTATGAAATTTCATACACTGGCTGCAACCCCAGGAGACTAATCCAGCCCCAAACACTATCACTCTTAGATTTGTGTTTCATTCAAGAAGTCATGAAGCAATCTATTTGGCTAGGGGAAAAAAAAGAAATCATTATTTTATCAGCATTCTGAGTACTTTCCATAGGAATGAAATTTATCAAAAATGCCTGAGATCTCTGAGAAATATCTCGGTTGTGCAGAAAAGCTTTACATTGATTGTGAACTTAGCCTTTCTTTGGGTTTTTCTGCTTGTCATTTTTACTTAAATACAAATATTAATGAAGACCTAAACGTGCCCTTTTGCTATTGCCCTTTATTTTGCTTTTCTATAAAGATTGCTCATAATCCTACAGCTATCTTTTCTGCACTTTAAAAGGTTCTTGCTTTTTATTGCTGTCAGGATAATAATGCTGCATCATTCCACCTAACTACCAATAAATAGAAATGCAGAGCCATGACTTCTATTCAAAAGCATGCAGGCTCCTTTGTATGTTTTGGTATATATAAATATATCTTTCAACTTGTAGCTGTAGTACAACATCTGAATTAAATCATGACTTATTCTTTCTATTAAAACTGTGTTGTCCTTGCCATTATCCCTTTTTCCAGTAAATGAGTACAATGAAAAATTGATTCTAGCTGTATTGGACTGCAGCAAAGTAACAAAAGATGATTGTTACATTATCAAAGTCCTCTCTGCATCCATAATATAAGAATGGAAAACACCTGTCTCTATCTTCTCAATCAATATTGCACCTGAGTCACATTTTCCTGGAAAAGGCTTTAAAAGGTGTCCACTGTATGTTATTTAGATTTAACAAATGCATTATTCAGGCTGTCTTCATTTATTTTGATTACCTGAGATTTCTCTGCCATCCCTGTGAGTTATAAAAAGCCTAATATTAAAAGCCACACTAGACTAGTATGTCAGTAACAATATCAGATGACTTCTCTTGTGTGAAGCTGTGTGACAGCTGAACGAGTACACTTCATAAAATGTATGTGGAAAGCTTGTGTTCAAGGGGGACATTTCATGTCATGGCACTCCCTTTCTAAAACATAGAGCAGGGCAGAGGGCTTCAGTTATGGGGAGCTTGACCAGTGACCCAACTGGAAGTAGATTTGGGGGAAGTGACAGTGGACATTAGTCTGCATTTCTAGAAAGGATAAGCCAGAGCTGGTTGCCTAGGACTGTCAGCTGTGCTTTACAGACTTGCTTTCTAATACTTTTAACATGCAGTGCTTAAGAGCAGCTAATTTACTACATGTCTCAATAGCAGTCTGAAACTGTTGAGCATCCAGTAAGAACAGGGAAATAAGTGAGCAGCTCTAGAGACACGGCCATCATTTCAACATGTACATTTGCATATTCCATCTAATGCCTCAAGTCAGATGTCTAAAATTAGTAGATTTATTTGGATGTGTGGAAATAATTGTAATTTGTTTCACAGCAATCAATTTGTGATGCTTTGATTTCCCTTTCTGCAGAATTAAATTATTAAGGGGCAAATATGATTTTCAAGATACTTTTTTTCATTCTCTCTGCTTGAAGTTCTGGCAAGTTTGACACACTATAACCCAACATTCTGCCATGAGTAATAAATATTAAAAAAAACCCAATCAAATAAAAAACAAATTAAATGAGAAGTGCAAAGAAATGAGGGACAGCAGCCTAGTACCTTGCCAGGAAACGTGACCATGATAGGGGCCCCTTTTCCATATCCACCATCCAGTTATCTGCAGCCATGAGAGACAGCAGCAGTGGTCTGAGCAAGGGGACTGTGCCCCTCAGGTTCTGTGTGGGGACTGCAGAGAGTCAGATGAAGGCTTGAGCTGCTTTTCAGAGGTTCCTTCATGATCCTCCACACACAGGCGTTCTCCCAGGCAAGTCCCATAAGGCACAGGCTAATGGGAATTGCATCAACTCCATCCCAGCAGACACTTAGGGCAGCTGCTGTGGTGCTCAACAAGGGTTATCTGCTCCAGGATTTGAGGCTGGTAACAGTCCTGTCCTAGGCAACAGGGAGAGATGATGGTCATCTGAATCGTGCTCCAGCTCCTCAGGTCCTTGACCAGAGCTGGGGCAGGACTTGGGGCAGAAAGAATGTCCTTGCTGTCTAGGAGAGGACTTGAACCACACCTGAGTGCTGTTTGTATTGCCCCCAAGATGCCTGGTTGACCCTAAGTGACATGACACACACTTGGGAAGCAGGAGAAAGTAAGCTGGGGTGTTCAAATTTTGGCCAGTACTGAGGCCAGCTCATGCCAAGCCCAGGGGAACTCCTGAGCTGCCCTGACCTTTGGAGAGCAGGAGGCCACCCCTGTTCCAGCAGTGAAGCCATCAAAGCCCCTGCCTGCAATTTGCTTGCATTTGGCAGGAGTAACCATATTTTTTTTCCATCCTCTGCCCTCATTTTTTTCTCTGTTTAAAAACCTTGCTTTTTGTTTTAGCAGAGGAGTAAAAACATCTGCTTAAAATTAACTTCAAAGCCCTTAGTCATTGCACAGCTACAAGCATAGAAATACTCCCTCTCAATCTTTTTTAATCTTGATTTTTTTTTTTTTTTGCTAGTTTGTTTTGGAATTTTGGGGTTGTTTTGGGGTTGGGGTTTTTTAATTTTTTGGGTTTTTATAGCTGAGCACAGAAAGACTGGACTGGTAAGTCAGAGCCCCAACTTCACCATACCAGCACATAGCCAGTGCTGAGACCTGGCCCTGCTGCAGCATGCACTGGGACCACCCCATCAAGCCCCACTGACCCATCAGTGCAGTGTTTATCCAGGATCCAGTAAAGCTGTGAGAATTCCTCACTAGTTTGTGCCAGTTCCTCAAGGTCAGACCTTGCTGTGGCTGCATACATGGGAACACCAAAATGAGAGGACAGCAGAAGAGCCTGTGCAAGTGCAAAGCCTTGGCTTCAGCTGTCCTGGATATTTAAGGGGATAATTCAACAACGTCTGGAGGTTGCTTTGGCTCAGGGTAGACTCTGGGTGCCAGGATGCCTCTGTCAAACGTTTTTAACCTTTAACTGGCAATATCACATTGATACTTTGATGGGTACAGGCTTTCTCAGCTGTGCACACCTCTGCTGCCAGCACAGCCTTGCTGGTGGTATTTTGGAGCTTCTACTTCTGATCCCAGCCAGACCAAAGGTAAGGAGGAGAACAAGAAATAAGAAATTACATGGGGAAAATGTATCTGTATCTGTTAAAAGGCTGCTCCTATTGGGACTAGACCTCTGTGCATCTGTCTGGCCCCCTCCACGTGCCTGTCCCGTGCACAGAGGATATCTCAGCTGAATTTCTTCCTCTACTCAAGTCAGGGGTGTTCAGAATGCTCTGCCTGCACCACTGTGGGGTGTAGGAGTGTGCTGTACACCTGGATCCATGGGACCCTGCAGTCCTGCTGTCTGCAGAAATGAGCTGCAAAGCTGCTGCTTAGCTCTAACCCTTAATATCTTCATATTCTCTCATCAATGCAACTAACAAGTGAACTAAAAACTGAGCTTATGATGGGATTCTGGCTTTCATTAAGGAATTTTGTACCTATTTAAAAAATATATGCAGGAGCATGTTGCTGATTATTTTGAGAACCTATGCAAATTTATTGATTTGCAGTGGGAAAGGCTTGCTGTGAAGTGTAAATTAAGCCATTTAAATCATTTTGCATGGTAACTGGAGCAGCAGCTCAGTTTGTTCAATGAGTTAATACCCTGTTACCCATCATAGTTTTATAGTTGCACTTGTGGCCCTTGCTGGCCTAAAAGAGCTAGCTCCTGTCCTTCTGCTTATTTTTGCCCACAGATAACCCTCCTGCTCTCTGGGCTGGGTTTTATTTGTTGCTGTTTGATGGTGTCCCAAAGTGTGCTGGCTGCTCCTTGGGCCAGGCAGGAGTGGGGGCAGTCTGCAGAGCCAGGACATCAGTGGCTATGCCAAGCTCTGTTTTTGATTGCTACAGCTGACTTAAAAAATATCTCTGTGGGCAGACTTTCCACCTAAATACTTCTGCCAAAAGTGAACAGGGATATATTCAGTTTCATCCCCATCCCAAGTCACCAGTGGGTCAGATGTAATTGAAGATTAGACAGACCCTAAATTTTTTTCATGTCCCTGCATATGAACATATAGAGGCTGTTTTAAAGATAGACCAAGGGATATATTAACACATAAATCCTGTAGATAGTTGTATTGGTTCTCAGGCAAGCGTACACAAGAGCATGTTTTCAGAACCATAGAGCTGAAGGCTGAGGTAGTAAAAGATATTCTTTGGAATCCCTAACTGAAGCTCTGCCCTCACAGTGGGAGATTGCACAAAGTAACACACCAGACAGGTGAGAGCTCCTTTAGCTGGTGCTCTTCACTAATTAAAAAGCTGAGATGGAGATTTTCTGCGGTGGAATAACTTTCCCCTTCACCTATGTTTTATGCTAACATCATAGTTTAGGCTTTAATGAGTTGTTCTCAAATCTGCTTTTTCCTAACAATAGAGTCATTCAGTAACTGAGGGGTTGTTTGATACAGGAATAATGCACATATCCATCAGTGCAAAACTACCCTGACTTTTGAAGGCCTTGCACGTGATGCATTTGCCCATTTAGAAAACGACAGGCTTTTAGGATAACAGACCATTGGCTGAGTCAAGTGATACTGAGTGGCTCAAAACTAACTCAGTCCTGGTATGCAATGCTGCATCCATTCAGGGAAAACACAATGCTCTAAAACTTCCAGATGAAACAGAGAGAAAAAATTAAATGCAAATGTTAAAATGCATGTTTTAGTTCTCACATTTTACAAATTTAAGAGGTGCCGAATTTTGCTGACAGTTTTCTTGGCAACAAGTGAATTCCAAGGATGCACATGCAAATATTTGTCAAAACTGAATTTTTGATTTTGCATAAGGATTACTCCAGGAGTGCTGGCATACTCACTTGCTCCCAGAAGAAAAGTAGTGTCATGTGGCATGACTGGCCAATCACAGAAAAACAATGTATTTTTAATTTTAAATATTCTGGTTAATCCATAGAGTAAAAAAATATAGTGAAAAGAAACTCACTGAATATATTTGACTAATAAATTCAAGATGGTGTGATTGGCTTATATATATTCTCCAAGCAAGGAGAGACAAAATTAATCAAATAAATTATTCATTTTGAATTATTTGTTCAGGTCTGTTTTTACAAGTGATGCCTAATAGCGATGTCTGAATTTTGAGTTTGCTACAAAAGCTCTCATATGGTGTGTCCTATTGCCCTGGTACCCACTGCTTTGTTTGGGTCTGAGCTCTTCACACATGGGTTCTTCATTTGCTGTGATGGTGTATCTTCTGTGAAAGAGTTGCTAAAAGCAATCAGGTCTTTAGTAGCAGGCACTGAAAGTCCAAGGTGCTTGTTGACCAAAAGTCATTACAAATATAATGGTGCCCATTTCTACTAAATTATTGCAACACAAATAGCATCGCTCTGCCTTGGCCTTTGAGCAGAATTAGATTCAGGTTAGAGTGCATCCGTACACTTACCCGGAGAAGCACTCAGTCCTGCTGTCCTACCCCCAGATATCTAGACCATATTTAGAGAGAGGATTTAATGGTTCTGCTACCAAAAGTCTGTTAGCCTTTCACTGCATTTATTTTCATCAGAAAAACCAATCACTGTGTTCTCTGAGATAAATACAGTAATTAAGATATAATCCTTCTTTCTTTGATAGCTATGTCACGTATGGTACTTCTCTAGCCTTGTTCCAAGCTCACACAGAAGGGAAAGCACTAAATTGAACTATTTAGGCACATATCAGTCTCCTGATGTTAATAAAGCCCTGCACTGGGAAGGGGACAGTGAGTTGCTAAGCAGAACTGCCTCCTTGGCAGCACAGTGCTAGGCCAGGAGCAGCAAACCACCCCTCGTGGTGGATGGGGAGCTAAGTGTGTGCAGAGGGACTGTGGGGCTGGTGAAGAGCAGTGTCTGCAGCTTGTCTGAAGCCCCAGCTCTCACCACTCTTGTGAAGCAAAGCAACAAGGTGCTAGAGCATCATTTTCCTCCATCCGCTAAAGGTGAGTGATGGAATGATAATTGATGCTGCAGCACAGTCCTGCTGATGGGAATTTAAAGTGCTAAACAATGTGTCTCTGCTCCAAAACCCCCATGTGAAGCTTGGGGGTTTGGTCAAGAGCCTGCCAGCCACATCCTGCTGCCCAGGCAGCAGCCAGGGCTGGTGCAGAGGGGGATTGTGACAAGGCTGGCAAAACCTGGAGCAGTATGGTCAGCTTTTTTTTGTAAAAACTGCCAGATGATTGTGAATTTCGTTGCCAAACATGACTGTATTTGAAACACAAAAGTGCACAAATATAAGTGGCACTGTCAGCTCCCTAAAAATCACATTTTTGGAAGTCTGTAATACTTGTTCTCTTCCATATGTGGAGAGATTTTTATGAAATGTTCCAGGCAGAAAGTGAAAAACTCTGTGGTGTACTGGCACGATAAAGCTATCTTGCATGAATGCAGTGCTTTCCACTTAAAGTGACTTGCATAAGTGGAAATATTATGCCCATTTTGCTGATGAAGAAACTGAAGCCCAGCATTTCCTTTGAGTCACATCCAGTGAGCAAGGATAAAGCCAAGAATGAATGTGCTGACATGCAGGATTTCCCATTGCCACCAGACAGGTTGTCAGCACTGAAAATGTTTCATTCTGACTTTATAGTTGTATTCCCTCTGATTAAAGCACCATCTTACTAACCACGTTATTTCAACTCGATAGAAAAAAAAAGGAATTGTCTGTATTTGCTCCAATCTGTTCTCCAAGGCATCTCATAATGTGGCAGGAGACTTTGCAAGCTCCACTTGCAGTGGCTGGGCACACCAGAGAAGAGGCCAAGTCCTAAATTAGCTGATGCAACTGGTGCCTGCACTAAATCTGTATCTGTGCAGGTCTACAATATATGGAAGGCAGCAAAATGCAGCTCCCAGAAGACTTATGTTGTCTGTAAAGAATCATTATAACTTTGGTTAGAATTGTTAACAATTCAGCAAAACGATATGAGATGTAATTATGTGAGTTATTGATCGATGCATATTAAGAAAGACCTCCATTTATAGGTCATTATGAAGCATTATTGGGGCCTCTGAGTGCATCAATAAAATCGTTTATTTCTTCACATGGATACTAAAGAAGACTTAGAAAGATGCCATGTGCAGAAAGCTGCTTGTGCCAGTAAATTATATTTACATCTGCTGCATATGGATAGGCAGGATACAGGCCAAGTATGTGATGGTGGGAAGCAGCTTGCTGCTTCTGTTTTGGGAAAGTTCATCACGGTTGAAATTTTGGACAAATTAGATTCTGAATCAAACTAGAGAGACGGCAGCAGATGAGCTCAAAACTTTAGTTGCTCCAGAAACTCCATTCAGAATAATATACTATCTCACGTGTCTTGTCTTTCCATCAGAGTTCTGAGGATATTTTCTGGTTGCTGATGGGAGCAGAGAAGAGAGGATCTTGCACTGAGAGGAAGAAAACCACACATAATCCACTTCACTCTGAGTTTTGTGTTTGGAAAATGAGGACGTGAAGAGGTCCATCTTTGCTGCCATTTGGATACAACTGCAAGAAAAATTAAAAAGGTATGAAAGCCAAATTTTGCCAGTGGCAAATCTGGTCTTCTACACTGGTTTTTGCTCAAGCACAATATAGATGAGAGACAAATTCAACTACAGTGTTTGGGCAAATTATAATGCTTGGAGATGAAGGACGCAGATACAGGCATTTTGTCCTCAGAGGCAAATGAGTGTAGTAATTTCCCTGGTACAAAAACCTGAGCTGAACAGACACCTTCCACAAGATCCTCTGGCCTGATTTTACACCTTTTTAGGCTCCTGTCCTGCAGCCACTTCACTAGGGAATAACCTGGAGTGTTATGATCAGGGTCCAAGGTCCAACCTCCACCCTAGGGCTTCCCTATAGGGATGAGCTCCCCCTTTGACAGGAAGATTCCAGGCAGGAGCTGCTGAGGCATGGGTGGAGAGCAGCTTTTGCCTTTGCTGGTTGTGCATTTTGTCCCTCTGGATGAGCAAGAAGCTGGATCTGCCTCCCAGTGCAGTGCCCAAGACAGGGTGAAAGCAGCCTGTCCGAAGGATCCATCCAGCGACAGCCTGCATGTTGCTGTTGCAAATCAGGAGCTCAGTACAGACCCTGACGTTGTTTTGCAGTGCAGAAAAAGCAGCCTTTTCTTTAGAGAATGTGATAAAAATGGTCTCTGGCTTCGTCTCCACACCTGAGGTTGGATTAGTGACTCAAGCAAGTAGAGCTACTGCTCTGTAACCCAAATAATGTCTGAAAAGCAGCTCAGTGGAAATGGCTGCACTGTGCGTTTGGGGAAACGTAAACACAGAAGGAAAGGGGAAAATGGAGGAGTTTTCAGTCACTGTGCTGATAGTTTGTTGGCTTGTAGCTGTTACATATGGAGAGCTGGCTGAAAGGTCACCAGGTGCTCTCAGGGTTGGCTGCTGACAGGCGAGATGTGTGTTAAAGTGAGCAGGCTGTGCACAGCTGTCCCTCACTTGCTGGGGATGAAAGCCCCACATGCTGGAAGAGGGGCTCAGGGGCTTCTCAGCACTGCTGCTGGAGTGCACAACAGGGCCCTTTTGCAGCACTCTGCACCTTGTCTGTGAGCAGCAGCACACAGTGGCCATGGCTTTGTCCAAAGTCACGGACACTGACCGATCCCTGTGCATTCCCTGCCCAGGGAGCCTCTGATATCAGCATGGAGCATCCTGCAAGGATGCCACTGCCAGCCTTTGCTGCCTAGGACGTACCTGTGGATTGTCTCACAGCACTTACCTCTGTTTCTCTGGCAACTATTTCATTTTAATCCATGTTCTGAGTCACACCCAGACAGTGACAGCTCACCATAGTAGATCACAAACAGTGAGTATTTTGCAAATCTGAAATAAAATTTTCCTGCCATGGACACAGGATGGAGACCAAAGGAGATTGAAGACCCTTTCCCAAGCCCTTGCAGGAAAAGAGCTGCTGAGGCTGGAGCAAACCTCACTCTGAGGCAGATTTCTGCCTTGAACTCAGTGGCTACTGGCAAGTGAAATTACAGCAAGTACTACAGTGATTTGCAGAAGTTAATGTTTATTTCACCAGTAAAATACCAATGTCTGGTGTAGTCCCACAAAGCGTACACTCCTGGTGATGTCACTTGTTTGTGGCTATCTAGTTTTGGATTATGTCTGCCTCTCAAATTTAATAATTTTGAAAAGTTAATTTCAGCCTGTTCTTGACAAGGACAGTAACTATGAGGAATGTAGTTTTGATGTGTGTCTCTGCCAGCCCTGGGCTCTGCAGCTTGCCTCCAAGGCTGTTTATTTCAGTAAGGGGCCCCTCTCCCTCACAGGCTGCTGTGACCAGTCCTTTCTCTTTAGCTGGAGGGAATAGCTAAGCCTGTGACTAAAATCCACCACACCAGAGACAGACCAGCTCCCCGCAGATCTCAGAGGAGCTGGGATGTGGCTGCCAGGCTCTGCTCTGGTTCCAGGGCTCCCTGGCAAACCCTGCTCCCAGTGCCCAGCTCCCCTGTGGCCAGGAGCATGCCTCTGCCTTGAGCATCTCTGGCTGCACTTAGCCCATCCAGCCCCCTCTTCCACAGGTGATGAATACTTGGGTGTGTAAATTAAGAGAAAATTTAAGAAAAATTGGCTAGAGAAATTAAAACTGCCTCAGGCAGCTTAACTTGTACAGCGACACATACAGTACTTAGCACCCTAGATTTCATTATTCTTAACAGCATAACTGGAGTCCTATTTTCACACATTAAATATTCTTGGATTTTTTTCCCCAATGAGCAGACATACGATTTTTTTTCTCTGCCATCAACATGCATGTTTTGTCCTTTCAGAGACTTTTTTCAAATTGGAATACAGATTAGTTTTACCTATGATTTAAAGAACTCCAATGCGTGGTGAGGCCTCAATTCCTGTTTTTTATGGAAATTCATAGCTGTGGGGCTATGGGGAGCTGCTCACTGCTTAGCACTTCTGAGAGCAGAACCGTGCAAGAATACACTATTTTCACATCTAGGCTTTCACAGACAATGTGAAATCTGACTGTTTGTCATAAAAAGCATTCTCCTTAAGCAGGAATAGGCATGCTCTTGTGCTCTCCCAGGCTGGATCTGCAAAATCCTGAGAGCGTGGAGAGGAAATGTCAAAGCCTACAAGACACAGGGACCAAATGACCAAGGCTCATGGCATGTGCCTGAGGTAGAGGCTGAGGGTGCATAATGAGGAGGCTGGCAATATTTGAGATTTCTCTTTGCCACTGGAAATAGTGAGGGGAAAAGACCTCTCCACCAAGCCCTGTGGCAGACAGACTCCCAGGTGAGGTACCCACTGTGTGGGTGGAGACGCACCAAGAAGGCATTTGCTGAAGCAGACTGGGGGGAAGCTGGGGGTGGCCAGCCTTGGAGGGAGGTTGGGTGAGTCCTGCCATGGGCATTGGGAGGGTTGCTAGCATTGGTGTCAGAACCACCTTTGCATTTCCACTTCTTAGGTTAAGATAGTGTGTGCAATGAAAACTTGTGTGTCAGGGTTTCAGTCAAAGGCAGTTTTTGTGTGTGCACGCCCCTGCTTAGATCTTGCTGGGCTGTTTCCTTACATCCTTCTAAAGCCCTAGAGCCTTGCAGGGTGAGATTTGTGCAACAGAGAGCTGTTCATCAGAAAAGAGAGCCCAGGAAGTCTGCCAGCTCACTAAACATTTTTGGGGGTGCTGAGTATCTTGCTAGGCTCCTGTGCTGCCTAGTGTAGAGCCCCATGGCTCTACACTAAAAAAGGGCTGCTTGTGGAATTGAATCCAAACCTTAGGACTCTGTGCTGTGAGACAGAGGGTCCCCTTGTCTCTGCCTCACATATCTTACCCTCCCCTGGCACTCCTGGGGCTGTGGGTCCTGCTGGTGCAGTGCTGGCCTGCTTTCAGACATACCAGGCTACCTCATGTGAAGTGTCAAGTGGCACTAGACATTCATGATTAGGAACTCAAATCCTTCTGTAATTGTCCTGGGACCAGAGTGAGTGAGTGCTCTGGTGCAGAGTATCATCTTTCCTAAGATGATCTTCAGGTGTCTCTGTCCTACTGCTCATTAAACTTAAGCCTCACCTGCTGGGATGATCCGGGCATGTCTCATCTAAATAATTCTTTGCTATTCCAGGGGGCTTAGATATTCCTGGCAGCTTTGTCTGTCTTGTTCTCAGCCAGTGAAGCACAATTTAGTCTTAGGACTTGAAATGTTTTACTCTAATGAAGTCTCTGAGTTTAGAGCACGGGTGAAATGTAGTAATCTATATGGTACAAGAGGTCAAACTAAATGAACTAGTAGTCCATAAATTATAAAATTCATGGAATGATTTCTAATAATGAATGCATTTGTAAAGCTTGGATGCCTTCTCAAGGATAATATGCAAACAGAAAACAACTTGTTTTGTTAAGCAGACTGTGACAAACAGTTCTTCCAACTTTATGCTATCCAGACATGTATTTTTGGATATTCTTTGGGGGAAAAATCTACTGCAGTCAAATCTACATAACCTGCAAGAAAAGCATCTGAAACAAAACAAAAGATATATGTAGATTAAGAAAGGTAGAGAATCAGGTTGGAATTCTAATGTAAATGTATGTCACTATCAGTAGAGATCACTTGTAAAGCACTATTTTAACTTGAAAAGCCAAGAACTAGAATATTAAAGTGAAAGTCTTTTTACATGTGCATTTAGAACAAAAGGTACCCTGTCATTAGAAATGATATATAACAGGCAGATGAGGGTTGTTGTTTTCAGTGTTGGGTTTAAACACAATAAAGATGAACAAAATTAAAATATGTTCATTGATGCATGAGGATGAAGTCAAGATCAGAAGTACAATTTCCTAATTTTTAGGTTTATTCAAAGACTCTTCCTTTGTATTAACTGCTACAGATTTTTAATGAATACTTAAAACCAAACACTGTTTCCCACCTCCCCCCCGCTGCGTTCAATGCATTTTGTACAGGCGACCTGATAAAAAGAATATCTAGGAGGAGGGGAAGGCAAAATCAAAGTTGATGTATCAGAACATCTACTGCATGTCTAAATACAATGAAATTTGAACTATGTGGGTGTATTCACTCATTTTAAAGAATGTTCATTGATTTTAGTTTTATTATGTTTGGAATTGTGGTATGTTACACAAAGACCATTTTACTGATCTTTATGATTCCATGAAAGCCTATAGCAATTTGGATAAAACTGGATGCTCTGTGTTTTTTTCTTTGTTTCTGCTGTTAGACTTTATGCTTAGCTCTAGGTATAATGAGAACACAGAGTTTTTTCCTTATCTCACTGAAAGCTATAAGAACATTGCTACAGACTCCAGGGCATCCAGGCACAGGATCCATCCTGGACCCTTCAACAAAGATACCTGGTTTGGCCATGTGTGGAGTTGGGACAGCATGAAGCTGGCATGAACTGAAGCTGTGGTAACAGTGTTGGAAAGGCATCAGTATGACCAAAATTCCATGAGATTTCAGAGATGCAATGTCCTGTTTTGATGAGATTCCCTCCTCCAGCCTCTTGTCTGAAAGTTCACTTCCCAATGTGAACATGAAAAGAAGGATGAGCTTGATAAAAAGGTGAGTCAGTGTTCAAGTAAAATTCTGAATTTTTCCTTTTTCCATACAAACAGGTGGAGTGAATTGTAGTCTGAGGAAAAGTAAGACACAATATCCAGGAGTGTCAGATGTAGCCAGGGAATGGTAAGAGGACTTAGAGCAGGGGAGTGGGAGTCCTGAGAGTTGGGGAATATTTATAACTCTGTAGAGATCCCACTGTGTGGACTTGGACAAAGTGCTCCAGATTGATGTGAATATCAGTAGCAATACATAAGACCCCTGTTGGCTTGCACAAGCTTTGAAGTATGTTTGAACCAGACTTCAGTGGCTCAGTACGCACTGCACTACCTGCTCCCGTTCTCCCAGGCTGAAGCACAGACCTCCTGTGTGGAGCTGCCAGGCCAAAGCTTTTTTTCTTCAAGACCCAGAGGAGCAGAACAAGGATGCAAGGTATTGGAAAGAAAGGCTTTTGTGTAGAGAGACTGGACAGTGAAGGACTGGAAAGAATCACTTTTATGGAAAGAGGCCCCACCTGGTTGGGTGCTCCTTGCCTTGTTTTCCCAGGGCAGTTTTCTCTGGGCACAGCAGGGTTTTTGGACAGGGTATTAAGATGTGGCAATTAACCCTTCTGTGCCAACTGGACGGTACTTGCTAGGAAGTCTGATAGGACAGGGTTACCATGCAGCTGGAAGCCAGAGGGGACAAAAGGCCAGTTGCTGCCAGGTACAGGTGAGCCATCAGTGCAACCTGCACCTCCCAACCTGTGGCTGGCAGCTCTAAAGCTGCCACTATTTTTTCTCATCTGGTGGGTGAGACGTGTTCCCTATAGTTAAGTTGAACAGACAGTACATCATCCTGGCTACATTTTTCAAGGTTGTCTTTAAGTTTCTGCACACAAGTTTTCCACAAGGACCTACTTTTTACTCACACTCTCCCTTTGCTAAGTGATAGCAACCAAACCATACTACATCCAAACTCCTAAGCTTTGAGATAAAAAAGATTTGCTGAGGAAGGGAGCTTACAGTCTAATTAGTTGATGGTGCTTCTCTTCACACAGTTTATACTTCTGGATTGAAGGCTGAGGTGATTTAAGCACTAGCTTTCACCACAGCGAGCACCCAGAGCTCAGCTAAATTCAGGCAAAGCTCAGGCTTCCTAGGCACAGATTGTATGCCCTGTAACAGCAACCACCATAAAGATGGAGACCTTAAAACTGATATTGTTATTGCTGATCCCAGCTGGAGAAATTTTGGTGTCAGAAATAAGCTCACGTTTAACAAGATTTTTCTCTAATCCTGGCATGCTTCAAAATCCTGGTGAGATTTAGTTAAAGCCATGAAGGGAAAAGAGATGAAATTCTAACCTCAGTATCCACAAAATTCCTGAACCAAGGTGGCCACCACAGGGTCATTAATGAGCTTATCTCCATCTCAGAGGCAGGCCAGCACACGCACCCACTGTCTGTGTGTCACAGGGAGGTGTCACACACTGGGAAGCTGGGTGACATGTCAGTGTGCTGGGGATGCCTGTGGCAGGACACCAGTAAACTCATGCCACTACAGTAGGTGCCACTACTTCCCAGGCTGCCTTCCTCTTCTTTTTATTATTAGCAAAACACAAGTATTTGTTCATCTCTGATGCCGAGACCATTGGGGTTGGGAGTAGAGTGGACACAGGACTGCTGTGTGCTGCGTGGGAGATGGGGCTGCCTGGGGCAGCTTGGGCTCCTTGCCTCCTTCCTGGCAACCATACACAAATTCATGATTAATTACCACTCAGAATACTACTATCAACAGTCTCAAATTAGTTACTGTGCAAGGACAAGAGGCCCAAAAAGGAAAGTTTCTGGTTTTGTGGCACCAACATCCTTCAGGGAACTCAGGTTCAAAGGGCATTTTTGGCAGTGTAAGTGTGGAGGGGAGGAAGCCACACGCTGTGGTGCTCCTGGTGCTTTGCCATGCTCTTTATCTTTCCCAATTAACTTCTGGAGTGCTCTTGCTAGAGCAACCCTAGTTCAATAGCTGTGAGTGGAAAGTCAGCAGCCCTAATGCAACAGCACAGCAGCATACTCCCATTAGATTTTACTAAAAGAGAATCTTTAGTCTTCCACCAGAACATATTTATGACTTCTTGTATGTAAACTGGTCTCTTGCAAGAGAGAACACTGAATTGTCTTCTTAAAAAATATCATATTTAACCCAACAGCAATGAAGCTGAGGCTATGGATTTGCTTTAACTAACTGGTTAATGAATTTTGCACCACCGCTTTGTTTCACACATTGTCAAAACAAGAGGCTTGTGCTTCAGAGGGAGGCGGGTGATCTTATGTAGAGTCTTTCAATGCTAATTTTAAAATTTATTGAGGATATTTGCAATTTTTGTTTTGAAAGTATACAATTGTGTTTACTCTTTTTTTTTAACTTTTTCAGAATTCTGCTGTATAGACTCCACTTTTTGAAGCAGTTTAATTTCTATCTGGATTTAGTGTGTGGTGTGTGTGTGTGCTCAGGGTGCTCAGTTTTCTGTATGCTTGCTGTTTTGTAGGGCATGCACCACAGACCCTACATAATTTTGCTTGGTTTAGGACAGACAATCCTGGCTTGTGTGAGAAATAAATTTATCTTACATGATACCTATTGCAATATCCACTAGGATAGCTGGTAAAAATGTCACACCTGTGGCATGTGGAAATTCTGTTGTCAGACTGGCCTTGGTCTGTGGGTACAGTCAGAACCTGCACTTGAGTGCCTTACTAACAGAAATTCCTCTTCACGTAGACAGCTTCTTTGGCTGAAAATATCTATTTCCTTCTCCCTTGCTGGGAATATTGCAGTAGTCTTACTGAGAAGCCAAGGACAGAAAAGTTCTGGTGCAAATTCAACTAAGCAGATTTCCAGGGTGGTATTTTTAGACAACATTGTCTTTTGCATTCACTGCGCTCTCCCAAAGACATGACACCATGGAGAGCATTAGAAGGTAACATTTGTGTTAACGGGGTTCAAATACACTGTGGTTTTTAGTCTGATTTGCACCCACATTTAATTGTTGCAAGATTTTTGTGCCTGACAATAATTTACTGCTGGTGCGAATGTCAAGATGTAGCCATTTAGCTCACTGATTTGTGGGAGCAATGAGGTAATTTTATGCCTAGGTCCTCTCATTTGTACCTGCCAGCAATGCAGAGGCAGTCTTTCTTAATCAAGCATTAGAAGTTCTTCTTGATTAATCTCTGACTTTGTTGGAGACATTCCAGATTTAAGCCAGTGTAATTCATTTCAGGATCAGACCCATTAAGTGTTTTCCAATGAGTAATATACTGTGTCACTCTTCTGCTCTTAAAGATTTCCAGAACCACAGAGGTATTGGTGTCTATCTGGGAGATACATGTATCTTCTGACTCCACTGGCACCTTCTCTCCCATTTCCTGACTTTTGGAGATTTTTCTCTAGGTAAAATTTCTTTATTTCAATTTCTTTCTGCATTCAGCTGGAAGAACTAACAAATGGTGAAGTGTGATACTGTCGATCCAGTGCTCTGTGTGGCCAGGCAATCAGGACAGAAATAATTAACACAGAAAGTGGCCTGCCAGTATCCCGCTGAATGAAATTGGAAGGAGTTCAAATACAAAAAGATTTTTTAGCTTACCACTTCTGGGCTACACATAGCAATAGCCATTTGGAAGGACAACTGCCAGCTTCCATTTCAGATTGCTTGACAGCACTAACTAGAGGACTAAGAGCATCACTCCATTTCAGCAGGAGCCGTTAGCCAGATTTGAGATGCAAAGCATTATTTCCAGACAGGGGAAGAGATCAAAGAGGGAATCAGGTGCTGCTCTGATGTGTTGTAAGAAGGTGAATTCCTCTGAACATGGAAGGAAATGTTGTGTGGGGACTGCCTCTGGTTTTTAGCCTGCCGGGCAGCTACACAAGATGTCTTGGCTGCAGGAGACCCCCTGCTCCCCTAGGTGCCTGCTGCTTGTTGCTGCTGCCTCCTGCCACCTCCCTGTCCCTGTCTGTTGCAGCATGCCACCATGCAGGGATGATGGCTGGGCGTGGACATGGCTGTGCCCAGCTGTGCCACAGTGTCTGTGCCTGTGGGGTGGTACTGGGGAGGGGAGCTGCAGTTCTCTGAGGACCACTCTGCCCTTCCTCATTCTGCTGGTTTCAAAGATGGCTGACGCAGCATGAAAAAGAGCAAATAGTGGCTGTAAAGGTTAAGAAATCTTTCTTAGGAGCAGGGATTTCTCCTGCTGGAGATGTGACCATCCCCTATTCTACCATGGTGTATCATGGTGTACTGAACACCCACTGAGCATCCAGGTTAAAGATGTGTTTGTATGATACTGCTATGCTTTAGCTCATTTCTCTGGCTTTGCTTCCCAAAATGCTTGCAGAGCCATCCTTCTATAGCAGATTCCCGTGTGGAGAGTAAGATAATAGTGCTTTACTTGCTGTAAACTGGTTATCTCCTCTGATAAAAAAACTACAGCTGTGCAGACAAAAATTAGTTCTGTCCTGGCAAGCGCAGAAGCTGCTGCATACCTTTCATGCCCTACAATTAGCAGTGTGTCGCTTTGTCTTACATCTGCCTACATATTCCTTTCAGGAGTATACTTGGTGCTTTGTGTTTGCAGAAATGGCAATAGAGCAGAAAAATAGGCAAAAACAAGGGAAGAGAAAAAAATTAGGAGTAGCAAGCCTCTGAAATGGTTTTCCTTTGGAAATTGTTCCAACTGGTGAGCCGAGATGCCTGTGGCAAGACTGCATTGCTCTGTGGTGGCTGCCAGTTTGCATGTACAATGAACTGTATGGCTTTCCTTCCAGGATCCTCAGTTCTGCCTTCTCCTGCTTAATGGTCCTGAGATGGACCACTTCTAGCTCTGCTACTGATATCTGTCATGGACAAGCCATTACCATGAGATTTTAAAGACCATGACCTTGCTCTTAAAGCCACTGGACAGCCAAAGAGAAAAAGTGCCATTCAAAGCTATGCATTGTTCATATTTACAGGTAAGTCTTGCTCTTCCTTTACTTGTGTTCCATGGTTCTTCTTGTTGAGCATGAAAATGATGGTCAGTTTCTTCTCTCTGTTGCAAGGAGATCTCATGATGAACACCTGAGCAGAGAAGAAGCAGCACTGGGGTCTAGCTGAGTATGAACTTCAGAAAATGGCTTCATTAGCTGCTTGTGAGAGTAGTGTTTCTCACTGACATTATGTCGCTTACTTCCTATCAGATGATCTCTGTAGTCTTGGCCTGCATGTCTGGAGAGCTGTACCTCTTCTTAGAACCAGGCATGGCCTGAGATGCTTTATTAAAACAGCACCCTAATTATTATGAAGAATTTGACTTCAGATTTTTCCATGACTTCCATTGCATCTCTTTTTTCTTTCCTCAATTTGTACTGAATGCATGTATTTCCTTCTCCTCATGAATCCTGAATTCAAGTTTTAAAACGGACCCTGCTTAATTTGACCTTATCTAGCTAATTTGTCTTGTGCCTGTGTTTCTAAACAATGTTAAATGGAGTACGTTTCCTTGTATCTTCCCAAGTAACTAAGTCTCCTGCAAAATTCAAATCATTAAAAGTGGGGGTGATAGGAGAAACTCCAAGAAATGAATGAACTTAATATAAAAATTTATAATCATGTCAATTCCACTTTTTAAACAATTTCTGAAATGTTAGTTTGCTTGAACGGCTGGTCAGAAGCACAAAGGTTAGGTTAAGCTTCCTTCGTTAATGGTTTGGCTCAATGCACCCAGCAGTATAATGTATTTTATCAGGGAGGGAAATGATATTGGTTTAAGAGGTTTCATGTAACAGTCATATCCTGGCCAAATGTAATTTTGAAAACAATCAAGGCCATTATGGCTCACACAGAAAGAAAGATAAAGACAGATAGCTGTATATGGGTTTTTAATAAGTAATTCACCCTGGGTCTTGAAACATCAGATTGCCAAGTAATATTATTAATGTATAAGCATGTTGCTAAAATCATGTATTCTTTCCCATTGGTTGACTATAGATATGTTTCTGATGCAAATATCATGTAAGTGTATTGAATCCAAGCTATGTAAATAGACTATATAGTACATCCATCAAGCAGTTGACTTGATTATTCCACACAGTAAAGAGCATTTTCTGACATCAATCTACATTCTGCCTAAATAGAACATTTTTCACCAATGATATTATGCATCATTTACTGTATATTTGATACTAATTGTTCGGCATATCGATCACCTGTCACTCAGAGTTTAGTGATCTTTGCAACTTGTCCTGGCACCTTGGAAGTTTCAGGCAGCTGGTTGCCCGTCGTCTGTGGTAGCAGACTGAGATTTCCTGGACAGCTCTGAAATCTTGCCCTGGGCAGGCAGCGTGGAGAGGAGTTAAGTGGAGGTAAGGGCCTGCCAAATTGGTACTTGAAAAAATTACACCCTTTTGATTTTCAGAGATTAGGCTATAGCAGCACACAAACACACTGCAAAGGTTAACAGATGTCACTTATTCTGCACCTTTGTTTGGAAGCAATATTTCATTAAAGGGTCAGCATGAGGGGTGGCCAGCACCCTTTACATGCATGAACTGTGCCATTTTGTTCTGTGAGTTCAGGGTGCAGAAGGTCTGAGGGCTGTTTCTCTTTCACAAGTGGTTACAAGCAGGGATATCGAGGGACTGAAGAGTCTTTTTTGCATGCAGACTCTGCATAGAAGGCAGTTACTCATCAAAGGACAAAACATATTGATAGCTAAAGGACATGGCTCTAACTATCAGAAAATCTCCAGCCACCTGATAAAAAAGGACCTGTTTTAATATAAATATGTTGAACTCTGATCAATTTTAAACATCTCCTTCATATATGAAAATGTGAAGATTATTTTAAAATAAGTTTAACTGCAGCTGAAGGGGGGCTGTTAATATTGACTGTTCTGTATTTCTCACAGCACATACATTATTGAACTCAAAAACTACTGGAAGCAAAGGCTTTATAAATAGAAGAAGAATATATTGATTAATCATTTCATTCGTTCAGCAGTTCTTTTACAACATTTTTTACAGCACAGAGTGGGGACTGTCTTCTTCCCATACACTTTATTCACCAAGCAGTTCCTATCTTTACTGTATGTTGCTTTATAACTCCTCTGTGTTCCAGGCCTTGCCCTTTTCAGGTTGTCATAGCTCCTTCCCTGTCCATCTAAAATCACTGGCTTCACTCCCCTCCAAATCTTTGCTTTAGTACCAGAAGTGCTGGAATGCCAGCAGGGAGCTTTAAGGGCCCTAGGGGTAGTCAGGCATGGAAGGACTGAACTGAGTGGCCCACAGGATGGGGAGAGGAAGGGGTAGACTGAAATTTTTTTTTGTGATGAACAGTAAATTTTCTGTAAAACAGCATTTCAGGGAAATCAAAATAGGTTAGGGTGAGACTCAACACATTTTCAGCCAAGGGAAAATACCTGTGAAGTGGCAGGTGACAAGAAATTTTGAAAACCTTGAGACAATTCACTCTGATATTTAAAAAAGACAAGCCTGTTGACTCTTAGCTTTGAAATGCATTTCTCAATTCCAAACTGAACTGAAAGAAGGGAAGAGATTATGGAAAGGATTAAAATAACCCCAAGCTTGAAGCAAAACTTTATCTGGAGTTGTATGACAACCGCTGACTGATCTGATTTGAAAAAAACCCATGGGTTTTTTTCAGTTGCAGAACTCAAGTTTATTTTCCCAGCTTCACCCATTGAGCCCCTGGTGACATACACAAAATGTAATTAATGTACATACTGGCTGTTTCTTTCTCAGTCTGACCCCCATACTACAGTCATCGGTTTCCACTCCTTTCCCACATTTTATCTTTTCTTTTAGAAGAAGAAAGGAGTGTACATTGACTCAAAAACTGGGCAAAAATCACTAATATAAAAAAGATATGCAGGAAGTAATATTAACACTGTTTCAGTGGCTTTGCTTTTCTCAAAGGCATGATCCTACGCTTCCATGGGTATGTGGTCTTCCTCCTGTTCCAGGAATCTGCAACTTCAGAGGTGGAGGTTGCCCATGTTTCTCATGAATTCCTGACTCCCAGGTGCCAGAGTTCTGCAAAAGGCTTCCCTGAGTCATTCTGGGGACATCTATACCCCATCATCAAGCAAGTAAAGGAAATTCTCATAATTCAGGTACAGGATTGCCTGCGCCGTGTATGTTTTGCTTTGAATCTTTTCAGCTGTCGTTGTGGAGACCTTCTTCCTAGGGGTTATTTATAAAGGAAGCTTTGATTCAGGCAGCATGTGGGCTGTACGTGTGTCAGGTAGAGCACACAGCACGCTCCCCACAGTGGCTTCTTCTTCCTCTCTGCTCTTCCCTCCCATCCTCTGCGCTGTGCCTTGGCTGTCCCCTTCATCTCTGCCTCCTGGCTCCTTCCCTCCCACCCGCTGCTTCTGTCCTCCAACACCGAAGAAATTTCCTGGATCCACAGCTGTTTTTGGAGGGAGAAAATTGTGTAGCAGCAGCTGCGGCAGCAGGCATAGCAGCTCATTACATGAGGATACAGATTATCTGAGCACTTGTTTCAGAGAGGTACAGCTTATCTCAGATGTAGACTCTGCATAAGCAGTATGGAAATGCCAGCAGCCCAGAATGCTGCTGCTGCTGCTGCCTCCGTTTATTTAGGCTCTTCCCTGCTGGGGCGGGCATGGCCCGTGTGGGGAGGTGGGCACAGTGGGGTCGGGGGCTGCAAACAGACAGCTGTGCTGCCGGCACCTCTGCCTGGCCCCGGGCATGGTCATGGCACCCAGAGCAGCCAGCGAAAGCTCCTCAGGGCAGGAAATGTTCCCCTTACTTACCCATGAAGTATCATGCAGAGCAGCAGTGGTTTATAAATAATAGATGTTTAGAGGCACTCAGGAAAAAACCCTCTATAGCATCTACCCAGTGAAACCTTAGCGAGGCATCCCTGAGACTGCCGGAGCCACAGGCACGGTGAGCGAAGCCCTAATGTGCCCCCATTCATCTCTCTAACAGTCGTCACTCTCTGCTTTACATAGCTGTTTACTTTTCCAGGCATCTTGTGCCACAGCATTAAGACACAACAGGGTGTGCTTTACTGGGACATTAATAATACATCGGGTGCATTGTGAGCCATGACTGCAAAGGCTGAATGACTTCAGTAGCCCAAGAAATGTATTAATGCTCCAGTAAACCACATCCGAGAGCGGTAATTTGAGTTTTATTTTGTCATTTTATTAATGACACAACTGACATGATATTATATGTGACTCTGTCTAATGCACACGGGCAATGCCAGGCACATCAGCTTCTGTCCCTTGCATGCAGGGAAGGCAGCTTTAGTTTTAATTTTAACCAGCTGCATATGCTTTGGGGAAATAGCACAGCAGTAGTAGAGATAGCCCTTGCAAACCTGTCTAACACGTACAGGGAGGCTGGTAATGTTGTGAAAGGGCACATATACTACCTGAAATGGGAAGATGGATCTTTTGCATATGCCTAATACTGAAACTAATCATATCTTTGGTAGGAAAACCTGAGATACTTGTCAGTCAGAGAAATGATGACAGATAGGAAGAAAAAGAAAGAAAATTGTATCCTAAAGAATGTGAGAAATAAAGAAAGACAGACACCAGTTTATAGAAGCATCTCACCTCATTAAGCATCTTAATTCCCTTTTATTGTCCATACTGCACTGAAGCCTACAAGATGTATGCATGATTTATAAGCAGTGCTGTGCATCAGCTGAGCAGTTTTATATAGAGCTCTGAAAGGCTGAGGCACATGTGACACTCGGGTTTGGGTGGGTGTTTCTGCAGTGTAAGAATCTTGCCTGATTTCATTCATGGTGTTACTTGGCTCTGCCATACTTGTGTGCTATTATTTTGATAAATAAAGTAATTTCTATACCAAATGAAGCCAGGTAAATATGAGCCCACTTTACTCAGATATAATTTTAAAATTAATTCGTACCTGGAGAGACCTGCATTTCATTAAAGTCCAGTAAATAAGTCACTGATATTTATTTGGACCCAAGAAAGCTTTTTAGATAATTTTATAGTAGTTGAATATATTTGTTCACTTTAGCATATTTTAGGTTTTCTTATACTCTTGACTGTTTGGCTGTGCAGTCATAAAGAAAATGTAAAACAACAATGAAAAATGCTGGTGTTCAGACCCCGAGATAAATCCAATAACAGCTGTGACAGGATTGATTACAACAGAATCAGCAAAACCTCTAGACTCTTTTTAATGTCGTTTGAGACATAAAGAAGATAATGAAAGATCTTACTTGACAGTAGTAGGATCTATGTTTAGAGCTAAAAGCAAATGGCTCTGAATTTTGGGGGTTTTGTTGTTGAAACATTTTTCCACTACAAAATAAGATCTTGGTCAAAATTGATATATTCATGAAATCATGTTAATTTTGATGACATTTTCTTCAAAAAAAAAGAATATTCTTCAAATGAACCTTTGGAAAATTCTATTTGGAAAAATTAGATAAAATAAAAAAATGAAAAGCACTTTTGGAGTTAAATTATTCATGTGTATTTATTGTTTCAGTGTCATTTTATGCTATGTCACTAGTGTTATTGTTTTCTGTGCTCATCTTACAGAACCTAGTGGTCTTTGCCTTCTTTTTCTGCACCTTCCTGCATCTCTGGGTAAATTCATCTGGAAACACACAATCACTCCTTGCACAACTAACTTGCAGATCTACCTGTATGCTCCCGACCTGTCTCCTCAGTCCAACCTCATCTCTGGGCTTGTTTCCCTGTCATTTCATGTAGACGACAGTCTGTCAACTCAAGCCCAATGTGGAAGAGACAGAACTTTTAATCTTCCCCAATTCATGTCTTCCCTGCTAGTCCCCTCTTTGATCACAGCGGACAACCTCACCACCCTGCTTGTCACTCAGGCCCATAATTTGTGTGTAATGTTTGACTCAGACCCTTTCTCAGGTCCTCACATCCAGGATATGGCATAATCCTGCTGACTGCTCCTTCTTAGCATCACTGCCTTTCCTGTCCACCCCCATGGCTAAGGCCCTTTTCTAGCCTCTTCTATGTCTCAATTAGTGCAACACATTTTTTATCCAGCTTGACAAATGCAACATAAGTCCTTTGGTGCCCACTTAAAATGGCACTGTAAGTACTATTTTCTCAAGCCATCAATCTCCCATTTTTATGTCCATCCTTCTTCCCTCTCCTCTTTCAGCATTGCACCAAAAGTTATGTTTGTCCTCATTTTCATGCTCTATCACAGTTTGGTTCCAGTGGTTAACGGCTGCCAGCTTCGGTGACCCTGATGCCAGCCAGCTCCATTTGCCCTCATGCTGGGGGCTCAGACTTGTAGCCCCAGCTCTTCCCACTTTTGAGGGGACCATCCTGCAAGCAGCCACCTTGCATCCTCCTCCCCATCCTGCAGTGAAAGTCTCCAGGCCCACTTTTCCTAGCTGTCACTGAGCTCTTCATTTGCTGCCTGTCCTGTTGCTCACTATTTCCTGCTTCCCTGTGTATGGCACCATTTATTTTCTGCCCCCCACTTCTGTCTCTTGCCTTTGTTGTAAGGTTTTAGGAGCATGTACTATCTTTCTATTTTGCCTAATAGTTTGAGGTTCAGCCCGCAATCAGGTCTCATGGGGTAGAAGGCCATTATACTCATACACATACACATTATGATAATATAAGCAGTTACTCTTCATTAATATTGTTAGGGTGATAATATGCCATGGTATTTATCAACCCAGGCCCTTTTATTACTTATTTAATATTCTACTGTTTTATTATCCTCAACTTTTATATTATTATTTTTATTTGAATAATTAGCATTGATAGCTATTAACCAAATATTTGAAGCCTCCTATTCTCCAGATCAAAGCATCTCCCTCTTCTGTTATAATGAAACACTTGAATTCTTGGACAGTCTGAGCACAAAACTTAGGTAAGAGTCAAAATGTTTCATTACGAACAACAAAGAGATGCTTTGATCTAGAGAATAGGATTTTAACTATTAATTTTTCATCTTTAAGATAAGATCTAGTACAATAAAATACATTGTAAATATAAAGTGAAATCACAGTAAAGTTCAGCTATTACATTGCATAATTTGCAGAATATGTTGGGGGAACTTATTCATCACATGAGGCATGTCAGAAGCCTCCCTGGCCCACCCTCTCAGATGCTGTGAGTTTCAAAATTCAGTAACAAACTCCCTAACAAAATTTGAATTTTGAGCTGAGAGGACATTGCTGGGAGCTTACTGTGATGGAAAGGTCCAGTCAGGCCAATGCTACAGTTGGTGGTGGTCCTGCTGTGCAAAGGGTGATTATAGTGATTACTCTGTGGATCCAGCTAGTGCAAGGCACAGCTGCTTGCTAGCATGACATTACAGCGTCTTTGGGACTCTCAGGTTTGTACTGTTAAATTTCAAATGACTTTTTTTAGGTTTTGCTTTTTATTTTAATAGTTCTTTCTATTCTTGCACATTTTGATACCTGATGATGTTCTCATTTACAGTGGGTGTGAAATAGCTGCCTTTCCCATGAACAGTTGTTCAGGTTCTGGGTTTTGACCAGCTTTTGCAAGTATATCATTTACACTTCCACCTAAAATACACCATTTTGCCATTTTACTTTGCTAACAGAATGTATTTTAGTGTGGATAATTTGCAGTGTCACCAGAAAGTGGGAGGGGAAAAGTGTTAAGGACTGACAACAAAAAAAGAGGAAAAAAATACTGTGAAGGATATATTCACTGTATACATATGAAACAGCCATCCCCTTGCAGAGATTTCCTCTAAGCCATGGCAAAGGTGACCACTTCTTAAAGAGTCCTCTCTGCTCCTGCTGAGAAATCCATAGCTATCGCCTCTTTCAGGGAGTGTGAGGTCCATGGAGGTGCTAAACTCCCAAAGATCCTTTTGGGAACCAACAGATGATGGATTAATATATTTCATAACAATCTCCATGGAGACCAAATCCGGGCTGGCATGCTCCAGACTGATGGTGATAGAAAACCCTGTTGGCAATGTGGATTAGTGGGTGCTCCTCTCAGAGTCAGAGGCTACCCTGGATGATGTCGTTTATCTCAAGTGTAAATCAGATGTGACTCAGCGGCAGACGCTGCGCAGCCAAACATGCAGAAAAGTCGCGTCAGTGTTGAATCAAAGCCTGAAACACAGATCATTATTTCAAGAGAATTATGAGAATGCCATGAGTTTCAAGAAGATGATCAGTGCTGCTGAAGAAGTGAAAGCCAAGAATTAGAGATGTACTGATAGGAAGCTCTTTGGATTTATTAACTGTTTTGTTTGGACTTATTAAAAAGGAATGACACCCGTTAAAGTATATCACAGGAATGAGCTATCTAGCAGCCCCAGGGCTGTGACTGAACGGGAGCTCTGTGATAAGGTGAGGGCTCTCTATTGCTTTCCAATGACAAGGCACTCAGTAAAAATGAAAGAAGGTTTTGCTTTATAAATTGCTTGTTCAATTCAAGAGTTTTCTCAAGTAAATGTCCCAGTTCTCATGAAGTACATATATTTGGGCATTGCTCTGAGACATTTCTGGTGTTTTGATGGCACTCCCATAGCTGTGTTATTTAAGGATGATGTGCACTGGTATGTCATTGTGAGTGGGAGCAGGGCAGGAGCCAGCTCTGCCAGGCCAGCAGGTCCCCCTGCCTCCTGAGGGGCATTTACTGGGGAGATCTTGGCAGTTCCCAAAACATTGCCATTGCTGTGGAGAACACGAACTAGTGATAGTGCTTTGACCATTCTGTTTTGCTGTCTCTTCAGAGTGGTATTTCAGGCTGCTGAACTGCAGGCTGTGCCCTACGTCTGTATTTACTGAAGCATTTCTGTATTTAGCAGTGCACTTCAGGTACTGTAGGAAACAGACAAGCTCCCTCCTCCTCATCTTTCCACCAGCATCCTCATGCACATCTTGCAAGCTTTTCATAAGCAAAAGCCACCGCTGAAGCAGCTTGGGGCTGCCCCCACCAGCAGGAGCATCCCATCTCTTTCTGTTCCTTCTTGCTGTCTCTCATCTCTTTCAGTGTTTAGTCACTTTTTGGTGTCAGCAGCTTTCTCTCAGTGCAGAAGTGATCTGGATACTCAGAGATTTGATTCACTCACTGTACATACACACCCCTGGGTACTTTCAGAGGACAGTTTCTAATTCCCTTTCCATAAGGGTGTGTTTGCCCCCCGCACCTCGCTGCCTCTGGGTTTTCTACTGTGTGTCTTAATAGGCAAGTACAAGCCATAAGGTAAGATAAATCTCTTCTTCTCTTTTTGTTTCATCTGTAACAGCCTTTGAGTCATGTCAAAACAACTCTGGGCTCATCTGCATTCAGGAAATTCTTCTTTACCAATATTCACTTTAGACTGTGTAAAAATGAGGCGATTTCTTTTAAATGGTAACTGTCAGTGAGAACTTTGAGACACAAAAGATGCAATCCTGCTGCATGGAAGGTCAAAGAACATAGATTGATAGGTTCTAAAATACCTTTGCAGATGGAGTTCCAACATGTACCTGAGCTATTTACCATGCCCCTTCAACTAATGGTTTCTATTCAGACCATTTCCTTTTCAGTTTAAAAGTAGTGATGTGTTGAACCTCACCGGAAAAACTGAGATTCAGCTGGCTTACCTTTCTTTTTTGGAAAATAATTATTCACTTCCCCTATGATACGGCAATAGGAGAACATCAGATCAGACATCTTGTTTTACGCTGTTTTCCACCACTGCCCCATGGGGATGCTTGGTCCTTTGTGCATACTCTTTTTTTCTTTTTTCTTTCTTTTTTTCTTTTTTTTTTTTTTTTTTTCATGTGGGCAAAATTCATTGCATCTTATTATTATTGAAAGTTAGAGAAGAGATTGAAGACTGATTACAAGGCTATGGTGTACCATGGGAAAAGTCTAGTTATATAAAAGCTTTGTTTAGAGTCAACTACTTTGTTCTGAAAAAGCTACTGCAGACATCCCTGTTGTTTTTATTGATCTTATAGATTCAGTACTGGGGCAGTTAGAATTTGACTTTACTTTGGAGACTGGCATATTTTATTTGAATTTGCTCAAAATTTAACAGATTAAAGTGATCTGACAGCTTTTTGAATGTTGGCCTAGAAAAAGAAATAGTTTCTCATGCAAGGTGAGATAGCTGTCTCCAGAAGAAGAGTTATCACTCCACATTGTCACCACATTTCCCAATGCCCAGAAACTCTGGTCAGGTGGAAAGCCTCTGCCAGGGCAGCCTGGCAGGTGGCATTGGGTTCAGCATCCTGCTCTGCAGTCACTTCTCTTCCTGCTGGCACTGTGCCTCCCTCTGGGGCTTCAATAAATTCAGATCAGGCAAGTCCTGAAGATCAGCTGGGAATCCAATCCCCAACTCTCTAAGCCATGAAACTCGCTTTCCAAATCTTTACTTCAGTGGCATTTTCTGTAGTTTAAACAGAAATGTTTCAAAACTGTGATATTCCCAAGGATATAGAATAGTGCTGTAGTTGCTATTTTACTTGATATTAAAAGGTTAAGAAGCCCATGAAAACATATAGCTCTGTGGAAATTAATGATGCTTATCTCTTGTAAACTACTGCTGTGTATGTACCTATCCACTCATAATGTTTTAAAATATACATAGCAGAGTGCAGATAGTGATAACACATTTGATTTTATCTGCTACAAATATATATATATATATATATTTGTGTGTCAGACAAATAACTTTTCTTTCTACTCTCTGTATTGATAGAATCCATAGAGGATTTAATCCGTTTGAGTGTGCTTCTCCACATTATTAATCTCGACTGTGCACTCAGAAAGTTCAAATATTTAAATTGATTGAAAGTTAGAATATTAATGGCTGTTCTTAGAAATTCAATAACAGTTACATTTTCCCAGCTGATGGTACTGTCACAAATGGCTACCACAGGATCATAGGTAGTTAATTACTCAGCAACAATTATGATCTTAGCCCAAGTATATGTAAACTTTTCCTAGTATGTGTAAAGAGAAACACTGGAGCACTCTGAGATCCTGATTGCTGTAGGAGTGTTAGCAATCCTAGTTGATAAACCTTGGAGCAGCTGTTGACAAGCAGTGTTGTGTATCACATAGGTGCTAGGTCTGGGAGAGTTCAGGTTACTCTCTCCAGAGGACACAGGATTTGGTGTAGATGAACATTGTTTACTCTTAAAATATCAGTCCTGGTGAAAGAGAGGACTGCTAAGGAGAAATATAGTTTCTCTCCAAAAATGCAGGTTTGCAATTAGAAAGACAGAAAAAGAAGCATAAAATTTACAAAGAGAATTCAGCAGGCAAGGAAGCAAGCCCTGTGCAATGTTACCCTGCAACTAGCCACCTCCTCTTAGTGCAAAGACAGAACACATGCTTCATTTAAAACCTGTTTTTAAGTACACCCCTAATTATGAAATCATTATCCGAGACCTGCATGATAAGGAAAGAAGAATTATTATATTAACCTGAGGTCCTCGGTGCACTCAGAAGCATCACAAAGCAGCTCTCCTGCAGTCAAAGCCTGCGCATTCCCCCTTTTCTCTCATCCAGTGAGTCACTTCTTCCTTTTAATCTCCTATTAAAATCCTCTCTATCCTCTTCATTTTATGACTCTGTTGCTGCAAGGTGGTTTGTGGCACTCGGTATGGCTAATCCTTGGGATCGCATCGTATTGAGAACAGAATAATTGAAAACAGCTTGAAGCAGTTGTAGTTAGGCACACAAATCAATGACAGATAATCATTTAAGCACAAACTGAAACAGACATTTACATGGAAAATAATCATGGCCTTGGAGTTACACCCTGTTCTTGCTATGCAAAATCTCTCGTGGTTTGGCAGAGTACCATTGGATGCTAAATCCCATTGCCAACATGCCCATTCCTTTGAGACAGCCCTGGCAAACTCCTGCTGGAAACCTGAGCTCAGCTGTAAATAGCTTTGTGTGAAAGCCTGTCCACCTTTGGGTGAAATAAAACTGCACTGCCTCCCAGGCTGTGAGAGTTGTGCTCTGAGGTGAGCAGCCCAGAGCAGTGCAAAGCCACAAGGCAGACGAGTACATGAGGCTGCATCTCCCCTTTCAGGCTTCTGCTGCCATCCCAAGGCCCTACCAAGGGAGGGGTCATGCTCAGGTGCACTGTTCTGGGTATGGAAGAGCAATGATAATGAAGAAAAACTCCTACAGCGGAATGTTTCTGGTTTGGTAGTGCAGATGGGAGCACATATTTCCCTGTCATTTTCCAGTGACAATCATATTCATACCAGCTGGTTAAAATGTTTTAATAAATGATTACCTGATGAGAACACTTTCTCATGGCTATGGTGCTGGGGTTTGCTCATTTTTGCTGCATGCAAATAATCATTTAAATTAAAAAGAAAAAAAAACAAAACAATTTAAGTTCTTTCTTAGAATCTTTAGAGAGGCACTCGGAGACCTAAGTCCTAACTCACCTCAAGAGCTTTAATTTGAAGAAAATGTGTTGAGGTGTCATATATGCTGTCTGTTTGTCCTCGAGGGCTGGAAGAGCTGAGCCTCAGTCCCTGTCTGAGAGTCCATTCCATTCCTGGATGAGTGACTAAGCATTGTTGTTTGTGTGGGTCTCTCTGAATTTCTCTGGGTGAATTTCTCTACAGAGAATATTCCAGAGTGAATATTCCCCTCTTCTTCTGTGTGAGGATGGGACTCACATCCGGCCCAGCAGCCCCCAGCTCCCTCGCTGCTCTCCTGGCTCTGCCAGGAGCTGGCTTCCCTGCTTCAGCTATGATGTACGTCCAAGCACAAAAACCAGCCCAAAAGGGCTGGTCTAGTAAGTTTTAGTAAGTTCCTACTATTTGCATCTGCTTATAAATAGGCAAGTGGGATTGTATCCTATTTTTTAAGCTTTTGCCTTGAAAACATCAACACCTGCACCAGAGAAGTTTCAAAGTTTAGTTGCCAATTTTTCTTCCACTTTACATGACTCTGGTGAAAGGGTATTATTTATCAAACTAAGTGTGTGTTATAATATTTGCAAAATGGTAAAGATCAAAGACTACCTTGCATCAAGCAGAATTAGAATGCCATAACATTTTTTCTTGTTACAGCTGATATCAATCACGGCATGACAGCAAGCCACAGAGAAGGTTTTTCAGTCGGTATCACTGACACTCTACAACATCTGAAATACGGCAGCCAGCTAGCGTGTGCTCTGGGTGTGAAAGGGAGAAACCAGCAGCATCAGTAAGTGCCTTCGGTATTGGTGCCATTAAGTATGGCCATTTGGCAGCAAAATGCATGTACACAACTTTAATTCTGCCCACGGCTGGTGTGGCCTTGTAAGGGAAGAGATAAAAGCCTCTGTGAGAAGAGAAGGGTTGATTTCAAGTGACAGTGATGACATTTTCAGCAATGACCCCCGAGAGCAGCAGATTCTGCCACATGATACTCCTGCCCCAAAGGCATGTGCACCACCCTTCTCTCTTTGGGAAGAGGTGGGAATTGGGATGAGTGGTGAGCTCAGGGTGGTGAGGCACCAAACCAGCAAAGCCATGAATAACATTTGGCTCTGCACACGGTGCCACTGCCAGCACTGCCAGCAGCTTTCCTGCACCAGCCGTGAGCCACTTACTTTCTTCCCACAGCTCACAATCATCTTTGTTTAGTTTAGGCTTGAGAGTCTTTCCACTATGGCCACAGACTGCCCAAAGGAAGGAATCAGATTTCTCTTGCTCCTCCCCAGGACCTGTCAGGCTGGTGAGTTTTACAGTTCTGGCACTAAAAGTACTGCATGCACTGTGTCCCCCAGACTTACCTCTGGGAGCATCTGGTGGAGAACAGAAAGAAAAGGGGAATTATGCAAGATCTGTTTGCACACACATTCCTTCCATCTCTCCTCTGCACAACAAAAACCAGCCCATGTATTTCTCTTTGCAACAGATACAAGTCCACAGCAGCATCTTTCCATGCTGTGCTCACAGCCTGTGCTTTTGCCAAGTGCCACCTGAGCTCCCAGCCCACGGAGGGCCCCCCTCGGGCCCTGCAGCAAGAGCTTGCAGCAGTGGGGCACACTGAGGTGCATCCTGCAGTGAGCCAGCACCAGCAGGGACCAGCCCGTGGAGCCAGTGCACCGCTGCACACAGGTGGGAGCCCGGGAGCTCCAGGCAGAGCGAGGCTGTAGTTGTATCGAGCAGTATTGATTCTGGCAGTGACTGGAGCACTTTGGTTTCTCTATCAGGGTTATATTAACATTACGATTTCATAAAATGCAACTTCACTTCAAATGGCCCAGCAACTGTTTCTCAGGCACTTCAATCTCTTTGCAATTTTAACATTGCAAAGAGAAGAAGAAACAAAGCAAATTCGGTTGGGAAAGTATAAGGTTCAAAGAATTCGAACCTCTTGCATTTTCAGGATTCTTCTGCTATATGAATAGAAAACTGCATGTTTTTAGACAAAGTGCCCATCTTCAATTTTTCAGTCTCCTTTTCCTTTGCTGCTGAGAACCACACAATGTACTTCCCTGCCAGTTACTAAAATGCTTCTAAAAACTTGAAGAATTATTTGAAAAAGGGCATTCCTATTCCTTATGCATAAAACATGCATGCATATTCATATAAAACATTTAGAAAAATTTGTACCAGTTATAATTAGCATGTTTTGTGCATCTATTTTCTTTGCTATTAAATAACAAATTTGTGGTAACCATAGCAACTGGAACATCACATGATACTGGTGCTATTTTGGGGATAACATAAGTACCTTTCTTAAAGAAGCATTCACACCTCTAAGCTATGAATTTTAATAATTTTCATGATAAAGTATTTGTTGGGGAGATTGTATTCATTCCTCATTCTAATGTTGATTTAATGTGGAATGCACTACCTTGTATTGCAGTGCCTGTGACCACTTAACAACTGTGATGAGCTCTCTTGTTTTGCAAAAAGGCAAGTGGCTTAAGAAAGGCAAAAGAGCAGCTATGTGCGTTGAGGGGGAAAGCACAATAAAATGAAGGATTTCTCTTTTTGTTTCTGGGGAAGGAGTTGGTCATGTGCCTCTTCATCCTTGAATAGAGGAAAGCAGAAGGAAGGATGTGTTTTAATCCTGGATTGGTACAACTCCTACTGGAATAAACCATAATCTTGGATTGGTGTATCTCCTACTGGAATAAGCCAGAGGTGTTGCATCAGCTCTAGTAGAAGATGGGAGAGGTCCTTGGGAAGTTCTTTTGGGAAGAGACCAGTTTGGCCATCAAAGCCAGTTCCCTCCTGCTGCACTCAAATGTGTTTTTCTACTGAGTAAGTGCTGTACACCACACCTCATACCACGGGCCTTCCAACACATCTCTGAGCCTCACAGCTAATGAGATAAAGAGCAAGAGATCAAATGCCGCAATACATTAACAAGCCATTAAAAGGGATTAGGTGGCAACAAGGTCGGTGTCCACATGCTAGGGTAGGGATTCTCTTAAATAAAGTTCGGGGAAGTGTCATATTACAGATAGGAACAAAATGCCCCAAGAATCCCTGCCAATGCTTTGATGAATTGAGGAAAAATGGAAGAACATGGAAGAAATTCCCTTCAGTCTCTGAAACTGGTAATTCAGTTAATTGTGAGAATGTAAGTAAGATGAACCAAACAGGCACCGATGAGAAATGAATGCTATTAAAAATATGCTGCCCACACTGATGTTCTAATGAAAAATGCTGGTTGACATGATTAATTGTTTTATCACAGAAGTGTCTGTAGAGATGAAACCCACCCTGAGCTTTCAGGATGGTGTTATCCATCTCCCAGAGCAGAGGTAATGAGGGATCATTCACCCTGGGTGGCTCAGGCAGGTGATTTGGGTTAATACACACACCGAAGAGGCCATTAGGCTGGGGAATTACTTTGCCTGAGTCTGCCAGCCAGGGTGGAGTTTGGAGCAGAGGAATTTTACCAGAAGGTTGCTGGGGTTGAGGAAGAGAGCCATGAATTGGAGTTGTAAGGAGACACAGGACTGTGTACAGAAAATGAAGGGTTGTAGGACCTGCCAGGGCTGTGTTGGCCCTGATGCCCAGACAGCGTCTGGCACTGGAGGGTGGAGCCCTTGGTGCAGCTCACCAAGCTGCAGGCAGGCTTGGTGCAGGTTTCAAGGAGTAAAAGTTAATGAGAACTTTGAGTTTGTAAGCTCACCTGGGCCAAGCCTTACAATTCTGAGCCAGACTCAGGGCATGAGCCTGAGTAAAGATTCACAAAATACTGCTTCGCCTCTGGCTCCACTCTGTTCTGCCCGCCTTCAGTTTTTCTCCATTCAGATATGTCATTGGGAATTTTTATATTTTTAAGTTCATCCTTCCTTACTTTCTGACTTCTACAACTTTTATAGAAGAAAGTCTGATTCTTCTTTATTAAAGAAAACATAATAGGGTTTTGGTTTTCATGAATAATTACAAATGTTCAACTTCAGCCATTTGAAAATTATGGATTTTGTTTCAAAAAGTGCTATAGCAAACAAATAGATTGAAAAAGAAATTACAGTGAACATTTAGCTATCTCAAAAATGGAAAGTTTTGGTTACCCTAAACTAACCCCTAATCGTTTTCTCTCTTAGCTTGTCCCCCAAGATAAATAATCCAAGATGGAGCAATCCTTTTCCACCTCTCTCCTGCTACGCCTTTGGGGACTTGCAGTGCTTGTCTGGGGAGGCCCTGGTAGGATGTCTGGAAGAAGAGGCTCCATGCTCACTCCATGTGTGTGGTGTTACTGACCCTTTGGGACTGAACCTGCTTTGTTCTCTCTTGCTGCAGCTCTTGCTGAGCCATGTGTTTCTCTGCCCACTGACTGTGCCCTCCATCAGTGCCTGGGGCATTTCCTCCCTTTGCCAGTGCTCTGGACAGAACTGGTCCTTGTCTTGGCTAGGGAACTCAGTCTTCCCTCATTCCAGCACTTCCCTCATCTTCCATTCTTGTTCTCTTCTAAATGCCTGCTTCTTAAAGTCTTGGGATAAGGTCTGACAAGGCAGCAGTGTGGGGTTTCAGCTGAACACATATGCAGGAGCGCTGAGGGATGAAGCAAAAGTAAACCTATTAGAGGCATAAAGGGAAAGTTGCACAACATGCTTTTTTCCTTTTCTTGATCCATTCTGCAAGATGGAAACTTCCCACTCTACTTTCTGTTTGGAAGGGGAGCAACACAAAGAAAAGGTTTGGAAGATGCTGGCAAGTGATAAAATACAAAGACATTCTTTTTCTTATATAGTAAATGAATGGCTTTCTGCCTTGCCTTTTGTTAAAGCTCTTAATCCAGCCTGTAAATAGGCACTTTCCCTTTGGACTGACTGTTTAGATATGAGACTTAGAGCTGATCTGAAGTAATAGGATGAGAAAATAGGAGAGATATATCAAAGAGAATGATACATAGGCTCACACTACTGAACTTTCTCTTGCAGCACTTCTCGTATACTGTATGTAAATGTTCACAAGTACAAAGTGCACTTCATTTTAAGCAGACCTAAGCTAAGGCATGGGCTCTGAGAAGCCTGGCTGTTTGATCCCTGGGGGGCAGCCCACCTGCCTCAGGGCAAAGCACAGATTCTCTGCCATAAAGCAGAACGCCAGAGGTAATGTTGTTGCGTGGCCTGATTTAGGCTTACAAAATGCTGGAAGAACTCTGCATTTAAGGAAGCATGCTGGAAGTGGAGATTCACACTCCCGGATCTCAAAAATGGCAAGAGGAAGCCTGACCAAGCAAAAAAGTCACCGAAACAGGGACTTGGGACTGAGAGAACTCTTAATCAAAAACCAGATTGTCTTCAAAGGAAAACTATATTTCACATTCATGAAAAAAACTTTTTAGCCTACTTTTTAAGATACACAAACTTTTACAACAAAGCTGTAGTGTTTCTGGCTGTTTCTTTGGGACTGTTCCATGGCTTTCTGTGAGTAAGGTTGTGGCAATGCATTGTTCTTCTTGGATTTGGAAGCCCTCCAATTCATATTCAGCTGCTGTGGAAAAAATCCTAAAAATTCACAGACTTGTCTTGTTTCCAAAGACACTTCTGACCCAGGCAATGTATTCTAAAATCCTTAATCATTTTCTGCTTACTGAAAATCTTCACTGACTGAACAGGAATTTTTCCCAAGTCAAATATTAAAGGAGAGAAGAGATTTCTAGTGTGGTTCTTAAAGATTAACATATATATATGTATATAAGCACAGTGAGAGTATAAATATAAAATATGATGCATATATTTTCTTCTAAATTTAAAATGAATAAATTAATTACTTACTTTCCATTTTGTATTTAGAACTATTTAGATGCTATCTGATGCTATTTATATTTTCCAGGGCACCTCTTCATAAGAATAATTTTTTTATTAGGTGCTACTAGGACTGTATTTTAGAAGACATTTAAAGCCATATAAAGAGGTAAACTGCCAACCAGCACCATCAAGGTCATTTGAAAAAGATGCTCAGACTAGAGATCTGCAAAAACAAACTTAGTTTCTTCCATTTCTTGCATTAAACTTGTGAAAACAAAGTGAAATTTTGCAGATCAATAATTAGACCCAAGGAAAAAAAAAAAAACCAACCCCAAAACAAAATCTCTCTCGTGCTGCTTACATCTACTTTATCCATCAGCAGAAGTAAAGATCAATATTTATGAAAGCAATGTCCTGAGCAGATTTCCTCATTGAAAATCCTGCATGACTACATGGGAAACCTTTTGAAGAGGCAGTGCAGGATCTGCCCTGGGTTCCCTGTTTGAGGAACTCTGTCAGAACAGAGCTGGTTGCTTGTAACACTCCTAGCTCTTTCACTGATCAGTATGAACAATAGACTGACATCCCTGTGCTGCTCTCTTTTTCTTTAAAATAGTCTTTATCCCCATTGTATACTGTTCTAAACTGTATGGGCGAGTTTTCTGATCTGCTACTGGCTTTTGTTTTTCTTTTCAATGTAAACCTGTTACCTGTCAAAACCACAAGTTATGTTAAGAGCATTTAAAATTGTATTCAGTATTTGTATATAATACATTTTTCCCTGATCAGCTGAAAGCTGTAAGAAGTTTGCTTTGAATTCTTTCCTAAGATATCTTTTTAAAGGGAAGTAGAAGGTAATTCTATGCTTTAATTCTGTGATTTAAGCAGTACAACCACTTGAATATCCCCTATTTCAAATACAAAGCCATAGTATTTAAAACATTAAAATAAAACCTTTATTTGACTTCAGTATCAGTATGACTGTTAATGAAAGGTGTGTCCTTCATTGCCTGCTTTAATATGACATGACATGGAAAGGGTTTCATTTCAATTAAATCTCAACTAAGTTAACTAATAAACAGGAATATCAGGTGATGGCATGGCACCACCCAAGTTGCTAATGCAAAATGATGAGCGAGCAGTGAAAGGTCAGTCCTGGAACTGGGGCCTGCAGATGCAACCTGATTTTCATATTGATTGTGTTTTCCAGTGGGCTTCAGGTCAGGAGCTGAGACCTCAGGGCTTGCTCTGTCTGCAGCTGTCTCACTGTTTTCATTGCTTACCTTGAGCAAGTTCTGCAATATTTCTGTACTGTTTCTCCAAGGATAATATAGGTCTAATGTTTATCAGTGTTGCAAAGGCATCAATGCCTCAGAAAAAGTCTTAGGTGTTCCCTATGAGGAAGGTGCTATGCACAATAAAAGATTCACTCTGTGTGTGTGTGTGTGTGTGTGTGTGTGTGTGTGTGTGTAATCTCAAGGGCTAATGTTTGACTGCAGGATATTTATTTTTACCTGTTATTAAATCCATTTTGAATTAACATGCTTTATTTTTCACAAAATGGGTTTAGAACCAGGAAAAGAGAAGATACAGGCACCTGTTCTGAGAGGGAAGCAACATAGAACTGTATATGTTATATCAAAAGCATTTGTTGATACTTAACAGATCAATATGCAACTGCATAATAGGGTTGAGAGATGAGATTAAATGTTCAAATAGGTATACTAATTAGAAAGGACATGTACATCCATGTAGAGAGAACCTGATGGTGAGAAAATGACAGAGATTCAGCACTACAGTGAATTATAAATGTCAAATTACAAGGATGCATGTAAAAAAAGCTTGTAACTGTTAGGAACTAGACTCTGTATTCATGTGAAAGCTGTTGCCTTTATCATCTTCTTAGATCCCTCTAAGGTGTTCTGTCATTCACTGTCAAATTTTCTACGTAAGATAGTAAGATGTATGTCACACAAGTGTCCAAAACTGCTCCTCTGCCTTTGTCAGGACACACCAATATATTTTGAGGGGTTTGTAAGCAGAAAGAATATTAAGCAGGATATCTGCTTAAGTATTAGCAGTTAGTTACAGAGTTTTTACCCCTTGGATGTGACAAAATCTAGATCAAAATCTAACACACGATGCCCAAAATATAGGGGAAAAGGGAAGCAGCAATGTGTGTTCAGATGGCTGTGGGCTCAATAGGTTTTCAGAGAGCCATAGTTTGCACAATAAAAATGGATGCTAACTAAATTTTGATGTGCAAGAGCATGTCTTTAATTTGCAAGATATCTTTTTTAATTAAAAGGTAAATAGCATTTATAATTCTTCTCACAGACTGAAAGCAGTAATAACACCTACAGAGCTTTCAAGAAACATGAAAACTTCTTTGATGCGTCTGGTCCATGGGGTAGGTACATTTAAATGAAAACTCTAGACTACTTTAAGTGATATTTTTGGTTAACACAATATTGGTTATTGCTTCTAAATGTTTCAAAACATAGGTTGCAAGATATTAGTTGCATGAGACATGTAAAATACTCAGCCAAGCAAGTGTGGTGAAATTCCCTCCCCGAGTATAATTGACTTGGCAAGACATTTACCGTGGTGCAGATGACTTGCATTAGGCCAGGACTTCACGTGACTATGAAGGCACGAAGTCTGTCTGCACAAGCTGTGTTCAGACCTTTCTGCACACAGGCCTCACAGAAATGCTGCAGAGCAGTCACAACTTCTGAAGGTTCCTTTTCTCAACGATGTCCACTTCAACACAAGCCTCCAAGCTTGCAGAGCTTATAGTTCATTTCCTCTAAGGTCTTTGAGACTCAACACCCCGTTACAGGCTTTGGGCAGTTGTAGTCCTTCAGCAGAACCCATCCTCTGGCCAGGGTGCTCCTCAGTGCCTGCACGCCGAAGTGAGTCCATGGCTGCACCCATGGCAGAAGATCTCCAAAGGTTTCCTGGGTTTGTCAAACAGAGCAGCTGAAGCCCAGAAAGGAATCGAATGGGAAGGCAGTGCCAGCTCAGTGATGGGTGTTGTGCATGGTTGTGTCACTCTACTCGCCTACACGGCCACACTGAAACCTGAGCATCTTCTGCCTCTGCTCAGCATCTCTCACCAGCCACAACTGCTGTGGAGGTGAACTGCCCAGCTCTGAGTGACAGCTGCCTCTCCTGCCATTGCTCTTTAGGGACAGCATCTCCAGGTCAGCTTTTCCAGTAGAAAGCCCAGCAGCTCACATTTTGTTAGGTTGCTTGAAGTGAGTACCAGGGCTGGGAAGAAATGCAGGCTGCTGACACCAATCTCTCTAATATGCTAAGGCTGGATCATGTTCTGCTCAGAGGGTCTGATGTTATCAGCCTCCAGAGAATCAGTGTCTGACACTCCCAGTCTGTTGTTCATATTGGTTTGGTCTCAGCTGAGCTATTTCTAACAACGAAGAACATATCTGAGCGAGTTACAATTTGCTGTAATCATATTTTTCCAGTTTTTCTCTGTGATAATTACTCCCATAAATATCATTGCTTCACCTCAGAAGTGCTCTCTATTTCTGTGCTCAGACTCAACCTTCTGTACTTGGATTGCTGGGCAAGAGCAACAATAGCATTTGTTGTTACCAGAACCACTCCAACTATGGGGCTGTTGGGGCTAGTTCTGTTTCTTTGCAGCATTAGCTGTTTAAAAATTGCCTTCTGAACTGAAAAGTGGTGAAGAAAATGCATTAAATTGCACCTATGTTTAAATATATTAGTTAATAATAATAATAATAATAATAATAATAATAATAATAATAATAATAATAATAATAATAATAA